>OY292525.1:3149776-3833054 GCA_958496365.1 Subacronicta megacephala
AGAATATATTAAACTACAAAACTTTCTGTACCACATGTTATTACTAGTCTGTGAGACAACTTGGAAACTCATCCAATCAATCTCTATTATAGCTGCCACTTTTTCTGGTCTGGTGCCAAACTGCCAACATTTCCCGAAGTTTTTCCGGAGTTTCAACGATATCCCCTTGCTATGGGACCAATGGACTATGTAATATTAGAGATCCCAATTTTGGTACTTTATGGGGAAACTGAGAATAGATTAGAGAATTGACAATATCTCAAAAAAAAATTATGTATTATATGGTATTTTTCCTCTTCGCGCTTAGGACCACTAGATTAATAAGGCAGCGAGGTCCAGTGGTAACTGCTGGGACTTATGAATTGAAATGAGTTCGAAGGTGTGTAGGTTCGAACCGAGGCTGGCCTCATTAGTTTTTCTAATACAATTTTCAGCAGCAGCTCGGTGTTTGGATTTCTGCCCGGTTGTAGCAACAGGCTCGCCCCCATATAACCTAAACATACTGAGAAGTGTGGGTTACATTAGTACGCCTCTGCCTAATCCTTTGGGCAATACGGGCGTGATGGTATGCTAGCTGACAAAAAATATTCTTTTGTAGCTTCTAAAATGCAGGTATCCTATACCTTTGAACGGTATCAAATTTGCTATAGGGGTGGACACAAAATAAAAACGTATATTTTATTTTGTTGACAGTCTCTCCGGGCAACTGGATAACATTTTCAATCGGTTGATATTCATAGATCTATTGTTTACGGGGATCACGACGTGTGCTTTCAGTTTTGCGGCGGACGTGAGTTTGTTCGTTTTGTAGTATATTAATTAATGACAAGTAGTTGCCCCGTAGTTTCACCCGCGGTGATCGCGGTATCTGTTTTTTTATACGATCTGTTAAAAAATTTTGCAGAATTATTCCACCAAGTTTCTGGGCTATTATAACGATTGCATGGAAAATTTCAACTCAAAATATTGCGTTTTGGAGTTTAGATAACATACGAAAACACATATTGATTTGTATATATATAGATTAGGACACTCCTCATTAGTTTAGGGATCATTTGTGCAACTGCTATAGCTACTAGAGATCCTGGATTCTAATCCCAGGTCGAGAAAATTAGGTTTAAATTCTCGGTTATACCTCGATATAGCTCGCTCCTCACACAAGATTTAATACATACCATACCATACCGGTGAATTGCGGATGAGCATAAGTAGGCCTCTGCTTAACCCTTGTCGAAATACAGGCTTTACTGTAGTGATAAATATTAGTCACCTGTGGTAGCCTAATGATATATTCCATGTACTATTGTTACGAAAAGAAATAGATAACTGAGACTGGTATCCGAAACTAAAACAAATAAGGCTGAAATCTGTGAGGTTGTTACTCTAAGTAAAAATTATTTTGCCAATCAGCAGTAAGTATTATTTAATGACAAGACACTAGACCGACAGTGACTAGTTGCTTTAGCTCATAAAGTAAAATCCGAGTCCAAAAGCTGTCTATATATTACTAGCATTATGGGTACGCACATTACAAGTAGGAATTATTGCTAACCCCTCGTGCTAAGCTAAATGCTTGTGTTACGAGTGGGTTCACGTCGGTAGTGCAATGGCTGGGTTTCCAACCGGCAAGCACATGTCATGATCGGAACTCTAACGCCCTAGCTAGCCTACCGATACCACTTCTAAATTAATTAATAATCATTATAATGCCTTTGTTTTACTTATAAATGAATGTTTTCAGTTCGCCCGCGGTCGAATATACATGCTGATTAATTACATAGCGGTTGCTAATTCACTGCTGAACATCCTGTACTTGTGTTACTACGGCGAGCTACTTACAGGAGCGGTAATACTTTTTAGCTGACGTTTATCTTAAGACGGATCGTTTAGTTTTCCATGAATATCGTTTAGTTTTTGTTAAACGTGATTCGGTGAGATCATAGAATGAATTCGTCCATTTACTTAATCGAAGTATTATTGACTCGCTGAGTTCAAAAGGTCACTTTTGATCATTGATTAGGTCTAATCTACTGCTAATATTTAGCTAGCTCTGACGTACCACGATCGTCAACTTCTTTACAATTGGTATGGAAGAAAAAAACAAATGTTCCTACGCAGTGAAATATAAGTCAATGCTTTTTAATGATCTATAATGACTTATATTAGAAATTTGCTACAGATTAGCTACAGGATTAAAAAAATATATGAATTCATCAAATTTTTAAGTTTTATTTTTATTTTTCAGAGTGCACGCATAGGTGATCTGGCGTATGAAAACTTGTACGACGGTGGAAAAGAAAATAAAGAAGCAATATGGCTTATTATAAAAATGTAATCTCACTCTGCCTCATTATATGTATAAAATATAATCTTATTTTTGATGCTGCGTATATAAAACCATAAGCAATAGACAATAGGCTCACCTTCGATTACATGGCTACTAAAAAATACCAGAAGACTTCAATTCAATCAAACTGTTATTTAATTTTATGTTGCAGATCCCAAGATCGTCCTTGTCGCCTTACGTCTCTAAAATATGCTGATGTATCATTAAATATGTTTACCAAGGTAATGTTGAAGTATGAATTAAGCAAATATAAGTATACCATTTTTGATGATATCATTATTATCATCATAACAGCGTTAATGCTGTCCTAACTTGACTGTTTAAGAAAGGTCTCCTTCATATTATATTACCACAAACACCGGTTAGGTTGGATCTACAACCTTATTTTTATAGAGAGTAAATAAAAATAGGAGCCATCGTATTCATCATTATGATTATTTTTTACCTTGGGACCAACTCTGCCTCTATCACAAAAAAGAAACATGATCTCCTGATTTCTCCACGACTAAAGAATATATCAAAGATAATGAAAAAAAAACGAAAAGAAAAGAATTACAATCAGTAATCGCCGACTGATAAAATTAATAATGTTGATAACTCTATCTTACAGGTTGTAAGTACGACGTGGTCCTATTTCTCATTGATGAATAGCGTCTACTCGGAAGAATAGAATATTTTCTGATATAAAATTAAAACACGTTTACGCATAGATACACAAATGGAATGTTCTGGAAGTTAAGTTGCTGAAAGTCATATAATTATATTTGTTAATTCATTCACAGTTTGTTTTGTATTTAATATTTATTTATATAGAAAAAAATATAAAATAATCATAAATAATTATGCATTATAATAATTCATAAATAATATATTTAATTGAATAATTATTATTAAAGTAAAATGCTTTTTTATTTATCATCAACACAATCATGATTACTGTTACTATTGAAGTAAAAATTCATGTCTTCTCTCTAGCAGTAACTGTAGTCATTCAAAAGCATTAAGTCATTTCTAACAATACCTTAAATGCTGCGCGATACTACACCGCAGCGCTTAAACATGTGAAAGACAATAGTGGTTTCCGCGGCACTGCAAAATTGCGGTTGGATCGCTTACTACTCTACGGTCTGAATAAGATCTTGTTCAGATGAAGCGATTCACAGTATCGTTATGAAAAAAAGTAGCAATATCGAATATTTTAACATTTATCTATGTCGTTATTTTGTTTCGATTTCCTTTGTAAATAAAATGAATAATAAGGGACCTAAAATGGAGCCCTAGGGAACACCGGATATTAAGTTAATGGATATTGATTCGAAATCTTTGATTATTACCTTCTATATTCTTCGTGGCATACAATGTGGACTCCACGAAGTGAAGAGCCTCGTATCTCGTTGTAAAAAAAAATGTTAAAATTAATTCGTGGTCAACCTTACCAAAAGCTTTTCAAAGGTCTACATAAAATATATACAGGTTGTATATACATACTAAAACTACATCGTATAAGATGATTCTATTTTTAAGTGTTATTTAAAAGTCCCTTAAAAATTACAGTTCCGTTTAATATTGTAACGCATATTCAGTTTAGAACTTGTACCAAAGTACGTAATGCTCACGTAAACTATGTGAATATTTAACACTCTCGCTACGCTGACAAGCAATACAACACAAGAATTTAATATTCCGGTCCGTGTCGCACGCGGATAACCGATAATACCCGCTAACGCATACGCACGATATTTGCAAATAAATCTGGACAAGCTCTGCGTCACTCAAATATTTCCCCTATGAAATATGACGTCATAGGATATACTTATCAGCGTTATGAAAAGCAACTCACTGTGGAAAATATAGTTAGTGTTTGAATCAAAATGTTGTTCTTTCAATAAGCAGACGACATCAATTTAAAATAAAATTTAAGAAATACAATGCACGTCACTACGGAATGTAGGTATGTTACGTTTTATGTACTTACCTCTGTTTGCCCTGTTACTATATGTCGGTATTTCTGATAAAATATATTATTATATTGACCGCGAGCTATCGAAATCTATTTCGAATCATATCCTTTAAGCCCAACGATAAAAAATACGTTCAGCACTAAGAAGGGTGAGAGAAACGGAGCTACCAACGTAAACTGACTAGTCTATTTCCGTTAGAAGATTTACAAAAAAGATCTTACAAAAAAGGTCTTACATAAAGATGTCCATTCCATTCGGAGCGTAACCAAATTGATATAGGTTACGTAAACGTTAGTTTCGCAGAAGGATATAGCGCTATTTACATATAATGCCAACAAAATTGAGTGATGTTAGAATGATGAATTGTGTGGGCCATTTGTGACCTTTTCCCGATCCGGAGTTATGTAAATAGAGCTTAAGAGGCCGAATCGCGAACTTTTCCATCGATTTCTTTAGACCCTTCCTAAACTGGATGGCTATTACAATAAATAGATATTCCTATATTTATTGGCGGATCCTTAGCCTAGGATCTTGTATTATCGCATTTGATGGGATGAAATTCTTATCGCGATTACCTTTGCTCAGAAACTTTAGGAGAACGATCGAATGAAAGAACCTCGTTATGACAACTGCACAATGTGTAGTCATTTGTAAATCAAATAAGCACCTATTTAATCGAGTGGATCCGCAGAGTGGGTCACGATCATATTATGGCAATGGTGTCTAAGCAAAACTACTAATAAAGCACTGAAAGTGATTAGAAATAGGGCAGGATTAATAACTATGTTACAGTTTTCTTAGATGTAATAGCAAAATGTGTCAAAGGAGACAGTCACTTTCTCTCTTTTAATCTTTAGTATCTCATATATCTAAACTTTGAGCTGCTACTAAAAAACTGCTGCATTTTTTATTAATTTAAGCTATTTATATAATTAATAATATTAAATTACTTAATAGCTATTTAACGAAATGACTAAAATTTTCAACTGCAAGCTGCTATAGTAGGTTTAAATTTGGAACTCGTAACTTTTGACTGTGAAGCAGAGAAAAATGCATAATGATAGCATACGAGAAACTTTGACGTGGAAGCAACGCGACGCTTGTCGTCAAACTTGTTTAAATTTGCTTAGAGTCGACAAGTTTTGCAGCATGCAGTGTATTATTATGTGTGCCGGTGATATACGAGTTTAGTTGTTCTTCGAAGTAGGGTAGCTTCTTTTTAATATCGTAGGAGGCCTTTTATTCAGGCAAAAGCAAGTGTAGGAGCTGGTCCGGCTGTCCTCAGTGCTCATGTTAGACTTTTTAATTTTTAGATCTTAGATCTTAGTAGATGTCACAGAATCGTTCAGAACTTTTGACGATAGTGAAAAGACAGAGCTGCATAGAGTTTTTAAAGGTGCAAACATACACAGGTATACATACTTATTCAAAATTTGATTTGCACGAATTCAGATTTTTTTCTCGAATTTTATCCATATTATTGTTTATAACAATCTCAACTTGAACACTTTAATATTGTGTCCTGTATATAACATAAAATTTTATTATTTTTAGGAAAATAAAACCCGACTTCAAGTATCTTATTATGACGCGAAATACCGCGTAGCAACAAAAACCCTATATACTGGTTTCTAACACTTACGCGAATATTGGACATTGAAATAAAACTACTTTTTACGGATTTTATCGCGTTATATTGATATTTTTAAATTCCCGACGTTTCGGATCCTTTACAGCATCCATGGTCACGGGTGGACTGAGGTGTTGATCGTCCTAATGTCAAAATTATCAACAGCTACCCTACATTTTGTTGATTGTTATTTATGCCGGTCACACAGAATGAGCTCACCGTATCCTTAGGACTCACAGTCTTGTGCTTGGATTTAATGGAATCTATGATGGGGTTCCAAGCAGATGGTAGCACCCAGCCATCTTCTCTATTGAAATTTGGATGTTTTTTAATTTCAATAGCCTCGCGAATCATCCTAGGTAGGAATCGGTTTTCTTTTGCAAGGACTTGTGGTTTATCAAATCTGATGTAGTGCTGGGTCTTGTCAAGTGTATGTTCACAAACTGCTGACCTCCCGGAACGGCGGTGTTTGACATCGGCGATGTGTCCTTTTACGCGGGTCCCTATGCTTCTTTTAGTTTGGCCTATGTATGAGAGACCGCAATCACAATCAAGCTTGTATACTCCTGCATCTTGTAGAGGTATGTGGCACTTGACAGGTGGTAGGAACTGACTAATCTTCTTCAGCGGCTTGAAGTAAGTTTTGATTGAAGCCCGCTTCAAGATATAGCCAATCTTGTCTGTGACTCCTCTTACATATGGTAACACAACAGGTAGTCGCTCAACTGTGGTACGTTTCACGCGGTTTCTGTGATGAGGTTTCGGTATTCGGAGCTTGTTGTCGTGCAGTACTTGCCATGTTGAAGCTCTGCATCCAGGTGTTGCTCATCACAGATCCCACGCGCTCTCTGAAACAATGATTTACCGACGGTAGATAACTGTGTTGGGTGGTGGTGTGATTCACCATTTAAGTATTTGTCTGTATGGGTTTTCTTTCGATACACAGTGTGACTCATGGTGTTATTTAGGTTACGAATTATTAAAACATCTAAGAAAGGTAAAGAGTTATTAGCCTCTGACTCCATAGTAAATTGAATTTTAGAGTTTAAGGAGTTAAGGTGGTCTAGAAATGCTGTTATTTTATTAGATGGTAATATTGTGAAAGTATCATCTACGTACCGCTTGTAGAATTTCGGTGTTACAGGAGCAGATTTTAGAGCAGTCTCCTCGAAATCTTCCATGAAGATGTCAGCAACAATGGGAGATACTGGAGAGCCCATTGCTACACCATCCACTTGCGTGTAGAATTTATTACTCCACAATAGATAGCCAGATGTTAGGCAATGTTGTAATAGTTCAGCATATTCAATAGGCATGTTATTCTCTAATAGTTTCCTAGATACAATTCTGATGCAGTCTTCAACTGGTAGGCATGTAAATAATGACTGGACATCAAAACTGACCATAGTTTCATCATCAGCAAGCTGTAGGTGTTTTAACCCTATAATTTTATTATAAATTTATTTCGTTGGTAAAACCGATTTAAGGTATAAGTTTACAGAATTCATTGCTAATAATAAAATTGGCTACTGGACGTGCCTTACAATAACATTGATTTATACCTAACTTGAATTTTTTTATAAACAACAGTATCCCCTATGTGCAAGGTAATGAGTATAGAGAGTAGGTAATTAAAAGTAAACCAAACGATTCCATTCAATGTGACTCACACATGTATGTGAACACGAAATTTTCCAATTCGTTTCGTACAGCAAACGAATTTTCCAATCGGCTTAAATTCATATTTGTATCAGCTTTTAGTTTTCATTAACGTGAACGCGTATTTCAAAAACCGCAGATGGCTTTCACCTTTATAAATGTTCCTGTGCATTACCTTTGTTATTGCCAATTTATTCTGGTTTATATTGGATTTTTTTATTATGAAATCATGAGAATCTGGTTTTTCCATTATAGGCAAGAAGTAGTGCTTGTAATTTATTAAAGTTTTTCATTATTTGTGTCTCAAAGAATCTCAAATATAATTTAGGTACAGAATTTTGACAATTGAATATCGAAACATTGTAATTATAATTATTTACTCAAGTCCAATACTTTGAATCCTTTCTTAGATTCATTGTTCAGGAATAGCTCCCTGAACAATGAATCTGAATTTAAATATAAATTTAGGTACTACAGAAGTAGGTAGAATAGCAGTTACGTATGGGTACAGTGGTATTTTTGGGAATTTGAAACACAACTAATCTAAAGATTAGAACATCCATGGATGCAAATTGTTGAAGTTTTACATTCGCTACGATCAGAGATCGAAATTATCTTTCACTAAAATATACAGGACCTATAACTTGGAAATTCTAATCTCTTCAAACGTTTGAGGATAAAAATTGTGGATAAACTGTAAAAGTATGCTGGATACTCGGCCAGTCTTCGTCGGCAACTTGCTCAAAAACTAAACGACTGACGTAGCATCTCACCACGGATTTTACCTTTAAAATTTCTGTAAACTACTTGGAAACGTTCGCGTCTGCCCACGAAAGACTTATTTGAAACTTGAAATTGAATTTCTACGCGGCATTGATTTGAGTTAGATATTCCCTTGCGTATTGGATTTGTTTTAACCTATTTCAAAACATGACAATGCGTGATAAGTCGAATTTCGATATCATTCCATCAAATTGTTGTGAGAAACTTTTGGGAAATATTCCCTGTAGGTAAACTTTTTTAATTTTTTCCCTATATACTACATACCAAAACTTAATATTTATGCGTATTCACAAAACGCAGACTGCGTTTTGTGAAGACCCACTTTCCAATGAAGTCCTGTGTTTCTCAATCTACGTAGGTACCTAATACATAGTGTGGAGTAGGTACTTACATTTATTAAGTATTCATCAGAACCATTACTTTATCTATTTTCATTGCTTTTAATCACAACACGTTTGCCTATTAGTTTCCTGAAATAGGCATTCTATCATTATATTTCTTTTCGTTTTCATATATATCCTACTTAATTAGGATCCACATTATACCTTATAGTTTTTTTTTTATATACCCCTGTACATAAACTAACCAATAAAGACAAAACAAATTTCACGAGGGACCATAATTCTAAGAGCTTACTTAATTCTACCCGTGTAAAATATATTAAACATTATCTTACAAAATTACATCAGCACCACACGGTGTTACGACGCGGTTAAACAAGGGTTTTACATTATTTTTACAATGCCTGCATACTTGACTGAAGAATTAAAATTTCCGAGCACATGAGGCATTAAGTTAGGTATTATGAACACACATAAACTAAACACGTATAGATGCAGATGCGATTATAAGGCAATTTTGTAACTTTTTTAGATTCTAAATTCACTCTTAACCTGACCAGCACGAGTCATATAATATGTGCAGAACCAGTAATGGATATTTAGAAACTATGCGCATGTAAATGTTCACTTCAAATTCTGCCAAACGGACCTATCAAATGATTTCTACGCAAGTGAGGCTATGAAATAACTTCCTAGCAACTGTCATATAAGCACTTGATGCGTCTCTTGCAGCTTCGTGTTCTATTTATTGACGGACTTACTAGAAGTTTGTTGCGGGATAAGAAAAATGATTTGTTTTTCCTTTATTCACGTTAATTGCGACAAATCAGTGTCGTCCTTAAGGCATCAAAGGTGCAGTTGTACGGACACTGAGCACTCCGTAATAAGAGCATGTTTTAAGTCAGGGGCAGCGTATTTGCACCCGGTAATGGAAAGAGATTATTATCCCCAAGTTGTATTATCAGTGGACTACTTCGGTCAGTCGATTCTCAACATCTTAACTCACTACTAAACTTATAAAGCAATTACATACCATGACCATTCTTGGAGTTAATATTTCTGTTCGGAATTCGGTCACAACATCTACTGATATGTAAGTATATCGGTCAATCAGTACATTCTCAGTATTTATTTCGTTATTCGCGTCGCTTCGCTGACGATTGCATGTGGAAACGATGGTACTTTCATTAAGACTCATGCATGCGTTTATAATTGACTTTCTTAAACGCCTTCTCTATTGCGGTATGCATTACATACTGTACATGTAATGCAGTCCGCCCATTTACCCATAACATACAAACTGCAATGCATACAGACATACGCCTGTATTTCCTGAAGGTTTAGGCAGAGGTGTACTAATGAACACCCACGTTTTGCCGCAAATCCAGACTCCGAACTGCTACTGAGAATTTCAGGGAAACCCAATAACACTTTGCAGTCGCGCTTAGGACCACTAGACTAATGAGGCAGTCAAATTAATGGTTCTTACAAAAACAATATTTTTTTATAGAGCGCTATTGCTGGATTGATGGATTGTCAACCCTCAGGGGGTTCCTTTTCCTAATAATTATGTTGGGGTTAGGCTGGCCATGCCTGCAGACGGGCAGACGATCGTTGGAGCAGACAAGTGCTAGAGTGGAGAACGCGTTTGGACGCCCTGCGACACGATGGACCGACGATTTGTAGAAGGTAGCTGGCAGCGGATGGATGCGAGCTGCCACAAATCGGGATGATTGGCGCTCTTTGGGGGAGGATCACGTTCAGCAGTGGATCGCAATAGGCCGCTATGATGATGTTCGGATCGGCTTTCCAGTTAATCAAATGCGGCTAAATATCAGTATTTTATATAAAGCAATAAACTGATTGTTAGGTTTGTTGGGCTTCGACTACTACTAACGATTGTCATAGGTTTCCTAAGATACCGGAACCGAGTCTTCGAGGCATGAAAGGGTCTCGATGTGTTATGAATGGTCACCCATCCTCAGACTGACCGTGGCAGAAGCCTAACCTTGCCTTGCCTTGCCAAGCCTTAACCTTGCAGACCTGTTGATCACCGCAGTTATAAGTTAGCCACAATCCCCTCTCCGTTCAAATCGATTGATCGTTTCTGTTGTTGTCAGTTAGTCTATGCTTCATCCAATAATTACCATATCGATTTCCAAACGTCAGTTGCACAGTTAATCAGCGAAAACAAACGAAGGCTTAGCACAAGTAACATATCGATCTCGGAAGTTAGTGACCAAACTACGCCTAGTAACCGAGACACGTCAAACACAGACTACTTGAAGTGGGACGTTCGGAACTTTGAACTAGTGCTCTGCGAATATTTGTTCATGTACCCCAATGACTTGCGGAGTGGTCACCCTTGCCTTTAGGTTGTGTATGTTACACTCGTAGCATGTGGAAATTATTTATCTCTTATGGAATGACTTCAATAGCTGTTTGTTATAAGGGATTATAGGAATATTATTATCGAACGCAGAACACATTTTATCGCTAGCAAAGAAACATTTAATTTTAAAAGACATCTAGTTTAAAAGGCGAAGGAATAAAAAAAAAGATAAGAAATATATCACTGTTCACCTAGCTAACAGTTTTTTAATTTAAGAACTAGATTAGGTAAATTATTAAGTTACTTTTTGGAAGCTAAAAATGCCTACAATGTTACCGCAACATTTAATGACAAGAAGCCTATAAATATCTCCAGTGTCGGCTCAAGCTGTTATTAAGAGCATAATAAATATTTTCGATCATCGTCTGAGTCGCTTCCTAATGTGCTGAGTGGTGTCCCACCCACGGTCACGCCCCTAGTCGGGGCAATCAACATTCGAAATTGTAGAGAGTAGATACAATTTAATAAATTGTATCCACTCTCTATGCTTCTAACGCGTCATGTTTGCCTAGTACATAAAACACATACCATCACGCCTGTATTCCCCGAAGGGTTAGGCAGAGGTTTACTTAATGTACACACATAGTTCGCCGGTATGTTTAGGTCCTATGTAATAGGGGGCGAGCCTATTGCCATTCACCGGGCACAAATCCAGACTCCGAGCTGCTACAGAGAATTTTATAGAAAAACCCAATAACACTGCACATAGCAGTCTCGATTGGGACCACTAGACTAACGAGGCAGTCTGCCTAGTACTTTAAAATATTATAGTTTTGACTTTTTACTTCAACTAAGATAAAATTAAACGGTCATAGCATAATATGTTCTTAATAGTGATTTTTGTATTATCAGAACATAATATAAAACAAAGTCCTCACCGCGTCTGTCAGTTCATTATTGGCGATTAACTCAAAAACTACTGAACGGACTTTCATGCAGTTTGTCACCTCTAAACAGAGTGATTCCTTCGTGTATAGATGATTTGTTAAGGGTTCGTGTAAATTTGTTAAAATACACGAAGCCAGGACGGATTGTATATACTATTACATACACACTTACATACATACTAAATACAAATAAATAAAATTGAAGTTTGTTTACATTAAAACATTAATCAAAGCTTCTTTTCGGGTCGAATAGTAATTCAAAATCATTAAAATAATGTTTGCGAATTGAATGCCGAATGAAATGCCGTAAATATTGTACGCATTGATGGCGCAAAACATTTCGTTATTAATTACTTGATAATTAACAAACTATTGAGCCCATGACGTTTATTGAAAGCTTGTATGAAAATATATTACAGTATAGAAAAGAGAGCTTGTTGAAAAGGTTAATTGCACGTTTCTTATTGAATGGGCTAGGCTAGGAAATTTTGCTTTTAGCTTTAGAAATATTTTGGTGGTGAATAGCCAAGAGTTTACTATGCCAACGGCCTTTCTTAAATAGATTTTTATTTTACGTAGCGGAAAAAATAATTAATCATTCTTCATAATAAAGGACGATTAATTAATATAATCGCAGACAAGCGCAACTGCTAGGCATTGGATTTTCTATCAATATATGTATGTTCTTTGTCATATCAGCCTATCCACTGTTGAACGTAGGCCTCTCCCAAAGAGCGCCAACCATCTCGGTCTTGGGTAGCTCGCATCCATCCGCTTCCTTGCTGCCTGCAAAGTTCTTAGTATATCTCAGTACACGACATTTTTAACTACCCATACAAATAACTCAACACTGCTACACGGTATCTACACTGAGTTAATAACTGTCTTAGTATGTCCGATCATCTGCGTGAAATATAAAAGCAGATTTTTTTGAGCAACTGGGATGTCGTATCGGTTGCACTTATTTCCATCGCCATAGGTAAGACCTATTCGATTAATACAGGTCTCAAAAAAAGTAACCATATTAAATTGATTAAGCACTTTATACAACAGACAGCATGTCTGAATGTTTTCTTTGGAAAACAAAAAATCTAAGACATTTCAACGACTTCTCAATAATTTTCACAATTTCATTATTAGCTATATCTATTCTGTAAGCTAGGTCCTATATTTTGTGATTAATTAGTGAGCAGTGACTTATTGACTTCGATTACAAATACAATACAATTACAAAGAGAAAAAAATTGATTGATAAGGTTTCCTGGCTATGGATTTTTCTTCGATTTAGTACCCGTTGATGATATGAGTACAAAAAATGAACTAAAGATTCTAATGAACAACTCTAGATAAACTCTGTACAAGTAAACACAAACTCTATCTACATGCCGTCATCACAGTTGCTGTTTACCTATACTGATGGAGAACGGGACAAATCCCAGACAGGGCGGTCCTGGTGGCAATGACATCCGCTCACATTTTTTATTCCTAAAAAGCTTTACAGGCATTTATGAAATTTAGTCTATGAATTTTTATCATGGCATTCGCAGAACGCTATCGAAATTATCCTCCAGCTATCTCGGCAGATCTCGCCCACGATTTTCATTGCGTAGTGCCCACTAGATGGATAATCTTGCTAAAGTGCCTGGCCTGCCCAAAGCCTTCTAACTCTCTTAATTATATAGGCACTGTAGGGTTCTTATTTGTATATTACAATTATTTCACAGGCTCACCAATACACCAAGCACTAGCCTCCACTATGTCTCTCATAATCTCTCATGACATATGTTTATATCAGGCAATGGTCACACTGCCATTATGCCAACTGACAGCTGTTAAGTCAAGCTGTCGGCTACTGCTTATGTATGTGAGACAGTGTTATTATATCTATTAAATAGATATAGAAGTACAAACACTACATCCCTTCCTTTTTATATATTTGATTTGAATCAATTAAATCATAAGGTAATCAAAAGTAATCATAAATATTAAACTTTAAAAGTTATTGCTATCAGTATTTAAATTAACTTTATTCACAAGAACTATCAACTGCTATATTTTTTATTTGCAATATTCTCGTTTTCGACAGGATTAAAAGCCGAAGTAAGTTTAATAGCCCTAACCATGTCTTTCACATAAACTTCATTTCCTTGGTGAAGTTCCGGCTTCTCAGCCTTTTCTTACCGTCACCCACCGTACTTTTCTTACCGTCACCCACCGTACTCCTTTCCTTTTCTTTCAATTCAGTCCCTGTCTTTCATTTCAGAATCGTCGCGTCATTATTAATTAATGTGAAAATGTATGTACTACCCCCATTTGTTTTTATGGTGACCCCCCGGTCACCTACAGGTGACACTGAGAATTGAAGAATAAGCCATTCCAATGTAATGAAAACCCTTTCATTTATCTGCAATTGAATGGACGGTACCTTTAAACCATTTCCAATTTAATTGAAGCCCCTGGAGACATTTTTGACTCATGGGTGGTACCTTTAAACCAATTCCAATTTAATGGAAACCCATTTAGACATTTTAACTCATGGGTGGTACCTTTAAACCAATTCCAATTTAATGGAAGCCCATTTAGACTACATTGACTCATGGGTGGTACCTTTAAACCAATTCCAATTTAATGGAAGCCCATTTATACTATTTAACTCATGGGTGGTACCTTTAAACCAAATCCAATTTAATGGAAACCCATTAATTCTAGTTTGACTTATGGTGGTGCCTTTAAACCTATCCAATTTAATGGAAGCCCATTTATACTATTTAACTCATGGGTGGTACCTTTAAACCATATCCAATTTAATGGAAACCCATTCATTCTAGTCTGCCTTATGGGTGGTGCCTTTAAACCTATCCAATTTAATGGAAGCCCATTTAGACTACATTAACTCATGGGTGGTCCCTTTAAACCTATCCAATTTAATGGAAACCCATTCATTCTAGTTTGACTTATGGGTGGTGCCTTTAAACCTATCCAATTTAATGGAAGCCCAACTAAACTAGAAGAACTAATGGATGGTACCTTTAAACCATTTCCAATTTAATGGAAATCCATTAGATTTCATCTGTGGGTGGTCGTTAACCAATTCCAATTTAATGGAAACCCACATTATCCAATTCCAATTTAATGGAACGCCTTGAACAATTTTGCTAATCCATGGGTGGCACCTTTAAGCCATTACCAATTTAATGGAACCAAATGAATTTGTTTATCATGGTCATGCATGAACTTTTCCTGGAAAATTAAATAAATTAATACAAAGATAAAATAAAATAATTAATATCCATAAGGTTGAAAGAGGGCTTCGAACCCATATCAATTTCTACGGCGACCACTTTTGTGTGTGTTACGAGCTGGGGTTCGGGATAAATTAATCAACACCAATTTACCAATAAACAAACAAACACTTTAATTAAATACACTAAAACACAACAGAAATTACCACAACGTCACTATAGTTGTACACTACACTCAACAATATCGCACAATTAATCACTTGTTAACTCACTTCGATCTTCACTTGTTCGCTTCCAACACAAGACTACTCTGCCTAGCCCTCACGACCGGTATTTATACGCGCGATGAAGATTCCAGAGTCGAATGGTCGCGATTAGTCGATAACAAATCGTGTAGGTACCTAACCGCCTATTGTTTCCGGGCGTTGACCCGTGACCTTGGCCTTGAACGGTTATTATTTGCGCACGGTGCAGTCGGGTACATTCTTTTGTGTTTCGACGTGCTTCTATGACGGACCTAGAACCTTCGTGGCCTATCCACGTTTTTCTACTAGTAACTCGGTGTAACACTGCCCCCTCCTAAGACATGCTCGTCCCGAGCATCATTAGATCCATGATACCGCGCTAAACGATCCACATGAACGATCTTCGGAGCACCTCTTGGTCCTTTTTGTATCCGGTAGGTGACATCGTTAATCTTAGTCACGACTCTGTAGGGACCGTCCCATTTTGCCTGTAACTTAGGTGACTTTCCTTTGCTGCGCACCGGGTTATGTAGCCACACTAGTGAACCTTGGTCGAAGCTCTTGTTGTTCATCTTGCGGTCATAGCGGGTCTTCATTCTCTCGGACGTTTGTTGGCCTGATTGTCTGACATACTCAGAGCTTCCTTTTTCTACATGACTCGTATCTGTGCTTAACATCCTCACAGGTACTGTGACTTCGTGCCGGACATCAGATTTTGCGCAGTTTCCATTTTTCCTCCAACTTTCAACACCAGGTCTGCTCGTAAACCTTCCACTGGATCCTCTTCGCTTCGGGCAACTCATTCGGAGATGACCCTTTTCTCCACAGATGTAACATCTAGGAGCAGCCACACACTTCCTTTCTTCGTTAGATCGGTCCTCCTTCCATATACGACGTTTGCAACAACTAGCTTGAAGGTGTCCCCTTTTTCCACAGGCGTAGCACTTAACTACTTCCACGATCTCCTTAACTCGGTAGGCTCCATAGTCGAGTCTTGCTGCCTCCACCTCCAAGGCATGACCTAAGGCGTCCTTCAAGGTCTTGTGGTGCCCTAGTCTCACAGCGGCTCTTACGTCCACATCTCTTATTCCATCGACGAACGCAACCATCAGACAAACGTCAATAAGCGTGGGGTCAGACTGGTACGCTTTTCTAACTAGTTTCTCAACTTCCAGGGACCACTGCTGTAAGGTCTCATCACTGCCTTGCACACGATGCTTCAACTGAGCCCGATACACATGCTCCAGGTGTGTGTCACCGTATCTTGACTCCAAGATCTCAACCAGCCGCTCGTAGGTCACGTCCTTCCCAAGAACCTCTAAAACGATTGAGGCTTGATCGCGGAGACCTAAAATAAGAGCAGTCATAGCCTGTTCTTTCGTCCACCCGTTTGCGTTCTTAACAGCTTCCAGCTGAACTTTATAAGCTGACCACGATGATGTTCCGTCGAATGGTGGTAGTTTAAACTCATATCTTGAAGATTCAACCACAGTTCTGTTTCTCGCCTTAAGGTCGTCTAAAGTTTTCCTCATCTCAGCTATCTGATCTTCAACCACAGAGATACGCTTCGCATGCTGCTGCATCTGCTCCTTCATTACCCCAAGCTGTTTTCCAAGAGTGCCATGTAAATCCTTTATTAGGACCATCTGTTCCTCTTGGCGGCGTGCCTGCTCCTCTTTGTCCTGCTGCAGCTGCTCCCGCAGAAGGCGTGCCTGATCCTCCTTGTCCTTCTGCAGCTGCTCCTGCAGTTGGCGAGCCTGCTCCTGTAGCATAACCATCAAAGCCGCCATGTCAAGTCCTGGTGCAGGAGATGCTCCAGATGGGCCAGCGACTGGTCCTTCCGTCGCTTGCTGACGGCCCGAAGTTTCTGGAGGAGAATCTCCAAACCGCCTCTGATCCATCTCCTGTTGTCGCTGACTTCTGGTACGAATACCGTCCGCGTCGTCCTTCGGTAAAACTGGCATAATTTATCCCACTTCTGACACCAAATTGTTACGAGCTGGGGTTCGGGATAAATTAATCAACACCAATTTACCAATAAACAAACAAACACTTTAATTAAATACACTAAAACACAACAGAAATTACCACAACGTCACTATAGTTGTACACTACACTCAACAATATCGCACAATTAATCACTTGTTAACTCACGTCGATCTTCACTTGTTCGCTTCCAACACAAGACTACTCTGCCTAGCCCTCACGACCGGTATTTATACGCGCGATGAAGATTCCAGAGTCGAATGGTCGCGATTAGTCGATAACAAATCGTGTAGGTACCTAACCGCCTATTGTTTCCGGGCGTTGACCCGTGACCTTGGCCTTGAACGGTTATTATTTGCGCGCGGTGCAGTCGGGTACATTCTTTTGTGTTTCGACGTGCTTCTATGACGGACCTAGAACCTTCGTGGCCTATCCACGTTTTTCTACTAGTTACTCGGTGTAACATGTGTATAGACTTAGCCAGACTAATTATTTATATTATATAAAATTATCTAAATAATACAAGTTTGTGTTTTTATTTTTTCCAGCAACACATTCCATATTCTAGTGTCGACCACAGACTAATAGGAACTGACTGTGTAGACTTGTGCTATCATCGAAAATAAAAAACAAAACGAACTATTGTCTATGATTTTCTTTTCAATTGGTGTTCCCGCCAATTTTTAAATGTATTCGAATGATTTGAAATTATTTATGTAATTATTCACACAATATCTCTTGATATTCATGTAGTCTACACTCAACTACAAAGCCCTAATAAAGCAAGATGAAACATAGATTGATCATATCCCAGTATCATAATGTTATTCACATACTCACAAACACCTCACGTAGAACACCTTTATTTTGCAGTCTTACCCTGCGTTTACCTTACACGTTATTTTCCATGAACACAAATTATCTTAACAATATTAAGATAATCCCATCCTCGTCGCCACTTGTAGGGTTCTTATTTGTATATTACAATTATTTCACAGGCTCACCAATACACCAAGCACTAGCCTCCACTATGTCTCTCATAATCTCTCATGACATATCGCTGATTAAATGCCAGAGGGCCACATGACGAAAATGCTAAATTTTACAGGAGAGCCCATCAAAGATTTCATCGTGATATTTTACGTTTTTTTGCGAATCTACTAGTGCTACAACTAAGTGTTATATATCATCGGATGCGTATTTTAGAGCTTTATTAATGTAATACCAACAAATTGTATCAGCTTGCATCTACGAAAGTATAGTGTCACATGAGTCCGTTTTACTTATAAAAATAACTGTAGATTCTTAACATTTTATGTATTAAAACGCCACATAACGCAAAATTAGCAATGTTTATTAACGTTTTTCTCAAAAAACCAAGACAATTATACCTTAACTACACATTAAAAGAATAAGCATAACACAACATAGTATAACAACTACCGAATTTAAGGAAATTACTTGTTTATTAAATAACTAATTCAAACACAAAAAAAAGTTATAAATATTAAATATCTGTCTTACAGTTATGGCAATATCACAATGCTAATGACATTTAAGTCTTAAATATACAAGGAACAATATTTTGCACTTCACGGAAATCACAGTAATTATTATTAAAACCCGTCTAGAACTTAAAAATCTCGTATACACTAAAAATCAATAAAACATTAAATCTATACTTAGAACATTTAAAAAATAAAAATTATACTGGAACAATATAATAATATTATTATTGTTCATAGTTACACAGAAATTAATATCACAACTCTGCTTCGCACAAATCTAAAAATAAACATTTAACTATTTTAATTCAGTCTCAATAATTCAGTTTGTAATTTAACAATCAGTTTCTATGTCAGTCTCTAAAATAGTACCTATATAAAAAAACTTTATGTAATACGACTTAACGGTTAAAAGTAGGTATAACACTTAAGATACTAGGAAGCTTATGTTTTACATTAGGAACTTTATAGGTTAGCGTAAAAAGATTCGTAATATTTGGGAATTACATTCTTTTCAATTAGTTTTAAGATGCCCTGTTTTTTCGCGGCGGCTATTTGTAGTTTATTCGAATAAAGTTTTCGTAGTGACCGTGATGTAGATGTAATTGTATTTTGCCTTCTTTTCAGGGTGGTGACTTCAGCGAATTCAGTGTCTTCGTAGGAATTCTTGTAGAAAAACTTATTCCGGTGTTCTCTGTCACTCTTAATAACCTTAAGATCTGCCCATTTCACCTTTTCTCCGTCGTCATTCGTAGTGTAGTTCCCAGTAGCGAGAGATTTTAAGTTCCAAAAGTTTTCATGTGTGAGCTCCTGAACAGTGTAGGGCAATCCCGTTCTTTTTGCTGTTTTTATCAGGGTGATGTACTGATCGGGGACATAGATAGGCGAGGATTTTAAAGCCCTGGTGATGTTTCTCTGAATCATTGAATGAATAGAATCGCCCTCGTTTTGAGTATGGCCTTTTATCAGAAATTTGTGAGTAATGCTTTTAAGTTTTGGTAACTCGTTTAAAGCATGTTGGTACATGGCCAACATAAATTTATTTTTTTGTTGACCACAGCAGTTGTCACTATAAAAAACCACATCAAAGTCTGCGTTCGCTTTGTCATGCAAGCTTTTTAAGTACATAAGTACGCATGAGCCTATTTCGTTGGCACCACGTCCTCCTTCGCCTTCATGCCATACAAAACAGGTAGTGTTTTTGGAACCAAGCTCTGTAATTGTGAAGTTGTACAGATTCAATTTAGACACATAGTAAAAACTTGAAATTTCTCCTCTCGGACATGGCATCACGGCTTGCAGATCGTACACAGCAACAATAAAGTTATCGCTAACATTGTGTTTGTCTATTTCTTTTTCTGATCTTGATAAATCTTTTTCTTTGAGGTGTATATCATACCTTTCTTGTAACAAATCTTTGTTTTCTGCGTTGCGATAAGCAGTGCAATCTTCACACTGATCTTTTTTTGGGCACCAAAAAGAAATATTAAAATCATTCACAAATATATTGTAATATATTTGGTACGCAACATGATGTAATCCTTTGGATTTACATTCCTCAACGTAATCTCGATGTAAAGCTGCAATCGTATAGCCACCTTCGATATATTCCTTCTGCGTCTGAGCACGGCAATAATGACTCTCTATTCTTGGGATAGAGGTAATATGGGACCTGACCCCATCAGTCAAATCCAAACTCAACTTAGGATTGTTACCATGTTTTCCTCTATTGTCTTTGAGTTGAGAACCAGTGAGATTAGAAGTCTTTTTAACAACTGTTCTAATAGTTTTATCGGAGATTGCAAGTGTATTCATGAAGAACAATTTGCATACTCGGGTCCGTTTATTATCTCGTGGCAAATAGTAAGCATGGTTCATAGTTGCCCGACTAACACTGCCCACTCGCGTATATCGATACTTTGGTTCAATAGTAGTCATGTTGCTATGTACAAATCGCCTCTGCTCTTCTAAATTGGCCAATTTCCAATATTCTTCAAAAACCATGGATCGTTCATCAGTTGAGAATACTTCACCACATTTGTATTTGCATTTGTCAGTGCATGTAGGTCTCATTTTTTTTGCTCCAATTTTTTTCTGGGATTTCGATTGAGACGTGTATGCTCTACCGCTGTTTCTCAAAAGTTTCACTACGTTTTTTTTCCATAACTCCGGATGAGCTTTTCTTTTTCGAGACCTTTTTGGCATGTCAATAAACGAAGCTTCAACACTAGGCTCTGTTACAATGCTAGGTGGAGTTTGAACATTGAGCGAATGGCATTCGTCATTATACGGCTGAATTATATCGCAAGGTGATTGGTTTTCAATATCAGGTGTATGAGATTTATCGCTGATTGGCTGAACATCAATGCTAGATGGTTCAATATCTTCATCAGTGGCTGAATCAGCTTTGCGTCCGTCAATTTCAAAATCAGGATCTTTTACACTGTCATCTGAAGAAAAATCTGAGCTAGTTGATAAGTCATCTCTAGAGCTAGAGTTGCTATCTGAGTCACTGTCAGTGGAGGTACTTTCCTCAACAATAAAATTCGGTCGGTTTTCAGGACTATTGTTTAAAAAATCAATGTTATATTGGCTGTCTGGTATTGAATTTGTATAAAATGAGTCATTACTGGATTGATTATCTTGTTCGGTATCCATCTTGTTCTGAGTGTTTAGTATCGGTGAGATTAATTCTTGATCAACAGTGTTGGGAGTTGAGTTGGACGTATTATTTTGAGTTGAAGTTGTTTGAAGATCTTCATTTTTGGTTATTACCATACTCAAAATTTTTTGTGCTCGGGTATCCATTCTATAAATAAAGAAAAAATAATGATATACCTATATAAAGACAACAAAACACTAACTCTGAACATTCACTCCTGGTCTTCATCATCAACGGCAGTAATGTTTTTACTTATTTATTCATTTATTTACCACTATCATGTACATAACGAATTTCACAAAATATTTTTATCTGAGCCGCCAGCGAGCTAAGTAGCACAGCTTTTATTGGTACCTACTGGTTTAGGTACGCACTCGGTGCGCGTAGTACCTACGCGAGCGTACCTACTGCACGCGAATGAAGCATACGGGGACGCTAGCAAACTTATTTCCCACAAATTATTACTTCAAACAAGTTTTAAGTAGGTACCTAAACTTGATTTACCTACCTGCTCAAAAAAGTAAAAACTAAAAACCAACCATTACAAACATCAATACAGCCACAATAGAAACATGTCCAATTTGTCTAAGTAAATATTATCGTTTATACTTTTTTATTGTATACAAAACAGACGCATAACAAGTACTGCACTTTTGTCCTAAAAAAACAAAAAATAAGCTCATAATATTAAAATGCAAAGCGGACACATTCTATAATATGGCCCTTTGGCATATAAAATAATCTTGTACTTACTTGATATTTTAATTCCACACGGCTCCAATTCAAAATAAGGCACTTTGGTCTATATAATTAAAGTAAAACTAGATATTATATCGCAATATGGCCCTTTGTCATAAAAGTTGCGTGCGCTCTCGCCGACTACGAGGATGCAACTGACAAGATGGCCGTTTCGATCTGAAGTTGGTCACCAAAGTCACGGAATGCGAAAGAGGCGGTTGTGTGATTGGTCCATTTTTAGTGATAGAATCATGGGTGTCTTTTTGGAATATAAAAAATAGAACGGTTTAGATACATTTTTTGGAAAAAAAAGAGTTTCAGTGTTTTTTGCGTTGTGGCCCTTTCGCATTTAATCAGCGATATGTTTATATCAGGCAATGGTCACACTGCCATTATGCCAACTGACAGCTGTTAAGTCAAGCTGTCGGCTACTGCTTATGTATGTGAGACAGTGTTATTATATCTATTAAATAGATATAGAAGTACAAACACTACAGGCACTATTGCTGATATCAATTTAAAACAATGCAAAAATAAATTATATCAATTAATAACGCAACATAAAACCTCAACATTCTGAAACTCATCTGAATTGCACAAATACTAACATCAAATTACATCGAAATACCAGCATTAGGCAATAATGCTTTATTTATATATTAAAACAATACAAAAGCCACAGGAAAGGTATTAAAGCTATAATTCAGAGCGAGCGGCCATACAACAATTTCATGCGCTGAAAACCACTGAAAACAACAATTACACTTGCAAAAGCTATACCGACACTGTTGCATTTAAATAACCAACAAATTAAGACCTTTTTACTGAACCGATCCGCCCCTTATCCGTCTTTTGTAAAAGGTTTGTCGAGGGGAGGAGTAGGTCAAGTTAAATTGGAGCAGGTGGTTCAATTCCGTGTAGTGGGTAGCCAATTAAACAAACTGTGCGAAGTTGTAATGAGATCTGAGGCGAACTGAACAGTCAAAATGTAGCACCATCGGCATAATAATGTAGGTAGTTAGGTTATTTGAGAGTGAATTTAAGTTTTTGTTGAACTATTTAGAGTTGGATTGGAGCTAAGCCATGGCGTTTTCATCACGCATCAAAAAAACGAGGCATAAATTTTCCAGTGAAAGGGGGCTTGAGACAAGGATATTAAATAATCACACGTAAGTGAAATTTATTAAAGACACACATGTCCTTAATTAGATCATACCTGTATTTCCTATTATATTATTCTTATTGTTGATTATATATTTCATATTGTCGTAAATACATCTGGGGGTCTACTCTCAAAATCGACAACGATATATTCGAATCGATACGATACTACTCCGAATGTATCGCATCCACCCTACTCTAACAAATGTTCGAATCCTTTGTCGTTTATCGTATCCATAGACTAAATATTTTGATTTTTTTACGATGTTCGGAGTGAATGATATGTGTTATCCTTGATAAAACAAATATTCTCTATGGCCTCATTGTCACAGTTTAAAATGTCAAAACTTGCAGACGCGCGAGATTTTGTTTTAAATAATCTAGAGTTCAAGTGGTTTTAAAATGTTTCAATAAGAAACTTATAACAGTCGTGAGACTAGTGCAGTGTGACTAAGGTGTGTGTGTACAACTGATTTTATTATTTCAATAATAAAGTTTGAAGAAAGTTTAAAGTAGAAGTAAGTATTAAAGCAATTATTTGGTGTGATGGAGCAGTGTGTAGGGAAAAAAATGTATTTGCGTTGTATTACTTTTAGGTCATGCAGCATCGAACAATTAAACGCCTTGGTCAGAGAGTAGCCTTAGAATAGTTAGCACAGGAGCTCTTTGGTACACTTGATATATTAAAATATTATAGTGTACACACGGCTACTGGTCAACCTATACAAAACCAGTTTAAGCGGATCTCGCCTTGTATAGACTTCCCATACAATAAAAGGCCAGCGTGAAATGGTTTTGTATAGCTTGATGTGTAGCCGTGCGTACCATATCCAAATAAATGTATCTCATCCTGAAACTTTTTCGTACTTTTTCTAATTTTAATACAAACTTTTATTTTGATTACAATCACTGTGCAAATTAGCAAAATCCGTTAATTTTAGGTCTTAAATGAATGTCTACTACGTGTTGAGGTAGCAGTCGATATCAAAAGATGAATTAATACAAGAAAATTAACTGCACAGTCACCAAAAATCACAAGCGAAAATCAAAACGATAATGCCGACGACGTCCTAGGAGGTATCGTTGAGATTATCGTAAAGTGTACGTTTTGGTCGTTGTCAAATTCGAATGTTCGTTACTGACATCTACACCTTAGAGTAGGGTTACGATCGATATTGCCGAATTTTGTATCGTTCGTTCTCTCATCGTTACGACAATCGAAACGATGTAACTAAGAGTAGGATTCGACGCGACAAATGTCACGACATATCGATTATCTATTTTACGAGTAGACCCCCTGAACTAAAGAGTTCTCGAGTGGTGACCGCGTTTAGGCAAACGTAGTTTAGGGTGCCGCCGCCGGCCAGATGGAATGACGATTTGCGGAAGGCAGCTAGCAGTGCCTGGAAGTGGAAAGCCGAAGATCGGGCCCTGTGGCGTTCACTAGGAAAGGCCTGCGTCCAGCAGTGGACGTGTATAGGCTTATGATGATGACGCCCGAACAATATTAGTTTGGCAATACTAATACTATAGTCATGTGCCGCTGTGCGCACGATGGGGTAGGAAAGCACAGCAAACTTCCCATAGGAAGTCCCTTCCCATTCCCCAGTAGGATGGCAGACTTTTGAAGGTTTCTTCCTTGCAACAGTACCTATACTATTAGTATATACAATTGATCACAAACGAAATCTCGTAAATTTACAAGCCAAAGCCAAATTGGGCTCTATTGGCTTATACCTGAGCCCACTTTAAGCAATAAAAGTTGATAACTTTATTTTACGTTCAAAATTAACACAATTATCAATGCCCGGTCGAGAAAACTCAATTCAATAGAGCTTTAGAGATAAGACTTAGTTTTGCCTCTCAATTTGTTGAAAGTTAAAACCTGACCTCGTCTCAGGTAAAATAGCATTAGCAGCTTTGAAGGTCTGGGCAAAAATAATTATGGATAATGTAATACTTGTGTTTTTATTAAATTAAGTAAGTTTTAGTAAATTAAGTTTATTTGATTATTTTTGCAAATTGGTGGGCCATTTTTTTGGGTCTTATATCGAGCTTCTTTTGTTTTTATTAATAGCCGAAATAAAAATGAAATGCTTTCAACTTCATATTATAACAGTATGTGAGATGTTACAAAATCTAAAACCTACAAACTTGAAATATTACAGTTAGGAGACAGTGGGTGTCCGCTAAAAAAGGAAGGAAGTCATCTTTCTGCCATAAAATCCCATGGGAAATTCCCACAACTCTAATAAAAAGCGCACACAATTAACAGTTTTCTGGCACTTCATAATTTATCTAGCTTTTCGAATAAACTTGTTTACTAATTTTCAAAAAGTTTTGATATAGGAGCACAACATAAAAACAGTCCAAGATGTATCTCTTCAAAGCTCAAAATCCTTAAGCTGATGAATGATCCGCACTGGAATAATCCGGTAAGCAGTACCTATCCTTCCAAATGATCCTTTACGAAACAGATTGCAGCCATCCGATGTGCACCCTAGTACTAGGATCGCATAAGCAAGAGGGATATGCTTTGCAGATTTTGTTCATAAACATTCAATGTAATTATGAACATAGCCACCAGAATCCCATATCCTAATTTCTTGCAATACCAATATTCTAATGAAAGTCAGTGCAGTGATGCCCTAGTGAAAGACCATTGGACTGCCAAGTCAAAGGTCTCGAGTTCGAATCCAAAACACGCACCTCTGACGTTTCGAAGTTTTGTGCGTTTTAATAATTAATTATCACGCGTTTTAACGGTGAAGAAAAACATCGTGGGGAAACCTGCATGCCTGAGTGATTTTCTTGACGGCGTGTGAAGTCTGCCAACCCGCAGCAGGCTAGCGTGGCGGACTATAGCCTTACCTCTCTCGTACTGAGAGGAGACCCGTGCCCAGCAGTGGGACAATGTAATGGGTCGATGATGAATGATAGACTGGCTGTAGGCTTCTGAATACTGGGATTAACGGCTTTACGTACTTACGTGTTAAGAATGGTCACCCATCGTCAGTGTCACCGCGGCATGCGCAACAGCTTAACATTGCGTATCGGTTGATCAACATAATTATTAGGTACTTGGAGACAAGCTCCTTATTATCGATGTACATACTGATTATAATACATAGGTACTCTTGATTGCATATTTATAGCGTAGTTATTACCCCCGTATTATTATATTAAATGCTACTACATAGTATAAAACAAAGTCGCTTTCTCTGTCCCTATGTCCCTTTGTATGCTTAAATCTTTGAAACTATGCAACGGATTTTGATGCGGTTTTTTTTTAATAGATAGAGTGATTCAAGAGGAAGGTTTATATGTATAATACACACATATTTTAGTATAGAAAAGCCAATAAACCACGCGGGCGAAGCCGTGGGCGGAAAGCTAGTTAAATGCTAAAATAAGAATATGAAAAAGAATATTTATTTGTGAAACATTGGTAAATGTTAAGATATATCTGAGCACTATGTTTTGCCGTAAAGGTGGACAAATACTATATGAATTGTTATTCTTAACACTTAAATTAAACAATAGAATACTAAAAAAAAACATGTAACGTATAGCATGTGGCATAAGTTACGAGAAAGAAAAGTGCCCGCAGAGCTCTTACGTATTTTCCAATACTGGTACTATAACCAGGTGAATGGTGTGAGATGGGGCGATCAGTTTTCTGTGCCGTATGGCCTTGATTGCGGTGTGAGACAGGGGGGGATAACGTCACCCAAACTTTTTAATTTATATATGAACGACCTTATCGTTGAACTCAGCAGCAAGAAATTAGGTTGCCGTATCGATGATGTTAGTGTAAACAACTTCAGTTACGCGGATGACATGGTGCTGCTGAGCCCAACGGTAAAGGCGCTTAGATGTCTGTTGTCAACCTGTGAGCACTACGTGCGGACGCATGGGTTGATTTACAACGTTAAAAAAAGTGAGCTCTTGGTTTTTAAGGCTGTTGGTGGTAGATGTCCGGAATATATGCCACCGGTCATTTTAAATGGCAACGAGTTAAGACGGGTATACCAATTTAAATACCTCGGGCACTACGTCACCGATAGCCTGGACGACCAAATGGATATAGAGCGGGAACGCAGGGCGCTGGCAGTCCGCTGCAATATGCTGGTGCGCAGGTTTGCACGTTGTAGCAAACAAGTAAAAATAACGCTATTTAAGACCTACTGTCAAGTTTTCTACACGTGCAGCCTGTGGGCTCGGTATACGCAGAGGGCCATTAGCGCCTCGCGGGTCCAATACAATAATGGCTTCAGGATGCTGATGGGGTTGCCTCGTTTCTGCAGCGCATCAGGTATGTTCGCGGAAGCATATACGGACGATTTTTATGCTATCGTCCGCAAGAAAACTGCCTCGTTGCTCTGCAGATTGCGGGCTAGCCCCAACTCCATCCTGAGGGTGATAGCAGGAAGGTACGACTCGCACATTATTATTCACTGTGTTCGTACGTGCATTACAAGCACTAAGCTAGTCGCCCAATAAAATGTTACTTTTACTTTTTATTTATTTTTATAGTTTTCACTAACATAGCTTTTAAGTACTTCTTTAAATTATTGTTTTTCACTAACAAAATATGGATACCTTTGTCTGTCCGAAATAAAGAATATTTTATTTTATTTATTTTATAGCACATGAAATAACAACATTAATCATGTTTACAATCTTAAGGATTATTAAAGCTTCATACAATTTTTCAATTAATAGCGAGTAAGGAGTTTTTTTAAATTCTTTATGCTATCAGGTATTATATCATAAATTAAAAAAAATATATAAACAAAAAAATATTTATATGGCCTAATGAGTATTTGTGTATGTGATATTTTATAAAGTAAACTCCTATATACTTAACTTCTCCATTTTATTTCTGTGCTGGCATCTCCGGTAGTACAGTAACGCTTTGAAGCAAGTTTGCTTTGGTTTAATGAAATACTGTTTAGCGTTCTCCTCAGTTAGCGTATTATGAAAGATGAGTCTCTAGCTTATTCTGAATCATGTTAATGGACTGCTTTAATTAAAATAATTCTAGACTGAATATTTCTTTCTCGATTTAATCTTCTCGAGATTAAATATTTGCTTGAATATAAAAAGCGAAAAACACACTAAAATAATAAGATAATTATTAATAACGAATACCTTTTAGTCCACCGCATCATTGGTTATCATCAGGTGAAATGCTGGTCAAACAAAAGACCATCAGATAGGTACCTATAATAAAAAATCCCGATAGGGTTTATAAATGGAACATAAAAAACTATCTTTTTGTATTTTTTTGGCATTTTCCATGCGATTCCAAACGACATGACACTAAAATAACTTTATAATCTTTTTGTAAAGTTATTTTAGTGTCATGTTGTTTGAGCTTCTCAAACAACATTTTCAACGGATGTCACTGACGTGACCTCAAAGACGTAAATGAAAAAATGTGAAGGCAAATTTCGACCTGGCGGGTGGGAATCCCCTTAGCTTAGCGGTCAGAGCGTCTGGTGACCTAACCACTTTCAAATGATCACTCGATAAAAATCCAAATGGATTTTACAACAATAATAATAAGACGTTGTTTACATTTTAATTTTCAAACAAGTGATGTCAATACCGATTGCTTTATAGGAAAAAAAACAAACCCAAAAAGACCACAGACCGTCGCTCCCAATTCACACCACTCATACCTACAATCGAGCACGTAAATCATCTTTCCTGTCATTCTGACGTAATAAAATGGGAAAGAAAAAATGGCATGACACTCTCCCGCACCTGACAATTGGCATCAGCGCGGTAACACGGTGCTATTTGACGACGCACCTCAATAGGAAAGGTCGCCGGTTACAAACGGCTTATTGGAATAAAATCTTGGTGATTTGAAAAGAGAACAGCAAATTCTTTGTTATTTGATACATAGTTGGAGGAGGTAGGAGATTCCCGATCCCGTCACTTATTGGTGTATTCTCAAGTGTTGCATCAAACAAATATAACAATAAACAAGTAAAATAAAAGAAATGATTTTACTTCAACTTTACAATCAATTATTTTGTTAAATACATTTAATTCGTGCAGTGATAGGCTAGTGATATGACCATTGGACTACCAAGTCAAAAGTCTCGAGTTTGAATCCATGGCACGCACCTCTGGCATTACGAAGTTATGTGCGTATTTTTAATTAATTATCACGCACTTAAACGGTGAAGGAAAACATCGTGAGGAAACCTGCATGCCTGAGAGATTTTCTTGACGGCGTGTGAAGTCTGCCAACCCGCAGTAGGCTAGCATGGCAGACCATAGCCTAATCCCTCTCGTATTGAGAGGAGACCCGTGCTCAGCAGTGGGACAATGTGGAAATGGGTTGATGATGATTTTATTAGTTTAAAGATTTAGCATTCTTGGTTGGAGATCCTAATAAAATAAAATCAATAGTATCTTGGACTGTCAAGTCAAAGGTCTCGCATCCAAGGTACTACAACTAAGTTTAGATATATATCACCTGCTTAAACGGCGAAGGAAAACAGCGTGAGGAAATTTGCATGCGTCTGAGATATTATCGACGCTGTTTGACTGCAAACCGCATTACATCAGCGTGGTGGACTAATCCCTCTCATTCAGAGAAGAGACAGTAGACAGTCATAACATAACGTAACATGACATTAGATAGTCATTTATTAATAAGTAATTACTACATGGGACTGCCTCGTAAGTCTAGTGGTCCCAATCGCGACTGCTACGCTAGAGGTCTTGGGTCCGATCCCCGTGTCGAGCAAAGTGTTATTGGGTTTTTCTATGAAATTCTCAGTAGCAGCTCGGAGTCTGGATTTGTGCCCGGTAAATGGCAATTGGCTCGCCCCCTATAACATGTGTGTGTACATTAAGTACACCTCTGCCTATCCCTTCGGGGAATACAGGGGTGATGGTATATGTGTATCTATGTGTAATTACTATATCCTCACTCTATTGAAAAGAAGAGCGAGTGTAGATACAGGTCTGCTACATATTTTACGCGCAACAAAACCTGTGATCCTTTTCGTATCAAAGGACCAATAATATCTCCCATCAATTAAGCATTAAATTCATACGATAAATCACCCTATTTTACCCCAACATGAACCAAAGGGAATCCTTCTAACCACCAACGTACATTTACTTGTAAATAATACGAAGGATATTTGACCAGACCGTCCCGTTTGACAAATAAACGTAAAATTGCTTATCTCGGCCCAACAGATCTTCTGTGGGACTAATTAAACCCCAAAGCATGGCCTCTGTTGCCTCAACAACAATATTTGTCTATTCAGAATATTTTGAACCTCGGAGATATAAACTTAGTATAGTTTGGATACTGTCCAATGAATTTAGGTATCGTCCGCAAAATTATTTGATATTAGATTTGTTGCGGACCAATAACACGTCTATTTGATTTTGTATTCTATGTATAACATAACATACCATTACGCATGTACTCCCCGAAGAGTAAGGCAGAGGTTTACTAATGTACACCCACATTTATTTCTTGGGTTCGATTACCAGGTCGAGCAAAGGCTTTTTTATGAAATTTTCAATAGCAGCAGGCGAAGTCTGGATTTGTGCCCGGTGAATGGCAATAGGCTTGCCCCCTATTAAATGGGACCTAAACATTGCGGCGAAGTATGCGTGTACGTTAGTACACCTCTGCATAACCCTTCGGGGAATACAGGCGTGATGGAATGTTATTATTTTTTTTTTTTTTTAAACACAGACTTGTAAACACTGTCTTTGAAAGATCTATTTACGTAGGTACAAAAATAAATATGATTTATTATATGTTTTTTTTCAATAATATTCTGAATTACTCTGCTTGTATTACGTACACAAATTAAAATAATCTTGAAAAATGGGTACTGTTACATTATTGAGTGGACAATGATAGTACTTTATGGTGGCCGCATTGCATTCGATAATTATTTACCACACTTGTGATAATGGGTATTGTACTTGCTCATTATGTCGAACTTTATATTAATTATAGAAACGTAATGATGTATTAAAGCCATATGACGTGTTTAATCATCATCAAATATAATAAATATCAACCCATACCAATATATAATAAACACGAAACTAACCCTGTTTGTATGTTACCTTTTAACACCTAAGTTTATGAACAGATTTCAATCAAGTTTTTCAAGGAAATAGATGACTCATTTTGAGGATAGGCTACATGAGGTCTTAAAAATAGCAAATAATCCTATTGTTACGCAATCAATTATTAAAACGCACATGGATATGCGTACACACACATAAAACTATACAAATCAGGCTGGTCTTGCATTAAAAAGCCTTTAGCGTACAAAGAAAGATCAACTTATACTGGAAATGCATAGCCTTATGTGTAGCCTTGGGTTTGAATCTGTCAGCCCCACTATTAATCTACTTATTTGGCTTACCTTTTCATGAATAATTATTATGTAGCCCACACGTCTAATACGAGAAATGACATCGTTTTTTATAACATAATTGCAACATATAGTCTGCTTCAGCCTTAACAGAGTAAATAAATAAACATCCTTTAGTTTGTACGTAACTTCAGAAATTTGTGTTTTATTTTGTGTTCGCACCTGTAACAAAAATGTATGATCTTTTGTTCCTGGACAGGTTCACAAGTCTGTGAACGCCTATAATTGCGTTCACAAACGCCGTCATACTGCAGACTTGTCGCAATCATTAACACATTTCCTCTAATTAATGGGTGAGAGCAATTAAATTGGACAGCCATATAATTGTGTGAGTGGACATCCGGATACGTCACGTTCGCAGCTTGACAAGGACACAATCGGCTCCTGCTTTCTACATCCTCTAATTAGGTCAAAGCTAACTAGTGCATCTCGTCCTGCGATAAAACCAGTATGTCATTATCTCACTGCAGGATAAAAGCCCCATCAGGTGAAGACAAAACAATACCATTGATCATCGTCAAAGCGCAATCGTGCACTAGGCATCGAAATTTGACGTAAGCTCCATAAAAAAAAACAATCGAAAGATACGTTTAGAGGTCGCATTGGAACCGAAGTAAATCCCGCTATGGTTTCATCAACTTAAACTTATCAGTTTTATTCTTCTTTTTTCTTGTTCTAAGCATTACAAGTTATGATTCAGACAGTTTAGTTTGTATACGTTCAAAAATTGATCATCAGCCGTGTTAATTCTCTAAAGTTTGGAACTCTTCAACCGGAGATGAGTATCAAGTGCGATTATGGAATATTCTGATCGCCAGGGATATATCGGACAACATAGGCAACAAAATGTTCCTTCCACCCTGTGTGTGTATATAATATATTCGAATGTCATTCCACCCTATGTCCTTTGCATGGGTGATATTGTCATTCACCCTATTTCGGATTTATCATCAGGCCGTATTCGTCCATCCTCCGTCCATAAGTATGTCTCCTTTAGTAAACATCACAGAGCCTGATCCTAAGATTTTTTTCTTCTACTCACTTCCTTGCATAAGTCGTAACTCGGTAAGACCGGGCTTTGCACACCACGCTTGCCTAAACCCAATCTCTACTCAAGAACTCGTTTTCTGTAACGGTTTGAATATTGTTTTTCAGAACACCTTGAACAACAACGAGCTACCTCAACGTACGCCTAAGTAAAGAAAATAGTTTCCAATATCCAATACAATATTCTCGTGTACAGGAGCAAATTATGTAAACGATCTTACTGAAAATTGGCACCGAGCCCGATATGGATTCTGTAACTCACGGTATCATATACTGTTATCAGGATTATATTTAGGGTGGGCAGACAATTTGCTAGCGGTAGTACTAGCCAAAAGGAAAACCTACGTAAATTCGGCAGCTTGGCATAAAGCCTACACACACTTATAAAAGAACCATAAATATCCATACATCGGACTGAGTCATCAATCATAATCATCATCTCATTAATTATTATAACAAGAAGAATGTAGAAGCAATATTATACATACCATCACGCCTGTATTCCCCGAAGGGTTAGGCAGAGGTGTACTAATGTACACCCACATTTCACCGGTATGTTTAGGTCCCATGTAATAGGGGGCGAGCCTATTGCCATTCACCGAACACAAGTCTAGACTCCGAGCTGCTACTGAGAATTTCATAGAAAAACCCAATAACACTTTAACACTCGAACCCAGGACTTCTAACGTAACAGTCGCGTTAAGAACCACTAGACTAATGAGGCAGTCAACAGTAACTCCAGTTTTGAAGTATGAGCATTGTGCTTTTCAAATGCTTAAACAAAATAAAAATGTGTTTGCACGCACTGCTTTTCTAAACCAAGCATACATACATACATCCGGCAATATAAAGACATGAATCCTTTTTTAGGAGTAGAAAATCCTCATAGATCGTCTACCACCTGAGGAACGAGTTATGTCAAACTAGTATTTAAAAAACTAGACTTGCCTTTCCTTATCCTATAATCACCATAATATGCTGTCATCATCATGATCACCAGCTCATCAAATTGTCCCACTGCTGGGCACTAGTCTCCTTTCAAAGGCCACGAGAAAAATTAGGCTGTAGTTCACCACGCTAGTGATCATTAATTAAATAATAATACGTGCATGGCTTCGAAAGGTCACAGATGTCTGTCGTGATTTCCAACTCTATCTCGATACCTTTAACTTTTTTTTTGTACAACCAAGGTCCGCCTAATGGTAAGCGATTATCATAGCATAATTATGGACGCTTGCAACACCAAGAGTATCACTCGCGTGTTGCCGACCCAGTAAAGGAAAAGGGAGGGGAAAAAAAGGGACTGAGGCAGGAATTGAGCCTCTGGCGCTCCACACTCATCGTATGAAACGCAACAGTATGCATACTGCTACTTGACGTCGATATTCTATGGGAGCGTAGTACTTCCCCGGTCGTGAAGACGCATTAATGCTGGCACGTTGGCAGGCCAGCTTCTGAAGACTTGACTTGGCAGAGTAATGGTCATATCACTAGGCTATTACTCCACACTGACAGGTTGTGAATAGGTCCGGACCTTAATGCATCACTGATCTCAAATCTCAGATAGCACAAAAGGCTAAGTTACATCTGGTAACAAATTCAATTATAAACAGGAATAGAAAATAAAGTTCCTAAGTGAAAAAGTTAAGATAACGTTAGATAATTTTGGTGGAATTGAAATAATTTCCTCCTAAGTTTTTGTATAAAGTAAGATTCTTAACGGAATCTCTTTTTAACTTTATGGAAGTAACCAAAATTAAAAAAATGAGTAGCTACATAGGAATATTATTTTTGATGAAACTTCCTGCACAAGTGTTTGGTTGGCCTTGGACCAATAGAATCCTTTACAAGAAATACTGCATAATTTCACCGACTAATAATAAGTTAACTAATTAATTTACTTCAATTTTAAATATGGCAATGTATAAAATTATCAAGTACACAAATATTACCAAAATTCAACCTCATTATTAAATGGTGACGAGGGATATGGGACTGACGGATAATAGTTACCCATCCATGAGTGATTAATCGCAGTGTGCTTAACCTCTCTGTTTAACCGATTCAGGGAGGGCAATAAATGTGACGTAAATAAATAGATAGCTATTGTAGTGACATCTATTTCACAACATAGAACTATATCGAAACAAAATCTGAACAGAGATAGCAGCATTTACCGCGTAACTTGAATACAAACTATATTTTTGTTTTGCCTAGGCAAAACACTCGCGTGGCCGGAGGGTTCTCAATTTGGTTGGAAGCAAAATTACACACATTTTAACGTGATCCCATTGTCTCCTCTTTTTCACTAACGAATCCCTATTAATTCTCTGGACCAGCTTATTTTTATTTCTGATGAACCCTAAAGTAGTGTTAGCCTAGTGATATGATCGTCTGCCAATTCATTGAGACGCGTTTTTCGTCGGCGCTAAGTCTGCTCCACCCTTGTAGCGACATCTATCGCGCTACACAAGAACTTCGACGATTTGAATCTGCAAGATTCAAATCGTCGAAGTTCTTTCACGTAAGCAACATTTCCATTGTAAGTTGGATTAAACATCTTTTTTTAAAGCTTACTGGCAATGTGAGTCGCACATTACTAGTATTTTGTTAACTCCACGTGCTAAACGCTTGTGTTACGAGTGGGTTCACGTTGGTAGTGCAATGGGTGGGTTTCAAAACGCCCTAGTCATTAGGCTACTGCCAGTTCAATATTTATATGCCCGAAGTCAACCATTGGGCCGTGGCTCACGAGGCGTAACACTCGCCTGCTTGGAAAGTTCCTCTTCTCAAGTTTGAAGAGTTAATACACCTTGTCCCTTTATATTCTCTTTTCCGAGAGAAGAGATTCCAAAATTAAATGGGCTGATGACGTTTACAATTACGATGTTGTTTGGTGGTAAGGAATCAGGGGGCCTAGACAATGTCACATCGTTATCATCAATAACGAAGTTAGATATCAGAAATGTGTGGAATTGGCATAACCTTTCGATATGTCACGTGTGAAATTATGTCAAATCCATACATTTCGGATATCTAACTTCGTCATCGACAATGAAGATGTGACATTGTCTAGGGGCCAAGGAAACATAATACCTATTACTTAATTATAATCAAGATCAATTACAGCAATACTAGTTATTCTAATTAATGGCTTCCATATCAAATATGACGTACGAGACAGGTAAGCACTCATTATTATTATTTTTTCAGTTTCCTTTCACGTTTTTTTTTTCACAAAAAATCTCATTGCATTTTGCAATATTATTTCTTCATAATCATCATCATCAATCCGTCAGTGTCCCACAGCTGGGAATGGGTCTCCCTTTGAGAGTGATAAGCTAGTAGTACAAGCTATGTAGTCCACAGCTATTCTCAATTCCCCACTAATTACTTAGCATAATCGGCCTACAATTTACCCACTGCTGGGCTATAGACCTTCTATCGGTGAGAGGGAGTGGTCGGGGTCGCTATCCACCCCCAGTGCAGTAGGTAGATATCACATGTTTAAGAATTTTTAGTTATAGGTCAAAGCGGTTTCCTTACGATGTTTTCCTTCACATTGTTTTGGGTTTTCTCTAATTGCTAACTTATAACATGACATTTATTTACAACATAATACACTATCATGCCTGTATTCTCCGGAGGGAACAGAGAGACGTAGGCATCTTTAAACCCACATTTCGCCTTTATATTTTAAAGACTAATAACAATAGAGAGTGCCCATTGTCAAAAACCCAAACTCCCAGTGCTCCTGAGAATTTCCTAATGAAAAACCCAATAACACTTTGCCCGATGTGAGATTCAAACCCATACATTAATTTACCCATAGTGTTCAGTTTTATTATACAATGTCGACACTCAGAAACTTGGATTTGTATGGCTGGAGCTGGACCCGGAAATCTATCTGTAGTCCATACAAATATTTATTCCGTGTGGTTATTGAACCCACGACACAACCTAATACCCGTAAATTTTACAAATAATCATTCTTAAAGGATGAGAAAAAAACGTTATCAAGTGTTATATTATTTAATTTTTATATCATCTTCTCAGACTTTTGAAATACTATTTCAAATAAAACAAGCGTACATCAATCCATACAAAACTAGAATTAGAAAACTTTTGCCGTGATTTAAAATTACAGACGCGAGTGTCGCATAACTCTATCATAAAAATAAAACAAACATTTCAGCGAATATTAACTCTTTTACATTTCATTAAACGAAATGAAATTTTGTTTACTGATATTAATAAACTTTCAACTGGATGTTTTCCGTTTAATCAAAATTTATTTAATAACCGCTTTCCAGTAAATAAAATATCAAAGGTTTGCTTGAGTCACAGTAGTATTATCACAAAACGACATTATTCTGAAGGTACGTTATGAAATGACACGAAATCAGATAACATCTCACCCGGTGGTTCACTCTCGATACGCGACGAAGCTGAGCTATCCACTAACGGCACTACATCGCTGCGAAGACTCCATCTACTTTTTAACCATCCCACTACGCACGATACAATATATATCAAAATACCACAAGTCACGCCGATCCACAACATAATCGTCTTTGACTCAGTAACGACGGTCACTTTTATCCACTCACTGCAAGATCTACTGGAGGCAAGTGTTTTAACACACAACCTAACTAAATATTTGGGTATTATCACAGATTTGACGACGATTCGCGTTTCATCAGCCACCACGCACCAGGCTTGAGGCATAAGATTATTGACGTTAATCTTTGGCATCACTTCGACGTAATAAGCTAATATGGGACCATTGGTTACATTCGGAGGATTCCACTTGACAAAGATTTGACCAAATTGGTTTGCATGCACGTAAGAAATAGAAGGAATATCAGCGTTCTCTAAAAGAAAAGTTCTGACGACACCTTTAGCGAATCTGCTGCAATGAGGACCAGCACAAGCCCGTAACCTAAACTTATAATCACTATATGGTGCCAACCTACCAATTTGGAAGTCGTTTCTTGGACTGCTGATATTCAAAACGAGAGTTCGTACATAGTTGCCTATACTTGAATTGTTTGGTATGATGGTTTCTTTGTTATCGCAGATGTCTTGAATATCATCGCAAACGTCAAAATACTCTTCTACCATAGCTCCAGGAGTAACTGATGATAGTATACCGCACATTGATTCACAGCCTTTAGTATATTCGCGAGGTGGTCTCCTTACTAATGCGTGACGAGAGTAGTCTGTATCGAATAAATTTTCTGTTAACTGACAATAGTTTACTGCAGCAGATTCCCGTGACTCTTTTTCTATCAAGACCACATCCAGTTCATAGTAATCTATATAGGGAACGTAATCTTTGTGATCGACCCACCGCAGTACTGCAACATCTGATGAAGATGAAGATGCGACTAGCTCGACGATAAACGGTGGTTTTGGAATTCCAACGGGTGTTGTGAAGTTAAATACATTACTTTTGACCAAACGCTCCGTCTTATTCCGATATTCGTATATTTCAATACAGAGAGCATATGATGATGCCGGTTGTAATTTACTTAATTCCACGACACCATAGTCGTCATTGAATGCTGTTGGGACATCAGCAGCATGCCACTCAAAATCGCTGCAAGTCTCGGGAACTATCGTTGTGTAAACTCCATGTGGTAAACGCACATATAATGCCGAGTATTCCATAGTGTGATCCAAAATAGGTGAAAACTTGATCGATACCGAGGTCTCATTAAAGACTGTCATGGCGAATTCAAAAATTACCTCTTCGCATCCACCGCGATTGCCATTTGATCCTCCAGGAATCTCTATGGAACTTGGCAGAATAGGGAACCGGTTTTCTAATTCATCAATTTTTGTCATACATAGTATTGGGTTATGCTCAATCCTTACTGTACCATTATTGACTTTAAGAGTTTTCGTTACGGCTGGAGTAAATAGTGTTTGGAGATTAAGGTTATTCCTTATATCAAGACTGTACTTATTATCCTTTAATTTTTCGCCTTTAATTGTCCGAAGTGAAGTCAAAAAATCTAACGAAGTAACATCGGAGCCTTCAATAGAAATATATTGGGAAACTTCTTGTATTTGACCCAGGTATGCTCTTAGCTCGCCTACTGCTCCTGGAATTGCTCTTACGTGAATGGTCAAAGAGCCGTTTACATAAACACATCGTTCTGCGCTTTGTATGGAGCTTAGCGACTGGATTTTTAAGTCGAGACAAGTCTGAAATTAAACAGATAGTTTACTTTGCTTTTATTTTATTTCATTAAGTGTATCTTAAAGCGTCGTAAAATCTCTAGTGCCGCCTGAGTTTATTGACATGGAAGGATATACATAGTAACAAAATTATTTAAATTCACTTACATCTGTAACGGCAAATAAAAGAAACGAAAACCTAGATTTTGCATTGTATCTTTAATATGGAGCTTAACCGGTTAACGCCTTGTGGACTAACTATAAAGTGGAGCTCTATAGTAGTTAGACAACTTTTTGGCTAGACTATCTACAGAGCTCCACTCTATAGTTAATCTAGCCCACAAGTCGTCCGACCTGCGGCACAAATGTCCAGCCTAAGTCCACTTTGGAGTAGCGGCTTTCTGACCGATTGTAGATAACGTTACATATTTACAGACATAAATACACTTTATTGTCAGCCTAGCTATTCTCATCACATAAGACCTGAGTTACCCAATTATTAGGTAACTACCACTAACGATTGTCTTAGGTATTTGAATAAATATTATTTGAAATAACTAACTTACAATTTCGCAATGAGTGCAAGGTTCACAAAATGGATTGGAGGTCTTATTGTTCATTCTGTAGTCCATGGGACATTGAGAGACGCAAGTCTTATTCCACACCCACCGACCAAGCCCATGGCATTCCTCCTCTGTGATGCAATACTGGTTATCAGGGAGGATAATTCTGCAAACAAAATAGAATAGCTGGGGGTAAAAAAGCCTCTTTTGACGAATCATAATATGATTCACGTTAAGAAAAGCTACGAGTTTTCAAATAAGTATTAATTGATTCTGGAAGAATTGCTGTATATGGCCTTTTATTTGTCCGGAACTTTCTAATAAATACCAAGCTAACATACCACCACGCCTGTATTCCCCGAAGGGTTAGGCAGAGGTGTACTTATGTAAGTACACCCTCATTTCGCCGGTATGTCGAGTCTATTGCCATTAACCGGGCACAAATCGAGACTCCGAGCTGCTACTGGGAATTTCATAGAAAAACCCAATAACACTTTTCTCGACCTGGGGATCGAACCCAGGACCTCTAGCGTAGCAGTCGCGATTGGGACCACTAGACCAACGAGGCAGTCATATAAATACCAAGGTACTCATCTAAATCTATTAAAATATCTGCTGTCTTCTTATCGCTGTCGTCAAGGAATCATATGGCAATATGATTCCTTGACGACAGATTTCAGCCTCCGTTGGTTAAAAGATTATTTTGTGAAGTAAAATAAAGTACAAACTTACGATTCAGGTGGACATTGAGGTAGACATTGCCCCTTATAGGTATAGTCTCGGCACACAAAACAAATATCTTTATTTACTTTACGACAACCAAGGCACTGCTTGTTGCATTCCTCAGCATCTGGCCCCTCCAGAAATAACTGGCATTTTCTGTGGACCAAGGAAAAAAAATATTCTTAATTTGTTGATTTTCTTAATTTGATATTTTGCAAGTTTTGCATAAAGAACTTGATTTCCATAATATTTTTTATATATGACTCATTGACTTAAACATTATATTAATAATATTGTTAAGTTATTTATCGGTTTTCAGATGCATTTTATTTTAAGCGAGATTCTATAATGGGCGGCACACACGTAACGATTCATCTGTGTAATCCGATTTGCGCAGTAACGCAGTTTTGTCCATAATGTGTAAGTATGAATGACCAATCGCTGTCGATTATTTTGTTTACGAGGTCTGTACGATCGCGTCGCTAAAATACAGTTAATCGAAGTCATTGAATGGTCGCGTCATAAGAAGCATGACATGTTTGGATATGATATTTTGACTTGTCACGTGTATGCAGTATTCACAACAAATCCATTTTGAAGCGGTGGTAGCCTAATGGCTAGGGTTGCCAGTTCGATTACACTGCCGACGTGAACCCACTCGAAATAAAATTATTTGGCTTAGCACGAGGGGTTAACAAGAAACTAATAATGCGACCCACATAGCTAGTAAGCTTTTTTGAAAAAAAAAATATTCCTTTTTCTGGTTCTAATTACTTAGGGCCTGAATCAACTCGTCGAGGAGTACAAAAGTAATCTTCAATTTTATTTTTCATCTTCAAAAGTCAGTTGAAAACCAGCGCCAGGCAGCTTACCAGTTGTTTGGCTTTTAGCTGAACTGGGCCTTTTGGCACAGCCGTGGGGCACACAATAATTTTGTTTACTGTCTATTTTTTTTTGCATGTACTCTTTAATTTGTGTTTTTTTTTAAGTTATTGTGTGCATTGTCCGTGACTGTGTCAATAAATATTATTTTCTATTTCTTTCTTTCTTTCAATAAGTATAACATCTTTCAATTCATCTTCTACCACTGAGCTAGCTGTCATCGTGTTTTTTTTTTACCGTTTACGTCATCTTATCACACAGCCTTAATCTTTGTTCTTTTACACACCTATGTACTTCTTCTCTTATTTCCAAACGTTCAACAAAATCGCTCACCTGTTATTCCAGCAGCGGTTTGTCGAAGCATTTCTGGAACAAGTGCACTTGATATTGCATTGGATCTGACCGTCGGGAGGACTGATTACATGCCGAGCCATAGGAGCCAACACCTCCCAATCTATGGTATTCACGAAGCAGGCTTGTGGTAACGCCCACATCGTAACCCCTCCCCTATCTATTTTGAGAAGACTGTAGAGACCAATCTGCGAATAATTCAACCACTTGTATATAAAAATATGAGTTTTCTATTGAAAGAAAATTTCCTATTTATTTATTTGTATATTTATGCACACAACAGAAAAAAAACATAGGACTATTAAGTACAAAGGTACAGCTTATTTCTAAAGAAACCTCTTCCAGCAGACCTGCGACAGGAGAATTTAAATCCAGAAATGTCCTTCCTAGTGAAAGAAAAATTTGGCCTCAGGCAGGGTTTGAAACTGCGTCCCTATGGTTAAATACACCAGACGCTTTACCAACTAAGCTACCGAGACCACGCCTGTGATGTCGAATTTCTCTTCCACATTTTACGTCTTCAGGTGACGTCAGCAACATCTATTGAAGACTATGTCTTTCATTACTATTTTCTTTCACTAGGATATTTTCTATCAATAGAAAATTCATATGTTTGTGAACATTTCGCATTATTAACTGCTAAAATATAATAAAAAATTAGCGCTTATATACGATTCAAGAGTTATAATATTTTAGGTAGGTACCTACGTAAACACCACTTAAAGGTAGCGGACATCCGTCTACTAAAGTGCTACAAGTTTGTAACTAGTCAATTATTCTATTAGTTGATTTTGAACTTTATCTTCAACAATTTAAGGCTTAAAATGTGATAGCGCTTGTATTATTTAGTTTAGTTTATCAATGTCATCACCGTAAGACATCTGTGTCATCAGAGGAGTTGATGACCTAGTCTAAACCTGCGTATTCGATTTACCTCTCTAAGATTGGCATTGTCGTATACAATCAGGCCAAAATTGTTCAACAACTTCGTCCCTCGTATTCTTGTCAGGCTCGGGAATAGCTTTCCAACTGATTCCAGACCTCCCACTCGATAAATAACAAGGTATTCCGTAATCTGAAACATAAACAAAGGTATAAGAGCTTACTTTCATCTGCAGCTATCCACTCTTCCCTGTAGAATGAATTCATTATGCGGGTCGTGTTTTTCAGAGGACTGTCAATTCATACATTCAAACAAACCATAGCCCCTGTATTCGCCGAAGGGGCAGATAAATATCTACACAGAATTCTCAAATAAGACGTAAGTTTTAGTTCCATGTAATAAGGGGCGACCAGGGCGAAAAGGTCAGTAACGGTAATAATAAACAGGGGCGAGTCTATTTCCGTTCATTAACTGGGAAAATCTTAACTTTTTTTTATCACAGAAAGGCTTGCGCTTGACAACTTGGCTGATGCTAAGCAACAAAGTGGTCTACGATGGAGCGCGCTTGCCGAGAGGAAACCTATTCACTCTCTTCTTGAAGACACACTAATTGTAGGTCTCGGGGAACAAAGTTTCCGGCAGCGAGTTCCACAATAGAACAGTACGCACAAAAAATGTAGAGGCAAAACGCTTAGTGCGAGATTTAGGCACTTCCACCACGTAGCAGTGGCGCCTTGACGTAGCTCTGCTCGTCAGATAGTGGAACGGGGATGGTGGAACTACGAGTAAAGAACTACCACTTTGCTCAGTCGAACCCAGAACATCAAATACGTTATGCATTTGATGTTCTGCGAATTATGAATTCTGTACCTTTAACAACTCTCTATGTACTTTTTTACACACATAGCGTGCACAGAGGACTGTGAGTTTTGGCATAATTAAAGTTCATAAAGAAAATATTGTGATCGAATTGCGACTACTAATATATGATGAACATTACAAATTTAGCTTACCTCTCTAAGATCCCAGAAGGTCATACCATCAAAGGCCGATGTCGTCGCTTTCTCTAAAAAAATCTCAAGACTGCCCAGAATGACTACGCAGCCTTTAAGTCTTTTTAAGGCATCAATCTCTCTAATAAGGCCTCCCTTGCATATCCCGGTGCTGTTTGGATTCGTCAAATTCAATCGTTGCGGCGACATGACTCCAAATAGAAGGAAGGTAAGCAATGACCTGTAAGAACAGCTTTATTTATTACGGGTTGGTAGACTTCACACATCATCCACCCTTTAAATTCTCCCACTGCTGGGCACGGGTCTCCTCTCAGAACGAGAGGTAATAGGCTATAGTCCACGTCGCTAGCCTACTGCGGGTTGGCAGACTTCACACGCCGTCAAAAAAGTCTATCAGGCATGGAGGTTTCCTCACGATGATCTCCTTCACGATGTTTAATTATATCATTACGAAAAGGTAGAGGTGCGTGCCTTGGAGTCGAACTCGAGACTAATGAATTGGCAGAGCAATGATATAACCACGAGGCTATCACCACTTGATGTCATTCAGATACAATATATAATTAAAAGGAAATAAATAAATCAGTGCATAAATAAATAAATAGTGCAGTGACAGCCTAGTGATATGACCATTGGACGGCCAAGTCAAAGGTCTCGACTTCGAATCCAAGGCAAGCACCTCTGACTTTTCGAAGTCATGTGAACCAAGAACCAAGAACCCATTACATTGTCCGACTGCTGGGGACAATGTAATGGGATGATGATGATGAAATAAATCAGGGAACTTATATTCTTCAGGCAGGGAATCGCGCAGCCACGGCACGATTTGTGCAATTAAAATTTTACTTTAATGATTAAATATCATCCTTAGCTAATTCACATAGAGTTCAAAATATTACAAGAGAAAACGTGCTAACTGCCGGTCTATGCTTCACTACATCTTACATTCTATTTTCAACTCTCTTCGAACTATGTAAGGATGATATAAGTTCTTGATGGGTTATTCTCGAGCTGTTGTACGCACTCTTTAAGGAAATCGCAACTCTAGGTAAACACAATAGTAGGTATATAGTAACATAGTGCTAAAGTTCTAATGCGATAAGCTAATTAGATTGATAATTAGGTTATTTATTCCATATCTACAATACAAAGTTGTACGGGCTCGGAACAAGTTGATAGCTATACTTAATTAATTCATTTAAAAAAAACGTTGCTTAAAAATATCCTTAATAAAGTTACCTATACTCCATTTGGTTAGGTACTTAACTAAAGGTAAACAAATCATAAAAAAGGTTCTTTTATAGGGCCATTTTTCATCTTGAAACAAAACGTAACCAAAATAAATTATTTAATCATTCAAAATAATTTTCCTTTACTATACTAGCATATTTTACTACTTTGTTTAATATTAAATGGTAATTATAAATTCTTAAGCTTGCAACCAATAAATAAATCAAATCTGATTATTATGTCATAAAGTATTGCAATGTGCCTACTAGACAGAATCTAAAAAGACAGGAAATCAAAACCTTTTTCTACATAATAGACTTTTGATAACTCGAAAATATTAAGAAGTAGTAGCGCGAGGAAGCGCGGCAAAATAATTAACCGATATTATACTTAGTCGGGTAACCAGACGCCATTCGTAACAGTTTGTACTTTCGTTCGTTTTTGTGTTTCTTTTGCCGTAAATTGTATTATTTAGTTATAGTTTTGTTTGTTCGTTGTTTTTATTGATTGTTTTATGTGTTGTTATTAATTTCACTCCCAATTCATGAGATACCATTGTAATAAAGGTTGAAGAGCCCTGAACGCCGCCATTTTTATTGTTTACCTTTAGTTAAGTACCTAACCAAATGGAGTATAGTAAGTTTTTTTTATGCAACGTACGTAAGTACTAGGTAGGTACATATTGAATCTCATAACATGCCATCACGCCTGTATTCCCCGAAGGGTTAGGGAGTGGTGTACTAATGTACACCCACACTTTGACGGTATTTTGACGTCCCATGTAATAGGAGGCGAGCCTATTACCGTAAATAAATCCAGACTCCAAGCTGCTATTGAGAATTTTATAAAAAAAACCCAATGACACTTTGCTCGATCTGGGAATTGAACCCAGGACGACCTACTCGCTGGGCACGTAGCGTAATGATAAAAGGCCTTCCACAGAAAATGGACTATTTAAGTAATATAAGAAGATTTTCTATCAAACTGGCACTTCCTAAAACTAGCGCATTCAAACAAACAAACGAACAAACTCATCCGCTTTATTGTTACTTATTGAATAAAAATAGAGAAGGAAAGTAGAAAAGTCAAAGTGTTCAATTGCAAACGATCATACTCAGGACCTATCTATTAGTAAAAGATAGACTTAATTTGTTCATGTAAAAGACTATTTCATTAAAAAAAATTGTTCCAATCAACGTGGTACACAGTTTTACTTAAACATTATTGCGTTCTGTTTAAAAAAAATAATGACCATTGCCACAGGCTAGGCCAGCTTACGCAATTAGATACACGCATATAATCTATCCACCATATTTCAATACAATCTAGAGATAAGTACAAGGTCCAGTAATGACCTCTGACAACACTGCCAAGGACAAGGTGTGAAAGAGACACATATACATTACACATTCTTCTTTCAAACTAGTTCTGAACTCATTCTTTCTAAGCTGTATGAAGGCTTATAATTATAAAAATACACATATTACAATAATAAGCAAGCAGATTATTAAATAAGAGATAATAAATTCAATCAAAGAATAAAAGTAAAATTACCATATTATCGTTTTCGCCATGACACCTTGCCACCGAACTTTTTATACTTTTTCTGCGCCCGCGCAGCTAACCGCTTCCTCAATACGAAACGACTGAATAGCCTCAAGCGTAGGTACCTAACATTTATGGGAAAACACATTGTGCTGCGTTTCCCATGGCCCTATATTGATCATGGGACTTTTGCTATTGTCTGGATCAATTTCTAATGTATTTACAACAAAGAATTCTATTTAAAAAACAAGAAAATGAATGTTTTATGATATTGTTGTCTCTTTTCAACTGAACCGGAACTCTCAATGTTAGATAAGGATAGGTTATAAGATATAGGCATAGTTTGTAGCTATTAGGTAATTACTATAATCTTGAGATCGCAAAATGGAATTCAAATGATGCAGATAAACAGGCTAATATTCTGTATGTCTGTTAGGTCAGATATGAGTTGATCGTTGATCTAGATATTTCTCTATACCACTGAAAAAGATTTCAATATGAATAGTATTTAAAAAAAAAGCTTTGGATAAGGAAGGACCACTGATGAACTATAGTTCATTTTATTTTACCACAAATACAAGCTAGTCCAGTTATTTTTAGAGAATTACAATAAATTAAGCGTCAAATCGTTGTTGTGTTTTTGGAATTTAAATCAGCTTATAATTCTCAAACATTATTTTCAATATTATTTAGAAATTATCAGTTCTTTTTATTTGAAACTGCAGTATTCGTTTAATTTATTACCAAAACTAATACAGACTCTGTTAGACTTTTGAAAGCACGGAATTAACCACACAATATTATGATGTTGTTATTATTACGTATCATCATCGTTGCATAATATTATTTATTCAAGAGAGCGTGTCGTGCAGTGCCTTTGTTCAGGTGATGTGGAATCGCACAATCCTGCCCCACTTTCTAATTTCTGGCTTTGATCAATTTTGTTCATGGTGCCATCACATTATCTAAGCCCGCGATAGTTTTGACGTTGTGAAACAGAGACGGTTATATTCAACCTGTAGGTAGCCATCCCTCTCTCACAGTCTCTTGGGATACCTACGGAATTTGTTCTCTAAAAGTTTTTTTGTTGAATTGTTAAAATTTATCCCCTATCTAGTTTCAAACAAATTTAAAACATAGTTTGTATAAACTAAGGTCAGTTCGTCTTTCTCGCATTAAATATTGATTTTGATCTTTGTGTGGGATTTGAGCGCTTTTTCATGAAGTCAAAAGTTAGAGCAATTTTCTTAATTACTATCAAGCTACCATCAAGTTATAAATTTAATAAATGTGCATGTTGAAGACAACTTCCTTCGAACAAATGCTAAACTCTTTTATAACTAGGAATCCAGAGAGTACCTATATATGTAGGTTCATCATCATCATCATCATCAGCCTGTATTCGTTCACTGCTAGACGTAGGCCTCTTTAAGTGAACGCCACAGAGCCCGATTTTCAGCTCTTTACAACCAGTCATATGTAGGTTACTAAGTTTAAAAAAAATAGAATAATATTTCAATAAAATTATTACCAATCCTTATTGCATCAATCAACATTATAAGGAATAACAAGGTTCAAGGACCTAATGAACATTAATCAATGACTCAGGACCACTATATGATGCTGGAAAAGAGGCACGTTTTCGGGAATGGGTTGACTGACTGACAGATATAGAGGAATAGGGTACAAAACAATATCCTCTAGGTACTCATATACTTAGTTAGAAAAACTTCTACTGCACATTTCACGTTTGATATGCCTAGCAATAAAGAAATTAGGACACCCTTAAGGATAAAAAAAACAGTTCCATCTAAATTTCAATGCTGTAGGTACAATGAGTACTTGAAGATACTACATATGATAACAATTACCAATAAGAACGATCTAAATAAAAAGATCCAAATAAAGGTAAACAAGAAAGCCCACAAGTAGAGATGGAAATTGTATTTCAACACAAGACTGAAAAGAACAATCATTAAAATCGGTCCACAACTGGCGGAGATATCGCGTCACAAACATACGAAAAAAAAAAAACATACAGACGAATTGAGAACATCCTCCTTTTTGAAGTCGGTTGAAAAGTCAAATATTAATTAATATTAGTCTCAAGAATTTCATAGGCCAAACTTGAACTTTTAAAGTAAAGAACAAATAGTTAAGAGTTTAAGAAGGAATAATTTTGACAAATATATATATATTTACTGACACTAGTACAAATCTGCATAGACTGCTTCGTTGGTCTAGTGGTCCCAATCGCGACTGCTACGCTAGAGGTCTTGGGTTCGATCCCCAGGTCGAGCAAAGTGTTATTGAGTTTCTCTATGAAATTCTCAGTAGCAGCTCGGAGTCTGGATTTGTGCCCGGTGAATGGCAATAGGCTCGCCCCCTATTACATGAGACCGAAACATACCGGCGAACTGTGGGTGTACATTAAGTTCACCTCTGCCTAACCCTTCGGGGAATACTGGCGTGATGGTATGTTACGTATGTTACTAGTACAAATTTATTCGAAAACAACCTCATAGATTTATATGTAGGTATATGCGACAGTAACATAAACAAACTGAATCGCCGATAGGAATGCAAAACATGACACGCACAACCCTATCATGCAATTTATTACAACAAATAGCTCAATTAGATAACATCACAAGATGTTCTGATATCAAAATAAACTCGTACATGCATAAAGGAGCCGTTTCGAGAAGTGAATCATACAAGTGGCCTCTGATCAATGCTAGCATGGAAACTGAACGAAACTGCACCAATGATTGTTGTTGATAAGTGGAGTAGGTACATTCTGGAACATAATGGCTCGAGCAGGTACACAAAGCGAAATAGGAGGCATATTTTGGAAGCTCAATGGTATTCCTCAACGGTATAGGATGGTAGGCAATAACTGCATAGAAAATGGGTGAGGAATGAAAACTTATTGCATACTTATAATCACGCCTGTATTCCCCAAAGGGTTGTACTAATGAACACCCACACATTTAAGGTATTTTAAGGTCCCGTGTAAGGGGGCGAGCCTATTGCCATTAACCAGGTCTAGACTAGTCTAGACTCCGAGCTGCTACTTAGAATTTCATTAAAAAACCCAATGACAGTTTGCTCGACCTGGGAATCGAACCCAGAACCTCTAGCGTAGGTAGCAGTCGCGCTTAGGACCACTAGACTAATGAGGCAGTCTTAAAACTTATTGCAGTATTAGTTCTTTTCTCAATAAGTCTGATTGGTTAGTAGGTAGTCGTCGCCGTCCATGGACATATGCACTACCAAAGAGGTCTCAGATGGGTTGCCGAGCCTATTTAAGGGAAAAAGGGGAAAGGATAAGGAGAGGGACTGAGGGAGGAATTGGGCCTCCGGCGCTCCACGCTCGCGTACAAACGCAACAGGCGGCATACTGCTGCTTAACGTCGAAATTCTGTGGGAGGGTAGTACTTCCCCGGTCATGCCGACCCATTCATCCGGACATGTAGACATATGCCAGCGAGGCAATACTAGGTACTACTACTATGCATAAGCAATTAAGCACGACAACTCATTATCAGTATGCATGTCAATCAGTACATCATTGTCATCAGTACATCATACATTAGCTAGGACATTAATATTGTCTAGAAGTTGGGTTCCGGCAGTCGCTTCTTAAGAAGTAGGTACCTACCCACTAACATTCGGCCGAATCTAATAGACTGGAAGCCCAAGCATAGTAAGGAAAAAGCGAGGAGGATGAATATCATGGAAGAGAGATAGCCGGTAAGTAAAAGCGCTAGAGTGCCTTGCACTTTGCCTGAGTTCAAGTTTATGATGCAGAAATTGAAGACATAAAGTAACCAATTCTAATTTCATTCGAACACCTCTAAATTCTAAACCTTCCAGCAGGGAAAAAAAAGACAAAGAGATATGTACGAAAATTGAATTAAATAAAATACCGGCCAAGTGCGAGTCGGACTCGCGCACGGAGGGTTCCGTACCATTACGCTTTATGACGTATTAAAAAAAACTGTTTACTAGATCTCGTCCAAACCAATTTTCGGTGGAAGTTTACATGGTAATCTACATCATATATTTTTTTTAGTTTTATCGTCCTCTTATTTTAGAAGTTACAGGGGGGAGGACACACATTTTACCACTTTGGAAGTGTTTCTCGCGCAAACTATTCAGTTTAGAAAAAAATGATATTAGAAACCTCAATATCATTTTTGAAGACCTGGTTTGATGTATGGGGAACCCCCAAAATTTATTGTTTTTTTATTTCAATTTTTTTGTGAAAATCTTAATGCGGTTTATAGAATACATCTATTTACCAAGTTTCATTAGCATAGTTCTTATAGTTTCGAAAAAAAGTCTGTGACACGATCGGACAGACAGACAGACATGACGAATCTATAAGGGTTCCGTTTTTGCCACTTGGCTACGGAACCCTAAAAATGCCATACCTATCTAAGAGTAATAGATAAAGAATAATTAAAATGGGTACCCATAAGTCAACACCGCGTGTACAACACTACAACAACAACGCAACAATATAAAATGATCCATACAGATTGCTTTTATTTAGCGCAGTCCAAACGTAACTTGAAAGCGCACCACAAACCGTCACAAGTCTTATTATTATATTTAACGTTGTCTATACCTTTTTATACCTATATTTTTATACATATCTGAGAGTCCATTAGTCCTTATAATTAATGTTAATTATATTAAATTAATTAGTAAAGTGTTCATACGCTTTACTAATTCATTTCATTTCATAATAAATTCCAATATGGAATTTTAAATCATAAAACGTATGCCTGACTAATTTACAATACCCGGAATAATTCCAAATTAATGTGCAATGAATAATTACTATCTGGTTCAGGCAGATGCAAGGTCTATTGAACAAAACATTAATAATATTCCCATATCAACAAAAGGCTTAGCTATATTCACCACTGAAAACCACTTTTATCACAATTATGTATTGGAGCGAGCACTAATATTAGATGCAAACTATGTAAAATAATAATAAATGAGGAAAATGCCCTCGGTGACTCGATAGTCTGTTATTAATCACGCGTCCACGACGACTGAATCCAAACCGTCATGTTATAATTTTGAATTGTTAACAAATTGTATTACCTCGATGAGAGGTAATAAAAATGGTAACGAATTTGATCACGACCTTTACAGAGGTTACGATTATAAAGGATGGTTTTATTGGTTGAGATTTTTTTATAATCATGTTTCATAATTATCGCGAGATGGGATAGAAAAAACAAAAATGAATGATATCAACAAAACCCAAGACTAAAAGATATTGAAGTGGCTCTTCCTCAAAGACCTTTCATCCAGGCAAGAAAATAATAAACATAGGTATACAGCCGATATATACCTAAATAGAACAAATTTATGGTGTTGGTAAGTCTTTATAAGGGCAATAACTATAACTGTTTGTCAGTTATATATTTGTACGCGCATCACGCACAAATTACTGCACCTATAGCCGTGTGTGCTCGAAATCAAAAGGACCAAGTGACCAATAGATATAATTTTGGCAAAATACAGCTACCATGGAAATAAATGGTTTACAGCTCTCCTAAACCTAATTACTTAGAACTTTTGACAATGTCCGCGCGGAAGAGATAAGGAACACGTAACGGTAAAAACGCGACGTCACTTCCTGTGTGGAGAAGAAACCACATCTTCGCGAATACATATGACAAATATTCAGCTGAATACTTTTCCCAATTCAAGTTATGTTTATTAAATAGTTTATATGACAAGACTATTGTAAATAGGTAAAACTATGGTAGGTTAATTATACACTAAAATTCGTTAGTTCCAGTAGTTTTATTTCGGATTTTATATGATAATTTATTTCTAATTATTATCGCTAACATCGCTGAGTCCGATATTCAGATTTTAATAGTATAACAATTTTCCTCCAATCTAGAGTAGGTAATCCAAAACCCATTCCCGCTAATTAAAAACAATTTATTTCCATATTCAAAATTAATATCCGCTGCTCAACAGCGTTCCGTTTTTTTAAAACGCAACATTTTTCCAAGTCGTCGTTCATAACAGAGGTTGGAGTAATGAAACACCCTGTGTACACGGAGACCTCAGGTCAAGTGGACGTAACGAGCAATATTGCATTTTGTAACGCTCAGGCCGGGTGCATGCTGTATAATATTGCTTTACGTACTTACGTGTACGATATTGCGAGAATAAATCTTGTTACAAAATAATAATATGATAATAATACCTGCTTATCTAAACATGGAATTTGCCGCCTCATATAGAAGGTTCAAGTTCAGCAAAACTTGGAAGGGCCCCGGAGCACAAGGATACCAAACAATTCACCGGTATTTTTAGTTTGTTTAGGTCCCATATAATAGGGGGCGAGCATACAGACTACGAGGTGCTACTAAGAATTTTATAGAAAACCCCAATAACATTTTGCTCGACCTGGTAATCGAAACCAAGACTTAAGCGCAGCAGTCTCGCTTAGCACCAGTAATTAGACAGTTCATATCTAACACATTAAAAAAATCACCAATCACACAAAACTAGAGTAAAGCAATGCTTGTAAATTAGGCACAATGCTTTTTATTATATTAGAGTAAGTGTAAGGAGTATAATTAATGAATTATGCCATAGAGATGATAGGTGGAGACCGGAAGTCCTACAATGGAGTTCACGAGTAGGACACGCAAACGTCCTTACGCAAAAAATAACATGGCACGATGATCTAGCAAAGTGGCTAGAAAGGATTGTAGTGGCTAGTAAGGATACGGAAAGCCCATTACGAAGAGACTTATCTACATCAAGCATTTATCAATTCTATTCTATTCTATTTTTATTTAATGGCAATTAAAGCCGATGTCGACTATTCTGCCAATAAGCATTTATCAAGAAGGTAGCAGGACGAAGAGTACCTACCTACATAAGTACTACGTAATTGAACTAAAGGTGTGGTGACAAATTTAGACTTGAGTTCGCTTGCAATTGCAATAGGGGCGAGCGTAATAAAAGAACCAAACTCGAATTACTACTGAAAATTTCATCGAAAGCCTATTACCACTACTCGAGCTAGGATCACACGCTCATTAACCTCGCTAGAGACCAATGAGGCAGAGAAGTTTGTATTTTTTTTTGGGATTGTACCCACCTAGATCCTGAAGGATCCCGGATACCTGAAATACATATCATTACATCCTATCATAAGATACTAGAAACAATTTTTACCTTGTGTTGAATCTCTTACACTAAAAACAAAGTCATAGCATAATATTCAAATGAAAAGATAATAATATAGATAAACAGAATAAAAATTTTATGCAATCATATCAAAAGTAAAAGATATACCTACTTTTACTTAAAAGTAAAAGATATACTTACTTTACTTACTACATTCCTTACGTTCATTACATAATTTTTTTTCGTATTTCTTCGTGACATTGCTATACGACTTCACTCAGGCGTTTTAATATTGCAGTTTATGACGATAAAATTAAAATAGTACTTGTTTTCCGCCCTCGGCTTCGCCCGCGTGGTTTCTCGGCTTTTCTGTACTATAATATGCATGTATTTATACATACCTTCCTCTCGAATCACTCTATCTATAAAAAAAACCGTATCAAAATCAGTTGCGTAGTTTTAAAGATCTACAGTTGCCAGCAGGTCAAGGTATACAAAACTGTCAAATTTCTCCAAATTATTTTAAACCTTAAATTGTTGAAGATAAAGTTCAAAATCAACTGAGAAAACCACCGTACCTATTATATTAGGTTGGTTGTACCATTACCGGTAGTAAGGTTCATTAATACAGACACAAGATATGATTTTCATTAGCATGTAGTGAATCTCATTAATGAAATCTAGAGACTTACTTAATTAGATATTGATCTTTGTCTCCGTCTTGGATATTATTGTTATCTCACCAACATTCAGTTAAATATTACCATGTTGTGGAGTTCTTAAAGTTAATATTAGCCTAATTTACAAAAATTTTATTACCGGCTATCATCATAGCTACTAAGGTTTGCCTGTTTAAAATGAACAAAATGACAGCTGTGAATGACAGATGTCTTGTACGAGTAAGTATTTCAGTTGTCAGTTGTCACTGTCATCATTCCAGTTTACAACGAAATTCGTAATATTCGTATCAAAATATTTGAACTTTGAAGCATTGAATGATAATTCTATCTCTTTTGTTCTTAATACGAATTTAGTGCGTTATACCTCACCTATAATTAGTGGGCGATAACATAATCACTAGCACTACTGATATTGGAAAGCGATCACATAAAATAATTTGTGTTCTTCGGTAAGAAACACTAAGAAAACAACTTCGGAAAACAAACCATAATAAAACCGATAGTAAGTGTTTTTATAAGAATTAAAAATGTCTCAACCGTGAGTACCTATTTAATACGTCTATTCACATTAAATATTTGATGCAAAGTAAACTCACAACAATAATAAAAAGGTAAAAACACAAAACAGTTTCCCTTCCCTATTCAACTTAAACTTTCAGATAATATCGTTAAGAGGTATCTACAGCCAAAACTTAATTTACAAAGCAATATTTAAAATTAGAAAGTAATAAGTATGGCTATCATAACCAAATATATTTTAAAAATGAGACCCTCAGAATAAGAGACAGATACATTTGACCAGTGCGGGATGCCAAACATAAAGTTCAGAAAAAATTTTTTTTTTTTAAATAACATTCTGCAAACATGTATGCTAGTAATCTAATAAATTGTGGTTTGGTTCAGGCCTCAAAAACAGACATTACCTAGTTAGGAAACTATCAATCATCTCAATTATTGTGAATTGTTACTAATTATAGGTGTAATATCAATATCAATTATAATTTTAAGATATCTAGGCTATTCCAGCAATGATTCTTAGGTAGGCGAGCTCAAAGCAAGGTCTGTCTTATATTTTGTGAAACCATTCTCAATATTTGAGCTCATGAATCAGTGCACTAGGCTCTAACACCAATAATAATATAAAGATCCAACAATTTCAAGTTTTTAACTCAGATAATTTCAAAGCACCTCAATTACAAGTTTACAATAAAGTTTGTCATTACATTTTTACTTACAAGTTATTGGTTATAATGAACTAGTCACTAAAAAGTAACTTAATTCAGCAACAACTGGCTGGCATGTTGCTGAATTATTATAAGGTCTCATGAACTTATAATAATTCAGCAACATAATAGATTATAATAGATTTTGTATTGCGTACTATGGGATGTGCATAATATGGGACTTCTATATGCAAAATACACGCTTAGTCATGGGGTTGTGGAAATTTGGCTGCTATACCATACCAATATGGACTTGCAAGGGTTAAAATTGTTTTATCCAGAAAATGTCAAATAGTTCTGAAATGTAATTAATTTATAGGATATTGAGACTACTAAAGACCATTTATCGTCAGAAGAAATCTGATGACAAATGGTTCAGCAATAATTCTAAGGTATTGTCACAACTTATGACTGCCTGATTAGTCTAGTGGTCCTCAGCATGACTGCTATGCTAGAGGTCCTGGGTTCAATCCCCAGGTCAAGCAAATTGTTATTGGGTTTTTCTATGAAATTCTCAGTAGCAGCTCAGAGTCTGGATTTGTGCCTGGGTGGTTGCAATAGGCTCGCTCCATATTACAAGGGGCATAACCATACCGGCAAAACCCTTCGGGGGAATACAGGCGTATTTTATGTTATGTCACAGCTTATAGCTGGACTCCCTAAATCCGTTTACAGGTTATCACATAAAGTTATGATCTTATAGTAACTACTAAACCAATTATGACTTTAACAGATGACCGTTATTATATGTATAACAAGACTAACATTTAAAATGTGTGTGAAACCTGCTAGTTTGCACTAGGATAGCAGTCTAGGTCTAACCCCAGTAGTGAGATATAAAACCAAATTTGGATTTTTGATAATAAACATAAATCCATCTTTTCAGAAATGTTACTGTATTAGTCAGTGGTCGGAATAAAAAACCTCCATTCTGGTATTATAATACGCCTCCAGTACAATTAATAACACACCAGCCACCGGTTAGGTCACTGAAAACAGTGCCCTTGGATATGAAACCGTCAACAAGTGTACAACCCAGCAACATACCCCCCAAGCCAGAGACAGTGGCACTAGTTGATGATAATTCACCAAATACATCCATTACTTCAAATACTACTAACAAAATACCAGTACTGGCTTCTAAAACACCAATCATTGCTGCTAATACTGTAATAAATTTTACCCCAAGGATGACAAAAAGGAAACCAAAAATTATATATACAATAAAGAATTTTAGAGTTGAAAGAGAAAGAATTGAAAAATTGTTTGCAAAGAAGGCTGGTCAAAATAACGCTGCCAATATCACCACAAGTTCTGTGGTAATCCCATCTGGTGATGCCAGAAATAAACCTAATGCCACCAATGAACCAAATGTATCTGGTAATGCTAGTAATAAACAAACTATCACTGGCATTAATGCTAATGAAACATATGCTGGTCCATCAAAAGTGTAAGTTTATCATTATTGCCTGTAGGCTCATCCCTTGCATCTCTCATATCGGTATCCAGTCTTTTGCAACTAAACTTATTTATATATTAATGTAATAATATTTCATTTATTATGTATTTACCTATTCATTATACAATATTCATTATATTTGTACTAGTATTATTATATATTACCGTATTAATTTATTTCTATGTTTTGAAATATTTGAACTAAAGGTAGGTATTTTGTATGATATAATATTCAGGCCGAATTATCCTTGAAATTATGTCACTAGTAGCTACATTACCCAACGTTGACATCTTTTTTATTGTAATAGCATTCACGCAAAAGTTGTTAACAATATTACTCACAATATTATTCACATAGTATATTTGAAGCCTCACTAGACCATTTCAACCAATGTATTTAGAAGGCAGCTACAATTCCCAACCAAATTAGGTTTCTTGTTACCCAGATTTAAAAATATTTGAGTTGTCAAGTAGTTTTTTTTTCTTAATTAACCAAAATTTTTACAAGATCCGATGAAGCCGTTCGGAATGAACTCTCCAATGTTCTGATGAATAAAATTAAAGATTTTTTCTTAACCGGAAGGGTTCAAGCAGTTTGTCAGGATCTCGTTCAGACTTGCAAATGATAAAATTGCACACTGTTTCCCTTCAATTAAAAACAAATCGCAACCGATTAAATTGTTTTTGAGTGATGGGTATATTATTGTGTATATAGATGTAGGATACCACCCTTTTGTATGAAATAGAATTATAAAAACAAATGTTTGTCTATTGATGAAACAAATTTCAGACTTTCAAAGTGGCAAAGGCGGAAATTGAGAAGAAAATTGGAAAAGTTGGAACCTCATATGAAAAACATACCTACTACCAATAAAAATAGACCCGGTGAGATTGGATTTTATTGTTAAATTTTTCACTTATTTAAGGCTGATCGTTTTGCCTAGACTCCTAGAGCAATATTTTTTTTTTTTTTGGTTGGCGCAAATTGTATGTCTATAAATTCTAGGTTCATGGCAGTGAGCATTGCGACATCACTATCACTACATAGTATAAAACAAAGTCGCTTTCTCTGTCCCTTTGTATGCTTAAATCTTTGAAACTACGCAACGGATTTTGATGCGGTTTTTTTTAATAGATAGAGTGATTCAAGAGGAAGGTTTATATGTATAATACATACATATTTTAGTATAGAAAAGCCAATAAACCACGCGGGCGAAGCCGTGGGCGGAAAGCTAGTCAACTATAAGTTGTATTCACAACTGAGTAGGTTCGGTCGCCAGCACATCAAGTTACCACAAAATGTAAAATTTCTCAGTCGATTTTGAACTTAATTTTTAACAGTTTAAGGTTTAAAATCATTTGGAGATATTTGACAGTTTATAATCTGATGAGCTGGCGGCTGTACTAAAAATCGTTATCATAGCAGATCTTATATTTATATACATATACATATTAGAGATATTTAGCAAAAGTTTTAATATTTAGTTGTGAATATCTTAATATAGTTGATGATGAAATTCCTATTGCCATTAAACTAAAATGTTCTATAGACGCAATTCGTAAAAACCCAAAATAAAGAATTTTGCCCCCTAGGTACGATCTACGACGCCTAATAAAAATAATAATTCAGCCAAAAAACCGTTTTACTGTGGGGCATAGGTCTCCTCTAAGATTGAGAGGACTAAGCTTTCATCTAGTGATAGTTCGCAGACTTCACACACATTAAAAAAAAAATCCCCGCGTTTCCATTGACGACAAAATATGTTGCAAACAGGTACCTATCCCACTCACTTTTTGAGAATTATTGATGTTTGCAACATGTTTTGTCGTAATGAACTTCACCTTAAACTCTATGTTGTGCAGGCTTTCTAGACGTAATATTTTTTAAATATTTATGTTCCAGAGGCTCAAGAAAATAATATCCAGAATAAACTGACTTGAATTGTATATAAACTTTCCATATGGTATATGGTTCCATAGGGTAGCTTATACTATAAATGTATAGCCTGAAGTGTAGCCATGCGTACCGTAACATATCCATACGATCACTTTTAGGTTGTTAGAGAGGGATATCGCGTTACAGGTCGAATAGCACTATCTCTTACTCACAACCTAAAATGATCGCATGAATACATTGTGAATTTATTTAAAACTGCCCAGCTCAGCCTGATAAGCGATTACAACTCAGGCTTCGAGCATAAGTTCTAACGAAATGCGACCTTATTGTCCAAATAAAATGTCAAAAACTTTCCAGCCTTGACTTGATGTCAAGGTTACCATGTTCTTTCATTAGAGTAACCGAATACTTAGCGAATCGATGAGACATTTTAAACAGCTCACATCCATGCCTGCTGACTGCCGCATTAGTGTAGTGGTCCTAAGCGCGACTACTACGTTAGAGGTCCTGGGTTCAAATCCAGGTCAAGCAAAGTGTTATTGGGTTTTTCTATGAAATTCCCAGTAGCAGTTCGGAGTCTGGATTTGTGCCCGGTTAATGGCAATAGGAGTAATAGCCTAGTGATATGACCGTTGGACTGCCAAGTCAAAGGTCTCGAGGTCTCTTTGAATCCAAGACACGCACCTTTGACTTTTCGAAGTTATGTGCGTATTAATATTTAATTATCATGCGCTTAAACGGTGAAGAAAAACATCGTGAGGTAACCTGCATGCCTGAGAGATTTTCTTGACGGCGTGTGAAGTCTGCAAACCCGCAGTAGGCTAGCGTGGCGAACTATAGCCTAATCCCTCTTGTATTGAGAGGAGACCCATGGCCAACAGTGGGACAATGTAATGGGTTGATGGAATGGCAATAGGCTCGCCCCTATTACATGTGACCTAAATATACCGGTGAAATGTGGGTGTACATTAGTAGACCTCGCCTAATCATCAACTATAAGAACAGTTGATGATTTCATACGATTGAACATTTTTTTAATTGTAGCTAAAAATATTTGATCATGTCCCCTTTCAAACAAAAAAAAACCGCCTCGCATGGGGACGGGTTCTATAGATTAAGGGAACTATCACTGCCATTCAGAGAGGCATCTCGTAAGAACCGAGAAAATATATGACTTGCTTGGTGGTAGGGCCTCGTGGGATCTGACTGGCGTGAAAATATCTGACTTGCTCGGTGGTAGGGCCTCTTGGGATCTGAGTGGCGTGAAAATATCTGACTGGCTCGGTGGTAGGGCCTCGTGGGATCTGATTGGCATGAAAATATCTGACTGGCTCGGTGGTAGGGCCTCGTGGGATCTGATTGGCATGAAAATATCTAACTTTCTCGGTGGTAGAGCCTCTTGGGATCTAACTGGCGTGACAATATCTGACTTCCTCGGTGGTAGGGCCTCGTGGGATCTGACTGGCATGAAAATAGTTCCACCATCCCCGTTCCACTATCGGACGAGCAGAGCTACGGCAAGGCGCCACCGCTACATGGTGGAAGTGCCTAAATCTCGCACGAAACATTTTGCGACATTTATATTGCGTACTGCTCTATTGTGGAACTCGTTACCGGAATCTTTGTTCCCTGAGACCTACAATTTGGGTGTCTTCAAGACGAGAGTGAATAGGTACCTTCTAGGCAAGCGCGCTCCATCGTAGACCACTTCGATGCTTAACATCAGGCAAGTTGTGGTCAAGCGTAAGCTTATCAGTGAAAAAAAAAAAATATCTGACTTGCTCAGTGGTAGTGTTACCCCACGTTTACTGCAGCTCCGGTAGTCTGGAATCCGTAGAGGTTCGGTAAGGCATCAGCAAGTCCTTTGCTGTTCCTGGTGCCCTTGGGAGGCGATAACGACTTACCATCAGATGACCCGTGTGCTCGATTGTCAATTAACCAATATAAAAATATAAAAAAAAAACTAAATCAAAATTGGTTCATCCGTTCGGGAGCTACGATGCCACAGACAGACAGACACACACAGACACGTCAAACTTATAACACCACGTCGTTTTTTCGTCAGGAATTAAAAACACACATTGCTATTTATTCCAGGTCCTGCTGGCCCGCAAAAAATCGGAGGAACAACACCAAGCACGAAGGCACTACTACCTGGGTTTAGTAAGTTTTATTACTTATATGTTAAGATCTAATTTAGGTTGATTTCTTATACAGGGTTAATTGTAGTTTTATGGTAAAACACTAATAACCTCTATATAATACCCAAGACTATTACTAACATCAGAAACAATAACTTTTATTCTATACATACATACCATCACGCCTGTATTCCCCGAAAGGTTAGGCAGAGGTGTAGGTACACCCACAGTTCGCCGGTATGTTTAGGTCCCATGTAATAGGAGGCGAGCCTATTGCCATTCACCGGACATAAATCCAGACTCCGAGCTGCTACTGAGAATTTTATAGGAAAACCCAATAATACTTTGCTCGACTCGGGGGTCGAACCCAAGACCTCTAGCGTAGCAGTCGCGATTGGGACCACTAGACTAACGAGGCAGTCACTATGACTTTTAATAATCTATCAGACTTCCAGAAAAATATATTATAGTGATACAAAATAGTGTAATTTCCAAAACAGTTTCGTAAGTCGGTGGCGAAATCAAAAGTCCAACTAAATTAATGTAACCGACTTCCGAAACTGTTTTAGACATAAAATGACTTTCTCTTAAAACATTTTTGCAGCAATACCAAAATTGGTACCCACTCAAAAACCCACGATTGTTTTAAAAACTAAGAAAAATCTTGAGACAGAAATGGCGAAACAGCAAATGACGTTTACAAAGCCTGACTCCAATGTCGCCGAAAATGAACCCGGTAAGTACCTAATAACTAACCTTTTATTTTAATTGAATAAACAAGAGCGCCTTTTAACAAGAGACTGGAGTACTACTCGTCAAATAATTATTTTTATTAGAGAAAGAACACATACTTCAAGCATTTTGAAATCTATCATTATTGAATCGATGGTCACACTCATACGCTCTGGATCTTAAGAAGGTGATATATCATTAAGATCTATTGATGTATTATAATTTTATATTAAGTTACTGAGCGATGGCATTGCTTTGTAAATGGAATCTATCTTTTATAAGTTGCATCTTTTCACTCCACCATTGACCCCATCTTGGCCTCGGCGGCAAGATTGAAGCCAACAGCAAACCTGTATTCAATAAAAAAAAAGTTTAGGAAGTCTTGTAAAAATAATCTTGGCAAATATTCCTACATTGTTCGGCATACGGATGTAGGAATCCAATTTATTGTATTTTACATCATATTATTGTCAAAAATTATCTTAACCGGTCTTCTCCGTAGGTTCAGATCATATAAAAAGTTAAGATGGAACCATAAAACTATTTGATTGCTTTATTTTATTTCATTATTTAAAGTCACTTCCCGCGCTAGGCAACAAGCTTTGTGTTGCGGGGGACTTTACAATTAACGCATTGGATTTGATTGAGGTGTGGGCCATATTATTATTTGTCTTTTAGGAATAATAAAACAAAACTATTACAGAGACCAGCGGCATCGTTAAACAACCCGAAATTTATTTAATTTTGCCACCCACAGCAACGCTTACAGGAAGTGAAGCTCCCAATCGGACGGTGAAGGCTACAAAGGTTCCCGGAGTGTTTAGTAAGTTTATTTATTTATTTATTAACCAACTTATACTTACAGTTTACACTACACATACAAGTTATCGGTCATATAGGTAGTAACGAAAGAATACATTCATTTTTAATTATTTTGAAATATAAAATAAGGAAACAATAAAACAATTACTAAGCTATGGGATTGTACTAGATGGGGCAATAGATTCCAGGTATCGAGTGGCAGTACTCAGGAATCTCAGTTCCGTGCTCGCAAAGGCATCTAGTGAGTCATCGTAATGCAATATATTATTAATGTAGGTAAGTGCTAGATACAAAGGACTCGTCTTATGGGTTACGGTACTAGTTTGCGGTATCGAAAACAGAGGACGTTGACGAGGACGAAGGGTATGTCTGATAGGCAGTGGAATATTAATAGAAATGTACTGCAGTAACGTGGAATTGGAATGGAATTTTAACTTTTGCGTAACTAGGCAACCTTATTTTCTGTAAAAAATGAGGGGACTCATCAAGCTAAATATCCACCTTAAGCTGACCTTTGTACGAAAGCTTTTTACAATGGTTGGCCAGCCTATACTGGATTTGTATAGTTACTGTGTTGCTGTGTGTACGCATGGCCACACGTACAAGCTATACAACATAATGTTTATTATATGCGAAACCAGAATATAGTTTGTTCAGAATAAGTAACTGAATCGATTCAAATAGTTTTTACAGCATGTCATATTTTGTCCCAAAAATTTCAAGTATCTATACTACGTACCTATCCGCAATCATACACGCACAACACAGGCCGGTCATAGCGGCACTAGGCGCGGGCACACAGCAGGGAGGGAGGTAAAACAACCACTCCAGTCGCCCGAAGTCGATGCCACAGATTGATGCGACAGACAACCAGATAACATAACAAGCTTATAACTTTGACATTTTACAAGATACAGTTTTAAAATGTTGTACATAAATTCTTTATCTATAAATACTAAACACGTGTTTCGTGTTTCGCATATACCAAAACTGACCTTGTATATTTCTAGCTTAAACTGACCTTGCAATTATTTGTATAGGCTCGCGAGGTCAGCTTAAACTGGAAATGCATGCACCTGTGTACTCATCGTTATCATCGACAGCATTTACTAAGAGACCAACCATGACATTAAAAAACAATAGGGTGTATTGTGTATTAGATATAATTTAAAATTGTGTAAAAGTTAGAAGCTTCAATTTTTAAACCTTAAATTACAAACAATTTCGTAAGATTTTAGAGTTAATTCTGATGTTAATCACTACAGCAGTGGAGCAACCATTACAAGCCACGCAAAGGGGTCAAGGATCAGCTAATCATCTGCCAATATATGGTAATTTAACTTGCATTGACTTTAAATTTTTGGTTATCGTCGTTTTCAAAACAATATCGGCTATGCTTTTAAGATATTTTGCATATTGGCTAATTTACGAACCTAATTTTTAATTAAAAGGACTGTTATCGGGCTAAGCATTAAACAATGCCCTGTGGTCGCAAAAAAATATGGTATGTGCATCAGCCATACACATCAAATTAGACAGAACGTTTTTATTCAATAGCTAAAGTAATATTTTTTGTACATAGCAGATGTTGGTTTGAAAACGATGATATGTGGATACGATTTGACCATTTTAACGCCACGCTATAAACGTATAATCGGTACTATGGATTAAAAAAATATCTTCATTATTTAACTAGTTTATTATTGAAAATAATCATGGAGCATTCAATCTTTGCATTATGCAAATAAATTCTCGTATCGTTTACAATTGTTACGTTATTTTATCTAAAAACCCTTAAGTTTTACGTCCATATTACTGTGAGCAATCTTTCTTGGGATATAGATTACATGATGAGTCCTTAAAACTTCATTATTTGTGTGATCCTCATTAATAACATTTCTTTACATTTTAATAGTATCAATTTTAAAATTTTTGTTTCAGCATATAAATATCCAAAAGGTACGTTTGATTTTGGTAATCTTTCAGTTTTATTTACATTTATTTCGGGGTCTTTTTTTATATGATTTGGTTTGTTAACTCTTTCTTTATAAGATACCTTGCTGTCCGCTTAACAAGCTTAGCGCATATAACACTCACTTTTGCGCGTCCAGGAACGTCATATCGCTTATGCGTCGCGTCAATTTTGGCAGAATCCTCAATTTAGGTACACTAATATAAATGTTTTTTTTTTTATGGTATAACTCGGCAATCGAGCAGGCGAGCTACCTGATGGTAAGTAGTCATCGCCGCCCATGGACATCTGCAAAACCAAAGGGGTTGCAGATGCGTTGCCGAGCCTATTAAGGAAAAGGGAGGGGAAGGAGAAGGAAGGGGATTGGGGGAGGAATTGGGCCTCCAATTAATGAATTTGAATTTGAATATATACTAGGTTAACGATTTTAAAGCAGGTTTTAGTACCCAGTCGTGAATATATTCTCATATGTGTAGCAATTTATACTGCCCTGAACCTACCCCTGAACGTAGATTGTGTTATAGACGTATAATATTAAAAATATAGAATTGGGGGTCCAAGCTGAGACGATTCTGCTTAAGTATCTTAAATAGTTACTTTTTATATTTTGAATTTTTTTGCTGGATACAAGCATAAAACTAACTTAAAAGTTATTTAGCTAATAAGCTAAAACAACATTTTGAACATGTATAACACATGCCTATTTTCAATACACAAAAAAAATTGTTGCCTTAAAGCCGACAGGGCGTTGTACTCATAAAATTGAATAATTTCTACAGGGTTGAATTCACGGGAAAAATTGTTCATAATGAGTACAGTAACATTATTTTAGCTCTAAGATATACGCTCGAGAGTGCAAATCAACAGATAGTATGACTAATTGAGATTTTTACAGGAATACCGCGGAGCTTTCTTAAGAATGTCCCAATGCCTCAAAACCCCGGCGGCCAGCAAATGACACAAATATTAGGAGACCAACAAATGGCACCAGTGCCCGGAAACCAGCAAATAAGTAAGTCTGCAGTGTTTAACTTACAGATTGTTCGAAATACCTAAACCTGTTTGAACTTGTTCTTAACTGTGTGTTAATCATGACTTACAGCTAAATATGATTAACCTCCAACGTCCACACATCCTGTTATTGCCATAATGTACCAGAGAATAATGTACACCTTTTATTTTAAAAGATGGTCCATGGAATATCTTGGCGGATTCTTTTCATAGGATCGAGTTTTTGTGACCGTGCAACCAGTCATAACGTTTCATAAAAGCTTATCTATACTAATATTATAAAGAGTTAAAATTTGTAAGGCTGGAGGGGATATTCTCTGGATCTTCTCAACCGATTTCGCTACGTTAGGTACATTATTCCTGAGTGACATAGGCTAGAAAAGAAAGAAGAAAGTTACAAAAGAAACGTATAGTCCACGCGGGCGGAAAGCTATCTATAAATAAAAACATTGTAACTTTAACTATGTACCTACCTTATTTCAGTTACCTCGGATTCGCCAATCTGGCCTAATGTCAACATGACCATGCCGAGTTATCAAGCCAATCCACCAACATTGGTCCAAACACCCCAAGCGGCAATGGGAGAAATCATGAACCCTGCATCCTCGCCAATATTTGTTCAAACAGAGAACCAACCCGATGTCCAGCAACCGTATTCACCTTCCGATATTTATTCGGAACCGAATCCTGGTAAGTGAAGATACTCTAAAAAAAAGTTTAAAATCAAAACCCGACTACGGAAAAATTCGATTGAAAAGCATTGCGCTTTTAAAAAAAAATTGACCAAATAATAAAATAGATAGTAGTCGATTCTCAGACCTACTGAATATGCATATAAAATTTCATAAAGTCAAGCCGTTTCGGAGGAGTATGGTAACAAACATTGTGACACGAGAATTGTATACCAATTTTAATCGCGATTTTAATATGTCAGAACAACTTTTGCCGGGTCAGCTACTTTCAATATGAAGACCGTTTTCAGAGCCAGTTGAGGAGCTAGAGTCACCAGAAACACCGCAGAACCAAAGTGCCCAGAAGCGTCTGAGCGCCTTCCATAGACTGGGTCCCTTGTCACAGCCGAAGAAACCCAAGCTCACCATCAACTTGACGCTGAATAAGGAACAACCTGTAAGGTAAGAGGTTTCAGGTGTTTGTGGCCAAGTAACACATCTGATCACTGATTGGCTATTTTATTGGTGACTTGTAGCTTGTCACCCTCCGTGCTTCGAAAAGCAAGTTTCATTTCATTTTATTCATAGATAATTTTAACATAACATAACATACCATCACGCCTGTATTCCCCGAAGGGTTAGGCAGAGGTGTACTTAATGTACACCCACAGTTCGCCGGTATGTTTGGGTCCCATGTAATAGGGGGCGAGCCTATGCCATGCACCGGGCACAAATCCAGACTCCGACCTGCTACTGAGAATTTCATAGAAAAACTCAATAACACTTTGCTCGACCTGGGGATCGAACCCAAGACCTCTAGCGTAGCAGTCGCGATTGGGACCACTAGACCAACGAGGCAGTCCCATAGATAATTTTATTTATTTATATACACTTTATTGTACACACGGCTACACATCAAGCTATACAAATCCAGTTTAGGCTGACCTCGCATTGTAAAGCTTTTCTGTACAATTCAAAGCCTATACTGGTTTTGTATAGCTTGATGTGTAGCCGTGCGCAAAAAATACAATTACAATAGAAAAACATGTGAACAGAAGTTAATATACAATGGGCGGTCTTATCGCGCAAGGCGATCTCTTCCAGCAAACCTTTGGATGGACTGGGAGAAAGGAAACATAGTGGGTAGTGCAGCCGTAGCTGCACGAGCCTCGTGTACTGCCTCCTGTGTGACACGGCTATAACTCATGAGGATATAATATTATTTTTTTTATTTTTTTTAATGGTGTCTGAAACATTAGCCTGCAACATTCCAAGCTAAACTTTCACATAGAAATCATTTAATTAAGAACGATAACGATGATCTCTTCTTTCTTTGGAACTGCATACAACAGAAAGGTCACTAATTCAGGATCTGTTCAACAAATTAAGATTTTAAGTTGGAGCATAATGCTTTGTAACAGTAAGAATAAAATTCGATCTGTTCACATGTGGATCACATTATCATCAACCCATTTATTCTCCCACTACTGGGCATAGGCCTCCCTACAGAGTGAAAGGGGTTAAGCTATACGCCACGATAGCCTATTGCAGATTGGTAAACTTCACACGCCATCGAGAACATCTCTCAAGCATGCAGGTTTCCTCTCGATATTTTTCCTTCACATCAAAAGCGGCCATTTCTTTTGGCCTGCGACTCTAATGGCAACACCTAATATTAACATCTGTAAATACATAGATGTTTTACAATTCAATGCTTTTTTTATAATGCATGGGTCTGACATGTTCTAACTGACGACCTCTAAGAAGAAACGGGGATCTGCCTAACCTTTCGGAGAATACATGCGTGATTATGTTATGTTATAATTACGTAAATTTCCAGGGAGGTTATAAACGACACCGATGATGACCCTGAGCGGTACACTCCGGGACACTTGCGTAAGAATATCATAAACAGCACTGACGAGACGGTCGTGAAGTACCTCCCCGCTTGGCCCTGGAAGAAGAACTTCGGCCTTCGGAGGAGCGCCACTGCCAGGCACTCTCGGGTAAGAATATAATAGGGATAGTCCATTAATCATGCGACAATCAAGGTTCGAAATAACTTAACGAAATGTTGCCATAGTCAAATGTTGTAAAAGGCACTGTACTGCATTCTACTTTTTTATATTTTCAACCGACTTCAAAAAGGAGGAGGTTCTCAATTCATCTGTATGTTTTTTTTTTGTATGTTTGTTACGCGATATCTCCGCCAGTTGTGGACCGATTTTAATTATTGTTTTTTTGTTTGGTAGGTCATACTTCAGAGGTGGTCCCGTTCAAATTTTATCGAAATCGGTTAAGCAGTTTTGAAAATATCAACAAAAATCTAAAATTTGTTTACATCGATGATATTATCGTTTACTCCGAAACATCGCTGTCTTATTGGAGCAGTGCGTTTAGTTGGCTAACAAGTACTTCTAAACAAACTTTCCACTAAAAATTACAAAATAAAATTACTTTTAACAAAAAAGTTAAACCGCCTTCAAAAAATAATATAATAATTTTGTCTAAAACAGTTTGGGAAGTCGGTGGCGAAAATAAAAGACCCACTCAAATAGAAGTCAGCCTAGTTTTAATTCTTTGTTTATTATACAAATCTATCTAGTGTGCGTGCTGTCTGTATAGGATTGATATTGAAACTGGATTACAATGAATATAAATTTAATCTTGATTACATTATTACTTCAAATAGGTATGCATTTTAGATCTAGGAGCGTGGCGGTCGTGTCGTGTGGCAAGCGCAGCGTCGGCAAGAGAGCGCATGAGTCGCGCTGCTGTGGTGGCAGCAGTGTGGCGTGGGTAGTGCGCGCCGCTGATTGGTTATTCGTTTGTGTTATGTTGTTACAGCCAGTTCGTTCTCTTATTTAAAGTTTGTTTTCTTAACAATCTCCCGCGCCTTGAAAGCTCCTTTCAAGCTTCATTTTCTAGAAGTGGGCATAGTCTGGTAACAGCCCTACGGATAATGCCCTTGGTTGTCTTAATGTCAGCAACTCTGCAAGCGCCGTCTGCGCCAGGATATACCCTTTCAACTCGTCCCAGTGGCCATTTCAGAGGAGGCGTCGACTCTTGTTTGATTAAAACTAGCTGTCCAGGTTCTAGATTAGGCTGCCTCTTCTGCCATTTAGTACGCTGTTGAAGCTCACAGACGTATTCACGACTCCAACGAGACCAGAAGTGCTGGCGAGCTTGCTCGATTTTGGCGTAGCGATGCAGGCGGTTTGTATTAGCATCTTCTAAGTCAGGAGCTGGCAGCGATGTCATCACTCGGCCGATGAGGAAGTGCCCTGGGGTGAGAGGAGACAGGTCGTGAGGATTGGAAGACATAGGAGAAAGAGGCCTAGAATTAAGTATGGCTTCAATCTGAGCGACTAATGTTGATAGCTCCTCAAAAGTAAGGTGAGTATCACCCAAGGTACGCTTAATATGATATTTTGCAGATTTTACAGCTGCTTCATGAAGACCACCAAAGTTTGGAGAGTAAGCAGGTAAGAATTTGAATTGTATACCTTCCTCTGCAAAATGTTCTGACACAGAATTAGAATGAGATTTGAGGAAGTTACCTAACTCACGGTGGGCACCAACAAAGTTGGAACCATTATCACACCAGAATTCGCGGGGCTTTCCCCGTCTACTGATAAAACGACGTACTGCTAAAATAAAGGCTTCAGTGCTCATATCACTTACTATTTCTAAATGTACAGCCTTTACCTTGAAACAGATAAATACACATAAATAGCATTTTATTACTTTAGAACCGCGCCCTTTCCTATCACTAATAAAGAACGGTCCAGCCATATCTGTGCCAACAACCTCGAATGGATATCCTGGACTTATTCTAGCGGCAGGTAAGTGACCCATTATTTGTTTTGCTACTATTCCTTTGGCTCGAGTACACAAGATGCAACCCCTGTATACTTTTCTTGATAATGCTCTACCCCCTATAGGCCAGTAATTTTCTCGAATGAGAGAAAGTAGTAGTTGAGGAGCTGCATGCATATATTTAATATGATAGTATTTAAATAATAGCTTAGAAAAATGATGATGTGAATCAATAATAATTTGATGTTTTTTACTATACTCGAAGGCGGAGTTTTCTAGCCTACCTCCAACTCTTATTAATCCTTCATCATCAACAAATGGAGTTAAACTTAACAAAGGTGTTGTCTTAGATTGCCTATCATAGTTGGGATAACTTTCCTGTTGAGAAAGGTAAGCCAACTTTAACTCTGCCAGTGACAATTCTTCTACAGTTAAACTTTGATTAGATTTTATAGCATTTTTCAGATTATTATAGAAACGTAAAACATATGCAACTACACGTCGCAACTTAGCAAAATCAGAATAATCTTGTACATGAATGGGTATGTTAGCTAAGTGTAATGTATTAACATAAGTAGTATCAGGTTTTAATTCTGGTAACATAGTGGAAGTCATGCTACGACATTGATCAGGCCAATGATTCTCACCGTCTCGAATGAATGCAGGTCCCTCCCACCATAATGATAGTGATTGTAATTCACGCGGGCATACACCACGCGAGGCTATGTCAGCGGGGTTTTGAGAGGTAGGGACATACAGCCACTCACAATCTTTACATAGTTCAGTTATAGCAGTCACGCGGTGAGCGACAAACGTTTCTAACCTAGATGAAGGTGTGCATAACCAACCCAGTACAATTTTAGAATCAGACCAAAAAGTTTTAACAGAAATATCACAACGTAGTGATTTTGAAACCTTATTACACAAGCGTGCTACTAATAGAGCACCACTCAGTTCCAAACGAGGTATGGTTATGGTTTTAAGTGGCGCCACCTTTGCTTTGGCACACAAAAGCTTTACAGTACAATTGCCTAAAGCATCAGTTGACCTCACATAAACACACCCAGCATAAGCCTTAATACTAGCATCTGAGAATGAATGTAATTCTATTTTTACAGGATTATTGCAGCAAGCATGTCTAGGAATGTCTACAGTTTGTAAATAGTGTACATTATTAATGAACTTTTGCCACAATTTATTTATTTCAGGTGGTATTACATCATCCCAACCAATTTTTTGTGTCCATAGCATTTGCAAAATTATTTTACATACAATAATACAACAACTTAAAAGTCCCAGGGGATCAAAAAAGCTGGAAGCCATAGACAGAATAGAACGTTTAGTAAATGGAACATCATTGTTACAGTCTGGTAGTTTAGAGGAGAAAATTGAAATCTTATCAGTATTAGGGTTCCATTCTACTCCTAATGTTTGACCTTTTGACAATATTAGTTTATAATTTTCTTGTACAGTACTAGTAGTTTGAGTAATATAGTCTAGGAATACAGGTGAATTACTTTTAACCTTTCTAAGATTCAACTGAGCTGATTGGAGCTTTTCGACGATACGTTGATAAATTTCAAATAGTAGTGACTCATCACAACAACCAGTAATAATGTCATCGACGTACCAGTCGTGCAACATAATTTCCTTTATCAACGAGTCTTCAAACTCATGACCTAACTCAATCAAACAGCGGGTGCTGAGGAAGGGCGCCGATGAGGTACCGTATGTTACAGTATTTAATTGCAGGTACTTCATGGGCTGCTCTTTGTCCTCGCGCCATAAAATTACTTGTAAATATCTCTGAGATTCTTCAATTAAGATTTGCCGGTACATTTTCTCTATATCACCTGTAAATATGTATGTATGTTGTCGGAATCTTATTAATACAGAGAAAATGTCGTCTTGGACTGTGGGCCCTACCATGAGCAAATCATTTAATGACAAACCAGAATCAGTTTTTGAAGATGCATTAAAAACTACACGACACTTGGTCGTTTCACTATGTTCCCTTAGAACAGGGTGATGTGGTAATAAATTAACTTGTTCTGATGTCTCAATTTCGGTCAGATGTCCTAGATCTGCATATTCATTGATAAACTTAACATATTGTGATTTTACTTCAGGCTGCCTTACAAACCTTTTTTCTAAAGATTCGAAGCAATGTTTTGCTCTAAAATAAGAATTACCTAATAAATCAGGTTTATCACGCAAAGGCAGCGTGACACAAAATCGGCCGTCACTCATGCGACGGGTGTGTTCCACGAAGTGGGTTTCACATTCTTGTTCCTCAGCGGTAAGTTTTGGTTTGTCAGGTAGCTCTTCAAGTTCCCAGAATTGCCTCAATTGGTTCCGGATTGCCTGACTGAAATTACAGGTAAATTCCTTAGGTACTAGATTAGGACACATTACAGGTCCAACCACTAACCAACCAAATTGTGAATTTTGTAATACAGGTTTATTGTTTCCCAACTTGAATTGATTAGCTGGACAAATTACATCCCAGAAAATGTCAGCTCCCAGTAACAGATCAACCGGAGACGGCTCATAAAAAGTAGGATCTGCAAGTGTAACGTTTTCTGGAATATTTAGTGTTTGTATATCGACCCTATAGCTGGGTAGGTTGCCAGTTAGTTGCGGAATGATAAATGCCTTTACTTCTTTACAGTAACTATTTGTACATGATTGAATTTGTAGATTACAGCACTCAAGAGCAGAAAATGACATGTTATTGATGCCTGTTACAGATACAGAATTGATAGATTGGCTCTCAATATTTAACTTATTCTTTAGTGCTGTAGTTATAAATGATGATTGACTGCCACAATCTAGCAAGCATCTCACCCTATAACATTGGTTATTTATAATTAATTTTATCATTGCCGTAGAAAGCAGAACTTGATTATCAATGCTTGATGAAAGTGCAATTGGATTACAGACACTATTAGTACTAGGTTTATTGTCCACTTCCTTCACAAACTGTGGATTAGGTTTATGTAACAATGAATTATGTTTTCGCTTACAAAATTTACAAGGACCTGAATTGCATTGATGAGCAAAATGTCCACCCCGTAGACAGTTAATGCATACTCGTAGCTTAGAAATTTCTTTATACCTTTCTTCGGGTGACATACTATTGAACTTTTCACAAAAATAAATAATGTGCTCACCACCACAAATCAAGCATACACGAGACTTTGGGTTTTGCGGATTGTTGTCACAGGCAGCAGCAACAAATGTTTTTTGTTTTTTATCAGAGGGTTTGGATACCCTTTCAATAGATTTACTAGGGTTGTTACTGTTGCCCGCACTCACCATTTCTAATACATCAGCCCTACTTCTCAAAAAACTGTAGAAATCATCTAGTGTGGGGCTGTCGGACAGACCATTCCTATGTTCTTCCCATTTGGTACTTGTAACACTATCTAGCTTTTGGTTGAACATAAAAATGATCAATGTATCCCAGTTATCTGTATTTTCATTTAAACTATTCAGAGCCCTAATGTGTTTTGAAATGTGATCAACTAAAAATTTTAATGTTTTTTCTGAATCCTTGCATGTAGTAATATTGAATAGTGATTTTAAATGATTATGTATTAATTGCCTTTTGTTGTTGTAGCGATCACAGATCAATTTCCACGCTATCACATAATTGTTAGAGGAAATTTCAAGTGCTTCTATTACAGAGGCAGCTTGACTAGGTAGTTAAAGAACCTTTTAAATATTGAAATTTGTTTATATCATTTAAGCTAACATTCTTGTGAATGAGTGAATTGAATGTATCATGGAATTCCAACCATTTATTATAATTCCCATCAAAAGTTGGGAGTTTAATAGTGGGTAATTTAACAGTTGTACCATTTACACCACAACACTGGGTTGATGAGGCATGGCTTTGAGAACTCACAAATTCATTACTTTGAATTAATTTGTTTTCATGAACTTCAATTAGTTCTTGTGCCGAGCTTATTACAAAATAAAATATACTTTCAGTACTATCCCGGTCTGAACTGATGACAGAATCATCAGAAATACCTTTACTGCTTGAACTATCAGTTTTTGCTTGCTTTATTTCAATTTCAGATTGAATTGTATCATAGTCATTGAACAATGTCTCTATTTTGCTTAATCTTACTTTTAATTCGTTCAATTGTTGTTTAGAAACATCTTTATATTTTTTATATTCAGTTAAATAGTTTTTAAAGTTAGTTAATCTCCCTTTTATTGATCCTCTCCTACTTCTTAACTCTTTCAACTCTGTGTCAGACATAATGCAATGGGCACAAATAATTAATAAGTGAAGTTATAAATACCTGCTCTCCGCTCAAACCTTTGTCTGAAACAGCTGTAGATCAGCAAGAATAACTCTGCTCGCTCGGGACGTGCAGTAAGGGAATCACTCGGGTCAGGCAAGCGTTGCTGCAGGCAGACCGGAGCAGCCAGTGTACAATTCTTATGCCCGCAGTGGTTCTTTCCTCTTGGGCTGGAAATGTTCGGCAAAACGCGTGTTATTAACGTGCAAAGCGAGCGTGATTACAGGGATGCTATATGTATATGCTGAATGCTGAAGGTGCACAAGGATAGCTCAGGCTTAACACAATGGTTGAATATTCGAAATGAGAAGTTAAGAGGTTATGGATCAGAGAGTCGCCTTAGTGGCGTGGTTTGTTGTACAAGTTTCGTTGCCGTCCCACTGTTGGGCACAGCTTTACGACACCTTTAGGATTTGTAGAAAGGCACTAGTCCATCACGCTACCGCAAGAATACCAGATGCGGGTTGATGAATTACCAGTCTACCACGTTAGTACCTACTAATACAGGTAAGTTGGGTAGGTACACGTGCATGAGTTTGAATGGTACCTACATGGGATATACAGTAAAATTTGCGAGATAGGTACCTATTCATTAAGAAATAGCTTGATAATATTATGCAGTGAATTAGAATTTGCTTGTTACTTTACAGTGAAATATTGAAATAGAAATGCAATCTTATGCAATGCCGAATAGGTAATTGCCTATTGGTAATTGAACTTGCAACATGCTCACACAGACAAGCCATACAGTTGGATATAGGAATTAGGATAGAAGGAACGAGCAAACTTCCCTTTTGTTGTGTCTTCCTTGTAGAATTCCGCTCCTAGTCCGCCATTGTCTTGTATTGTAGTCTCGTTCGTCTGTGTTCTCCGCACAGAGTCCTGTCACGGTCGCCAGCAATTGTATAGGATTGATATTGAAACTGGATTACAATGAATATAAATTTAATCTTGATTACATTATTACTTCAAATAGGTATGCATTTTAGATCTAGGAGCGTGGCGGTCGTGTCGTGTGGCAAGCGCAGCGTCGGCAAGAGAGCGCATGAGTCGCGCTGCTGTGGTGGCAGCAGTGTGGCGTGGGTAGTGCGCGCCGCTGATTGGTTATTCGTTTGTGTTATGTTGTTACAGCCAGTTCGTTCTCTTATTTAAAGTTTGTTTTCTTAACACTGTCTATGTGAATAAATTTATTTTATTTCTTTCTAAATATCTCAAGGGGAAGCGGGGTGTAGTGAGATATCACGTATCACGTATCTTTTTTTTTAATGCGCAAAGAAATTTTGAAGACCGGGAAGTGGCGCGTGACCTTCTGAGTGACGGCACTTACACGTTTTGTACAATCACTACCAGAATACAATCAGTTTGTTATTTTTAAGTCTTAAAACACTTGGTATTCTTATTTATATTTTTAAATTAAACGCACTTTTTCATAATTTGTTCTATATTACCATGTCCAGTGTGGTTCCCAAATACGTTGCATTAGGATTGATATCGACTTTTTGATTATAACACTACTTACAATAGTAAAACATGTGTCGTTCGCACAGTCCAAAGACTGTTGACTTTTTGTTAATCTAACCCCGCGTTCCACTGACCACAAAACATGTTGCAAACAGCTACCTATCCTACTCACTCTTTAAGAGTTAGATGTTTGCAACGTGTTTTGTCGTCAGTGGAAAGACGGGGTAAAACCTCACCACGTATAACCGAGTGGCTTTTTCTTGCTGCTACTTACAAAAATGCGTCGTCGTAAGCGTGAATTGATAATGATACATTTTAATGATGTGTTTCGTTTTGTTTCAGTCTGTCATGATTCTGGAACAGGAGCAAATGGAGGAAGCGTACGATAAAGACAATTTCTTCATTCAAATTTTGGTAATATGTTTAATGATTTCATAAAACTTTCAGATGTATGGAACTTTTTTCTTTCTTTCTTTTTTATTCAGCCATTATTGTCCCTATGCAGGGCAAAACCTCCCCCTTTCCTCTCGGTTCAGACCTTTTTGCGGTGAATCCTTCCAATAAAGATCTACTAGCTCGTCCAACCATCTTTTTCTGGGCCTTCCGCGAAGTCGTCTAACGTTGTGTGGGCCCCACTCAGTGGTGAGTTTCGCCCAAACTTTGTCCCACATGCGGCAGACGTGATCAGCCCAATTCCATTTCAAGGTTGTGCCTTTTTTACCGACGTCGGTGATCTGAGTTTTGGAGCGCAATGTCCTGGTTCTACTTTCTGTTTTTTTTTTTATTTAATAGCCGTTATTAATGCACTATTATTCTGTGATGCCTTAAAAATGAAATTTAAGTGGACCGAAAGACAAGAAAGCAAGAGAAAATAAATTCTACCCATTTGGCCATATTTGTCAATAATGTTAAATAGATGAATATTATATATTTTAGGTTAGAGGTTATCCTTCAACTTGGACAAAAGAACGTGTGTTGGATGCTATAATTGAAAAAGTCAAGGGATACAGTCTTATACCGTGCTTCACTGAGGTAAGTACCTACAAAAGAAAATGTTCATAATTACAATTCATACGACTTGACGAAATGACGAGCTGTGAGCATGGTTATTTCTTAGTAATATCTGTTATTCTCTCAATAATTTCGCTTGCTGCCGATTTAAATTGTGTATTTTGAATACGAATTATATATGATTATATTTTTATAGCATTATCCCTCTCGTTATGAAAGTAGATTCGTGCCTACCACAGACGGCCAGTAAATGGGTTGATGATATCTTTCACTAAGCGTGTTATTTTTAATAAATCAATATCAGTCAACAGTAACTACAGTATTGGAGGTCTGTCTGTAGTAGTTTCTGCCTACCCCTGTAGAGCAAAGGAGTAGGTATTTCACTAATAATAATAACTTTTTTGCAGTTCTACCAACACGAATGCAAGTTCCTAACCCTCCGCAGCCGTTCAGCGCTCATAACCCTACACAAAACAGGCTTCTACATACATAAAGATGGGGTCGAATTGACCATCACAATATCACAAACTGATTTGACGCTCAACCAAATAGATTTTATACCGAGGATAGTGTTGAGAAAAAGAGTTGGGATGGGATATTCGGACAAGAAACTGAATTTGAGTGCATTCACTTTGCAAGAAGGTTAGTATAATATGTAATTTAAGTATGTACATATACACATACTAAATCAATTATTACTTTTGTTTGGGATTTGTATACACGATTGGAAGCCTTGAAACACAATAATGTTAACACTTTTTTGCTTAACGGAAGACTAACATAACATATCTTCACGCCTGTATTCCCCGAAGGGTTAGGCAGAGACGTACTAATGTACCACCCACGCTTAGCCGGTATGTTTAGGTCTCATGTAATAGGGGGCGAGTCTATTGCCATTAACCGGGCACAAATCCAGACTCCGAGCTGCTACAGAGGATTTCATTCAGGAAAAACTCAATAAAATTTTGCTCGACCTGGGAATCGAACCCAGGACCTCTAGCGTGGCAGTCGCGCTTGAGACCACTGGACTAACAAGGCAGTGGAATATTTTTTACATTTCCAATACAACCCAACCTCTCATATTACGGTAAACCTATATAATGTGAGGTCAGCTTATACTGCAAGTGTATAGCATGATGTGTAGTCTCTTAACCCACCTATACGAACTCAAGCAGTATATCTACGACTTTTAAAAATGGTATGCTTTGGTATAGCGAGCTATTTTCCGCAATTCGACGACAAAGTGCATATTTTGCGTATACAGACACAATATCGGAGCTGGTTATAATTATCTGAGCGATTAGGGAAATTAAACTTTATCTCAATGGGATAAAATACATGTCAGAATGACAGCTGCCGTGTGTAGTGTTCATTCTAAAACATCCTTTGTGTCATTTTAGTATGGGGAAAATACGACCGCGGGCAGGATTCGAACCTGCGCTTCTGGTTAAGTACACCGTACCTGTAACCGCTAAGTCACCGCGAGTCCCACCCGCCTAGTCGAAATTTGCAAATAAAATAATCTGCATGGAAAATGCCTAAAAATACAAAGAGCTTGGGATATGGTTTAATTTATCTAGTTGCTCAGATATATTTGATGGTTACTGTACCACCCCATCTTTTTGAGAAAGGCCGAAAAGATTGTAATGTTGCTAACGTCTCTCGGAGAGTGGTCGGGTTACTGAGGTACTTTGCCCTATATGTGGCAATTATTATGGATTGTTTATTATAATTTGCGCATCAAATTTTACTTAAATTTTTTTTTCTTGTTCTAGATATCAGCCACTTCATCTATTACCCGCTGAACCACTTAAGTAACCAGAGCGAGTTCATCAAACTTCAGAGTGTCATTGCATGGGACCAGCTTACAGACTTAGATCTATCTCACAATAGACTCACGTAAGTCTTTATTACCTATATTAGCTGTTGCTCGAGGTCTCATATTCTAAAATCCTTTTTAGACCAATAAAAGACTGTTGGAGAAGGCCAAGATCAAATCTATCTGGCTCTGGCTACATAAATTCATCAAAATAAGTGCAGCGGTTTAGGCGTGACAGACAGAGTTACTTCCACATTTATATTTATAACTAGCTTTCCACCCACGGCTTCGCCTGCGTGTTTTCTATTACAAACTTTCATCCCCTATTTTATCCCCTTGGGGGTAGAATTAATCAAAATCCTTTCTTAGCGGATGCCTACGTCATAACATCTACCTGCATGCCAAATTTAAGCCCGATCCGTCCAGTGGTTTAGGCTGTGCGTTGATAGATCACTATGTCAATCAGTCAGTCACATTTGAGTTATATATATTTAGATTATAACTGTGCCTCACGGTTTCACCCGTTTTGCCTCGCTCCTAAAGATCATATCGTGATGTTAAATAGCCTATAGCCTTCTTCAAGAATTGGGCTATCAAATGCAAAAAAGGATTTTTAAAATCCGAGTCCATCCAAAATTTAGTCCATCTAAAATAATAGGTAGGTACATTTTGACGTTTCATACTTTCAAGCAGAAATAACTTTGTATAGGCGTAGCTCACACAATTTCAGTAACCTTCGCCGTAAACCATACAATTATGAAGCTATTTTTATTTTATCACAAGATGTACAATGTTAATCACTAAATTTAAATTCAAATCCTTCAAACAAGGCTAAATAACCACTATAAACAATAGGTTTGATTTTTTTCTTGACTTCATTTCAATGTCATGTAGTCAGGTCCTTTAACGTAGTGTTGCGACTGTTTAATTTCACTTGTGAACACATAATCGGTAAAAGATTACGAATAATCGAATTAATTGATAACGAGCCGTTTTCGATCTAGCCGTGTTTTTTGGTGGCATCTAATTAAATAAGCGTAATACTCAGAATTAAACTAAAATAATTTTAAAATATTCGTGTAAAAAAACCATTCGCTAGTTTTTAACAAAAGACTTCATGAAAATAGGTGATATTAAGTCAACTTAAAATTATGTCACTTCTGTATAAATTAACTTCACGCATACTACTTAGACCCAACCCGCCTGTGTAGCGTGTATATCAAAATCCGTAAAACCGTAATCAACTGGTAAATACAAAGAAATGATATCGATATCAATTAAGAATCGAATAATGTAGGAACCAATTTCTTTAGCCCCATCACTATTTGTCAATCTGTCAAAACTGTCAAAACGTACCTATTCGATTAGACGGACTATAGCCTTTTAGGCGCCCATCGCGAGTTAACTTAAAATATAAAAAAAAACACATGCTGTTTTATACATTTTCCTTTGGCACATAATACATTTTTGTACGAAACACTGATTTTAATTTATATTTCAACTAGCTGACCCGACAGATGTCGTCGTATCTTAACAATGAAAATTCAATTCATCAGAAAAAGATTAAAAAAAAAGTTGTTTTATTAAATTTTAAATTTTTTCGCGAATCTTTCTTTATTTTTTCCTTCACAAGAATCTTATCCTAACAATAACAAACACAACAAAACAAGAATTGGCGAAATCAGTCCAGCCGTTCAGGCGTGATGCCGTGACCAAGGAAAGAGGGATCGCTTTTTTTATATATAGAGTTATCTATACTTTTTACTTGGCTCTGTGGCGTTTACTTAAAGAGGCATACGTCCACTAGTGGACGAATACGGGCAAATGATGATGATACTTTTTAAAGCGGCATAATTAATTATTTTATTGTTTCAGAGATATTTCTGGCTTCGAATTAAACGTAGTGACGCCGCGATTGAAACATCTTGATCTGTCCCATAATTATCTGCAGAAGATCACAATGTTGCTAAGGTTTAAAGGGCTGTTACTCAAAAGCCTTAAATTGGAAGGGAACCCCCTTTGCAATGATTATATTGATCCAGATCATTATGTAAAAGTCGTAAGACTGATGTTCCCTACTGTGTGTGAGATTGTAAGTAGTGAACATGTTAGGTTCAGCGCCCACTATCAGCACAGCATGGAAAGGAATCCTTCGGCATACCTTCATGCAGACAATTATTGATTGATCAGCTGATCGGCATCGCAAATGGCGTTTCGGCAGCTTCAGTGTCCCGAAGACTGCCGAAACTAGGGTCCTTACGCTGAGACTTCCAAGGTATGCCGAGGCATCCTTAAGTATGCCTTACGCTGCCGAAAACTTCCGAGGTATGCGAGGTGTACCTTGACGTCTTGTCCTACCATGCCGTGCCGACTATGGGCCTTATATTCATTGTCTAATCTACACATGAATTCTGACACGGAATATTGGATTTCGGACGCATTTCACAATCAGTCTAAATTAGGTTCTTATACCATCAAGCCCGGTTGTCCCCGAAGAGCTAGGCAGAAGTTTACTATGACTATGACACCTCTGCCTGTGGTTGTAGACAAACCTACTAATAGTGGGTTATAAGATGTAGGTGTGGCTACCTTTACCCACAGTTCACCGGTATTTTTAGGTCCCATATAATAAGGGTCAGGTCCCATATAATAAGGGTCGAATTTCATAGAAAACCTCACTTATACTGCTTGAACCGGTCCTGGGTTCGATTCCCTATTCGAGCAGTGATATTGATTTTTCCTATAATATTCTTAGTAGCAGATCGGAGTTTGAATTTGTTCCCAGTAGGTAAATGGCAATAGACTTGCCTCTTATTACATAGAACTTGAAACACCGTTAAACTGTGGTTATAAAATAATTATTACACCTTTGCCTAACCCTTCGGGGAATACAGGCGTGATGGTATGTATGTATATAATATTTCTGTTCATATTTGACCAATACTTGTATGTATAGCATAATACCGTTAATATACGTAGGTTAATAAATAAAATTATTTTTTGAGGATGGTATACCAATACACCGGCAAGGTGAGTTAGCTCACTTCAAACAGAATTACTGTACTGATGAAGCTAAAGAAGTAGCGGAGAAGTTTCTAGAAATATACTTTCCATTGCTAGACTCTGGGCCGGAACACAGGTCTCTGATACAAGGGATGTACGAAGATGACGCTATGTTGACCATCACATATTGTTATAAATTACGTGAGTATTTATATCGTTGTAATTGATCTTATACTGAAACTAAAACGAGAGAGATTTTCTCGACCGTTTACTTCTTCTTGTCGTGCAAACACCTTTGTACCGTTATGAATATTATATACATATATATACAGGTTGTTTGGTGCATCGTTTGCCAAATGTGATTAGTCGATAGAAGAAATCATTAGCTTTCTCTTCAGGCCCAATAACTCATTCCTTGTCACACCGGTTTTTTTATAACAACTTACGACGACGTTACGGTTTCGACTCCCAGGTCGGGCAATGTGTTATTAGGTGTATCTACGAAATTCTTAGTAGCAGCTCGGTGTTTGGATGATGTGCTCGGTGACTTCGGTTATTACATGGTACTTAAACATACCAGCAAACTGTAGGTGTAAGTACGTTAAGAACACCCTACCTTACCCTTGGGGGAATACAGGCGTGAAGGTATATTATTTAATATATTTTTTTTGCAGGCTACGGACCTATATATAGGTGTTTCAGAAACCTGTTCCTATACGCTCGGTTTCTGGACGAAGGGGAGACCGACTCCGTTGTGGGAGCCATGTCGATCACCAAGCTCATTAACCGTTGGCCCCAGACCGAACATGATCCATTCACGTTCACTGTCGATGTGATACATCATACCGTAAGTACTTTAGCTCGTGATGACGTCATGACTTAGAAGTCATAACGTAAGAATGACTGGCGACTTCTAACTCGACATTTTAAGGCAAATATAATATAACGTTTATTTGGACTAAATACATTATAGCCTTATACAAGTTATTCTTATGTGCTAAACATTAATAATTCCAATAAACTTAGACTGCGAATACTATATGACTCCTAACTTCCAAACTAGGTTGAAACACCTGGAAATCAGGGAAATATTTTTATGTTCCTTGAATATATGTATCAAGACTAGGGGTACTTTGAATCCATAATTTTTTTGTGAAATCTCTCTTGACTCTAGGGTGTACAACCCTAGAGTCAAGAGAGACTGTAGTGTGAGAGGTACCTTTTTAAAGAACTAAGATGATTCGAGACAGGTCCAAATGGGTAAGAAAACTTAGAAGCTGTGATATGATCGCAGGTTCGAAACCCACCCATTTCTCTTCCAACATAAACCCACTCGTAATACAAGCATTAAGCTTAGTACAAGATTACTATACGATTACTTTATTATAGTAATGTGTAAGAACACAAGAACAACATACTTAACATTTATTCAAATCCGACTGGTTTTAGAGATTAGGGTATTAAAATAGACACTCTTCCACTCTTCAGATTTATTTTATTAGTTTAGATAATTTACAATCATATTACGATAATTATGATATTCTTGAACTTGTCACCTTGTGTAAAAATATGAAGGCAAATTTCGACTAGGCGGGTGGGACTCGCGGTGGCTTAGCGGTCATAGCGTATGGTGTCATCTTCTCAGTCGTTTCGCTCTTGGCAGAGCGGTCGTGGTCACGTTGAGGCGTCCACTTTAGTGTTAGAGGCGGACACAGCTCTCTTCACAATCTCCTGCCATCTCTCTCTGTTTGCAGACTGTCTGGTGCAGTCTGACACACGGTTTCCCACTGCGGATTTCACTTGATCAGTCCAGCGCATAGGTGATCTGCCACGTGATCTGGTTCCCTCTACTTTTCCTTGCACGACCAGCCGTTCTATTGAATTGTTATCTCGTCTAGAGACATGTCCAAAGTACTGTAGTATGCGCGTCTGTACTATGGCTGATAGACGCTTTGTGATGCCGAGTTCCTGGAGTATGGACACGTTGGTGCGGAACTCTGTCCACGATATGCCGAGCATTTTCCTCCAGCACCACATCTCTAGAGCATCTATCTTCCCCTTTTCCAACTCACGCACTGTCCATGTCTCAGCCGCGTAAAGAAAGATTGGGAATATCAGCGTTCGCATGAGTCTGACTTGAGTGGCTTTGGTGATGTTGCGATTCCTCCACACTTTCTTTAATTTCTCCACCGCGGTCCTAGTTACAGCCATACGACGCTTTACTTCATCTACGCAACCACCATTGTTTGAGATTAAGGCCCCAAGATATACGTAGGCTTGAACCACGTCGCAGTTCGCAATCTGTGTAACTTCTGGCGAGTTGTCGTTGACGCGGTCCACGATCATAATCTTGGTCTTAGATCGGTTAATCTTAAGTCCAAACGTTAGGCTTACGCGCTCCATCTTGTGAAGTAATTCCTGCATGAGATCCGCGTTACTCGCAAATAAGGTGGTGTCGTCTGTGTATCGTAAGTTCGAAATCTTGTATCCACCAATTACAACACCATCGTTCCAGTCTTCGAGAGTGATTCGCATTATAAGCTCGGTGTAGATGTTAAACAGCACACAACAGCAAACAGTACACACCCGCACTTGGGTGGAAATTATCTGAGAAGACGTTATCTATCCGCACTGATGCTGTTCCTCCTTCGTAGAGTCATCTGAGCAGGTGTACGAGGTGTAGAGGTGTGCCCATGTCCAGTAGTGTTTTCCACAGCGTTGGCCATTTCACCGAGTCGAATGCTTTAGAGAAATCAACAAAGCATATGTACCTATGTTGGCTTGTTGAATTCTCGAGCCTTTTCGATAATTTGACGAACGATGAGGATTTGCTCGCGGGTTCCTTTGCCTTTTACAAAACCGGCTTGTTCTGGCGCAATTCTGGTGTACTTAACCAGAAGACGCAGGTTCGAATCCTGCCCGCGGTCGTATTTTTTCCTACAGTAATATAACTTAATTCTGGAACTTGACTTTGTTCCCAATACATGAAGTGTTGATATTTGATATATGCTCTTCAACCGTACTTAGCCAGAAGTGATTACTAATACATTAATCCATAAATACAATTTTATTTAAATTCTTTTGTCAAGGAAACAACGACAATACTACGAATCGGTGGCATACTGAAGCTCACAGCAGAAACTTTGGCCGAAGACGAGCATCTGCTATCGTTCACAAGAACCGTAGTATTGTACTCGGAACATGGGGATGAATACAAGATACATAACGAGATGGTGTACTGGGACGAGCCGACGTCAGCGTGCGCAAGATCAGCTTTCAGAGTTAATACGGTAAGTCATCAACTTACTATTGATTCGTTTTTTTTTTATGGGATAGCACGGCAAATGACTGCCTCATTAGTCTAGTGGTCCTCAGCGCGACTGCTACGCTAGAGGTCCTGGGTTCGATCCCCAGGTCGAGCAAAGTGTTAGTTTTTTTAAGGTTTTTCTATGAAATTCCCAGTAGCAGCTCGGTGTCTGGATTTGTGCCCGGTTAATGGCAATAGGCTCGCCCCCTAGTACATGGGACCTAAATATACCTCATGCCTAACCATTCGGGGAAAACAGGCGTGATGGTATGTTATGTTAGCACGGCAAACGAGCAGGCGAGCTACCTGATGGTAAGTAGTCATCGCCGCCGATGGACATCTGCATTACCAATGGAGTTGCAGATGCGTTGCCGAGCCTATTTCAGGAGAATCCTCCAACCATGTTATTTACGTGTCGGGCTGCAGATGGTTTCTTAAGGTGGATCGTTTTAATTTTCGCAAATTGTTGGTCTATAACTGCCTCATTAGTCTAGTGGTCCAAAGCGAGACTGCTACGCTAGAGGTCCTGAATTCGTTGTGTCCTGTTATTGGGTTCTATGAAATTGCCAGTAGCAGTACGGAGTCTGGATTTCTGCCCGGTTAATGGCAATAGGCTCGCCCCCTATTACATGGGACCTAAACATACCGGCGAAAGGTAGGTGTACAGTCGCCAGCAGGTCAAGGTATACAAAACTGTCAAATTTCTGCAAATGATTTTAAACCTTAAGCTGTTGAAGATAAAGTTCAAAATCAATTGAGAAAATTTTAAATTTTGTGTTAACTTGATGTGCTGGCCACCGTACATTTTAGTATACATCTGTCTAATCCTTCGGGGAATACAGGCGTGATGGTATGTGTGCTGTTGGTGTATAACACATTCTTAGTTTGCGACATCAACTATGGTGTATTTACAACTGAGTACTAAAACTTTTCATCTCTTTTAAACCATTTCTAAATCATTATCGTGACTGATAGTACTGTAAATTGAAAATTTTGGTAGAATCCTCTATTTTACACTCAAAGTTTTTGCACTCAGTTATGGTTTATGTCGCAATTCTTACTGCCATGAACTTAGAATAAGTATATTATGGACGAACAATTTACCAAAATTTGCAAAAACTAAATACATACATAATGTATTGAATTTAGTACTCAAGTCAAGACGATCACCCTTAATGTACAATACTGCTTTTTCCGTTACTTTGAAGCGGTGATACTACCTTATGCCTTGCTTAAAGACATCAAAGGATAATACTGTTGAGTACAAAAAAACCGTTCAAAATATAAAATTCTAATCCACTCTCATAAATTTCGAATGATAGCCTTTTAAATTACCCATTAACGTCTTAAAATTGAAAATTTATGCTTATTTTTTATTATTTTTTAGCATTAAATATTGCGAAATTTTTCACAAAGAAATGAATTTTCTAATTAAAGAAAATTTCTAGTGAAAGAAAAATTCGATCTCAGGCAGGGTTTGAACCTGCGTCCCTCTGGTTAAGTACACCAGACGCTTTACCAATTAAGCTACCGAGACCACTGCCTGTGATGTCGAATTTCTCTTCCACCTTCTACGTCTTGAGGCGACGTCGGCACCATCTATTGAAGACATTACTATGTCTTTCAACCAACACGACTGCCTTTACAGGTAGTTCCATGTCGAACGATGTTGCCTTACCGTATTATGCTTATTTTTTAGCATTAAATATTGCGAAATTTTTCACAAAGAAATGAATTTTCTAATTAAAGAAAATTTCTAGTGAAAGAAAAATTCGATCTCAGGCAGGGTTTGAACCTGCGTCCCTCTGGTTAAAATTGAAAATTTAATAAAATTATGACATCTATACTGTCCCACTGCTGGGCAAGGGTTTCCCGGCCCATACCATTCCACGTGCTCCTGTCTCCGCCTGACAGTACAGGTTAAAAAAAATATGAAATATAACTAAATCACCCTATGTTGACATTTACATCATTCAGATAAGTTTGGAATTATATATTGAACATGATTTTAAGTTAACACATCTAGCTACAAACGCTCATCATTATGGAACATCTATACTATACAATACGACGACTAGGTCATACTTATTCAAGTTATTATGGATTTGTACTACAGCTTGAGTTGTATGTGTGTACCAGAATTAATTACCCTTTAGGACATCATTATCATGTTCAATGAATGAATGTTCAAATTTAGTTAAATATTTATAATATTTATAAATTATATAATTATTATAAATATTTAACATTATTCATGTCGAGAGAATGAATGAAAGACGATTAACGAATGGAATTTATAAGGCGAATGTTAGTGGCAGCGTCGGGAGAGGTCGCCCTAGAAGGACGTACACCGATCTTATCGGCGAGGTTCTCCAAAAAGGTCAGGTGCGTAGTACTCGCAACCGGCGCGTGTGTATGAAAAGATGTATGAATGTGGAAGAAGCGAAAGAGATATGCAAGAGTCGTAGCAAGTGGCAGTCCATAGTTTCTGCCTACCCCTGTGGGAAAAAGGCGTGGGTTTATGTATGTATGTATTTATATAAATGTAAAAGTAACGTGACCCTGTTTGTTACGTTGTAACTTCTAAAACGCTGAAAAAATTTTGATAGATTTTTGTAAAGAGATGGATTGTATTTTAGAGAAGGCTTCCTTTTGTCTCAAATCCTTTGGGACGAGCAAAACCGCCGACAAGTCTTAGATATTACATCGTCATGTAGCATTTTTTAAATATACCTTTTTTTCAATATCCTCGTGTAGAATTTTTCCTTCTAAGTCTGAAAAATACCTTGCAGTATATCAATATAATTATATCAATGAGGCAGTTATTATATTTTATTTCGAATAAAACATACGTGTGTGAGTTGCGTTGTAATATCGATTTCAAGCACTTCGAATTTGAAAGTGAGACACGGTTCTCAGATTCAATGGGTTTATCAGTCAGCTGAAATAATTGATATCGTAGTCGAGTGCAAATTGCGTTCAACATGTTGACATAACTTTTGCGCTGTAAATGGGAAATAACAAAACATTAGGTTTTGTTTTGAAGTCTTGCGCTATTCAACGCGGAGTATTCATTTGCATATTGAGATGCGGGTTCTATGAAAACATGGCACAAATGCCACATTGTGTGGTTAAAAGGCATTTGATAAAGCAACACTGTATCTTATTTTCGTGGAATTTATGCTAGAATTCTCTGTGAATAATGATAAGTTCTATCTTTGCTTCTAATTTTACATTAAAAAAATTCTTGACTTCAAAAAAGGGTTGATATATAGGGTAACTACAGTAGATGCGTTGTGTCGTTAGTAGTGTCTGTAATCTAATAGGTCTAAAAACATAATTAGACCTAGGAAAGAATTAAATAAATATTTATGTTGGTTATGATATTTGTTAAATGGGAGAATAATGAACTAAATATTAATAGGAAAAAATATTTTCTTTATTCATATCCTTGAATTTCATATGTGCTGTTAATGAAAGGTGTTATTATGTCTACTTGTATGACTGATTGATTTAAATTGAAAATTGTATTTCACATTGATTGTTACATTACTTTCACATATCATTTATTGCTTTTCTTACAACTTAAATGGGCTTTAAAATAGACATAAAAAATTACTTAAAGGAACAAACTTGGCACTATTGGTATGAATTACACCTTAACATAAGGGCCGCGATAATTAAAAAGAAAATGTTAAGATTGTAGTACAGTCATATTCTTCTCATACTGTGTCCATAGATTCTTCATTTAATGGTTCAGTTTCCATCTCCATATCCCTGTCATTGGCTCCCGATGCATATTTCAATCTTAGCTTCTCATAATGTAACTGCTCTTTCGCTGAAACAGATGGCTTGCATTTCGCAAGCGCAGTCCTGAAATCTGCAAAAGTAACAAAAATGTCCCCGTCAAGGGATCCATTTGCAATATGATTCGTCAGCGCATTTGTGGCTGCTGCTCTAACCAAGCCAGCCAGGTCAGCACCCGTGTAGCCTTCTGACAACCCTGCTACAACTTGTAAATCTACATCAGGTCCCAAGTGAGGTTTTGTTCCGCCTTTGGTAAGTTTCTGTAGTATATCGAACCGATCGTCCCGCGCCGGCATTCCGACGTACATGACGCGGTCTAAACGACCGGGTCTTAATACCGCTGGGTCGATGATGTCCGGTCTATTTGAGGCCGCCAACACAAATACTCCTTCACGACTTTCTATGCCGTCCATTTCGGTGAGCAACTGGTTTACAACGCGAGCTGCACCATTGTTATCTTGAGATGTACGACGTGGACATAGTGCGTCGAATTCGTCGAAGAATATGACGCAAGGCGCAGAGTTCCTTGCCCGCCTAAAACATGTGCGGACGGCCCTTTCACTCTCACCAACATACATGTTCAACAGTTCAGGACCCTTCACAGAAATAAAGTTAACACCTGCTTCATTTGCAACAGCCTTTGCTAATAATGTTTTACCACAACCAGGAGGCCCACAAAGTAAAACTCCACTGGGTGCCGATAACCCAAGCTTAGCAAGTTGCTCAGGATATTTCACTGGTGCTAGCACGGCCAACTGTAACTCTTTGCGTACTTGGTTCAAAGAACCTACATCATCCCACGTCACATCAGGAACAGTGACAATACCCTCTCTTACTGCACAGGGCTTAGTAGTCTTAAGAGCTTTGACAAAGTCTTCATGTCTAATAGAAAGTCCTTTCAATTCTTCATGGGTGTAAGGCATGGCTTCGAGAAGACGTAATACTTCATCCATAGGATCTAATGGTTTCTCGATTGTTTCAGCAATATGATTTGCTTCTGTATTTACATTTGTATCGGTTAATTCTTCAACGGGTGCTTCAGGGATTACAGGTGGGATTTGAGGTTCTGGGACACTTAGAGGCGCATCACCTGCACCTGTTTCTACAGCTGCTTCTTCACTATCTTTCTCACCATTTGGAATTATTGCTATCTCTTCATTAGACGGTGGAACCTTAACAAGCACTTTTTCTTTTGGGGCTTTTGAAGCTTGTATTTCAGTAAAAATTCTCTTTACAGCATAAGTGCTAGCCTTATTCACAAGAGCTTGTAAATCAGCCCCAACAAACCCAGGGGTTATTTGAGCTAAAACAGTCATATCCACATCTTCACCTAAAGTAATATTCTTACAAAGAATAGAAATTATCTCTTTTCTAGCCTTCAATGAAGGTATACCTAATGTGATTTCTTGCTCGAGGCGACCAGCCCTTCTAAGGGCGGGGTCTAAGGCATCTGGGTTGTTTGTGGCTGCAAGTATGAGAACAGAAGCATTGCTATCAGTCAATGAATCTAATGATGCTAGTAACTGTGCTACCATCCTCTTCTCCATGTCTTTTTGAGCATGGACTCTGTTGCCGCAAACTGCATCAATCTCGTCAATAAACAATACACTAGGAGCAACTGACATTGCTCTCTCAAACAGCTCTCTGATCCTTTCTTCTGATTCTCCTGACATACCACCAACTAATTCTGTGCCAGTTATAGCAATCAGAGGGAGCTGAAGTTTCCCAGCAATAGCATGTGCTAGCAATGTTTTTCCTGTCCCTGGAGGCCCATGCAGTAATGCCCCCCTAGGAGCTTTAATACCCAACTGACTATACACCTCGGGATGCTTCATATGTAATATTAAATCACATATCTGTGTAACAATTTCAGATATACCACCTATGTCATCAAAACTAACCTTAACACTTTTGACAGTACCAATATCAACTCTTTTCTTTGGTGGTATAATTTTGATAGAATCAATTTTCCTTTTCTTTTCACTGGTATGTTGATTCTGCTGAGATTTCGCGGGAGCGTTGTCGGTAGCCGTGCTATTTGCGTTTCGGATTGGTATGTGGGGGGTTATGGTAATTTGGTCATTGATTTTCGGTAGTTTCGGCGCTGCACTCCCGTCTTCGTCGCTACTCAGTATATCTATTGGCTCGCCCGATTTGTCTGTGTTGCGTCTGTTAGCTGCTGGCCGTTTTTTGTCCTGCATCTTGTACATTGCGAGCAGGCGGTCGTTCAATGCACTGTTATTCTCGTCTAACAGTTCTAAGTCAGATTCCTCCTCAGATCCGTCGGATGTAGACGCTCCGTCGAGTCCGTAGCTCTGTAATACGACTTTATAGGCACTCTCCACCATCTGACAGAAGGCGTTGTCGCTCCTGTTGTTGTACTCGCGGTAGCGCTCTTTCAATGAACGCGCCATTTGGCTAACATCGACGAATGTCTTGTCCACATTTTCAGCGAGATAATTCTTCACACGCGACACAATAACCGGGTCGTTTATCGTCTTTTGTCGCGTTTGATGTTTCTTCATTTTGTACGTAGTAGATGTAGTATTAAGTTTCGTTTGTAAAGTTGTTGAATTTATAAAACTACTTCGGAAAACGCAATGTTTGACAGCGGCGTCGTTGAATCGATGCAATGCTTGCCATAGACAAAATCTTTTTACTCACATCTAAGGCTGCGTTCCACTTGGCGATCACAATGATCAAAACGCTCCTTTAGCCATTCCACATGGCGACCGCGGTTGTGGTCGCAGCGAAAACGTCACTAATGACGTCATGACTTACGCCCACACGACGCCCATGAAGACCCATCTAAAAAAGAGGATCGAAGTGATCGTTGAGAAAATCTTAAACTCCGTTACACTTAGATTTAAGACAGTAACGCTCACAAGCAAAAGTGGAACGGGAAAAACCACGTTCGTGAGCGTGATCGTTGTGATCGCTAAGTGGAACGCAGCCTATGTCAGCATGCTAAAGCTGCCTATTCATGTGTATGGATGAATAATTTTATTTGATCAGGATGATAATTTGATTACAGATTTCACAGAAAAAAATAAACCTAAAAATAGAAGCCACAACTGATCAAGATCTCAGAGAAAAATTCGTTCAGATTTTTATGAAACTGACGACGATGGACAAGAAAATAAGTGAAAGGTAAAAAAAATCTTCATCATCATCATCACCATGTCAGCCTATTGCCGTCCACTGCTGAACATAGGCCTCCCCCAAAGAGCGCCAACCCGGGATGGTCTTAAAAAATACTTATTGGGAAACAATACAATTCTGTAAGTTTACTAAATTCACGATCTTTATTTCAGATGTTTGGAAATGAATGATTGGAATTTCAAACTGGCTTTGGAGCATTTTACTAAGCTTTTAAAGTCAAAGAACTTGGACTCTTTAATAAAAGAAGTCCCTTCCTCCTAAGTATTATGTAGCTATTGTACTTGTAGATTTAGTAAATAAAACTAAGACCCATTCACACTGTTTTATTTAGAAGTATACATAATTAATTAAATATCCACTTCCCTACAAGCCCGTCCGCTCACAGAAGATCCCAACTGCAGTTTTGTGGGTGTTCAAAATTGTACGTCTTTATTTATCGAAGAAGGCTACATATCATCACGCTAAGACCAAGAGTAGCGGAGCATAAATGAGAAATGTTGTGAAAGCAGGAAAAGTATTTCTTTGAAATGCAGAAAAGCCGAGAAACCACGCAGGCGAAGCCGTGGGCGGAATGCTAGTTAGTCGATAAAGTCACTGCGACTGCTACGGTAGAGGTCCCGGGTTCAAATCCTAGGTCGAGCTGTGTTATACGATTTCTAGCAGCTCGGAGGGCTTTGTTTCCGGTTATTAAATTAATACGCCTTAGCAACTTCAGTATAAGCTGACGTCTTATTATTGGGGAAAGCCTTTACATTGTGGGGCCAGCCTATACTCGATTTTAATATATTATCATACTTCTTTATTATTATATAGGTAGGAGTTTTGTAGCTGTACCTAAACTGCAACAGCTGATTATATGGTAAGCCTTACCCCGGCGTTCCCACTGAGGAGAAAACATGTTGCAAACAGCTAGGTACCTATCCCACTCATACTTTTACAGTTAGATGTTTGCTACATATTTTTTGGTCAATGGGATTGGACCTTACTTTTAAAAGTATTAAAAATGAAGCACAGACAAGTAATGACAACATAAAATGAAACAATTTTCATTAAACATTAAATTTTATTGACGCATATGAAAATCTCTACACAATCATTTCAAGATGTCTAGCGTATTCAATTATTTGCCCTGCGAGTTCGGGAGACGGCAGCGTTCCAGCGGCGGCCGCGCAAGTTTCTTCAGCAGCATTGAAATGATAGCAGTTATCAGGACCAAGGACCCAGTTACGCTGGAAAATAAGTGGTTCTGTTAGAAAATTCATTATACAATATAGAGACCAAACACAGTATAATATTGAAAGATACTGTATACACTATAATAGATAGTTCAACAATACTTTTGTATATTTCATTTTGAAATAAACATTAATAGTGAATAACCTGTCAAAAAATTCCAATCACAATGTTCTTGAGCCCGGGGGCCCTTACATGATTTGCTAAATAAATATATTCACATCAGTACCTTCTTGCCATATTCATGTACAGCTTGTTGGGAAGGCAGGTTCAATCTTCTTGCAGCCTCAGCACATGAGATGCATAAGTATGCCTTCTCAATGCATGCTGCGATCTCCCCTCGGACTGTATCTAGCAGAGTATCCATAAAAAGGGTATAGCTTTCGGCCGGTACATTATCCTGAAAGGAATGTTTACTATTATAATTTTTACGAACAGAAGCCAAGCCAAATATTTGTGAACTATTCAAAGTCAAATGTTCTACTTTGATTATTAACAATATTACCATTGGTACTTTTTGATTGTCACAAAATAGCCATACCTTTGCCAAAAAGATCTTATTGTAGCTGCCCTCCATCAAATACTGCTCTAATGCTAGTGGATGCCTTATGTAGGGGTCAGCCCTGATTACATCCACAGAGAGGCGTTCCAACTCTGTGTGAAATTCAGCTACACGGTTTTGAGATAGAAGGAACAGCAAGTTGAGACCTAGAAGTTGATACATGAAAGCGGATTCCGGGAGATGGTCTCTGAAAGTTATATAAAAAAAATATAATTTTAACATACCATACCTTAATGAGGTATCAAATGATTTAAAGAAAATATTAAAATAGAATAAATTCTTATATAGACTAGAGCACAATAAAATGTATAGGCTACAATATACAATAAATGACCAAAGTACTTATACAAACTACTTATTTATCTTTAAAAAATGTGAGGCAAATAATAACAAAAATGTTTATATTGTTTGTATTAGTCATTTTCTTTTCATGTTTGGATAGTCTTCTTATCTCCGTGTTCCTGTCACACATATAAGGCTGCTCTCTGACCAGCAATTGTTCTGATTGCAACTTACTTGTAATCGAAATAATAACATTTCAGCTGAGACATGAAACGTTCAAAGGCTTTGACATCCTTTGCAGCGACTGCCCATTGAGCCCCAATTTCCAACACATCGCGCGCCAAAATCAGCTCTTTCTGATTTGCAGCAGCATTATTACTTGGCAGAAAAGTCAATTGTGTTAAAGCAATCTGTAACAAAACATAATTATATTTTATTATTTGTGTCTGAACAATGATATAATGTCAAGTCATCGTTTAGTGCGTCGCTCACCTTTATTTTATTCAATAATTCACCACATTTGTCGAGTTTGCGCGGTTTCTTAGCCCACTCAGTTTTCAAGTTTTGATATAGAGGCGCAACGTCTTTTACTGATGCCATTTTTAGTAATTTTTAATAAAATTCAACAAAATACAGTTTCACCGATTGAGGTTGTTTTGCTAACTAGCGTTCAGAACATAGAACACCGCTTCAGACTATTAGCCAAGGATCCTAAGTATTTAAATATGTAGTAACATCTTAAACCTATTTTATATTTTTTTGCACTTGGCTCGTCTTATTAATATTTTTTAGTGTTTTACGCGTAATTATTTTGATATTATTATATTAAGTAAGTTAATATGGTTACAAAATTATTATCTCAAATAATAATTATTTAAAATTTTGAACGCACCATCATGACATGTCAAAGTCGAAATTCAGCTTTATTTTTTTTATAGATTGTTGCCATCTAATTTTATTAATTAATTTTAGGCTTACAAAAGCTGCCCATTCACTGGAAAATTTAACGTTCTTATTATATCTTATTTTTTATTTGCAATACTATCTATATTTTTTCATGTATTGGCAATAATTTAATGTTTGCCAAAAAAATTTGACGGGAGGCACGGAGGCAGTCAGTCGGGAATTTAGGATTTTTTGTTCTTTATTCCGTGAATGTGAATATTTTGTCGAGTTTTGAATGAAATGATGAATTATATAGAAGGAAGTAATTTGTGGCAATATTACTGTGTAGTATGTGCGTTTAGAATTAAATAATGTTTTGAAGGCACAATGTCTTCGCCAGTGGTATGCCGTGAAATTTTCGATGAAAACAGTCAACCATCGGCCGAAGGTTTGTGCTATTAAATATAATATTTAGAACATAATTATGTTTTTTTCGGTCCAACCCCATAGGTCATAGAAATGAGTGATATCGCAATATAAAGGTATTTATGTTCTTGCGAATCGATATTTTATTGATCAATAAGTTGCGTTTTATTTGAATTTAAATTTATCAAAATATGATATAGCCATCTACTCTGGTCAGAGAGTCTTTTGAAAATTTGTCTTTGTTTGTTGTAAAATATTTTATTATACTTAAGAATCTTTTTACATAAGATTTTAAACCAAAAACTTTGTTTACAAAATAGTACTCTGCCCCTAAGGCTACTCTCTGACACAGTAATGTTTATCATAAGAAAGAAACTGAAATAATTAATTTAAGAATCTATAAACCTATGCAAGAGTCGTAGCAAGTGGCAGTCCATAGTTTCTGCTTTCCCCTGTGGGAAAAAGGCGTGAGTGTATGTATGTATGTAAACCTATATCATATACTGATCACCGCATGAAACTGAAAAACATTAAATAAATGACACTGTATTCTCTGTCTGTTATGTTTTCAAACCTAAATAGCTGAACCAATTTTAATTACTTATTTGTTTAAAAAAATGTCTATGTAGTCCTTTTGGGACAAGACTATATACAAATTTATTAAGGGAACCACAGGCAACAGTATCAGTACATCATTGTAACAAAACTGATTGATAAATGCACTCCTTTACTCTTCATTTATGATTATGTACAATGTTTCATAGATATATGTAGTATATAATATTTTTTGGGACTGGACTACTTATTTTTGTAGATAGGTCACATTTTGTGTATGTGAAATATGTAATAAGATTGGAATTCCGAATATTATGTACTAGTAGAGTTTAGGAGTGTACTGTTTTAGTTTAGACTACCTTGAATTGCAAATATTATGTACATACCTACTAGTAAATTCTACCTCTACATAACTCCGATATACGCAAAATACGCGCTTAATCGTGGAGTTGCAGAAAATAGCCCCCTATACCAATACCAAATTCCGATCTCCTTTTGTCTTTTATCAATGTGGTTCTCACTATGTTTTTCTTGCAGAAATCTCCGACTATGCCCAGCAACTGGGCATTGATCCTGAAAGCGAGAGCCATCTCTTGCCCCTGGCTAAAGATGGACTTATGCAGGCATTACCAGCACCATGGAAAGCTTAGTAAGTGCATACTATAAACCTTCCACTGAGATATTTTATTAATCCTATCCTATCCTACTAATATTATAAATGTGAAATTTTGTGAGGATGGATGGATGATTGTTACTCTTTCATGCAGAAACTCCTGAGCAGAGTTTGATGAAACTTTACAGCATTATTGTTTATACATCAGAATAATATATAGGCTTTGATTTATAAATATATTTTGGGAAATTCCCACAGGATTAGGAAAAATCTATTCCACACAGACAAAGTCTTTTTGTTTTATGCTTAGCCTTAATTATGCAAAGGTTGCAGGGGCACAAAATGTATTGTATTTTGTTACTTGAAAGTTAATTTGTCTTTTTAATAAGGTATTATTAAGTTATAAAAGTATTGGTTATCTACCAATTTGTAAGCAAGAGTATTGCTATATACTCTATTGAATTATTGATTGGCAGACTGTTAACATGTTAGGTGTCATCATCATTATCCTTTTGCCCTGCCCACACCCCCCCTTAATAAGCACTGTGGGTGTATATATACTGGATTAACAACATCTGGATCAACAAGACTGCCTCGTTGGTCTAGTGGTCCCAATCGCGACTGCTATGCTAGAGGTCTTGGGTTCGATCCCCAGGTCGAGCAAAGTGTTATTGAGTTTTTCTATGAAATTCTCAGTAGCAGCTCGGAGTCTGGATTTGTGCCCGGTGAATGGCAATAGGCTCGCCCCCTATTACATGGGACCCAAACATACCGGCGAACTGTGGGTGTACATTAAGTATACCTCTGCCTAACCCTTCGGGGAATACAGGCGTGATGATGGTATGTAACAACATCTGTTTATAATTATCTGGTACCGGTTGTGGTATTGGTTCTAAATCACACTTAAATTACTATTAATTTCAAGCACATGCCAACAATAATAATGCAGTGATCATAATACATAACAAAAAGGGAGATCTAGGGCTTAAATTGTTATAGGCACATACAGCATTCAATAATTATGCTTTTTAAACAGCTATGATGACAAGATACAATCCCATTACTACTACAATGAAGAGACCAAGAGTACTCAGTGGGAGCATCCTTTAGACAATGTGTATAGAGAGCTGGTGAAGAAGGCGCGGGATGCGTCCATGCAAGATGACACCTGCGCTTCTGTTCAGGTAGGTCCTATACAGGGTGGAAAGGACATCGACGCACATCCGCTTACCACGAATTCAGTACATGATTCTGGACCCCCTTGCGTTGATATTTTTCGTCAGTTAAGAAAAAAAAATCTGCTTTTTCATACAAAAGTGCAATACCTACGCGGTCAAAATGTATAGAACAGCTGATTTTTTTTTCATAACCGACGAAAAATATCAACGCAAGGTTCAGAATCATGTACTGAATTCGTGGTAAGCGGATGTGCGTCGATGTCCCTTCCACCCTGTATATGCAACCTTATTCTTCAAACTCTCAACCTGAAAAGAGGTCATTGTTCTTAGCACCGTCATCATCAGTCCATACTAGTCCACTGCTCGACGTAGGCCTCCCGTAGTGAGCGCCATTTCACTCTGTTCTCCGCTTTTCGCATCCAGTTTCTGCCAGCAACCTTTCGCAAATTATCACTCCATCTTGCCGGATTGTACTCATAAGAACAACTAACCTATCAAACTGTTCACATAATTATATCTAAATTAATTCATTTAGCGATTTTCCTATCTTAATTATGGCGTAAAATTAAAAGTACTGTTGATCTTTCGCCTTTCTTTACTGGACCCTCTTATAGCAGTGGATCTTTCGCCAATAATTATGATGTTGTCTTGGGTCTGTACGAACTCACAGTATCCCACTAATATTATACATACCATCACGCCTGTATTCCCCGAAGGGTTAGGCAGAGGTGTACTAATGTACACCCACATTTCGCCGGTATGTTTAGGTCCCATGTAATAGGGGGCGAGCCTATTGCCATTAACCGGGCACAAATCCAGACTCCGAGCTGCTACTGGGAATTTCATAGAAAAACCCAATAACACTTTGCTCGACCTGGGAATCGAACCCAAGACCTCTAGCGTAGCAGTCGCGCTTGGGACCACTAGACTAACGAGGCAGTCATAATTGTTTACTAACTACCAGGTTACCCAGGTTATAAACAATTATAATACTGACTAATATTATAATTGTTTATAACCTGGACTAACACATGGGACATTATATCCAGATAGGATCCAATTCCGAAGTCATAAGTTTCACTCTAATAATCCTGATGACAGCATATTTAAGAGCTAATGCGATAAGCCCGTTACATCATACCATTTTTGTTATTTCAATTATAAAATACACTGTCCTAATCACCGCGCGGGAAATTCGGTGCTGGCAATAGGTCCGCCGTAGTAGCGCCTGAGATGTTCCTAGACTAGGAACATCTAAGGCGCTGCACTAGGAATCCTAGTGCACCAGTTCATCGATCGACAAGTGGTGGTGTTCACGATCTTTTGGTCAACAACTTTTGTAGAAACTCACCTTGAGAAATGTATGGATGATGTCAGATTGATTGTTAAATTAGATGAACACCAATAGCTTTTGGTCATTGCTGCTAATTTGAATGAGTCCTTTGTCCAATTACTTCACAAAGCTGATCTGTTTTTTAAGGTCAATAAAGGTTGTCAATTCTTATTTGTTTTATTTATTTATTACGATTCGCTTTGTTGTTCATTAACAGATTTTGACCGATCTTCTTTACTTGAGACATTCAAAATAATCCCAAAAGTAATTGGCTGGATAGCCGAATAAATGTGCGAAGTTAACAGTCCACTTTTTAATTATTATTAGGGTATTTAAATCCCGGTACAGGCTTATTATTATAATCTGTGGACTTAAATCGGTACGAAATACAGTATCGTCGGAATACACTTCTAATACATTTTTGTCCTATTTTATAAATTGAACTTTAAATCGAACAATAATTTCCCATAACGTAAATCGCTACCAGACATATCGATTTTATTGGTGTGTTACTTTGACGTCGCCACCGTTGCATGTCCAAGGTTGTCACCCCTACGGCCGGATGATGTATTTATTACGCGATAAAGTCGGTATAACCCTAATTAACCTTTTAATTGGACGCTTTAGCGCTGTTTCGTGTGTGTAGGAGAGCCGGTGTTTCCTATTAACGTTGTTGTTTAAGGGTGTGTGTTTAACACGTAATATAATAATGGTAATGTATACATTCCTATTCGTTTATTTATTTCTACGTAGTTGGCTTTGGAAATGCAAAGAATGAAATGCAATACGTGTCTGATAGTTTTTCTGAATAAACTCTCACTTCGAACGGTTCTCTGATCAGGGTCCTGATGTGCCATGATGGACTGATGGCAGCAGGCATAGCTTATCGTTTGCAGATTGAATGTTAAGCGTAGTAACTTTATACGAACTGATATTAGCGCAGAGTAAAGTCGAAGCGAAGCAAAGCGTCATCTTCGAATGCGCGCGTACTCTCGCGAATTCGGGCGTCTATTTTGAAATTTGTGCATTACACTATAGTGGAGATAGGTGTCACCATGTAAAATTATTCGATGTCTTCAGCGCTCATATGAACTGGAGCCTCAGCAACAGGCCCCTCAATTAAGCTGTTCATATCTTTTACACATTCAATCCACAGGAACTCCTAACATCCGAAGAGAACACCAAAAATCTGGAGCGTGTAGAAACGAAAGTCGAAAGCGATGAAGAGCTCAGCACAGACAGCGAAAATCACGCGTCCGACGTCAGAGAGAACCCAACGCTTAGTGGACCGCGACGACTGACACCACTAGGACGGCCCCCTCCCTCGCCCCTCAGTAGACTCGACAAGAAACTCAATGACACGCGAATATCACCCTTAAGACGAAGCGTAGATGGCTCATTAACCGGCAAACCAAGTCTCATGAGGAACACTTCGGATCGGGACTTGTTTAGTAGACCAGCGTTCGGTGCCGAAAGACCGAAGCTTCTGTTTAAGCAGCAATCGGAGATAATTGACCTGAAGATGCACGTGTTAAATAGTCCTGAGGAAGACAATTTCAGTCCATTGTTGAAGTCCACGAAAATTGATAGGGGGTTACCTTTGACAGGTAATTATGAAGTTCTGAGATTTAAAAACTGAATATATTCTTCTTGTATGAAAACATTGCCTCATTAGTCTAGTAGTTCCAAGTGGGACTGTTTCGCTAGAAGTCCTGGGTTCGATTCCCAGTCGAGCAGTGTTTATGAGTTTTTCTATTTATTTCTCAGTAGCAAATCGGAGTCTGGATTTGTGCCTGGTCAGTGGTAATAGGCTCGCCCACTCATTACATGGGACCTAAACGTACCGGTGAAATGTCGATGTACATTAGTACACCTCTGCTTAACCCTTCGGGGAATACCCTAAAGATTTATTTATTGTGTTATAGTATTATTTTTGATATGGGCCTTGTTGCCTGAAATAAATACAGGTGTGATGGTATGTTAAATATTAAAGGTATAAAAATATAAAAAAACATATAAAAGTATACCTTATTCTTTCAAAAAAAAAAGTCGGTAGGTACGCTAAATCGAAATCTAAACCTCACTGACCAGGTTGTTTAATTTTTTCAGGCAAAGGTAGTATGTTTCTCAAGGGATCAAAGTCAGATCTACCTAGTCCGGACACAGACAAATCGTTGCCTATAGATTCTGTTACTAAAAGCGACCCACCTAAAGGAATCCTGAGAGAGAAAATGACGGACACACTTCATAAGAAAGTTGATAGTATGTTTGTTGGAAGGTTAAAACAGCCAGCTAGTTTCGAAGAAGATCGGAAAAGCGTGAGGTAAGGTTTTATTTAAAGACTAGCAGCTTTTTGGAGTAAATTTTCTGATAATATTGGATAGGAATACTTTGGAATGCCTTAGGTATACATATGTTGATTAATTTAATAGAATGATAAAAATGTATTATACTCTTTATTGGGTAAAGTTAAAGAAAACATCAACAACAAAATACCCTGTATTGCAAATAAAATAACACTTGTTACTTACACGTCACTTGTTAATTATTGTTATGTATAAAACATCAATAATATATTAGTTGGAGTTACAATTTTTCCGGGGTCAGTCTTGGTTTTAAAGGAAGATTTTAATAAAGTGTATCTTAACATTTTATTAGTATTATTGGTCGTAGAAGCGAATATGGTAACACAGCCGCTAAGACAACAATGAAGCATAAAATGACTTAATGCATTGATTTAAAACGACTCATATTTGACTTTCAGGTTCAAGCTAGAAAACTTGCCGGAACCCACAGTCAGTCCTGGCTCAAACAGTTCTTCGGAACAGAACGATGGTCAAAGCTCAATCATTTCAGCTGCTCCACATATCCCCATTCCGTCCCCTATCATCCCGTCGTCGCCGCTCATCCCATCATCACCTCTAGTGCCATCATCCCCTGTGATATCACCGTCCGTACCGTTAAACCAGATTGTTCTGACCCCCTTAGCAGCAAGACCCCCATTGCCACCACGGCCTAATGATAGTCCGAGAGAAGCAAAGAGTTGGTCTGGATCTGAAAGAGATTCTGTAGGTAAGTGTGGTTTTTTATTTACTAACTTGATACTGATTTTCGCGTCGCGATTGTGAAAGCGTCGTCAAAATTATTTAATGTATTATAAAATTGCCGTATATGCCGAATACCTACGTATACACGGCTACAAATCGAGCTTTACAACACCAGTTTAAACTGACCTCCCATTGTAAAGGTTTGCCGCACAATTCAAGGCCAGCCTATACTGGTTTTATATAGCTTGATGTTTAGCCGTGCGAACAGTACTCGGCGATGGCAAGGCGTTATTATTACTGTTGCACGAAGCACAAACAAGCTCGTGACAGAGATACGACTCTACGACGCCGCGGCTGAGCGGTTGTCTCTTTCCTGGAGTCGATGTGCAATATTGCTGAGTACTGTACAATATACCGATTACCGCTCATTCAAAACTACACTCTATTATTATGATCTGACGAACTACATTCTAATATTTCTAATATACCTAGATCCTGGTTCACCGCACGCCCTCCTGTCTCCACCCAATGTCCCATTACCACAAGCTTCAACCCCTGCAGTGCCAAAAACCTTGAACCCAAGATTTTTATCCCCATTAATACCAAGACCTGACCCTCTACCTATATTCCGAAAGAAAAGCTCTTCATGTTCTGAAAATGATTCTGATGGTATGTGCTTTATCGATGGTTTTTAAGATAGTTTCACACGAACAAACAGAAACCGATATCCAGTATTTCGCCGCCAAAGTAAAATTTTAATTGGTTTTTCGCAGTTTTTAGGTCTATACACATTCTTCACAACTAAACTATGTGTATACACGGCTACAGATCAAGCTATACATTTCCAGATTAATCTGATCCAGCATTGTATAGACTTTCTGTACAGTAAGAAGTCTGTATAATCTGGATTTGTGTAGCTCGACACTGCAGCCGTTCTCGTAGCTAAAAGTTACACAAACTAAATGTTTGCATCAAAAGAAGACAAACGCACGTTAAAGCTGGAAATTTATTCGACGCTTTGTATTTTTATGAATAAGGCAGTTATAATTTGCGGAAAACACACAAAAAATTCGGCTTCTTTATTAAGTTACATATTATTACAGTTTTTTTTATATATCCATCTGCAATCAGCCCCTTGGCTTTAATCAGCTTATTATTAAAGTTTAATATTATTTTTAGATAGCGAAAGCCTTGCACGTGGCACATCACCACGTCGGCGCGTGCTCAGACCGCCGCCGGGAGATTACATCAAACCCGATCTGTTCCAGAAGAATTTCCAAAAGATATCTGACTTAGTTAGACCGGGCGACATAGATACGTTGCCTGTTAGCTTGGAGGAACCCGGCTCTTCTGAAAAGGAGGCTAGACCAAGGTAAGATTTTTGTAACAATGTTCCTTAACGCGGCTTGCGGTAGGAGTTGCCTGGTAAGAAAAAATCGTTATATGCGCTCTCAAGACGTTAGGGTTATCTTCAAATATAATTATCGTCAAAAGTTGGCCGCCATACTTGTTTTTTTTTTTAATGCGTGAGGAACTTCGTTCCTGACCGCATTCATTTTATAGTTTTAAATGTTACCTCACACTAGAGATGTCTCTTGTATCGTAGGTATATTGTACGCATGGATACAATAGGGGATCGGACAAATTTTCAAAAAGTATTTTAATTTAATCTTTGTGGATACTTATTCCTATAAAAAATATCATTTTATTTAAATTAAGCTTTTTATGTACTCAAAATCATGTTTTAATAATAACTGTTTAAAAATGCCGCGCAAACGGCACGTTATGTCATCTGAGAGTGAGTGACGTCATGTGTGGGAAAACAAAACAACTGCAACTGGTCCGAGTCTGGTTGAAGTTTTGTTTCGTCGTTTAAATTCGTTATTTGTTGAAATGGAACTAAAAACATATTGTTGGTGTGTAGTGCCTCAATGTAAGAATACATCCAAAGCTACTCCAAATAAATTATTTATTGATGCGCCACGAAAAACAGAAAAAAAAGGTTGGACGTAGCAAGAAGAAAGTGCGACGGTATGTCTTTATAACTTCACCAATTTACTTTTGTGAAGATCATTTTGAAGTTAGTGTCCAATGCTTACTACGAAATAATTTAATGAAGTGTGCAAATGACTTTATTTGTAGTAGGTAAAATTATACATTGATTGTGTAATGTTAGAGGTTATATTTACGAGAGCTATAATTTGTTTCAGCTGCCGAATGATATAGAAAATTACATGCGATATCATAATGTAATGGGCTTTGTTGATAAAGTAATGTTAAACCCCGGCCCTACAAAATTTCAATGTCAAAGTTGTGGTCAAAGTGATGGAAAAAGAAGTTTGCTATCAACTTTAACATCCCTGCTGCTATCAAAAGGCAAAGATTGGCTACAATCAAAGAGATTTAATAGTTTACTAGTGTATTAAATGTCTTTGGCTACAATACAGCAAGCTCTCGAAGAGAGTACATTGAGAAGTAAATACAACTTTGCCTCCTAGTAAGTACTTATCAGAACCAAATATATTTATTTGCTCCTGAGATTTTGACAGATTAACAATAAAAGATATCGATCTTTGTTTTAGGTTTGCCAACAGGAGTCATGGTAGAACATCAACCAAAAAGTCAGGATAAAGCAGTTCAAGTTATTGTAAAGAGTATATTATATCCCAGAACATTGCAACATACATGGACATCAACATTGTCAAAATCTCCCGTCACAGAATATGTAAAACTAGCTGTGCCAAGTGTTTCCAACATGAATAGAAACTTATTTGTGGTTAGATCTGATAGTGATACATCATTGTGCAGCCAGTCAAAATTAATTTAACAATTCAACAATCATCGCCTTGAGTCTAATCATTAAAGTTGAAATCAATGTCCGCTAGTGTAGCATATGAATAAAAAAATATTTGTAGATATTAGCAATATAAGTTTGTATACTACATAAACAAATAAAACAAATGGTATAATTTTTGCTTTTATTTTGTACTGTCATAATTTATAATTTAGGGTATATGTTTTTTCCCAAAATTTTAGTATATTTGAAATGTAGTGGGTTAATAAACTTTCATCATAGTTAACCAACAGTATTTCCACATTATTAGTGACTTCAAAGTTATAGGCAGCAACACAAAAATAAGTCATTTTCAAAGTCACATACATGCAGACTTGTATTTGGGCCATGTAATGTCATTCACCCTATAGTTATTGTAGTTTAATAAGTTACAACTCGGTTTGTTGCTTCTTGGGGAAATTGTATAGGTAGTTTGTTATCTTCTCACAGTGGACAGATCAGTGGTATTAATGTATTTAATATACATAGTATCAACTTGAACGAGTATTGATTTTTTCCAGTAACACTGAATTTTGGTAATTGATGGTTTCTTGCTCCTTCTGTGGCCCACATCAGGAAAGTTACTGCATTTTTGCAACCACCTGTAGATGCAGCACAATCATGACACTCGACGTTTATCATTTTTCTTTTTCATCTACTATCATAGTTCTTCTTTGAGTTCCGGACACCCCCTGCATTTGATGGTACACATGACAGAATCGCGACAAAGTTAGCATCATCACGGTATGAATGTCTTGGTGATCTGAAAAAAGTTAAAGTAAAATATATTTTACTTAAACGTGACAAAAAAGACGTAATATTAATATTCGCCAAAACTTTAAACTTTTTAGGTTATGCTTTGTTGGTTTCCTCAAGAGTAATTTCAAGTACATATATTATGGTAAATAATGAATAGTTATAATACTTACAAATATATATTCACATTTCTAAATTATTCAGCGTCACAAAAGTCTGAATGACTTGAAAAGAAATTGCCAATCATTAGAATATCCACTCTGGGAAGATTTCGATTGTCGGCTTTCGTAAATCCTGGTTCCATTATTAATACTGATGAATAAACACTTGAGAGTTTTTAAATCGATTGCCGTATCCTAATTAGTCAGGTAAATAATAGAAACTTTAATAATTTAAGAAAAATCGTGGAGATAGGTACATATAAATACGGTATCGTTTAACCCCACATGACGTCACGCAATGTGATTGGTGTTTCGGTTGAGGTGAGGAACAGATTAAAAATATTGTAATTATCAGAACTTTATTTTATATTTAAAAATAGTAATCATTAATATTTTCTCAATATTATTCGATGTATAATCGTTAAAACTTATGCATTTTTTGTCTAAGTACATTTGAGATTTTAATCTGATTACTGTCCGATCCCCTATTCAAGCTATATACAACCAGTATAACCTGACTTCTTATTGAACAGTAAACATACACAATTCGAGGTTAGCTTATATTGGATTTGTTCGATATTTTTATCTTTAGCCTTTTGTACCAAAACACAAACTATGCCATATATATGTTTGCTAGGTGGGGAATTGTATTTATATCTTTATTTTCTAATTACGTACCTACCTGTGTCCTTAATATCGAAATAAGTCAAAGTTCGCAGATATGTACTTGCTAAGCTAAACACTACAATATCTTTCCAGATCACCAATGATACCTCAAAAAAGTAAAATATCGATAAATCTCATGGAGAGTATAGAATCTGAAACATCGATAGACTCCCCAGATCGCGAGTTCGCTAACCTAGACCTAAACGACCTTGATGATTCTAACGAGAAAGAAAAACCCGCAAATGAGAAAGAATTAGAAAGAGATCCAAAATCTGAAGAGAATTCTGAGAAGAAATCGATTAGTTCCGAGAAAATTCGCCCAAGTGAAAGTATTCAAATACCTCAAATTAAAGTTCCTGTTTTAGACTTTTCAAAATCGGCACCTTCCGATTCAGACGATTCGAGAAAAACATCGACTCGTGATGATGAATCTAAATCGAAATCCAACGAACTCTCGAATACAAAATCTCCTCATATCAAAGTATCGCCGACACCTAGCATAGGTTCCGAAGCAAGGTCACCTAGACTTGACTACGCTAAACCTTGGTCTCCTTTATCTACTTTCAAGACTTTGAACAAGACCGTAATCTCTCCTCAGATCAAAACCTCAGATTCCGCGTCTAGTTTAGGAAAAGGCCTAACAAGTCCTAGATTAGATGGAGTTATACTATCTCAAGGAAAGTCCAGTTCAGATAATGTAGTTGTAGTGTATCAATTTGAGACTCAAGAGGAATCTTACCAAAAACCCATTAAATCTCCTTTAATCCCCGATATGGGAACAAGAGATTTTATAGAGAGGAACAAAGCAGATGAGAGGAGAAGACTTGAGTTAGCTTTACAAAAGGAACTAGAGAGCATTAGAGTAGAATGGTCCGTTAGAGAGAGAAAGTTGAGGGCAGAGTTGCATGAAGAGTTGAAAGAGGCGGAGGAAAAGTTTTTATTGGAGAAGAGAATGAGGTTGAGTGAGCAGGCTGAGAGACATCGTAGGGAGATGGAGGAGGTAAGATATTTTGATAATTTGGCCAGTTGAAGAATAGAAAGCAAAGAGTATAAGTTATTTAAGGCACTTTAAATTTTATTATAAGGAATAGTGGTTTTATATGGTCATAGTTTATTTTTTCTTTTATTTCAGGCATTAGGAACAGCAGAACAAAATCACAGGCAAAACCTAGAACAGGCAACATTGGAACTAGATCAACGTTATCAACATGACATCGAATTAGCAGAAAGGCAACATTTGGACAACATGAATAAATTACATGCACAATATAGAGAGAAACTCGTCGAACAACAACGACAATTGGAAATAGGTAACCTTTTTACGCTTAAATCGCTGAACAGATTTTGATAAAATTGGAAAAGAGATAAATTGCATCGTTACTGTTGTTGCTTACATGTAAAAAATTATAATGATCTTAATTATTCAACCGACTTCAAAAAGGAGGAGATTCTCAATACGTCTGTATGTTTTTTTTGTATGTTTGTTACGCGATATCTCCGCCAATTGTTGATTTTAATTATTGTTTTCTTGTTTGGTAGGTCATACTTCAGAGGTGGTCCCGTTCAAATTTTATCGAAATCGGTTAGGCAGTTTTGAAAATATCAACAAAAATCTATAAATTGTTTACATCGCTGATATTATCGTTTACTCTGAAACATCGCTGTCTTATTGGAGCAGTGCGTTTAGTTGCCTAACAAGTACTTCTAAACAAAACTTTCCACTAAAAATTACAAAATAAAATTAATTTTAACATAAAAGTTAAACCACCTTCAAAAAATAGTAAAATAATTTTGTCTAAAACAGTTTGGGAAGTCGGTGGCAAAAACAGAAGACCCACTCAAATAGAAGTCATCGACTTCCCAAACTGTTTATTTTATTATTTTTTTAAGGTGGTTTAACTTTTTTGTTAAAAGTAATTTTATACTGATAATAGTAAGCATTGTTAGCTACTAGGAATAGATAATCCCTGTTACTTCTCTCTGAGGGTGGTCCTTTAAGACATGTCTGAATAATATTTTAACGGTTTTCCATCCCAGAATTCAGTCAAATACATAATAAGTAAGCTGTGTAAACAATTTGATCGTAATAAACGAATTAATTAATTATTATTTGTATCTAATCTCAATTTTGGATAGTGAATATCACAGCATGTCTCCCGTAAGGCAGGTATCCAGTCTTTTGGATTGCGCGGGGATATAAATCCAACTCATCATATAGTATATCAATCATATCAGACTCCTTGAAGACCTTTGATCTAATTTGTCATGCTATTATATTTTTTTTTATCAAGAAGGGCATTAGATAACTATTGAAACTGGCTGGTTAGAATAGACAATCAAATATCGCATTTTTACAGAGAACGATCGCGCCTTATCGGAACTAAAGGACCAACTGCAAGCGAACTTGAGCAAGGAACGGACACGTATGATAGAAGAGAACAGAGCCACGTTAGAGTCGTTGAGAGAAGAACATACTACAAGAGTGACTGATTTAAGACATGACTATAGAGCTGAGGTAAGTTGTATCTTCTTGGAAATAATTTTCTAGCTTTCGTTTGTTGTTTGATTTTCAAATCGCTAGACTGAGTGTTAATGAAGCGGCGGTAGCCTAATGGCTAGCGCGTCGGACAACGATCATGTGCTTGCCGGTTCGAAACTCACCCATTGCACTACCGAAGTGGACCCACTCGTACTACAAGCCTTTAGCTTAGTACGAAGGGTTAACAAGATAACTTGTAATGTGCGAGGCATATTGATAGTAATCTTAAAAAAATATTTGGCAAATAAATGGGAAATATTTGGAATGTGGTCCTTGCGTAGTATGTGTGGTGTAACCAGGAATGATAGACTGAGAAACAGTGTGATAAGACAGCGTTGTGGTCTAAAAGATGATGTAGTGACATGAATTGAAAGGAATATGCTAAGAAGGTTTGGGTATGTTGGGAGATTTAATGTAAGACGATTAACAAATGGAATTTATAAGGCGATTGTAAGCGGCAGCGCCGGGAGAGGTCGCCCTGGAAGGACACACCGAATTTATCAGCAAGGTTTTCCTAAAAGGTCGTTTTTAAGATTATAAAGTAATTTTAGTGAACGAAAATTTCGACTGCAGGCAGGAACCGAACCTGCTTCTTCTGATTAGATACACCATACGCTAACTACTAAGCCACCACGAGTCCCACCAGCTAGTTCGAAATTTGCCTTCATATTTTGAATTTAAGTCTTCGAGGTGACGACAGTGACATCTGTTGAAAGAAAGTTTGCTTCTCAACCGACATGACTCACTTTACATCACGTTTGATGTCGTAAGATGCCGTAAGTTGGCATTACGATATTAATGTTAATTATTTCTGGATTTTAGAGGAGGTATTATCCACTTTATGTTACTTCCTTGTTTAAAAAGGGGTAAAACCCCCCTCAGTCGCCCGAAGTCGATGCCACAGATTGATGCGACAGACATTTTTCAAGATACAGTTTTGAAATTTTCTACATAGATTCTTTACCTAAAAATACTTGACACGTGTTTCGCATATACTAAAACTGACCTTGTATACTCTAGTCACGCGATAAACTTCACTTGCGCGATTCAGGATTTGCTCGACGTAGTTGCTATGTAGCGCGCTAGATGTCGCTACATTATTGTGTTTGTATAGGTTGAAAGGCTCCGTAGTCAGCACGCCTGCCACCTGGAGGAGGTGAGGTCGCGGCTGTCGAGCTCGCGCGCCGCCGGCCGGCCGGCCGACGACCGCGCGCTGCAGGACAAGTACAAGTGTCTCAAGGAGAAGTACGTGCGGCTCAAACATGACGTCAAGGTAACCATTATCTAAACATATAACTACTAAATTAAGATTTAAAAAACCCTCGACAATCGCATTGTGGCGAGTAGGCAAGGTAACTGTCACAACTCAACGCGGCACAGGTCTGTGTAAATAACGTAAATATATTATTATCGCTTCTTATTTAGTTACGAGAGTAAACCCTGCCTCTGTTCGATCGGAATTTTATTTCACCGCCTGCTATTAAATTCCTTCAGTTACTCAATTGAATCAACTTTTGCAAGTAGTATAACTACTTCAGCATTATCGCATTATATCTCTATAGTGCAGTGATAGCCTTGTGATATGACCATTGGACTGCCAAGTCAAAGGTCTCGAGATTGAATCCAAGGCACGCACCTCTGTCTTTTCGAAGTCATGTGCGTATTAATAATTAATGATCACGCGGTTAAATGGCGAAGGAAATCATCGTGAGGAAACCTGCATGCCGGAGAGATTTTCTTGACGGCATGTGAAGCCGGCCAACCCGCAGTAGGCTAGCGTGGCGGACTATAGCCTAATCCCTCTCGTTCGGAGAGGAGACCCGTGTCCAGAAGTGGGACAATATAATGGGTTGATGATAGCTAAGAACACCCCCGACTAATTCACCTTTCAAACAAAAACAAAAACAATCAAAATCGGTTCATCCGTGCGAGAGCTACGATGCCACAGACACGTACACATACACGTCAAACTTATAACAGCCCGTCGTTTTTGCATCGGGGGTTAATAATATAATTTGTAACAGGTTTTTACATTATAGATATTGATGGAAAACTAACGTAAACTTTTTTGAAACTTTCGTACGGTGGGTGTGGAGTGCCGGAGGCCCAATTTCTCCATCAGTCCCCTTCCTTTTCCTTTTCTCCTTGTCCCTTTCGTTTCCTTAAATAGGCTCGGTACGCGTGGCTTTTGGAAGCCGGCGGCAGTTTTCTTGGAGACGGATACAAAGTTTGCAAAATGACAGTCTGTGAGCCGGTGTGGATGCACCATTAAATTTCTAAAATCAAGATTTTTGGTCAGCACTCTATGGCCTCATCAAACCATTTTATATAAAAAATGGCACGTAGATCAAAATTGTTCTCCATTCATGACGTACAATATATCCTTCTTTTGTTCCAGATGTCCATAGAACGTCGGAATAAAAGACGTGAGATGAGCATGACTACAGGATCGGAAACCGAGAAATCGAACTCGCATAAAGCTAACCAATCACTGGAAAGGTAAAAACAATCCTTAATTATTTATACACACCATAACATACCATCACACATATAATCCCCGAAGGGTTAGGCAGAGGTGTACTGATATACACCCACACTTCGCTAGTATGTTAATTTACCATGTAATAAGGCGAGTCTATTGCCTATAATCGAGCATAAATCCAGATTCCGAGCTGCAACAGAGAATATTATAGAAAATCGGAAAATCGAAAAATAACATTTTGCTCAACCTGGGAACCCCTTCGTAACACAAGCATTTAGCTTAGCACGAGGGGTGAACACGAATACATATAATGTGCGACCCACATTACTAGTAAGCTTTTATAAATGAGAGAATTGACATATTTTCGTGCAATCTCAGTGAATTCGCAAGAGTTTTGTTGAATTTTGTTAGTTATATTTAAATATTATTATTCTTTATGTTATTGCTTTGTACTAGTTTGTATTATTATAAAGTGTAGGTTTGCAAACCACTATTGTATTGGGGTTATCCTGTAAAGATAGGGTGTGGAATAACTAAATAAATAAAAAAATATACTATTGTGGCGACATTGTCATGCTGACACAGCTCCTTCAGAGCCTGCTCGCCCGCCCGCTCACACAATGCACCTCAGTCGTTATACTTAGGGCACAGGGTAGGCACACGCGTAACTTATATTTGTACGTGTATTTTGTGGTAATTAAACTAGTTGTTCTAACCTTGGACTGTAATTATTTAATTCCTTCTGACAATCGCATAGCAACCTTAATCAAAAGTACCTCAGTGCATAAACATTTACGCTATTATTGTCAATTTACGCCAATTTATATATGCTAGTATACACTTCATCTTCATTCATGAATGTAGATGAAGCGAAAGTAGTGTGCCAGGATCGTAGCAAGTGGAAATCTATAGTCTCTGCCTACCCCCATGGGAGACAGGCGTGACAATATGTATGTATGTATGTAGTATACACTTCTAGTTCCATATGAATTTCGTAGCTGTCTGATTATCTTCCTAAAAATACTCCCATAACTGCTATTTGAGAAGTTGTTTCGCATTGAAAAATTTAACTTCTACGTTGACGTATTTTTAACATTGACAGATGTAAGGAACTCAACGAGACATCAGTAAGTGCTGCAGTCGAACCTGTACCGACTCGGGCCCGCATCAATAACAACCCTAGCCTCAAATACAACGACAATGAAACATCGTACTCGGAGAGCAACGCCCACAAAACCATAGATAATAACAACGAAGACTGGAAACTTAGAAGAGAGAATGTGAGTTATATTTTGTACTTAACTAAATAGTATAAAGTTGTTACTTCTTTAAATAATATTAATAGATTTTTTCTATAATGTTCATATGCATAATACTCTTGCTTAATTCTATAGTTATGTATACGACCTGTTTTCAAGCACAAAATTGTAAATAATTGGGGTCTGCCCAGGCGTACATCAAAAGTACTGGTTGAGCGACAAAATTACTGATTGCGCATCAACATTCAAAATACAGATTTGGTTAGGTTAGATTAGAACTGTAAACAAACATTGCCAGAAATAAATCGTGTTCATGTTTTGTTAGAAAAAAATTGATCGCCCACTTAGTATTTCAGTAGTCATTATTTGTTGTTTTTGACGCCTCTACTTTGACTTTTTATTCGCTCGTTTAAATACGAGCCGTATATATAAGTTTACCAGGTTCACATGGATCGAATGAGGTTTTAACCACAATTAAAAAAACATAATTTAACTTAACTACAGAACTTACTAACTTTGTTCTAGACGTTACCATCAGCGGAGACATCGCAAGCGTCGGTAGTGAAGCCGCGAGCGCAGCGCCGCTCAGCCGTGGCCTTCCGCGAGCCCCCGCGGCGCAGGCGCGACAGAGATACAGGTGACCACATACTATAAGTACGAACTATACCTTTGTTTTTTATTATTTATACTTAATAAATAGTTATGGCCTGTAGCCTAACCAACAGTACTATAAGGCTTTGCGTAACATTGTAGGGATATGCGCAACATGGCTGTTGAGTCTATGCGCAACATTACAGGCTCTATGCGATACACTGTAGGGCCTATGGTAGGGTCTATGCTCAACACTGTTGAGTCTATGCGCAACACTGTTGAGTCTATGCGCAACATTACAGGCTCTATGCGATACACTGTAGGGCCTATGGTAGGGTCTATGCTCAACACTGTTGAGTCTATGCGCAACATTGCAGGCTCTATGCACTACATGGTGCCATGCGCAAAATTGTAGGGTCTGTTTTAGGGTTTATGCGCAACATTGTAGTACCGAAGGCCTAAGGAACTTAAACCTTCATTAAAAAATATAATAATGTAGATAGCCTGATTTGTTAAACACCAACTTCAGTACACCTATCTTCTGTTGATTATATTTATTTTATAAAAAAAACATTAGTGTAACGGTCTTGCCACGTCAAACGTCTCAGGTTAGAATCACGCACTATAACCTTTATGAGATGTATTAATATTTTACTATCACGCGCATAGACGTTGAAGGAAAACATCGTGATGAAACCTGCTGCCTCAGAGATTTTCTTAACGAAGTGTTAAGTCTACCAACGCGCATTAGTCTAGCGTGACTCTCTTTCTGAGAGGAGAACCGTGCCCAGCAGTGGATTAATACTGATGATGATGATGGTCATTCTTATGGGACCTAAAACACACCAAATAACTGTACAGCATATCCTAACATTTCGACTTTCGGGAAATACAGGGTGTAAGGAGAACGCTTCCGAAGCCAGAACGTAGATTATATACAACCTAAATGCAAACGGATACAAATAACATTTCGCTTTAAATTGGTTATTTTCAAGACTTCGTATTTCGTAATCACGCAATGGAAACCGTACAAAACGTGAGGTCACTGACACGCGAGGCAACACGCCCCACAGCGGCGGCGCGTCCGCGCGTGGCTGGCGCCGGCGCAGCGCCGAGCGCTCCGACGGCCGACTTACGGGATTTATACGGAATTTACAAAAACTAGGTACTTTCAAAATGCCTACCTACAACACTTCACAAAATTATGAATTTTATTCGCATTCGTAGCCCACGTTTAACATTAAAGCTGACAGAGGCGTTTTACGTACCTGTCTAAATCCTTTGCGACCTTATCAGGTTTGGCTCGAACTGCGCTCCATCCATTTCAATACAAAGCCGGGCCCGTTGCTGTGTCGACCCGTGAACACGAGGCATTAGTGTAGGATCCTCAACACATTCTGCACGAAGTCTATCAAAAACGCTCACTATTCTACCCCGCATTTCATCAGCACTGCCACATTCCCGATCAAACACTCTTTCTTTCACATACCCCCACAAAAAGAAGTCCAAAGGCGTTAAGTCGGGTGAACGAGCCGGCCAGGCGTGCGGTCCCAGCCTTCCGATCCAGCGGTCATTAAAAAGCTCAGTGAGACGCTCGCGGACGAGGCGCGTAACATGCGGTGGAGCACCATCATGCTGGAACCATGCTCGACGAAATTCAGCCAGCGATACATTATCTAGCATATCATTTAAATGTCCATTTATAAAATTAAGATATGCTGGTCCATTGAGGCGCTGCGGTAGAAACACTGGTCCTAGAATTCGTCCATTAAAAACACCAGCCCATACGTTGACGGACCATCTGGTCTGATGGCCGGTTTCTTGAGTGGCGGACGGGTTCACGTCTGACCATACATGGGCATTCCTCCTGTTCCACATGCCGTTTCTCGTGAATGTGGACTCATCCGTCCAGATAATGTGCTCAATGAAGCCAGGCGCACGTTGTTGTTGATCTAGCAGCCAACGACAGTACGCACGACGACGAACGTGATCATTCGGTAGTAAAGCTTGTACCTTATGTATTTTGTAAGGCCGCATTCTGTTGCGGCGCAAGACTTTGTGAACTGTCCAGTGAGAGACTGTCGGTACGCCCCGGCGCCGCAATAATTTCGCTGCACTTCGTGTGCCCAGGCGTGGATTTTGGCGAATCACATTTAAAATACGCTCCTCGGTCTGAACATTCACTTGTTCTCCACCACCTGCCGCGATCGGAGCAATCGGTCGATTTTCTAAGACTCGCTGAAAAGCTGCCGTTATCATGCGAGAATCAGACGGATGCCGGACGTTCGGAAATCTGTCTCGGTAAATTCTCAACGCTAGAGAAGCATTGCTTGGCTTCTCCTAAACACATCAACATGTTGCCGTATTCACGAGCACTGTACACGTACGCGTCAGGCATTGTGTAATACAACAAAAAATAATAACTAAAAAACAATAAAACAGCACTAAAAACGTAACAATAAGAACTAAACACAAATTTAAAACTAACAAACTAACTAACAAAACAGTAAATACGATTCAATAGCTATCGATCGATTAAACGTAACGCACGTTCACTCACTAACAAGTAACTAGATTACTAAAGAAGTACTAAGAAGATCAAACACACCGCCTGCGTCGGCGGCCCTTGTCGGCTTGCCTTTGTCGGCCGGCACGTGCCGACAAACGATACCGCCGCTGCCGCAGACAACGCGGCGACGCACTAGGCATAAAGCGGTGTCTTTTGATGTGCAAAGATCAACAAATTACAGAGGCGAAATGTGAAAAGAATTTCAATTGTTAGGAAATTGTACTTATGCTTTATTTTACAAACAGTTCATTTTCTAACTTTTAAATAAGATTTAACGGGTTTCTTAGATTAAATTAATTTAATTAAGCACTTTAAATTGATTGGGTTTACTTATTAAATGAAGGCTAAATAATGACTGCCTCGTTGGTCTAGTGGTCCCAATCGCGACTGCTACGCTAGAGGTCTTGGGTTCGATCCCCAGGTCGAGCACTGTTATTGAGTTTTTCTATGAAATTCTCAGTAGCAGCTCGGAGTCTGGATTTGTGCCCGGTGAATGGCAATAGGCTCGCCCCCTATTACATGGGACCCAAACATACCGGCGAACTGTGGGTGTACATTAAGTACACCTCTGCCTAACCCTTCGGGGAATACAGGCGTGATGGTATGTTATGTTATGTTATTAAATGAAGGATACAGTAATAGCAATGACGAGCTCGCGTCGTGTGACTCTAATTACATTGACATAAAGTTCAAATTCAATTGATTCACGCGCGCTGATGAAATTTTTTTAGCCAATCACAGCTGAAGTCGGCGATCTTTTACTTTATTTCATTCGCTATCGATTATCGTCTTACATACAAAACTGTTATTAAATGCACGACACAGTGCATTAATGTAAAACTGTTGACGCCTCTGTAATGTTTCTTCTTACTTATTTTGGCGGCGATTTACAAAGGATGCCTAAGGTCGCCATCACGTCATAGCCGTGGACGCCTCTCTTTCAAACTAGGTTGCCCGGGTTCAAACCTCGACATAATACCAATGAGTTTTGTGATCATTTACCTTGATTATCAGGATTCGAACGAAAGTTATTAGTACTAACTTGAGCACGTCGTGCAGAGTGCAGACAGAACAACACGGTCACAATTATCTCTGTACTTCGCTGGAATGTGATAGCCATCTTGCTTGCAGGTCTACAGATAATGTGACCGTGATGTAGGTAGATAAACATTTCAATTTTGTTGCTGTGCAAAATTTTAATGAACGAATTAACAAAATTGCTTGATAAGTCAATGTCTTTGCATGTACTTAATCAACTTTTTTTACTTTTCTTTCCCAATCACAGTAGGTATCTAAGTACCTCTATTCGATATGGGTCTCAAGGGTAAGCGAAGTAACTGGATTTTTCTGATTTGTAAGCAAAATTTGCGAACATTCGGATCGAAATTGTAACCCTGTTCAAGGGGAACATCATTACGATCCTTGCATGAATGGAATCCAAAAGCAGATAACCCACAGGCCCACAACTAGGTAGAAGTGAACTGAAAAGACATTTTTAGGAGGATAGGATCACATGGTACCGCCGCACGACATTTTTGTTAGCCAGCCGCCGCGCGTAGCGTCGCGTGTACTTGGGGTCGTCGACCGCGCGGCTGTCGGTGAGCGCGCTCGCACTTTGAACTCGAGGTCATGCGCGAGCGTCAGATGATTTTATTTACGAATTACATTGCGTGTTAGAGTTGTAAAGAAAAAAAATGTGTTTAATCGCAAATAATGTTTTCATTTAACCGTTCTCACAGCATAGTGTACAAAAAATGCAAAAAAAATAGGTAAAAATGTTCCTTTTTTTTTCTTCAGATTTTTTGATGGTATTGTATCGAGAATCACTAGCCCTATCACCTGTCTTCGTTTTCGGAAGCGTTTCCCTTACACCCGGTACAATATGATAATAGTAAAAGGTCAAAAGGACACCGCTCCTGTTTTCCTTTCAGGTACTACAACTGACTGCCAAGACTCATCTGATGCCACAACAGCCGACGAAAAACCTAAAGAAAATGTTAACGGTAAAAGTCACTTTTAAACCATGTTGTACAGTTTTCTAATGATTACATGAGAAATCTCATGTAAAATTTGAATCTATAGAGCCAATCCTCAAAAACTAAATTGTTTTAAAATTAAAAGGTTATAAGCGTTTCTGTAAAACTGAGATTTACTATACCTCAGAGAGCAGAGATCACTGAACGACGAGATGTCAGCAATTCTGAACTTAGAATTTGGTGTCATTATAGACTGAAACCAAAATAATATATTCTTCCATTGTTCTAGGACATGGTCGACGCAGGTGTTTTACAAGATTAAAATCAGCTTCGACATCACGTCTTAACTACTCTCCAAAGTAAGATATTATCTGTTAATTCCATTTTACAGTCCCAAGCATACAAAATACTAAAATCCGAAACATTTCGTAAAAATTATGATTTTTACTTTGAAATCAATATCATTATACCTAGAATTCGTTCCAAAATATTGTATTTATAACACCGCAACATTTCAATGAAACGTACTTCAAGAGAAAACCTGTTTTTAATTTTAACAAAATATGTAGGTATACATATTTATTCATCCATTATAGGTTATTAATTTATTTTTAATGGAAAAGAAGAAACACCTTCACAGTAAATTGATCATAATAATTATAAAGAGTGACTAGTGTTTTTTGTTCTTTCAGCTTCCTAATACCCCCTTTTGGAGCATTGTGCAAGAACAAATTATAATGTTCTAATTTGTAACAAGAAACACTTTGTATTAAAAATACATAATTTTGTTTTCCACACAAAATTAATAATTAACTTGTCAGGATGTATTAGATGATCTTTGGTAATATTGTAGTCCAAAAGTTGTTCATTTATTTAGTGTTATCGTTGATCAAAATAGTTTCTATACTTATTAAGTTTTCCTCCTCTAGGCGTGGCGAAGGTTGGTCGAGTCCATTAGAATCTCTTCGGCAGCAGTTGAGAAAATTAGACGATTTAGAAGATCAGTTCCCCGATCTAGCTTGTCAGCCGGCTTATAGTCTTCGATACCCGTTCGCTGAATTAGGTAAGAAATTAATATAACAAAGAAAATTCTAATAAACTTTCTTTCTTTCTTTCAAAATCTGTTTGTGTATAGGCAACCCAACGGTTTCAATCATGTAATTGCATAGCTTGGCTAAGAAAGCAAGCATTCATCGTCGAAAAATAGTTATTGAAAATGTTAATGTAACGCTGTCTGTTGGTTCTGTTAGATTTTCAGGCCTAAACTGCTCAGTCTCAGTCCTTTGGGATGCGAGTGATACCACAGGCAAGAGCTAGTATCCAAGGACAAGGAAAGGATAGGTGTAATAGAAAGTCTGGAAGTATAGATAAGGACATGTTCAATGCTGAATCAAGTCTTCTCAATGGCTCACTCTGTATAAAAATAATAAAGAGTTTAAATCAAGAACAGCAATGCGATAATAATAAACTGGATCTCCCTAATATAAATCCTAGGTCCAGTAACAACGGCGGATACACCCGAACTCGAGTTCGTACGTCATCGTGCGCTCGTAGAAAGAGAGGGCATGAGACGTGCGCGCGCAGCTCTAAAGAGAAGAAAGGCAGCGCTCAGAGAAACCAGAGCTTCGCTGTCTCCGCATAGAGCTCCTTCGGTAAGTTATAGTTGTAATGTATATGTGTGCGTTGTGTGACTTCTAAGGCTACTAGTATAGTATTTAAATTTGAATGAGCATGTATTAACCATACAAAAGGTTTTACATAATTTTGAGCCTAAAAATAAGATGGATATGGTTGAGAGTCCCGATAAAAAAAAGAGATCAGATCACTGCAATATTAAGTAAGGTTGTCTTTGTATCTAGGGGCTCTTGGAAGATTTCGGTGAAATAATGGAGATGGCAAACCAGTTTTGCTAGATATATTTTATGGAGAGTTTCACAATGTCAGAGCTTCTCTACATTATCCTGAAGTTGCAATCGCGGGTATTCAATAGTGAGGAAGCAATGTAATGAAAAATATCGTATAAATCTTTCTTTTCTCGGATTCTTAGTGAGTGGTTTTTTTTTCAGTCTTTATTGAATTGACGGGTTATTCTTGTTTTTCACCTGCACATAGACCACCTTTTAGTTGTGTGAGGAGTTGGTAATGCAGCCGACAACGATATACGGTCTTTGTATTAATTAGCAAATGGCAATGGAACAGGTTTTTTTTAATCATACCATAGAGCACTCGATCAAGTCACCTTTCAAAGAAAAATCGACATCAAAATGGGTCCAATTTTGGTAAGCAAATACGCATTTTAAACTTATGACACCCCCCTTTTGGCGTTGGGGATTAAAACAGGAGGAACGCGAGGTGACAGAGCTGGAGGTGGCGTTGCACAGAGCGCGGGCCCTGTTGGGGGAAAAGGAGATCCGACTTCGGCATATCGAGCGAGCGCTGCGCCGACTCGCCGATGCGGCCCCGCCCCCGCCCCCGCTCATACAGGTTCCTAAATGCCGCGCTTATCTCAACCTTATGCCGTTATGCATTAACCTTAAATTCATATCCACCGGTTTCATGAACCTATAATTAAGTTTATCCAAGAGTATAGACTTAAATTCAACTTTTGCTTGTATTCGTACGGTGGCCAGCACATCAAGTTAACACAAAATGTCAAATTTTCTCAGTTGATTTTGAACTTTATCTTCAACTATTTAAGGTCTAAAATCATTTGGAGAAATTTGACAGTTCTGTATACCTTGACCTGCTGGCGACTGTACATTACATGGAAATCTTCAATGAAAAGCTCTAGTCTATACTCGCCTTAAGAAAGACCGATATATCTTGGTACGCTATCAATAAATTGAAATCACGGAAAGATGGGCACGGCTAGGTATAGGGACTTATTCAATATTTTTTAATATCTCTCTCACTCCCCCCTCTCTCTGCCCCCTTTTCAACCGACTTCAAAAAGGAGGAGGTTCTCAATTCGTCTGTATGTTTTTTTTTTGTATGTTTGTTACGCGATATCTCCGCCAATTGTGGACAGATTTTAATGATTGTTTTTTTGTTTGGTAGGTTATACTTCAGAGGTGTTCCCGTTCAAATTTTATCGAAATCAATTGAGTAGTTTTGAAAATATCAACAAAAATCTAAAAATTGTTTACATCGATGATATTATCATTTACTCCGAAACATCGCTGTCTTATTGGAGCAGTGCGTTTAGTTAGCTAACAAGTACTTGTAAACAAAATTTTCCACTAAAAATTATAAAATAAAATTACTTTTAACAAAAAAGTTAAACCGCCTTCAAAAAATAATAAAATAATTTTGTCTAAAATAGTTTGGGAAGTTGGTGGCGAAAACAAAAGACCCACTCAAATAGAAGTCACCGACTTCCCAAACTGTTTTAGACAAAATTATTTTATTATTTTTTCCCCTCTCTATTCCTTCTCTTTCTGCCCCCTCTCCCCCTCTATTCCTTCTCTTTTTGCCCCCTTCCCTCTCTCTGCCTCTCCTATTGAAACAACTAGCCCGGTTTTGCAGGAGATTTTACTTACAAACATACAATTAATGGACACAAAATACACCCAGACTAAAAACAAATATCTTTGCATCACACGAATATTTGTGTCAGGGTGAAATTCAACCCTTCGTGGTTGGATTCTTACATAGAAACGAATTTTGAGTTAGAGTGGCAGTATAAGTTGACCTCTCATTGTACGGAAGACTTTTACAATACAAGGTCAGCTTATACTGGATATATAAAGCTTGATGTGTAAATGTGTGTACCAAGGTGTATTGGCCGCTATTAAGCTAATGGTTCATGAATTTGTGGAGGTTGTGCTTTTTGGTTGGAATATGATTTGCATTTATTGTATATCTTCGTTGTTCAGTTTCATTTCGAAATCAATTTTGCTGTTTTGTTGAAGTTCGAGTATTATTTGCTATTGGCCGTCTTTATGTTTTGTTGTAAGAATTTGGTTTCAGAATTTAATAGATTGATTGGTTTTACTTGACTTTTTTATGAGTTTACTTTGTCAATTACTGCTGTATTTAACTTTTCTTCGTTTAGTCTGTCTATTTTAGCTGAAAATTCTTTACATTTTTATTCCGACTCGCTATTTTTATTGAAATATTTTGACTTATTATTTGATGCTTAGGTGTTTTAGATTCTCGATGGACACGCTTGCTCACATTTCTTTTAACACTACTTAATTTCAGTTAGTTTATGCAAAATAAATTACAGATGGAGTAATTTTCTTTGAAAAAAAAAAATTTTCAATTGAAATTCATATAAACATACCAGCGAACTGAGAGTGTGCATTAGTACTCCTCTGCCTAACCCTTTGGTAAATACAGGCTTGTTATCAAATTTATTTCCTCAATACCACCCCTCGCCCGAGAATAATTCTTTCTTACTTAATGTGTTAATTGTACACCTACTTATTATTTAATAAACATTCGGCCCAGATAAAGGTAGCTACTCCGAGAGAGATTGGGTCACAAAAACAACACAGAACACTTCCAAGCCGCTCTGTGTCTAGCATTTGTCAGGAAAGGGGCGCCTTTGCCTATGTGTTGAACGAAACTGTCTAAAAAAATAGTTAAGTTTCATAAGATCCTTCAACAATTTATTTGAATCTACAATTTTCGATTTTGAAATTCGATTTTTTCTTGGTTTTTCGCAAATTATTCGGCTATATGGTATAGGCTATAGGTTTAGCCTTAAGATATATTTTACGACCGAGCTAAGATAACTCTTTACAATACCAGGAGGCCACAACTAGCGAGGCGTCATCGGGTAGTGAAGCGGCGCCTACAGAGGCAGGGGGCGCTGTATTACGCTCACTCAGAGCTTTGCACGCCGATGTCAGGGATATATGGCGAGCGCTGGACGCTAGGCGACCTCATACTGGTAAGGATTGAAGAATATAAGTATTTATTTGATGTAGAGACTTTGGTATAACTGATTCTAAGTTTAGTATGTTTTTCTATGAATGATATAAAACCACAAACATAATAAAATTGCTGTAGTATGTAAATTAAATTAGATAAATATTGAAAATGGCACTCAAAAAAAATGTTTTATATAAAAGGAAATAAAGGCTTTGTTACTATTATATAAAACACTAGATTACCGCCCCGCGTCGGCTATATGTTTCATTTAACGGGATAATATATAGCCTATGTCACTCAGGAATAATGTAGCTTATTATTAATCAGTCCAGTAGATCCAGAGATTCAAATCAAATGTTTTTATTTCAAATAAGCTTTTACAAGCGTTTATGAAACTTTATTGACTCTAGTTGCTCGGTTCCAAAAAGTTGATCCTATGGAGAAGAATCTGGCTCGTATCTTTTTAAAAAAAGGTTTTTCATTATTCACTTGTATATTATAACAGAGTAAGGATTACCCCCCACAACCTCACAAACTTTACCTCTTTATAATTTTAGTATAGATGAAATGGCGCACATTCGGGGAGGCCTACATCCAACAGTTTCATAGGCCAATGATAATAATGATATAAAAAATATATCATATATCGTTTTATGATATCAATAAATTATCGTCATAATATTTATATCATTTGAACAAGTACACACGGCTAGATATGAAGCTATACAAAACCAGTTTTGATTGACCTCCCATTGTAAAGGTTTTCCGTATATTTCGTAGTAGCCGTGTGTACAACATATTTATCTTTTTTTTTCAGCTTCACCTGAAACAAGTTCGTGCAACGCAGCAACGACATCGCAAACTCGCATGACATTATCAGCTGTAAGTACAGATTACAACATCTATCTATCAATATTAACAATGTTAAACATACTTTCATACTTTATTGGAAATATTCGTGTCCTGGAAGTTATTATTATTGTTATTAAGTCCGTTACTCCTTTACTGCCAGACTCGCTCATAGTCCACCTAGAAACGCTGGCTTAGAATGTCAATGTCTAGTGGGTTAAATACTAGCAATGATAGCCTAGTTATATGACCATTCGACTGCCAACTCGTTGGTCTCGAGATTGGAGTTCTGACTATTCGTAATCATGTCCATATTAATTTCTCAGTAGCAGCTCGGAGTCTGGATTTGTGTCCGGTGAATGGCAATAGGCTTGCCCCCTATTACATAATACCTAAACATACCGGCGAACTGTGAGTGTACAGTAAGAACACCTCTGTCTAACCCTTCGGGGAATATAGGCGTGATGGTATGTTTCTTAAAATGGTGACGAAAAACATCGTGAGGTATCCAACATGCCTGGGAGGTTTTCTTTAACGTGTGTGAAGTCTGCCAAGCTGCAGTAGGCTAGCGTGGTGGACTAATAGCCCAACCCCTCTCGTTCTAAGAGATTTCTATGCCCAGCAGTTGGACAGTAAATGTGTTGATGATGATGACTTCCACTAAGTCATCAGACTAATTGCTAGACTATTCGATATTTTTTTTCTAGCCAGATCCAGTAATGCAAGACAACTCTGACGGCGGAGTGGCAGAACGGGCTCGAGGACTTAGAGCTTGGCTTCAAACAGCACCATAAGTAGAGGTACTTTGTACACACTACATAATCCAGTTTAAACTGACCCCTCATTGTACGGAAAGCCATACAATGCGAGGTCAACTTATAATGGTTACCTTTTACGACGTGTACACTGTCAATAAAAATATTGGACGATGTTGACATTGATATAGAATGTATTTCATGGACCTCTTGACTACATTTCTTTGGTAGTAATTATCTTGAATTTAACACTTAATCCGTGTTATTGAAAAGCCGTGCCCAGCTAGTAAAATAAAATAGGAAGAAATTTACCTATAAAGGGTGTGCCCAAAGGTTCCCACTGTCCATTAGAAAGAACAAGTATTTATTTACTGTATAAATGTTATTATGTCCTCTTTTTTCTTACGGTCGATGGGATTATTAGTGGTAGAGGACAAGAGATGAGAGAAAAAGAAACAATGGTGTACTCCATTTATGTTTTCCATATTTTCAGGGAATAGTACTAAGAGCCATGAAATACCATTCTATTGGGATTCCTGCAACTTGACTCACAACATAATCGCACAAATTTTTCATTTAAATGTGTATAAACAATTGTATTGGTGTGGATTTTCCATCCCGTTATCGATTTAGATGGTTTACAAAGTTTTTTTTTTTAAGAAATATTTTGGCTAGTATAGATTTGGTGAAGCGTGGCGTAGAAACAATTAAATTTTGTAAAACATTCTGTACAAATATAGTAATTATTCGCTTCTTTCAAACAATACTGAGCCCATAGCAGCGGGGGGACAGTTTCATACATTCATCAATTTGCAAAGATAGAACAGCCATCTGCTAGATGCCCCCGAAAAGTTGATAGTAAAAAGTTGACAAAAATGCCAACAGATGTCAGGATAGGCGACCGGCAGTTCAGTATTACTAGAGTAATAATATAAATAATTAAATTAAATTAATCATTAATTACATCCATAACATTTAAATATTTGCGAGCATAATATGCTTAGATTAAATATGTGAATATTTTCTTATTACAAAGAAGTGACACCATATTTCTGATCTGGCAAGGTCTACTGATGTAGAGTTGTCATATATACCGGCTCTTTCCCAATTCGTGGTAAAAAGTTTTAGCTCTTGGAACGTATTTTGGGGTTATCGAATCTTTATATAAAGATAATTAATATAATTCTATATCGAATTGAATAAATCTTCATAATTTCACAATTGCAAGTGATGCTTGGGTGTTAAAAGATTTTGGATCTGAAAAGAAAATCTTTGGAAATCGAATGTTGACGAAAATATGTACAAAGACTGGGCAAATTTCTATCACCCAAATGGCAACCCTGAACTGATAGTTTAATCATGTGACAAATGTCATATTTACAAAATGGTGGACATGGTGGTTGTTGTTTATTGCGCGGACGCACTTTGCTTTAGAATTAATATTATGGTGGACTCTTGTCGTGTATTGAATATATTTGCAGAAAACAATATCTTCCCACTATAATATTAATTCTAAAACTAAACTGCAACCAAGGAAACTTTAGATAACTTAAGTAAACTAAAACTTCATTAAAGTATAATACATACATACATATAATATATATACCTATCTATAGTCACGAATATAATTGTCGGGGGCAACTTTCAGATGGCGCTTCGACATGTATTGGCAAGAATAGGTGCGAGAGGGCTCTCTTTTCCCTATATATTATTATACTCTTTGGCCCATAGACTCAGTACAATTGAGTTAGGTAACAAATGTAACGTGACTGCAAACCTCTAACGATAAGGGGTTATTAAGTTAGAGGAGAAATTCCGGAAACTACCATTTTTTCTATAGAACTATGGAAGATGTTATATTGCTTTGCCAGGTTTAAGCTAGCTCTATTACTTATATTAATTCATTTATTATAACACTAGACAGTCGCCGACGGCTTTGCCGGCAGAAATCCCGGTTATACCGTTAGATAATAATATATAGTCTATGTTCATCTGGAATAGTGGAGCTTCCTAATGATGAAAGAATTATTATAATGGGTCATGAATCAAGAGTAACCGATTTCCAGATTTTATCGATCACAAACAATACGACTCTTTCGTTTATTATACTAGTATAGATTCGACAAATCGATTTAAGCGTCCATTAAACTCCATTATTTCACGTGAAGAAGTGCATATAATTGACCTTAAGCAAATAAATTTACCAACTAAGTGCAGGAATTTCAACCATAACTGTAGTTATTTAACTTATGCAGTATAATATATAAATTATATTGTTCAAAATTTTGTTATTAAACAGAAAACAAGGTGATTAATAGATCAATGAAAATATTATTCAACATTCGGCCATGAAAAGGTATACAGTAACAGGTTTGTAAAAAAATAACATTATATTCTGTATAGCATTGAATTTGCGTGTGATCTGAATAGTAGTGTGATTTAATTAATATTATCTTTATAATATAATTAGCCAAATAATAAATTTATAGATTGTAAGTAGTTACTTCTAGTCAATATCACTCATAGATGTGTTAAAATGTGCTAGTTATGACTTTAAATATATTTATAAATAAAATAATTACCGATCATAACACGTTAGTGAACATTGTCATATTATTTCCATAGTACTTGTAGAGGGTACACAAAAAAACGGTCTTTTAAAAGAAACTGGTATGGCTTGCTAAATATTATCCCCTTTATCAAAACTGAAAGTCTAGGAAAATATCAGATTTTGAAACAGTCTCTTTTTATGATGTAATATTAGAAAGTGATGGATATTTAAGAGTTTGGGCTTAACTTTGATTTAAACATTATTTTAATATAAAGGGGGTACACATGTTTTTAACCATAGCAAACAGTATTTAAAAAAATACGATTCAATAACCATGCGTCTTGGATATTTTGTTACGAAGATATTAACGTAAATATAACTTTACTAAGGGCATTGTAGTCGTAATTTATTTAAATATGATCGGTAATATCTTTCGACTTTTTTCGCACAAAACATTCCAGGCCAAGTGAGAGTAGTTTAATTATATTTATTAAATTTATATTTAAACTTTAAGATTGTCATGCATTTCTGTGCCAGATTTATTATGCATTTATTAGGACATATTTTTTTATGACATATTCATTTAGTGAATAACCCACCTGTTGAAGTAATTTAAACATTCCTTAATAATATTAAGAGAATATCTTGATAGTGCATAATATATGACCTCTTGTGAAAAAGTCCAATGAACGAAAAACACAAGTATCTCAAATATTCTGCTCTATCAACATAGTCTGAAAACATAAAAGCGTTCTTCGCATATCATTTAAGAAAATAATTAAATTGTATGTAGTGTCTTAACTTGGCCTCCATTGTAACTTCGTACGTAGGTAGGTACTATTGTATTTCCTCGCTAGGCGGGCCGACTGAGAGATACCGATGTGTTTGTATGGTGTAGGAAATTCATTATAGACAATATTTAGAGAGATGACGTTATTATATGTTGCATGAAGCTTTGATAAATTTCAAATAAAAAAAAAAACACCGACAATTTCATTATATATCGACCGATTTTCAAAAAAACATAGCTAAGAACACTCCCGAAAAATTATCCAAATCGGTTCATCCGTTCAGGAGCTGCGATGCCACAGACACACCCACACGGACACGTCAAACTTATAACACCACTTCGTTATTGCGTCGGGGGTTAAAAATAGATCAATAACCAATGCCACGGTGTTATGACTAACATTGACAAATATGTACGATGTAATACGGGATGTCTATGAAAACGGAAACTGTTTTAATGGGTGAAAGGGCATAATAGTAATATTCTATTACAGAAAGTCCTTCTTTTATAGTTATATAAACGTTTTAAGTTGTGGGTATTATCACCATAATTTCTGTATAAAAGAAAATGGGACCTTAAACATTGTTTATTTTGTTATTTATTCAAAGATTATTAACACAATATACTTTCTTAAATTAAATACATAAATATATGCAATACAGATATTTGAAGGATAGAATAGTTATCACTAACGATTGTCATAAGTTTTCGTTTGACAACCGAGACTGATAGCTTTACGTGCTCTCAGAGTCTCGGAGGGGTCTCGATGTGTTAAGAATGGTAACCCATCCGTAGACTCACCGCGGTAAGTGCGGCTTAACCTTACAATGCTTAGCATTTACGATCGTTAGACTAACTACAGTATTGCTAAAAATATCTGTAAAATTGACTATAGTGAATTTCCGACAGCCAAGTATGATGACACTGTGATAATATCATTGTTAGGACATAATGGTCGTGATTATCAGTCATTCATTATAACATTGTATTCTTTATGTAGTGTAAATTCAAGTAGTTTGATCTACTCTTGTAAAAAAACTATATAATGTTAAAATTCGTAATAGGTCTCTGAAAACGAGATAATAATAAAACAACCGTAATTTTTTAATGATTTATTTAAATGTGTAAAAATGTATATTCAGACATTTTCAATGAGAAATGTTACATTACTTTTACAATGATAGATTACAATACCAATTTTGTTCCATATTAGATTTAATCATTTTGGTAATAATGTAATTTTTTGCATTGTAATTACGAATGTTTATAACTAGTTTTGCTAGAGTTAACTTTGTAATTAGTGCCTGCAAAAGGTATTTTTGCCCACAACTACGCAAAAGTATTAAAATTAAATTAGGGGGAAGAAAACAACTGGCTTTTTCTCCTTACTTAAAATGTACCTGTATAATTATTCTGTACTATCATTTAAAATATATCTTTACAACTACAATTAGGTTCCTAGAAAACCCAACAGATCTTTGGATATTAAATAAATATATTTTTCTGTGGGTATCTATGCTGGCTTGCAAACATTTCCATGTTTAATTTATGACAAAAAAATAAATTTTTGGTCAGTATTTCATCAATTAAATTATTAGAATATGAAGTATTGAGGATTTAATAACAAAAAATGATTTTTTTGCGAGCAAGTTTCATGTTTTTGACCTAGTCACAGTATTAAATACATATTTATGTATTTTTCCAGCACCTATAAGGTGCTTGGGTTTTTTCTTAAAATTTCCTTCTATTTGAAAATGTTTCGTCCAACATTTATTTACAATTGTATAGTCATGAAGTTTATCGATAATTATAAATATTTTGAAATGCACATTAATTGCGGAGGACTTTTGCATTCTTTTCCGTCATATTAAATCATTACGTAAAACGCAAAGGTCTTCCCTTCATATTAAAGTAGGTTTTATAAGTGCATTAATTACTATGAATTTCAATTATAATAGAAAATAAAATATAAATGGTAACCTGCATTATAAAATGTAAAACAATAAAGAAACTCTAAAGAGAGCCAAATATAAATGTAAAAAATATCAGCTCAAGTTACATTAAGTTGGTCTTAGACTTACATAAAATCTGTATGATTAGTATTCGTTGATTTAAAAAAAATACGTTTAATTTCCTACCCTCTTACTAATCCATGTTGTATAACATATACAACATTTTTTTTAGTATATGCGAAACCAGAATACAGTTTGTTCAGAATAAGTAACTGAATCCATTTCAATATTTTTTACAACATGTCATATTTTGACTAAGTGCCTATCCGCAATCATACACGCACAACACAGGTCATTGCCGGTCATAGCGGCACTAGGCGCGGGCGCACAGCAGGGAGGGAGGTAAAACAACCACTTCAGTCGCCCGACGTCGATGCCACAGATTGATGCGACAGACAACCAGATAACATAACAAGCTTATAACTTTGTCATTTTACAAGATACAGTTTTGAAATTTTGTACTTAGATTCTTTCCCTAAAAATACTAGACACGTGTTTCGTGTTTCGCGTATACTAAAACTGACCTTGTATATTGTATGTGTAAACAAAACAATTTATATTCAGTATAAACAACGTTTATAAGAGGGTAAGAATATAATATTCAAAGTATGTGGAATGTATTCAAGCCCAATTTTAATTTATATAAAATTATGCTCCTAAAATAATAATGCATAGACCTACTTATTGAAACTTAAAGCTTTAAAATATAATCAATCGTTCACAACGATACTTTGCCGAAATAAATTGAACAAATCAGCTTAGTTGTTTTTATTTAATTAAGTATTCGCCCTTGAGTCCAATGTTGGTCATATAAGTAGAAGTAGTGCTGTTGTCAAAACAATTTTACCTATACCTGAAAAAGAAAGAGTTCTTATTTAAAACAATTTTTAGACTGCCTAATTAGTCTAGTGGTCCTAAGCGTGAGCGACGCTAGACGCTTGACGCAGTATTATTGGGTTCTTTTATGAAATTCTCAGTAGCAGCTCGGAATTTCGATTTGTGCCCGGTTAATGGCAATAGGCTCGCCCCCTACTAGGTACATGGGACCTAAACACACCGGCTAAGTGTGGGTGTATATTATTAAACCTATGCCTAACCCTTGTTTTATTCAAAACGAGCTGTTGAATGAGCATTCTATGCCATGAATACTTTTTTTTATATTTCGGTAATTTGATTATTGGTCTGCCAAGTCCAACAATCAAATTCCGTAAGTATTTTACGGTCTCGAGTTCAAGGCAATCTCCAACTTTTTTAATCATATGCGTAATAATAATTAATTATCACTTGTCGTCTAACGGTGAAGGAAAACATCGTGAGGAAACTTGCATGCCCGACAATTTTCTAGATGGCATGTGGAGTTTGCCAACCCGCAGTAGGCTAGCGTCGTGGCTTGTACCTATCCTAACCCCTCTCAAGCTGTAAGGAGACTCGTGCCCAGCAGTGTAATAGTATTTTTTTTAAAGCAATGTAAGTCGCACATTACTAGTATTCTTGTTAACCCCTCTTACTAAGCTAAATGCTCGTATTACGAGTGGGCCCACGTCGGTAGTGCAATGGGTGGGTTTCGAAACCGGCAACCACGTGATCGCAAGTCTAATGCCCCAGCCATTAGGCTACCGCCGCTTCTGTGAGTTGATGATGACGTAAAAAAATTAAAAAGTACTTTTAAAATTCTCCGCTGAATTATATTCGGCAGCGTGGCCCTCCACCAGTAGGGTTCCTGTACTGATTTCTGGTGTACAAACAGCTGTGTGTTCACTTGACTGCGTGTAGGAGAGGGCCGACCAAACATTCCACATTTTCGAAGTGGCGTTCCAAGCGCCGCCTGTAAAGTCGTGAGGAACCTAGAAAAGAAAAAAAAATACTTTGGTACAGATATATCAGAGCGAACAGACTGCTCATAATTATCTGGGAAACTAGATACATTAAACCTTATCTCAATGGGATAAAATACATGTCACAATGACAGCTGTAGAGTAGTGTTCATTCTAAAACATCCTTTGTGTCGCTGAGATATGGTATAATTTCGCTAAATTATATTTTTATTGCAAAATTTTGCCAGAATACTCTGTAATACAAAGTCCATAACCGGGCACAAATCCAGACTCCTACCTGCTACTGGGAAATTCATAGAAAACCCCAATAACACTTTGCTCGACCTGGGGATCGAAGCCAGGACCTCTAGCGTAGCAGTCGCGCTTAGGACCACTAGACTAATGAGGCAGTGACACAATTTTTTTTTTAAATTTAATTGGCACGCGAGAAGAGACACTAAACTATCTCTGTCATGTCGTGGTCAAAAGGATGTCTGTTTATCCAGAACCCAATAGTGACTAATTGGTTACTATTAAACATACCTTTTGGTCACCAATCTTCCAAACCAGATTCGGACGTAGCAGACCACTGGATGTGCAGTTAATCATCACCCGTCCAGACCCTTCATTCGCTGATCCAACTTTCACTACAGCCTCGGTAGGTGGCACTGTAATATATATTCATTATCTGTGGCGGATTAACCATGTAGCAGGAGAAACTAATGCTACGGACCAACGGCAACCTCCGCTTTACCTTACTTTTTACGAATTAAATTCATTAAGACACTAAAAGATTATGAAGACATTTAAAAAGTCGTCAAAATGGTAATATATATTATTATCTGTGGCGGATTAACCATATACAGTTTGTTCGAAATAAGTAAGCCGATCGGAAGTTAGCCGTTCCGAACTACCGCGGTGATAAAATTGTTTAATTAAGTGTTTTAAAACATAAATATCGAAATTAGTACCTACACAAAATCATTAGAAATGTGAAACATTTACGACTTTAATTATCTTTACACCGACTCTTTCTATTAAAATTTATCACTTCTAAACCACTTGCAGACAACTTCCGATCGGCTTACTTATTTCGAACAAACTGTACCTAGCAGGAGAAACAAATGCTACGGGCCAACGGCAACCTCCGCTTTAGCTCTCTTTTTACGAATTAAACTCATCAAGACAATATTATAAGTAATACAATATTATGAAAATCTATGGTCATTTTTTATTATATTTTAGCATTAAATAATGCGAAGTGTTCCCAAAGATCTGAATTTTCTATAGAAAGAAAATTTCATCGAGAAAGAAATAATCGGCCTCAGGCAGGGTATAAACCCACGTCCCTCTGGTTAAGTACACCAGACGCTTTTCAACTCAGCTACTGAGACTACTGCCTGTGATGTCAAATATCTCTTCCACATTTTACGTCTTCTGGTGTACTAGGGACGCAGGTTCAAACCCTGCCTTAGGCCGAATTTTTCTTTCACTATGAAATTTTCTTTCAATAGAAAATTCATGTGAATTATTCCATGTCAAATACATAAATGTAATGCGTACTTTTGTTTTACAACTTTATTCTTAAGAATCTACAGTAGATTCAGGGCCCTTCGAAAGAATATGCTACGGGGCCCGCGCTTGCTTAACCCGGCACTGTATATTATATAGTTTAAAGATTTAAACTAGCACTGCATGTAAACCCAAGCCAACAATACCGCCAGTGGTATCACTAGCGCGTTTTGTAATCTTCAGACCGTAGTTAACCTTGTATTTTTTTATTTTTCTCAGTAATAGCTACATTTTACTTCAACCGGGAACAAAATAATATTATGTAGCTCATAAGGTATTGTCTGCCAACCCGCAGTAGGCTAGCGTGATGGACTATAGCGTAATCCTTCGGTAATGAGAGGAGACTCGGGCCCAGCAATGGGACAATTTAGTAGGTTGATGATGATGAATATTGAGGTTATATAATGAGGTTTGTGTTCCTTTCCTTGTCACCAAATATTACGTGTCAAAACGACAAAGCAAATTAGAGTTCTAAGAGGCTTAATAGACTTTATTTTTTATCCAACTACGAAAAAGGAAGGGCAATGAGTTTAACACGATGTATGTATGTAGGTGTGTCATGGATGTCAGACTGTAGCTCAAAAACTACTGATTATTTAATTATAAAAAGTGCAGTGATAGCCTTGTGATATGACCATTCAACTGCCAAGACAAAGGTTCGAATCCAAGGCACGCACCTCTGTCTTTTCGAAGTCATGTGCGTATTAATAATTAATTATCACGCGATTAAAGGGAGAGAGATTTTCTTAAAAAAAATATGAAGTCTGCCAACCCGCAGTAGGCTAGCGCGGTGGACTATAGCCTAATCCCTCGTTCTAAGTGGAGACCAGTGCCCAGCAGTGGGACAATAAAATGGGTTGATGTTGATGATTTATGAATAAGACGGTATATTTAATTCTTACAAACCAAATGCATCAATAGCAATGGTTTTCGTCTCCATCCTAAACGTAGGTCTTTCTCCGGATACTTCACAGCCACTCAGGATGGTATTCCATTGTGGCTGGAGCAGTTCCATGGTAAGTACACAGGTGCCGGTCACTCCTCGTTGCGTGGAGGCACCACAGTTCACAATCATGGAGTCTTCTGGCCGTCTGAACACGAAAGTTCGGCTGTTGCCATCTACCTGCAGAATAAATATACCATCACAATCATCACTCCTGTGTAACCAATGTACAGTGAATTATAGCTGTTACCTGACCCACCCTAGGTGGGACGGCGAGGTCTCGGTGTGTCAGGTAACAGCTATAACCCACTGTACATACGCCTAACCCTCGATGGTATGATGTTAGTCTCATGCAAAGAGACTTTGGTCTCATGTAATAAAGGGCTGCTACTGAGAGTTTCATATAAAAATTCAATAACACTTTGTTGGACCTGGGAATCGAACCCGGATCTCTAGCGTAGCAGTCGTGCTAAGGACCATTGTACTTATTAGCAGTCTAAGGGTTTCTTTTTCCTTTCTAGGCATCGAACCATAAAAATAATATAGTAGGTAATCCTCTAAATATTTACGAAGATTATCCTCAAACTCCGAAAAATATTTTAATCCTCTGTAATTGGAAAACATCTAACAAAAGAGAGGACTGCTAAATTTAGATCACAGGATGTTTGGTGGCTGATAAAAATTTAATCATTTTAATCCGATTAGTGCCGGAAACATGAGATAATACGGTACCTGAGCTCATAATACGCTGTAAATACGTTTGTTCATCTAAATGAATACATACATACCATCGCGTCTGTATTCCCCGAAGGGTTAGGCAGAGATGTACTTAATATACACCTACAATTCGCCGGTATGTTTAGGGCCCATGTAATAGGGGGCGAGCCTGCTAATAAGAATTTCGTAGAAAAACTCATATGACACTGCTCGATCTGGGGATCGACCCCAAGACCTCTAGCGTACCTGGCAGTCGCGATTGGGACCACTCGACTAACGAGGCAGTCATGAACAAATTAAACAAGAAGATAATGGATTGTGAAAGAACTTATGAAGGGTGACTTCCTTCTATACCAAAAGCGAAGATTCATGGACGCATGCATTCTTCCCATCCTCAAATACGGCTCTCAAACATGGTCTTTGACACATCAGCAAAGGTTCTCGTTCGAGGTTTGTCAGAGAGCAAAGGAACGGAGTATTGAGGGTATTTTTTTAATAGAATAATTCTACAAAAGAGCAGGCGAGCTACTTGATGGTACCTCCATACCTGAGAGATTTTCTTGACGTCATGTGAAGTTTGTCAACCTGCACTAGGTCTGCGTGTTGGAGTACCTACTAACCGTTCTCACTCCTTGTAGATAATTTTCTTAAAGCGTAATACAGTACATGTTGTACATGTGTAGGTACAACACATGTTGTAAGGGTAGTACAATATTTCACACGGAGTCTTACCTACCTCAGGCCGATATATCAAGAACTGCTGATTATTATTGTACAATCTCACTGATTGTAATGAGTCGTTGGAGTACAGCTTCCAAAAACAAGTCACTTCCCAGCCGATGTTTGACTTCCAAACATAGCTCATGTTCACCTCCGTAGCGTGGGTGGTAGCTGGAAATGAAGTGAATTTATTAACTAATAATTCGCGATCCATTTTGTTTTAGATCAGAATGAAATCCTATCTCCTATGATCCAAATATTATGGAAATCAGTTCCGCGTTTTAGGGCATCCAAATATGGCAGATAAACAGAGCTATTTTCGCATTTATATTAAATAAATAAATTAGCGAGCTATTTTCGCATTTATATTAAAAAAATAAATTTAGCTTTTGCGATTCTCTCATACCCAAAATGACTTTTTGAGATAAAAGGCGAAAACGGAGAGATAGAGTCAGTTTCGCATTAAAATAATATAGGTACGCTAGAGCTTTGATCCCCGCGTCGCAAAAAGCGTTATTGGGTTTTCTACTTCTAATTCTCAGTAGCAGCTCAGGGTTAGGATTTGTGTCCAGTAAATGCAAATAGGCTCACCCCCTATTAGGTACAAGGGACCTCAACCCTTATACTCCATTTGGTTAGGTACTTAACTAAAGGTAAACAATAAAAATGGCGACGTTCAGAGCTGTTCAACCTTTTATTACAATGGTATCATATGAATTGGGAGTGAAATTAATAACAACACGACCAACAATCAATAAAACCAACGAACGAAAAGAATAATAACAAATTAACACCATTTGCGGCAAAAGAAACACAAAAACGAACGAAAGTAAAGTAAATACAAACTGTTACGTATGTCGCCTGGTTACCCGACTAAGTATAATATCGGTTAATTATTTCGCTCCGCTTCCTCGCAGTACTACTTCGATTTAGTCTAGTTACATTACTATTAATTTTTTAATTTTTTTATTTATGCTGTGCATGTAGATTTTTAATGGATCATGTTAACACAACCGGCAGGTGGACAATATTTTATTTTTTGTTTCCCCAATTATTTTTGGGAATCTTTATTAATTAATTATATTTGAATATTATATTTATTTTTATGTCTATAGATTTAAATAGCGACAATGACAGTTTTTATTCCTGTACAAGTGACGACATTAGTTATTCTAGTGTTCCTTCACTTGCCGAAACTCTCACTGCACAGTTCTCTGATGTTCCTAGGAATTTCAACGTTATTCATATAAATGCTCAGAGTATTCCGGCCCATTTCCCCGATATGCTGGCAAGTTTTGACTGTAAAAACATTCATGCTATTCTCGTATCTGAATCATGGCTTAAACCATGTCTACCTTCAACTATCTATTCTTTGCCCGGCTTCCAACTTATCAGAAATGATCGCACGATTGGTGGTGGTGGTGGTGTTGCCATATACCTTCGCACGTATATTCCTTTCTCTGTGGTCAATGTATCAGCACAGCCGCCACCGTCAAATGCTGGTGAACATCTCTTTGTTGAAGTCGAGTTAAACCACTCCAAAATCCTTCTTGGAGTATACTATTGTCCTTCCTTACGCATTAACTTCTTCTCTTCTTTTGAAAACATCTTAGAGATGCTAATCCCTAATTACAGTCATAGCATAATCATGGGTGACTTTAACACTTGTCTCATTAAGCAAGATTATCGTTCTTCCTTTCTGCGTTCCGTAGTAGATTCCTGTAATCTCTCCATTCTTCCGCTAGACGCTACTCACCACTTTCCGAACTCTACTCCATCACTCCTTGACCTTATTTTCATCTCTTCTCCTGATCACGTTGTTAAACATGGTCAATGCTCAGCTGATGTATTTTCATACCATGATCTGATCTTCCTTTCCTATAAAATTCGTCCTCCTAAGGTGAAGCCTAAAATCCTTATGCAGCGTAACTTTGCCGCAGTCAACGTTGACAATCTCAGTGAGGATGCCAGAAATATAGACTGGTCTCCACTCCTTACCTCTACTTCAGTCGATGAACAAGTGAATTTCTTCACGACCGGGCTTGTGGAGCTGTATGACCGGCATGCTCCTGTGCGAGCGGTTAAAGTAAAACATTTGCCGTCGCCGTGGCTGACCGATGAAATCAAAACATTAATGTGTCGGAAGGCGACGGTAAAATCTAAATATAAGAGTCGACCGTCGGACTCGAACAGAGAAAGATACGTCACTGTTCGCAATCACTGCAATAAAGTATGTAGGAATGCACAACGCCAACATATCCACAAGTCTGTTCAAAACGGTGATCCAGCAAAAGTCTGGAAATTTCTAAGATCGATGGGAGTCGGAAAATCGCGCCAAGAAACTGTCCCGAAAGATTTAGATATTCACTCGCTTAATCAACATTTCACTGCTTCGTCTAACTTTGATCGGACAACAAAATGTAATACCTTAAGATATCTTTCAACTCTTCCGACTCCTGATTATCCTCAGTTTTCGTTTAGTCTATTTTCCGCATGTGATGTTAAGAAGAGCATAGTATCAATAACTTCCAATGCAGTTGGGAGTGACTGTGTCAGCCGTAAAATGATTCTCCCTGTACTTGACATTATTCTTCCTGTCATCTGTCACATCCTTAATCATTCCATTACGAGTGGCGTCTTTCCATGTATGTGGACAGATGCCAAAGTGATCCCTTTGCCAAAAAAATCAAATCCTACATCCTTTTCCGAATATCGTCCTATATCTATTTTACCATTCTTATCTAAAGTCCTGGAGCGGCTAATATACAATCAATTAAACTCTTTCCTCTCCAAAAACAACCTTCTTAATCCCTTCCAATCTGGTTTTCGTCAAGGTCACAGTACAGCCACAGCTCTTGTGAATATTACGGATGATATCAGGTCGGGCATGGAAATCGGTAATCTTACGGTACTAGCATTGCTAGATTTTAGTAATGCTTTTAATACTGTTGATTTCGATATTTTGCTCGGCATACTACGCTCTATTAACATATCTCCATCGGCAATTGACTGGTTTCATAGTTACCTGTTTGGTCGTCGGCAACGTATCTGTCTCGAAGATGTTTCATCATCTTGGAGCAGTACCTCTGTCGGTGTACCACAGGGTGGCGTTCTATCCCCTCTACTCTTCGCAGTTTTTATTAACTCTATTTCCGAACGACTACTCTCTTCCTATCATCTTTATGCAGATGATTTGCAGATTTATTGCCGAGCTCCCCTTGGGAATTTGTCACATGCGGTTCATACCGTGAATCAAGACCTGGCTTGTATTTGCGACTGGAGTAAGAGGTATGGGCTTACGGTTAACCCAACGAAGACGCAGGTCATTGTAGTTGGTAGCTCCAGAACCATTGCAAGGATTGACTGGTCGGCTGTTCCCCAGGTTTATTTCGACAGTATCATAATACCATTTAGTGATAAGGTTAAGAACCTTGGAATATTGATTGACACAAATCTTTCCTGGACTGTTCAACTGCAGGAAGTGAGCCGTAAATTATTTGCATCCGCCGCGGGTTTAAAAAGACTCCGCAACTTCCTCCCAACTGCGACTAAAGCTGCGCTTGCCCAATCCCTTCTCCTTCCCATCCTTGATTATGCTGATGTCAGCTATCTCGACCTTACAGAGGACCAACTTAATAAACTTGAGCGACTTCAAAACTTTTGTATAAGGTTCATATTTGGTTTACGCAAGTATGACCACATCTCTGAATTCCGTGCTAAGCTCAAGTGGTTACCAATCCGCCTTCGCCGGAATGCTCATATTCTTTCACTACTATATAATGTGCTTTTCCTTTCTTCTACACCCTCTTATCTTAAAGAACGTTTCGAGTTCCTAGGTGATACCCACACGCTATTCCTAAGGTCATCAGATAACCTAAAACTTAAGATGCCTATGCATTCCACAACGTTTTTTGATAAATCCTTCACAGTTCAGGCTGCTCGTTTGTGGAATGCATTGCCAGAACCGATCAGGCGTGCTCAATCGCTTCCCGTGTTTAGAAGGCTTGTGAAGGAATATTACTTATCTTTGTAACTATGTCACTACATTGTTGCAAATTTATACCATTAGTTCTTGTTGCTTACTCTTTAAATACCTATCTCCTATAAATTATTTATACATAATGTATTTATTATAGTATAGTATGTCAGTATGTATTTTATTATTTATTTATTTTACTGTATTTATGTATGTATATATTACGTATATATTTTAACTATGTATGTGTTTCTGCACCACGACCAAACCCATGTTAAAGTTCAGTTCGAGTTTGTCCATCCTAAGGTTGCCTGGAAGAAATCGCAGATAGCGATAAGGCCACCCATTGTATGTTTTCAATTTCATTTGTATCCTTTATTTTTGTATTTTGTTTTGGTGTACAATAAAGTATATAATAATAATAATAATACTTCTCAATTTTTTCGAGTTATCTAAAGTCTACTACGCAGAAAAATGTTTTGAATATCTGTATTTTTAGATTCGTTTTAGTAGGCACATTGCAATACTTTTTCATATAATTATAAATTTTGATTTAATTAATTGTTTGCAAGCTTAAGAATAATGGTAACTATTTAATATTAAGCAAAGTAGTAAGATATGCTAGTATAAAAGGAGAATGTGATTTTGAGTTATTGAATAATTTATTTTGGTGACGTTTTATTTCAAAATGAAAAATGGCCCTATAAAAGAACCTTTTTTATGATGTGTTTACCTTTAGTTAAGCAGCTAACCAAATGGAGTATAGAAAACAAGTGTGACGATATGTACACGTTTATGTGATACTATTAAATCTTTTTGTTTACCTATGTGTAAATTATGGATAAACTTCATTTTATTGAAATTCAAAGGCGTACCTCCTTCTTTCTTAATGACCACGTCCAATCGATTTTTATTCAATTTTTAGTGAAGCAGAAAAATGGGTCTAGCCGATAGACCAGCACAAATGTTTTCCCTTAAAAATGTTCACAGTCAAGTTTTTCATCCTTTCGACAAAGTGTACGCCATTACCTCCTATATTCACGAGTAAATTAAACAATTACTCAGGTGTATGCATGCCCACCATTTTATAATGTTGTCACGCAGAGTGGTTATTTAAATGCATGATCAAACATATGATAATAACATTAGGTACTGTGGCTAAATCCAGTTTGCGAACCAAATAAACATGTTTGGATTTCCACGAAACTTTTATTTGAATGGAAATGAGGCACGTTACATTGAAATTCCTTTGTGATATAGAGTGGTAGATATATGTTTCACTTCGATCAAAGTCATTTCATTGACCTGCACTTTTCAGTATAGGTAAGTAGGTATCTCAATAGTATTTTTTTGTCACGTTTTGACTTTGAAATTTTCAATACATAATTTTAATTTTACCTTAGGTGCCATTGTTCAACTGTATTATTATAAAGTACCTATTAGTAGTAGTAGTAGTAGTTATTTGTATTATTATAAAGGTACATTAATTAGTGCATCATCATCATCGACCTACTCAACGACCTATTATATAGTCCCACAGCTGGGCATGGGTCTTCTCGGGATGAGAGGGATTAGTCTACCTAATTCGGGTTGGCAGGCTTTTTCTCAGGATTGCAGGTTTCCTCATGATGTTGTCCTTCACCTTTTATGTATGTGGTAAATCAAATATTAATATCGACTTAGAAAATTCAGAGGCTTTGGATTTGAATTCGAGATCTTTGACTTAGCAGTACAATGGTCATTCCACTAGGCTATTATTGCACTACTATGAGTGTATAAACATTTTTATAAAATGTAATTCTATTCCGTGTCAATTACTTGCTTTCATGTCATATACATACTGTCATACATGACAATAAAATACTATCGATCTAGCCCGTATAACGATCATGTTCTCATTAACATCTCAAAAAGCACAATTACCACCCTATTCAGTGCACGTCATCCATCAACAGATTCCTTGTTATGTTTTTATATTTTTAAATTAAACAAATTATATTTTCCGAGGGGAGTATCATCTCGTTATATTTCACTGTTGGTTTACTACAATGAATTCGGTGCTTCCATTGGCTCGTCCTCATAATTATATCAGTTTGTAGATGTTTTGCAGAGTTTAAGCAGTTAGAAAGGAATAGTCCTTGTAGTTCTTCCAATATATTAATCCAGCTTCTGATTTGGGTCAACGCAGTTTTTGTGGAGAATTGTTCAAGTATTTTTTTAAATGGCAATAATTCAAAATCATCTTTATGTTACACCAAGAGCGTGAAAATTTTAACACAAGTTTCTACATCGGCAAGTTTATTAAATTCAATCTTAGGTGGATTCAATAAAAACGTATCAATAAAATGTCAGTAGGAATATTATCGAGAGACTCAAAGTCTAGTCCTTTGAGTCAGTCAGTTAAGTAATTTTTTTTATACCCCATATTGGTGGCAAAAAATCATACAATTTACCTGATTTTATACTGTGCGTGATCCTAGGATGCTAAGAACGGTGGATGAGAGAGCGAGCTGGTGTATAGATTACAGACAGCTCTACAGTCGGCACTCATAATGAGTTAGGGAGGTCCAAATCATTTAAAAATACATAATATCTAATTGAAGAAAGCGAGCGACGCAAACAAAGCGACACATTTGTACTGAGTGCTTAGTCTTAAGAGGCGCTTAATTCGCTCAATTGGCCGGTCGTGCGCTCCCTAATGCGTAATGTACCATATTTGGGACAAGGAATATGATATGCGTGGATGAGGAGAAATGCTTGTTTTCGTTTATAAAACATTTTGTTTATGGTTTTGGCAGCTGTTTAGGAAATGAAAGCTTTGCTTTGCTTATAAAATTTATAGGCATGCTACGTGTACCTATAGTATGTATGTATGTATATGACCTTATATTTTCTATTTAATATTTATTTAATTTTATGACTGTCTCTTTCAGGTTTGTGCCCGATTAATGGCAAAAGGTTCACCCTATTGGCACCTAAACATACCGACGAATTGTGGGTGTAAATATTACCTCTGCCTCACCCTGATCTACTTACTTAAATACGAAAGAGTTGTCAAGGACTTCAGTCATACTGTAGAGTAGGTAAAACATACGTGATAAGGTATTGAGCAGGGATAACCCAGTGATATGACCGTTATTAAGTATAGGTCTCGAGATAAAATCCAAGGCCCGGACCTTTGACTTATCATGTGTGTATTAATAAATTATTTATCACTCTCTTAAAACGGTTAAGAAAAATATCATGAGGAAACCTGTATGCCTGAGAGATTTACTAAACAATGAATGAAGTTGGAGTAAGCTAGCGGGTGGATTACAGCCTAATTCCTCTAATTTCGAGAGGAGGCTAGCCTAGCAGTAAGACACAATATGGCTGACTAATGATGATGATGATGATATATATTATAGATATATTTGCAGCGCCCTTACAGGGTTTCATATTGAAGAGACATAACTAGATAAGCACAGGGATTTGCGTTAGGACAAAAAAACGCTACCACGAAAAAATGCCGTCTTCTATTCCTCGTACAATTTAGTTAAATACCCTCTATTTATCCTCCCATCAGTATTTATTAATGTGTGCCATAAAATGGTCATAACGCCCTCCATACTCCGCCATGATATTTAATAATTGATTTTAATTGGCGTTTATTAAACATGTGCGGACGGCAATGGGAAAAAAGTGCAACTGTCCGTTTGTAATGAAGACCTTATTATTGAATCTGCAAGATGAAGGGACGAACGAAGTACATAATATCTACCTATAAAAATATGAACGGAGTAATTCAAAACAAATTTGATGCGGATATAAGGACCAAATTTTGTATACATAAAAAAGCATTGATAGCCTAGTGATGTGGCCATTGGAGTACCAGGTCGTAGGTCTCGAGTTCGAATCCAATGCACCTCTGACTTTTCGTAATCATGTGCCTATTAATAATTAATTAATTATCACTCACTTAAAACGGTGAAGGAATACATCGTACCCTCAGGGGAAAAAGGCATAAGACGAAAATGGTGATTTCTCAGTGTGGCAAAAAAACTGAATTTATGGGGATATTTACTTTATTTCCAAACTTAGAAGAATCATTCTTATATCAAAAAAAAGGAGAAAAAATGTTGCACTTCGTGTTGTATTTAAGTTAGTGCTAATGTTTATAGTTTATTAGGAATTGTAAAAATAAATTATCATGCTATTTTTCAGAATATGATAAAATAAAGAATTCTGAGTATCAAAATTTATGCCAGACTTTGCCAGAAAAGTAAAATGTATTTCAAAAAGTATGTTGTGTTAAAGGAGTAATGAACTTGTAAATACGAACATTTGTGCTAGTATAAGTAAGATTACTGCAGGGGTACGACATCGCGAGGATACCTGCATGCCTGAGAGGTTTTCTCGACGGCGTGTGAAGTCTGCCAACCCGCAGTACGCTAAATGATGGACTATAGCCTAACCCCTTCAGTCTGGGAGGAGACCCGTGCCCGGCAGTGGGATAATAAATGGGTCTTGCTTCGGAGAATAGATTGTGTAATAGTAACAACATGACATACATAGAAACTATCATATCGTAGGTATTCCCCGAATGATAAGGCGGATATCATTATCTAGATATAGACAAAGTAATGGGGTATGCCTATTGCCATTAACCGGGCATATATCCAAACTCCAAGCTGCTATTAAGGCTGAGATTCAGATACGAATATTTAATTTTAATCATTTTCCAATATACTTTTACTTTATAGAGTACTTATAAGTTGACGCTTAAGAGATTCTTAGATATAAGCTTAAGGATTTCACAGAAAATCGCATTATCACTTTGCTCGAAACCCAGGTCTACACACAGTCAATAGTCACGCTATTGAAAACAAAGTTCCTATTTCTCAATTTAGTAATAAAAGTTCCAAAAATCTTACCTATTACAGTACACAAACAGAGAACAATCACATTATATGCCATTTCGACAACACTAGCTAATAACTCACTCACACAAAACGTAACGGTCTATAAAACCACAATTGTATAACTACTAAAAGCTACCGTTGTTATAAAACTACTAAAACATAATGGAACATGATTTTGGTGCGCATGACACGATAGTTTTGAGTGGACTGTGAAAGATGCGCGCGCGCTTAGCGTGACGGGTTGATTGCTATACATTCGGCGGGAACAGGAGCGAACTTTGATTGGATAATAACTTTTTATGTAGATATTAACGGTTTATTTAGAGTAAATGCTTATCTGGCTAAAGAGTAGGTACAAATTTCAACAATAATAATTATAAAATATTGTACCCAGGGCTACACATTAAGCTATGCGAATCCATTATAGACTGACCTCGCGTTGTAAGGGCTTTCCGTACAACGCAAGGTCTGGCTATACTGGATATTGATTATTCGACCTGGGAAAGCTCATACCGTCTTCCAATACTGTTAGACAGTAGTATATCCCCTGTACCCCTGAAGAGTAAGGCAAAGGTGTACAGGTGCCTATTAATATTGTTATGACGTTGGTATTCTTACTAGACAACCATTTACGTAGGTACGTTTGTCTTTTGCGGTTGAAATGGTGCGTGGCTGAACTTGTACGCAAGTGGTTTTGCATTGATACCTACATTTAAATATAAAAACTAGGTTTAAAGATTAAAGTGAGGTTTCAAGATGACAACGCGCTAGTGACACTTCTGGTGTTGCTAGCAACTAAAGACAAAATCACGCTTACTTGTCGACAAGCGGTCCGAACGCATATTAAGTAAGTAATAGTGTGCTTTAGTAGCACTATCAAAACTAATTTTCGGTAGAATTAAAAAAATAACGCATCTCTACATGACGTGTTCATAAAACGAAAAAAGAATTACTTAATAGGCGACATTTCCAGAGCTTACAAGCAATGCTTTTAAAATAATACCCTTAATAATGGACTCCCACTAATTGAATGAACGTGCAGTAATCAAGCGGCACTCGCGCATGATTTTAGTTCTAATAGATCCCGTTCACGCCAGCACAAAACGTTTTCCAACTCATTGATTAAAAAAAAAAAAGTGCTTTTACACTACGCTATGAAGTTTGGAGTTTTGTACCTATTTCCTACTGTGCTTGCATGATCACGTTGCGCCAAGCAGTTATTGAAATATTAACGAAATATTTTGAACAATATTGTAATTTGCAACTTGCTATTTAGACAGAGTTACCAGGCCAAATAATAGAAAAATGGGACCACATTCATAATTTATCCAGTGTGCGTGAACCCAACAAAGAAATAAATCAAATCAAACATTTTGAATGACAATGTTAACAATATACGCTCTCTAACCCTTTTCATCTTTTTGCTAATTCATACACCAGAAATGTAACTTGGGTATTTAGAAAATCAAATCATAATTCCAATCGAATGCTTCGTTCGGTGAGCGAAAGGGCCGAAGGCCCAATTCTACCCTCAATCCCCTTCCTTCTTCTTTTCTCCTTCTACTCCCTTTTCCATAAATAGGTTCGGTAATGCATCTGCAAGTCCTTTGGTTTTGCAGATGTCCATGGGCGGCGATGACTACTTACCATCAAGTAGTTTGCCGAGTTATCCCATAAAAAAAAATATCAATTATAGTCCGTCCACTATTTCCTTAGTCTCTCCCTTCTCTATCCATAAACAATCGGTATTTAAAATTAAAACAATCAATTTTGTATTTATTCTATCATTAGTGGCTGAACGGCTTACCTTAATTATATTGGATTAATCCCTCTATTTGGTTGTTACTATAAAAATATGTAAATCGTGTAGCAACTCAGGCGCGTAATTTCATCCGCACTCAATATTTCCGAGCGGATTTTCGTCCGCATCCGGTATTAAAATTATAAAACAATATTTAAAACTCCGTGTCCGGAAACCGGACCGGTTTCGCTGAACACGGGGATTAGTACAAATTTACAGAACACGAATTAAACTAAAACAACGTTAAGTAATTTTGGATTTCGTACTGTATAACTTAAATAAACATAAATCTTAGGTAAGTATAAGTATTTTTAATCGTATACCTACAGATGAATATATTCTTCTTGTGAGCATGAATAATGAAAGGATTAAAAAGTAAATTGACAATGTTTGTGATGACCAGGACTTTATCAGTATCTGGACACAAAACTGCAAAGTAACCAAGAGTTCAGTAAAAAAAAATTCAAAGCAAGTATGTGGATTTTTTATAACGTATTCTGCGCGTTGTGCGAGCTATTAATTCTAACTTGCACAGTAATGTCACTATATTATCTTTCAAATTCGTACACAAATAATGGGACTAAAAGAGTGATGACTAAGAACGAGGGCTTGAGGGGCAGTGGGAGACTAAAGAAGAGATTGAACGATGAGATGACGATTAACGGGAATCTAGTACCTAATGGAAGAAAGGACATGCTGCGCTGACACGAAATAGATTGGGAAAGCAGCAGAAAGATGATTACGATGACGACACAATAGTGTAAGCATACTATAGCCAGCTGCCTAGCCAGCTTAGTAGAAGAATATTTGGCAACATGGTGATACCCAATCAACCTTTCTATAAAAGTTACGTCATACTAAAATACGTACAACCGTGACAAATTCTTGTTAATCAATAAGTAATAAAAAGTTCTCAAGCGCTCCCATGGTGTTTGAACAACATCACAAAGTTTAAATCGACCCCGTGATTAAGTTCCAGCATTCTTCAGAAACTTCCTTTTTTTAAATAACTTATAATTTGTCACTTTTTACGCTTCAACTTTTAAGTTTTGTGTGAGTTTTGGGGAAGTTATCTTAAATTGATCTATTTATATATAAACATACCGTGGAGCCTGTATTCACGATTTTAATCCTTCTTTCATCATCATTATCGACACATTTAATTTTGCTCTTTTAAAAGTATGACATTCTGGCATATATTATGATGGATGCTAGATGACCTATTTCTTAAGAATTTTATTCTAAAAATGATATTATAAAAAGTCCGAAGTAAGTTAATGATAGTCATGATGTCGAAACTGTTTTGGATCATAAACTATTCTTGTAATAATGTAATCTGTTAGTTTCCCAAATAAAATAAATGAATAGCGTCCAAATGTGAATAAGAAAAATATCTTTGTGCAGTCTGTTGAGTTTAACAGTAAATAATTCAAAGAAGGTCCTCCATGGGTCTCGTAGTTAATCCGGCCTTAAGAAAGGCGGGAAAGAATTAAGGAAGCTCTTAGTTGGGACACTCAAGTATGCAATTTATCCTCATTAAAATAATGTCGTCGGTAACATTAATCACTGCGCACCATTAGTACAGAATCGCTCCGAACATTTTAATTTTAGTTCAACCTTTTGTTTGGAATATCGATGTAGAATGAATTGAAAATAAATTAATCAAGTATAGCCGATTAGCTTTCGTACTATATTATTTATTTTCATGTTTTTTTCTTCGTTCCCTGTGCTGTGTATTCCACAAGCAAGATTGAATATTGAATTTGTCACCATCATCCTTCTGCTCTTGTCCTAATTTATTTAGGCTTGGTGCAGCAGATCTGTTTCTTCCATTCATTCCTCTCATCCTACTATTAAGTCACCCTATCATTAATTATCTTGGTCTTAATATAGTCCATCCATCTTTCGTTTGGTCTCCCTCTACCTTTTCATCTCTCCACTTTTTTCTCACATGCGTTCAATACCTCCTTATCACGTGCCTATACCAAGATAAATGATTCCATTTCTGTCACAGGTGCTACTCTCATACTTCCTTGTTACGATTATTAGAATGAGAGACTGTCATTTTATGCTCCGAATTTTCAATAACGTCAAATGAAAAAGGCCCAGAGAGGTATTATGACTCCATTAATTTGAACACTTTATTACCAGTGGCCGTTTAGATTGTGTGAACGGGATAACACTATTTAATGTGTAGCACGCCATCTCTCTCTCTCAATTGAAATTATGGAATAACACGATATGGTACGGCCTCAGGAATTTCAATCTGCGGACTAGGGTAACAAGATTTTATGTTCATGTACATTTTACGTAAATACATTATAAACAATTACCCTTATAGGATGAAAAAATAAAGGTTACCAACAGTAATTATGGCTTTGTTGGCTCCAGGGATTAGCCTCGACCCGAAAAAGGACAATGATGCTCTTAATTTGTAACATATTTCACCACTTTATAATGTAGCATGAGTGTCTCTTTTTGTGTCTGTGAATTTTTAAAAGAGTGAATAAAATTCACTGTTTCTTTAATGTAATTACTCGGCAAACGATTAAGCGAGCTACCTGATGGTAAGAAGTCATTGCCGCCGACATCAAATTTTCGCAATCAATCTACGGGGCAATACCGAGATCTTAAAAAAAATGCGATTTTTTTATTGTTGACTACCACCCTACAATTAATTGTCAATAGGTGTTAGTGTGACAACCGGGTCCTACGGTATAACGTGCGTACGAGTATTAAGCCTAAAGGTCACAATTGAGGATGAGTAACTTCTCAGGTTGGACTCATTGCTTGAGCACAGTTCTTTAAGTACTCATTTCCGTTGGTCAATTCTTGTTAACGCGACTAACAACTGATATCAAGTTTTTTTTTGTGAACGAGACACTACTTAACCTTCATTGTGATTTGAAAGGAAATGCTAAATCAATACGGTAATAAAATTTTATTGGTGACGTCTTCAGATAATTACGGTGTTCCAAAACACTAAATCTGTTCAGACTGGCTCTGAACAAAGAACAATTTAAAAGGATGACTGCCGACGTTCAGTATTGGAGAGGCACCCAAAGAAGGAGAAGAAGAAGAAAACACTAAAATATAACAAGCAATAGATATGACTTTCTACTACTAGGTAGGTATGTACTGATTAAAAGATGATATACACGAATTGAAAGGAGTATGCTGAAATGGTTTGGACATGTCGAGCGATTAGATGAAAGGCGATTAACAAAAGGGATTTAACTCGGTCGCTCTAACTGCCCCATGAGTCTAGTGGTCCTCAGCGCGAATGCTACGGTTGAGGTCTTGGTTTCGATTTCTAGTTCGAGCAAAGTTTTATTGGGTTTTTCTATAAATTCTCAGTAGCAGCTCGAAGTTTGGATATCTGCTCAGGGAATAGCAATAGGCTCGCTCCTATTACATGGGACCTAAACATACAGACGAACTGTGGGTGTACATTAAGCACACTTCTACGTACCCTTTCGGGAAATACATTCGTGATGGTATCTTATGTTATATAACTTATCGTGTACAATAAAACCGCCTATGCATATATCTTCTTGTAAAATCTAGAGGGGGAATCAATTTAACTCGACTAATTAAATTCCGCAAACCGTACAGTGAAGAATAATGTTTATCTTTTGTTTCCATCACAAGAAGCTTAAGGTGATACTTATGAGCTTAAAAACATTTATGTAAATCAGCGTTCATTAAGCGTAACGAACATTTCGTCAGTTGGATTGCAACTAGCTTATACAGCGCCCGCCCTTTGAAACAGGGGTCTTTTTTTAGTACGGGAAATCCTTATGGATTGTTCGCATCCTGGGGGGGGCAGCCGGGTATGTCAGACTCTTCATCATCATCATCAACCCATATATTGTCCCACTGCTGGGCACGGGTCTTCTCTCAGAATGAGAAGGATTAGGCTATAGTCTGCTACGCTAGCCTACTTCGGGTTGGTAGACTTCACACGCCATCGAGGAAATCTCTCAAGCCCGAAACCCGCATGGTTTCCCCACGATGTTTTCCTTAAGTATTAATACGCACATGACTTCGAAAAGTCAGAGACCTTTGGCATTGCAGTCCTACGGTCATATCACAAGGCTATCACTGCACTGCCGCATTCTGTCAGACTCTTGCTGACTAAAAACTGCATCAGCAACTCATCTTGCCCTAAGGACATGGCTATGGGATTCGTGACTACCACGACCATTACAGGTTGTAGTTAAGCAACTGTCAGACCCCTTCAAATGGTGAAGACTCGCCTCACACTCCACTCTCAAAGGCGCATGTGGCCAACATGTGCGCCGCCTACAGGGTTTCGAAGAAGGGTCTGTTATTAAGTCTTTGAAATGGTGTTCATTGTATTAAATGATATTGAAGGGCAAAAGGAGCAGGGTGAGAATTATTGTTGCGTGTCGTACGGTGAATGTGGAGCCTAGGAGGCCCAATTCTTGACTCAGTCCCCTTCCTTCTCATTTTCTCCTTCCCCTCCCTATTTCTAGGCTCGGCAACGGATCTGCAATTCCTTTGGTATTGATGTCCATGGGTGGCGATGATTATTTTCCATCAGATGGCTCGTCTGCTCGTAATTATACCATGTGAAAAAAAAACGAAATGCTTGACCAACATCTACAACGCTGCCAGTTTGTGCCAAGTTCCGTGGTTTGGTTGCCGACATTCGTTGAGGATATGCTAGGTGAGGAAGAAGAAATGGTGTTCGGGTATCGGTTGGAGAAAGAATAAAGAGTTTTATCAGTTGTAAACGAATTAAAAGTTGCGAAGAAAAATTGTTTAGTTATGATACTATGTCTGCTTATTTGTTACTTATTGATTAGAATAATGTATTATAGTGTATAGTAGGTTTTACTTCTATAATTTCTGGCATATTATAAGTATACCTATAGATCCTATAATGAACCTCTTGCCAATTTTACCAATCATTTTTCATAATATTAGGTTATTACGACGTTTTTTTGCAGAGCTAATATACTGTTCATTTAATAAAGTTAATGTTATACGACCGCGATACTGCATGCCGTGTTTATCAAAATTTTCTAACAAAAAGTCACAAAGGGAATCTATCTGTACAAACCAAGATGTTCAGTCAACCCGTTCATTTCTTAGAAATCTCAATTTCCATCTGGAGCTAGGCAAAAGGTAAAGTAGATTTCTCATGCTTCAGAGTCCAAGGAAATCCGTCGTCGATTGAAAAATCTTTGTGGAACGTATGTAGAGGACATGGAATTAAAGTTTTACTGGATTTGGATATGAGGGGAGGCAGGAGAGAATATTTTTACATGGTTAAGGTGACAAATAGAGCCACACGCGACAATAAAAATACAACGCGGAATAAAAAATACAACTAACAAATACAACTTAAAATACAACTTAATATCAACTGTCTAGTCGTCCTCATCTTGACTGTTTTTGACGCTACATGCATTGAACCCAAAAAAGCTCGACTACCACAAGAGAAAACAATGACCCATGATGATTTTCCCTACCATAAAAATGTCTATTGGGTTTTTCTATGAAATTCTCAGTAGCAGCTCAGAGTTTGGATATGGAATTGGCTACCCCCTTATTATATGGGATCTAAACATACCGGCGAAGTGTGGGTGTACAATGTTCACCCCTGCTTGACCCTTTGGGGAAAATAGGAGTGATGGTAGGTATGTTCCCTTATGTTTTTTATTATAAGTTCAACAATAATTTGGCTACTTCTTGATAGATTGGCTATTTTAGAACTACACATACTGCGGAAAAAATAATAAGGTATATTATATTTTTTATTATAAGTTCAACAATAATCTAGCTACTTCTTAATAGATTGGCTATTTTGGAACTACACAAACTGCGAATCAAATAATAATGTACCTATATGTATTTTTGACTTCCATTAGAAGTTGTTTGTCAAGAAAACATCTTAATTCGGCGAGTTTTGCCTTTTGTTTGCCCGTAATCCAACACTCGATTTTGCCAAAAACTTTTAATTGATTCGTTAAAATGAGTTTAGTAATCAATACTTTTATAAAGGCATATTTGATTAACTCCATAACTTATTTTTCGATTTGGAGTCGCAAATTTTTTAATTGGTATTCATCGTTTTTACGGATAGATGCAGTTGCTGTAGAAATGATTTGTGCATAGACGGGTTTAGGTTAAGTTCTTGCGCGGAACAATTAAGTATTATTTTTAACAACTGCCTCATTAGTCCAGTGGTTGTAAACGCAACTGCCACTTGTTGGTGCCGTGTGAGGTCCCGGGCTCGATTCTTAGTTCGTGCAAAATGTTATTGGGTTTGAAATTCTCAGTTTGGATTTATACCCGACGATAAGCTAACCCCCTCTTATATGGGACCACGAGACCTGAAGCAATCGAAATCACGAAAAATCCCAGTATCTAGAAAAGCGTGACTACCTAATTAGTCTAGTGGTTTTAAGCGCGACTGCTACATTAGAGACCTTGGCTTCAGATCCCAGGTCGAACAAATTGTTATTGAGCTTTTCTATGAAATACTCAATATCCCCGGTAGTCATACCAGTAGTAGTACCCATTTAATAGGGGCTCACCCTCTATTAAATTAGTAATTAGGGGTCTATTTTCTGTGAGTGTACAACCGTACATAAGTACTCCTCTGCCTAACGCTCCAGATAGTACAGGCGTGATGGTATGTTATGTTATATTACAAAAGCGTACTTTATAATATAAGCATACATTACCTCATCTAGTATTTAAGTTTTTAAACAGAAAATTCCTATAGAAGATTAGCTACAGAGCCATAGGTCTCTGAGGGCTTTGATGTTCTAATAACTTTCCATTTTCTAGTCTCTTTTACGTCGGGAGCTAAAAGGCGCCTACTTTTGTAATAATGAACACTTTACTTTGTCACTAGGAACTGTATAAGTTTCAGAATTCCTTCGTTATGTACTTTTGTGATAAGAATACGAGTAATCTGTCATCATCATCATACAAAGGCCTCACCCAAAGACAACACGAAAGCGGCGGTAGCCTAATTCACTTTTGAAACTGAAAAAATTAAATCAAAATCGGTTCATCCGTCCGGGAGCTACGATGCCACAGACAGACACACACACACACACATAGACACGTCAAACTTAAAACACTCCGTCGTTTTTGAGTCGGGGTTAATAAAAAAAATATCAACATAATTTGGTTTATATTTTTTTTAATGGGTTAACTCGGAACTGGCGAGCTACCTGATGGTAAGTAGTCATCGCAGTCCATGGACATCTGAAAACCAAAGGAGTTGCAGATGCTTTGCCGAGCCTATTTAAGGAAAAGGGAGAGGAAGGAGAAAAGGAGAAGGAATGGGAGGAATTGGGTCTCCGGCGCTCCACACTCACCGTACGAAATATTATATAGCGCGACACTACTACGTACTACTAAATTTCATTTACCGCAGATAATTATAATTGATGATTAAACGAACTTACCTTATGTGAAGTTCTATCACAATTATACGAGGGCTTTGTCCGAAGAGATTAGCATAAGGATTACATGTAGTAGACATACGGTGTCGCCACTGCACTGTATTTGAGAGTACTTAAAAAAAACAAAAGGTATATTGTCAGCCTTAGCCTGACAACCCCAGCAAACGTCATTTAGTTCAGAGCATCTGTTGATATTTGAATAATGCACAGGGATGATTAAAGAATCAGGGTGGGTGGGATGCTAATCTCTTCGGACAAAGCCCTCGTATAATTGTGATAGAACTTCACATAAGGTAAGTTCGTTTAATCATCAATTATACTCATGCTTTGTCCTCGAGATTAGCATAAGGATTACATGTAGATGTTGAGAGTTCAACCATTAGGAAAATATCAACAATAAACACAGTTTATGAAAAAGGAAAAGAAACTATAATTTATTTAGTTTTTGAATACAAAAAAAAAATATATATATATTGTTTTCATAATTTCTTAAACATTTGCTTATATAATAAAATCAATTCAACAAAATGCTTTTAGCAAAAGAATCAGAACTTTCATTAGTTATAATTCTATTGTAAAATTTTCCAAAGGTTTTAGAATTATCGCTCCAGCCTGCCGTTTTTCGAATAACGTCCAAGCTTACTCCAAGTGCATGTGCTTTAGAAGTAGAGGCATGTCTAGTGCTGTGCGCAGTAAATATGGACACGTCGATCCCGCTACTATCTAATGTAGATTTTATCCATCTGCTCAAGGTCTGAGGAGTGATGGAGTTATAGGGCTTTCTTAAACTTATGAACAGACTATCGCTCTTACGTAAAGATTCTGTTTTTGCAATATAAGATTGCAACGCAATGGCTGGACATATTTCTGGTCGTTCGTGGAAAAAAGGCAGTATGAATACTGGTTGTGACGAACCAAGGCGCGATGTTTTTATTAAATTTGGAATTTTTATGCGAATTTCATTATTAAAAACTTCAATATTTTTTATGTTGATCTTAGATAACGTCTGCACTCTATGTGCGGTTGCAAGAGCTAGTAAAGTTACTAGTTTCTTAGATATTTTTTCCAAGTTTAATGTTTCATTAGGATGCCAACAACCCAAAAAATTGAGGACTATTGATGTGTCCCAAGTAACGTTGTACTTAGGCAATGGAGGACGTAACCTGAAAATGCCCTTAAACAGGCGTTTGATACAGTCATCTTGACCTAATTCTTGGCCAAGAATCAGGGAGAGAGCTGATCTACAAGTGTTTAATGTGCCATATTGAGCACCTGACTCATACAATTCCGTTAAAAAATGTATAACAATTGGAACCGAGGCTACATATAAATTATTATTATTTGTTTTACAAAAATTGAACCATTTCTTGAGACATGTATCATATTGTTTCAGTGAACTCTCTGACAGAGAGGCTAACATTAAAGGTATTGAGTCTGGTGGTACATATCTTTTTAGAAGAGACGTCCTGATAATATTCCGGCAACCAGGGTAATTTTCTGATGTACTTGTCGATTGCTAGAATGAGAAATAATTAAGTTTTTAGTAGGCTGAAATATCAAGGGTTCAGATGTAAGAAGACTGTTAAATAAGGGATACCACGGCTGCGTGGGCCACAATGGGACTATCATAATACCCTTAGCCTTATCGTTTACTATTTTTCTTAATGTCTTTAGTATGACTGCTATTGGTGGAAAACTGTAAAAATATATATTTGACCACGAAATTGTAAATGCATCTATAACATAGGCGTCGGGATCCCTATGCCAGGACACGTATTTTATAAAAATTTTATTTATTCTGCTGGCAAATAGGTCTATTTCAGGGACTCCAAAATATCTTACAATCCTCTGAAATGCAAAATCTGACAGTTCCCACTCTATATCTGGGTGGACACGCCGTGATTCTGCATCTGCGACATGATTATCAGATGAGCTTATATAAGACGCGAATACTATCAAATTGCGTTCCTCACACCACTGCCATAATTCTCGAGTAATATTCGTGAGGTGAGGAAACTGTACACCTCCCATACGGTTAATATAAGAAATAGCAGTGGTGTTATCAATTCGTAACAATATTTGGCAGTCGTGATGACTTTTAGCAAAGGTTTTAAGTCCAAAGAAGGCAGCTAGAATTTCTAAGTAGTTTATATGTCGTGACTGTTCACTAGTGGTCCACATCCCGCTTGCGCGGTCGTCACCACAGGCGGCACCCCATCCCGTAGTTGAGGCATCACTGTAAATATCTAAGCTAAAATAATTTCCTTTTATTTTATTGAAAGGTTCTTTCAGAGCACGAGCCCACCATTTCAGGTCTGGCAGTATAGATGGTGGCACGCTCATATATTTGTCATAATTATCATCATTCTTTAAGTTTAGATATTTACAGCGTTCAAGCTCTTTTGTGTAGAGCCAACCGTATTCAACGGCTGGGCATGCAGAGGTGAGTAGCCCCACTAAGCGAGCGAATTCCCTGACTTTACATCTATCAATACGGCGAAATCTATTAATCTCATTTTTTATTTTGTCACGTTTTTCTTTAGGTAAGCTAATCTGCAGACGTTTCGAATCTATAATGAAACCTAAGAATTTACAAGTAGTAGAAGGGTTAAGAATGCTTTTTTCTGTATTTAAAATAAAACCTAGAGCATTCATAAGTTTGGAAGTATCTGATACATTTTTCAAACAAGATTCGAAGGAGTTGGAAATTAGTAACGTATCATCAAGATAAATTGCCGATAAATGGCCGCAAGATCTGAGTAAACCGATTACTGGTTTCATGATCTTGGTGAAAACAAAGGGGGCAGTATTCAGTCCAAATGGCAAAACATTAAATTCATAGAGTCTATTTTCAAATTGAAAGCGAAGGTACTTCTTAGAAACTTCGTGAATTTTGATTAAAAAATAAGCGTCTTTTAAGTCGATTGTACTCATAAAACAATTCTTTGATATAAGTTTTACGGCCGTACGCAGATCCTCGAGTTTAAAATGTGATGTATCTATAAACTTATTTAACGCTTTCAGATTCAATATGAATCTTGATTTACCATTAGACTTCGGAATTAAAAATATAGGAGACAAGAATTGCTCATTGCAGGGTTTACATTCTGCGATAGCTCCTATTCTAAGTAGATCACTAATTGCTTCTTCGAATTGACGCTTTTCAAAAGATGAGTTAGAGTTAGAAGATCTTTTTATGGGAATATAAGTCTGAGTCACAGGTCTGGAAAAAGGAATTTGATATCCATCGATCCAGGATAGTATCGTTTTATCACTAGTTAGAAGTGACCATTGGTTGCGATAAAAAGATAGCCTACCGGCGTAATTTACCAAGTCTATCGGCGGTGGTTCCGATTCCGCTCGTGACGCGACGATTGTTTCGAAGAGTTTTCTTGACGATTTTTGTGATTGAATGTAGGCCCCTTCGTCCTCTGATTCCCCTTCGGCCTTTGACTTGGAGGAGGACCACGCCAGTTTAAATTTTTCTGGTGTGGTTTATTAACGCTCTTAGTTTGTTTTTTAGTAGAAGTGGATTTTAAATCAGCTCCAGACTTTGAGATGGCTTTTGCTGCTTTTAATGCCTCCGATAGCTCTTCACTGAAGAGGAATTTATCAATTTTTGTTGCTTGCAGCTGATCTTTCAATTCCTTTTTTAAATTGAATAGCACAAAGTTCCTGCGTGTGACAGAATCAGAGAATTGATTGTCACACAAAAGTTTGACGGCGTCCATAAGCAGTTTGATTAGTTTGGTATTTTTTGGTTCCGATGTGATCAGCAAGGTAAGAGCCTCAGCTAAACATGACGTCGCGGTGGACGTTTGTTTTTGCCTAAGTTCGATGCCCTTGTCTCTCTTGAAGACAGTCTCTGAAATGGCAGCTTTGACCTCAGGATTGAGGATAGGGGCATCGATTAATGTGCAATTTGCCGGAGGTAAGTACCTTTCCAGGAGCTCCTTGCGTTCTTCCTTAGGTAAACCTGTTGTAGCTACATGCTGTAGACGTATCGCAAGATCAGAGTGGATATTCATACCGTACACCTTTATTAGAGACGGGTCTTCCCCTAATATTTTTAACAGCTCACCATCTATTTCTGCGGGAGGTAGCGGCGGAAGTTCTGCGAGTGGTAGCGGCGGAAGTTCTGCGATTGCGGCAGTGCTCGTTGATGGTTGAGGTTCGGAGGTACCATTCGACGTTGCAAGGTCGATGTTAACATCTGCCGCTGCGTTAGGTAGGTCTGAAATCACATTAAACCGTTTTTAGAATTTATTTTGGTAAAGTGACAGCCCCTAAGGCTGACCGCATTACCCTAGTAGGTGCCTATGTTAAGGCAAGTGTCCGCTAGGAACATTTTACAACCATGATTTAATTTAACATGTTGTCTTAACTCACATTGGTAAAGTGACATTCCCAAAAAATGCCCGCATTACCTTAGGTATTCAGTTATATATCTGATTACCTTTTTTAGTAAAGTAGCACTCCCACAGACTGCTCGCAATACTACGAGTTATTAATGGCAAAGTGACATTCCCAAAAAATGCCCGCATTGCACATATTTTAGTTCTATATTCAATAATCACGTTCTTGGTAAAGTGACAATCCCATAGATTGCCCGCAGCACCAATAAAAATACGTGAGAATAATGTTCGTGAAGCAATAAGTGATAACCCCATAAGTTAACCGCAGTATTGCATTATTTTTTGAACATGTGGGTAGATGAAAATATTACCTTCATTGTATAGAAGATCGGGCGCTATATTTGTAGGGCGCCTTGCAGATCTTGATCTTGAACGCGAACGTGATGAGGCGGAACTCGAAGTTGAGGACGTACATGACGATGATGAGTCCGAAGATGACTCTGGTGAGGTTGATCGTCGATTTCTACGACGTGCGCGTATTAACTTACGTTCCAACTTCTTAAACTTATGGGCAATGTGCTCGTAATTCTCCGAGACTGGACGAGAACGCTTACCCATCGTTAAAAAACTGAATAATTTACAGCGAATTTTGCGGCAAGTGCGGAGTGGCGAAGCACTGAATGTGTTAATGACGTTTGCTGGGGTTGTCAGGCTAAGGCTGACAATATACCTTTTGTTTTTTTTAAGTACTCTCAAATACAGTGCAGTGGCGACACCGTATGTCTACTACATGTAATCCTTATGCTAATCTCGAGGACAAAGCATGAGTATAATATTAATTAATTTATGTACGAGGAAGTATATCAGAGCAAGCGTGTAATCTGCTGAGCCTAACTCGCTTTACTAACACTCAATTTAGTCTCAGAGATTAGTGAACCTACAAGGAAATATGAGAACGAATACATACCTACATACACAAAACACGTGAATTATTATCACATGTGTACCTACTTGATGTTATTAGCAAAACAATGTTTTTAAAATATGGCTATAAGATACTGGTTTCTGATATTTACGCGAATATTAAACAAAAAAATAAAAATACTTTATACGGATTTTATCGCGTTATATTGATATTATTTAATTCCCGACGTCTGGGATATTTTGACTACTAGAAGTTAAGGGTTTTCTCTATTCAGTCGAAAACGTCGACTTTTATCGACTCTCAAGTCGACATTAGCTTTGTCTACGATTAATGAAGTATTTAAAGTTTTTTGAGTCATAACATCCCTTCGTTTTCTGGATTCAGTATTATTCCTCTTGTAACGAAACTTCGGGACTTGAAAGTAACGTATATTTTTGGATTATTGCGTACTTCCTAACACCTTTAATAACACTCAAACATTTTGATATATCCTGGTATATCCCACGCTCCATCCAAATATCATTACGAACAATAAAAGTACTTCGCCTACGTACACTCAGGAACAATCCTAACTCAATATCGGATAATTTTTGTATGTAATTGTACTCGCAAATTGTGAATGGCAGGTAAATTTACATTGATCCTATGTTATCTTCCTTAATCTTGTGATCAATTTTTTTTAATACGCTTTTATTAGCTTCACTTGTAACTAACTAATTGACTAACAATATAATAAAATCTTAAAAGTCAATTTCACATACCATCACGCCTATATTCCCCGGAATAGTATTCGCGGATTCACGGAGGAGAATTCCGCAAAAATGCGTATTTATCTATACCCACACTTCGCCGGTATGTTTAGATGACATGCAATACTGGTAGTTTAGGCTCATACCTTTTTTTGGGAAGGGTCCAAAATATAAGGCTTGGTAACGAGGGTTAGGTCAATAACGTAACCTGAGAATTGAACTCAGGACCTTAGGCTCAGCTATTGCGCTTTTGATTACTAGAACAAAGACGAAAAAATCCATTAAAAACCAATCACATCATTGCTGGAAATCAATTTGAAATAACAACAGTTGTATGACACAATACAATGTTCTACTGACTAGCAGGAAATGCGTGCTCTGAGTATAGTTCAATACTTTAGGATTCAGAACGCCCGCCGTCTCCTATTGTTATTGTACTAACTTGTTGCTTTCAAAGTTCCTACTAGAATGTTCTGGGAACTAGACAATCGTAATGTCGGATATAAAGTTGACTGCCCACCTGTACGTAACATGATTTTCGGTTTTAACAAAGATTTACCGAAACAATAGAAGACCGAGTGACCATCTTAATACTCAAAATTTATTGCATTACACAATGTAGGTATGTAGTTTACATGGATGGTAAATTTTACAATATATTGTTTATTATGGACCCTGTCGGACACGGCAATGTAGGAGGATCTTTAGGAATCATCATCGTCATCAACCCCTTATATCGTCCCACTGCTGGGCACGGGTGCCTCCAAGAATGAGAGTTATTTGGTTAAAGTCTACCACGCTAGCCTAATGCGTGTTGGCAGACTTCTCATGGCGTCGAGAAAATGTGTCAGCCATGCAGATTTTTACGATGTTTTTCTTTACCGTTTAGGCGCGTGATTGAATTTAATGCAACATAACATTCCATCACGCTTGTATTTCTCGAAGAGCTTGGTAGAAGTGTAATGTAAAGTCACGTGTGAAGATAAGTCTTTTGCCAATTGCACAATACCAGACAAATACCCAAGGCACAATAGCCAAGTACCGAACTGCTCCTGAGAATTTCCTATAACATAAATTCGACGGTCAACAATTGAACCATAGAATTCAGTTCTCAGTATTTTCTGAAATTTTACAATTAGCCCTACTATTTTAAAATTGATAAAATTGCACTGTCCATATTATAATGTATCTCAATTTATTAATACGGAACCAACAACAACTGGCACAGTAAGATCCAAAAGTGTAACATTAACATAGCTTCATTTAAATTCGCCTACCTCTAGTACTTCGGCATTTCGCCGAAAATTTAAATTTACTGCGCCTCGCCACCGGCAGGGACCGAATCTCTGTCGCATTCGATTGTCAAAGACTTACCGTAAGCTCTAAGCTCCTTACGCGAATAAGGAGATTTCCGAACACGATCCCCTTTCCGAACGAACTTTGTAGTATTAAAAAAATTAAAGCGCCATCTTTTTTGTTTTGCGCGGGATTATGAACTGGCACGGTGAAATTGCTTTAATGAATTGCTGTTGGAATGTTGTATTAGAATGTGATTGGAATGATTGATGGTGAATTATGTGCTTTGCATGAAGTAATGTACGTTGAAAGAATCGAAAGAGAGGTTTTTTTTAATTAAGTATTTTTAATCAAGATTAACCATTATCATTTTAAATATCAGTTACGTCACAAGTTCTGTTTAAACTTCTCTCTATAGGCGGCATTCAGCATTCGTTTAGTAATTAAGTTTTAATCGCGGCTTACCTCACTATTGCTGTAATTACTTTAGTGCAGCGAGTGGTTACGGAAAGTGTACGTTCGGAAATTGTAAATACTCGTTTTGAGAGAAATAAACAGTTCCATTTTATATAAAGATTATGATTAGCCTGGTGTGTCCCACTGTTGGGCAAAGACACCATGTCTCGATTTTCGCTATTTCAATCTGGTAAATGATGATGTGAATAAAACATTTTTTTTTGTAAATAACTAGAAATAAACATACCTACCTTCAAATAAAAAAATAATGATATACCAGAAATGTTTTTCCTAAGTGAAGTGTGCCAATTATCTCGGATACAGAGTAATTTTATCGCTTCCCGTTTCCCGTCATTAATTAAGTAGAAGTCAATCTTCATCTTCCTTAGAGCTCCACGAATAGCGGTTAAAGGGCCTTTTGCTATTATGTAGGAATTAGCTATAGTATGTATATATATACCTACAGTTACTTTTTTAAAGGTCAAGGAAAGAATTAAAGACAATATTTTCCGTATAATCTTCTATAAAAATTGAAATAGTAAATCTCGAAATTCTCATTCAAATTTTACGGAACAGGGGTAAACTCCATTCAACGTGGCTGTTTATTTCTATTTTTCAAGATAAAATAATAAAGAATAGCGTATAAATGGAACGCTAGGTGCCGATAAACGAACAAAAGTAAATGCTGCGTTAATTTTCCGGTTTGAGGCTGAGTGAGCCCTTTTCGGCGAAAGAATGAGCCACCCTTCGCCTTTCACACTTTTACGTCTCATAGACTTCTTTGACCAGGAGCACAGTGATTTATCCCCGAAGAGTACCAAATGAATTCCTTCAGATTAAGCCATGGACGGCTTTTATACGTTCTCGTTCAACTTACAAAAGAACTACTAAGAAATGTTTAGTATTTTCGGGTAATCGCCTACTGGGCCCTTTTTGGAGACAGTGATTGGTTTGCGGTTCATTAAGATTTAGTTCAAAGAAGTTCTGATATTTTAGGAATGATTTATTATTAAATGAGGAATTATTGAACCTTGACTGCCTCATTAGTCTTGTGGTGTTAAGCCCGACTGAGCCTACGCTCAGTCGAGCAAAGTCTTATTGGGGTATTTTTATGAAATTCTCAGTACCTGTTTAGAATCTGGATTGTGTCCGGTTAATGGCATGTGACTTAAACATACCGGCGAACTGTGAACACCTCCGCCTTATCCTTTCGGAGAGTACAGGCGTGATGGTATGTATGCATGTATTTTACCAAGCATAACATTAATCTAATATACCATCATGTTTTGTTATGGTTGCTATAAAAGAAAATATCGAAATCACGATTAAAACATACCTTAACATTCGAATTGGAACTTACTCTTTTTTCTAGTCGGCTAAGAACTAGATTCCGAACATCACAATTCTTAGCAATTTCTGGATTTTTCCTTTAAGTAAGTTTGCTTCCGTAACTTCTCAAGTCATTTCGTTTAAAATCTCACAGACTTTGCACAAAATCGATAGGATTGGCGACTTAATTTCGCCTTTCCGTAACGCAAACGGAAACGTTTACCTTGAGAATTCTATTTTATTAGATCACGTAGGGAATCGGTGAAAATAGGGTTTACTAACTCAGTCTGGAACTTAAGTACTGAACTGCGGTCTCGATTTAAATATAGGTAACTTACTAAACGAAATAAGTACATAATTACAATGAAGCTAGCTGTTGGCAAAAAGGTTTTTCATCAAAAAGCATACCATCCCCTGAAGTGTTAGGCATAGGTGTAATGTACACCCACAGTTCGCCGGTATGTTTAAGTCCCATGTAATAGGGGGCGAGTATATTGCCATTAGCCGGGCACAAATCCAGACTCAAGGCTGCTACTGAGAATTTTATAGAAAAACCCAATAACACTTTGCTGGACCGGGGGTCGAACCCAGGACCTCTAGCGTGGCAGTTGCGCTTAAGACCACTAGACTGATGAGGCAGGTAGTCAAAGAGACTCGTGTTTAAGTTAAACTTATGCAAAACAACTGCAATATGCAAGGATAAGCTGCTGTCCGTCTGCTGCGGACAGTCGTTGGATAGGTAATCACTCAAAATCCCTGTGTATCCCCATACGAATAGATATGACAATCAATAATTAAATCTTGGACTGTCGAGTCCATTATCATAGTCCGACATAACCCCTCGCCTGACGGTGGACAATCAAAGCAAAAAGGGACAGTGTGAATATAAGTTTTACGCTAAAAAAACCTTATTTAAAACAAGTTCATTCTACTGAAATAAATTACCACGAAGATAATCGATTTCGCACCAAAACTTTGACCCTTAAATTTCCAAACCAAATTACTATGCAAATAACATTAACCTTGTAAAAATTGACGCCGGAAAATAATATGCAAAAAACACACAAGGGGTGCTTAAGACCGTATTCGAATTTCGAAGCCACTTTCAAACACGGTTCGTCTCGAAGTTTTTATTGCGGACCTCCCTAGGGGCAGGCGCGTGGTAAAGTTTAACGTGCAAAGATCTCATTACAGTGCTTTTGTTCATTACAGTACGTGATAGGACGAGTTCGGGAGTTTCGCGTACGGGAATGACGGAACATGTCTTGTATCAAATTTTGCGAGTTATTAATTTATTTTCTTTTAAGAGTTATATTGTTACATGCTCTTGCGAGCGGCTTGAACATTGATACATTTGGCAGGAGGTAAGTTTTTATTTATTTGCGAGCGAAACAAATGAGGGGTAACATACCATCAGGCCTGTATTCCCCGAAGGCTTAGGCAGTGGTGTACTAATGTACACCCACACTTCGCCGGTATGTTAGATCCCATGAAATAGGGGGCGAGAACTTCATATAAAAACTCAATAATGATTTGCTCGACCTGAGAGTCGAACCTAGGAACTCTAGCGTAGCGGTTGCGCTCGGGACCACTAGACTAATGAGGTATAAATGGTCATATTTTGTTTACGTTTATTTTTTTTTAAATCAATCTCCATAAATACGGACATCTGAGTATTTGTTATTAATTACTATTTTAGATTTCTACTGCCTCGTTGGTCTAGTGGTCCCAATCGCGACTGCTACGCTAGAGGTCTTGGGTTCGATCCCCAGGTCGAGCAAAGTGTTATTGAGTTTTTCTATGAAATTCTCAGTAGCAGCTCGGAGTCTGGATTTGTGCCCGGTGAATGGCAATAGGCTCGCCCCCTATTACATGGGACCCAAACATACCGGCGAAATGTGGGTGTACATTAAGTTCACCTCTGCCTAACTCTTCGGGGAATACAGGCGTGATGGTATGTTAGATTTCTACGCGTTACTGATACTAAGAGTCTTGACAGACAGGCAGACGAACAGCAAAGTGATCCGTCTGAAAAAAAAAATCTGGATCGTACCTCAAAATCCGAAACTCTGTAAGGATATGAAACTTTGTCCATTTTGCAAACTGGAACATCTATGCTGTGGTCCATAGACACTCAAAGCAAATCCCATCCATTAAAGTGCTTATTTAATGGATAATATTAAAGCCTATACTGCTTCAGACACAAACCTGTCCCAAAAACGGAGATAAGTAACGACCGTAGCATCTATTAGCTTCAAAATTCAATGAATTTAACATTAGAGAAAGTCTACGACCATGCAGAGTTTACGTTATATTATTATGTAGTAAGTTAAGTTTCTGCAGTCTGCGTTTGGCGCAGCGGCATTTAACTGACTTCAAAAAAGGAGGAGGTTCTCAATTCATTCGTTTTGTTTGTGTGTATGGTACGCGTTATTTTTGCCATTTACTATTTGAAGATAGAATATACTTAAATCTAAGTTGTTCCCTGAATTTCCCTGGTATTCGACCTGTTCTGAAAATAAATTGCATAATACTCGAACAAGTTTTTCTATTCAGTGAATCACCAGTAAAAACTAATCTAAATTCGTTATGATATTGCGGCAGATATATTTTTTTTAATTAAAAGAAATGTGGCAGATAACAAAAAAGATTAGTAATAAATTAAATGTCACTATTGATGTGAACATAATTATGTATATACTTTTAGAGCAAGCGTACACACGCTAAAGATAATCAATTTGAAAACGTCTACGTCATCAATAGTAATGATTTGTCATATAATCTAGTAGCTAGTAGTAGCCGTGCAGCTACAAATCAAGCTATAGATAACCAGTTTAGACTGACCTCCCATTGTTAAGGTTTTCTGTATACGTCAAGGCCAGCCTATACTGGTTTTGTATAGCTTGATGTGTAGCCGTGTTTACTAGATTATAAGATAATGTATCATTACTATTGATGAAGCGGCTGTAGCCTAATGGCTAGGGCATCGGACTTGCGATCATGTGGTTGCCGGTTCGAACCCCACCCATTGCACTACCGACGTGAACCCACTCGTAACACAAACATTTTAGCTTAGCACGAGGGATTAACAAGAATACTAGTAATGTGCGACCCACATTGCCAGTAAGCTTTTTTTTTAAAAAAAAAAAAGTTATCTACTATCTATAACTTCGATTTAATAATAGTAATAAATATCCCCGCAAGGAAGGGTTAGTTAGATCCCTAGTTTTGGGGCGTGTCTTATTTTAAAAACCGAGATCTTAAATAAATGGTAACATTGAATCCAACTACCACAAACGGTGCTCATAATGTATAGCCATATGAAGGCCTCTTCATTCAATAAATTTTTCAACGTAGCTCATGGTTGCATTTTTTTTCTGATAACAGAACATAATATTTTTATCATGTTGCACAGATATTTATGGCCCAAAGTAAAATATTGGATGTAATTAATTTAATTTCAGAAATAAAGCCGCTGTTAAAATGATTTTATTTTAAAAGATTCCATGATAGTTTACTATGCCCACTGTTTACTCGAATAAGTGAATTGAAACTAAAATTCAAAAAGGTTGTACAGTGTGGTCGATCGACGAAAGAAAAATCTTTCAAAAGTGGTGTCTATAGTTTTCCCCACACAACGTTCAGCTTCCTTGCACATCTCTAGTTGAAACGTGGCTCATTACCAGCGCATACGACACGAAAACTTTTGACAATACCGTAGTTGACTGTTTTCTTTTACTTTCTATTGAAAATCAATATCAGATCAAGACTAAAACTAAAGAATGAGTTGTGACGTAAAAACTCACTGCGCCATACAATTCTATCATACTTTTTGCGGGAGAGCATCCCTTCAAAAACGCTGAACTCAATTAGCCGATTTCAGTATTTTTTCAAGACACGTTTTTTTTTCAAAATCTGTTTATAAATCAACCAGCCAACTACTCTATTGAAGACAAAGGAGTTCGTAAACCAACAAAAAAACAAAACACTACTGCAGTTCTCGTGTCATTGGCACATTAAGGGTTAACGCGTATAACCAGCATTATTTTACTCGGCAAAAACATAAAATGAAAATGTTACTGCAGACTGAGGGGCGTGCGGTAATAAATCCGTGCGAATGTACATTCGCTGCGACAAATCGTTGATGACGTTTTCATACGTGGAGCGATAATTGTTTTGATATTAATACATAACATACCATCACGCCTGTATTCCCCGAAGGGTAAGGCGGAGGTGTACTTAATGTACACCCACAGTTCGCCGGTATATTAGGTCCCATGTAAAAGGGGCGAGCCTATTGCCATTCACTGGGCATTCTGGATTTGTATCCAGACTCTGAGCTGCTACTGAAATTTTATAGAAAAACCCAATAACACTTTGCTCGACCTGGGGATCGAACCCAAGACCTCTAGCGTAGCAGTAGCGATTGGGACCACTAGACTAACGAGGCAGTCTTTTTTATATTAATTAATATGTAATGCTTTTCATAATATTTATACATTCTTTTCCATTTTGGTGATTTTCAGATTTATCCGCTTGGTATATGTTTGTTTGATTTTTCCATTTGTTTTGGGCATTATAAGAATATAACTAACTATACTCGGTAGCTTAGTGACTAACTGTTCGGCATACGTATCTAAGATATGCAGTATCGAATCCTGTGTGTGATCATGTTTTTATTTCACTAGAAACCTTATACTTATTTAAACAGGTATTTAGCATTACCGAATGCCTAAATATAAAATAACGAAGTACCAAAATACTAATCATATTTAATGATTTTTTATTTCTAAGTAGTTGTAGGGATTTGGGCTTTGTTGCAAATTTATCATATTTATCAAAAGCAGTTATCAAGCTAATGCTAATGGGAGCATTTATTTCGAAACTCAAATTCTCAGATACAAAAATACTGAAACCTGGAACAACTTAAAGATCATACAATAGTTTACCGTAGGGATCGAACTCTACAAACAGTTCGCTCAGCGACAGGGTAATTTGCGTTATCAATTTTAGATCAGCCTTCTGTACTCGACTGTACATATTAACTTCTCACGGCTATATTCTATATTCTAGGAGATATTCTATTGCCATTTACCGGGCATACATCCAAACTCAGAGCTGCTACTGAGATTTTCACAAAAGAACCCGTTAACATTTAGCTTGATCTGGGAAAATAACCTAAGATCTCTAGCGTAGCAGTCGCGCTTAGGATCACTAGACTAAGGCAGTAAGTACGCGCGGCTACACATCAAGCTATACAATTGTATAGGCTGGCCTTGAATTATACGGGTTCTACTTAAATAAACTGGATTTGTATAGGAGTGATGTAGCGACATCTAGCGCGCTACATAGAATTACGTCGAGCAAATCCTGAATCGCGCAAGTGGAGTTTACCGCGCGATTTGAGTATATACAACCGCCTGACATCAACCGTCGGGCCGTAGCCCGCCAGGCAAAAACACCTGCCTGGTTGGAGGATCCTCCCTTTGGTTGGAGGGGCAACACATCTCGCCTCACTACAGCTTGATGTGTAGCCGTGAGTACACAACTACTACTGTTAAACCAGCTAATGAAATCATTTCTACGTACCGCAAAAAACGACCATGGAATTTAACGATACATTTATGGAAATGTTAATGGCATACGTTTTACGGAGTAAGGCGTAAGGTCCTTATTTGAATAACATCGTGCAATTTGTATCCACACGCAACAAACATGTAATTGTTAGCGATAATGTGCTATTTATTTACTTACGAAAGCTTTTTATTAGTTCATGTAAGTTTTTGTTAATATTAGGCTCTTATTTGCGTTTTTGTTGGGACTACTTGTATTCAACTGCCTTGTTAGTCTAGCGGTCCCAAGCGCGACTGCTACGCTAGTGGTCTCCAGTTCGATACTCAGGTCGAACAAAATGTTATTGTGTTATTTTATGAAATTCTCAGTAGTAGCTCGGAGTTTGGATGTATGTCCCAGGTGTATGCCAATGGTTCCCCCTATTGCATGTGACCTAAACATACCGGCAAAGTGTGGATGTATCTTAGTACACCTCTGCATACATATAATAAATACAGGCGTGATGGTATGTTAATACCTATTATGTTTAATAATGTCGGAGAGTTTGTTTGTTTAAACGCGCTAATCTTTAGAACTACTCATAGTACTTTTTAATGGAATAACTTGGCAAACGAGCAGGCCAGCTACCTGATGGTAAGTAGTCGTCGCTCCCCATGGACATCTGCGATACCGAAGGTACACTTTTGGAAGCGGGGCAAAGCAAATGAAAACAGGGGGCACGGTTAGTTAAGATTAAAAAAAAAATCAAGCAGTTCATCCGGCTTAAAATATAAACCCAATTTACCCCAAAAAGACTTTTCTTAACTCGTTTAAACCCCAACTTAGCGAAGTTGGGGTTTAAACGAGTTTTATGAAGCGTCATAAAACTCTTGTTGAAATTTGAACGCCATTATCCAAAGCCCCTACATTGTAATTACAAAAGATAATCTTTTAATACATGCGTTACAGGCTTGTAGGTCATCGTTACACGAACAGATTCTGTCCCTAATCTTATTATGTTAAAATTTTCGCTTCAAAGACCTTTTTTTAATGCGTAATTAAGTGTTTTACGTGAAATGTTTTGAGTAGCGTGTGTAGGCTCTTCAAGCGTTATGGCCTTAAGTGCTTGTTTAGGAGAAAATTATATTAAAAAAGTTCTTTGGTTACCAAACACGATCACGCTCTTTTTCCCCCCTAACGGTTAAGCAGAGGAGCACAAAAATGAACATCCACAGTCCGCCGGTAATAGGGGGTATTGCCATTCAACGCGACAATGCTGCCAGTCTTTTGAAGCGGCGGTATCCTAATGGCTAGGGCGTCGGACTTGCGATCATTTGGTTGCCGGTTCGAACCCCACCCATTGCACTATCGAAGTGAACCCACTCGTAACACAAGCATTTAGCTTAGTACGAGGGGTTAACAAGAATACTAGTAATGTGTGACTCACACTGCTAGCAAGCTTTTTTTAAAAAAAAAGTCTTCTGGGTACGATGCCAGACGACAGCGATGCCGAGGAAAACTTTGACGCCTAGTCGCGCAAATATTTTTGTTTTTCTGTTCTTTTGGAATGTAAACTATGTATATAGTATAAATGAGGTACACTTTGATTATAATATGAACTCATAATAAAAAAAGTAATTTTGAATTTGAAATACATATGTGTAGAAAATATATCCCTATGATTTGTCAGTGAGAATTACTTACCATCAAGCATGTATTCTCCGAAGATTTATGCAAATGTGTAACTTAAATTAATAAATATTGACTGCCTCGTTAGTCTAGTGGTCCCAATCGCGACTGCTATGCTAGAGGTCTTGGGTTCGATCCCCAGGTCGAGCAGTGTTATTTGGGTTTTTCTATGAAATTCTCAGTAGCAGCTCGGAGTCTGGATTTGTGCCCGGTGAATGGCAATAGGCTCGCCCCCTATTACATGGGACCTAAACATACCGGCGAACTGTGGGTGTACATTAAGTGCACCTCTGCCTAACCCTTGTGGAATACAGCGTGATTGTATGTTATGTTATGTTATGTTATTCATTTAAGTTTCACCATTCTCAAAATTTTTTTTTTATCCATAACGGGATTTGCTTTGCATAGTAAATTATTAAATACAAGAGAATATTGTTATGTAGTGTATAATAAGTTCCTACCTATCAGATTCCACAATATCAAACTATTAGAGTGCCTATGAATAATTTACTGGAGCTTATCACTAAACGCCTTACGCTATAAATTCCCTCTCTGTTCATTCTTTAATATTTAATTCAGCTGCAATAATGCAAGTTGATGCTATTACCTTGTATACCGTAAGGAATAACTGAGGTAAAAGTGCGTAAAATACAGGGTGTCCATGAAAACATGGACATGGAACTAATGGATACCCCATGTACCGAGGAAGGCTTATATAACATAACGATACGACTAATAAGACCGCACCATTTATGAAAAATATTGAAAAAACGGGGATAATCTAAATTATAAAACTGATGAGTTTGTTGAACGCATTTATATCAGGAACTACTGGTTTGGATTGAAAAAGTACAATATTATGTATCATCATCAGCCAAACAAGGTTTACTGCTGAACGAAGGCCTCCCCTATATACTTCTACAACGACCGGTTATATGGCGCCTGCATCCAACGACTCCCAGCGACCTTTACCAGGTCGTATGTCAGTCTCGTTGGAGGTCGTCCCACACTGCGTTTTCCGGTTTTCGCCCCAGCGGTCATCAGTTCTACGAGCTATGTGCCTCGCCCACTGCCAATATTATGTTTATTTATTTATTATTATTATTATGAGCCTGTATTGTCCCACTGCACAGCAAAGGCCTCCCCACTCTTCTTCCACTTCTCTCTGTCCGTCGCTGTAGAGGACCAGTCTTTTTTATATAAGTCCAGCTCATTCCGCCATCTCCGACTGGGCCTGCAGCGTTGTCGTTTGCCATTAAGTGGGACCTATCGGGTGGTCAGTTGGCCCAGTTTTTGTCTGACATACAATAATAATATTATGTTTAGTATAGTATAATTATTTAAGCAGGTGTCCTATTTTCATGGACTCCCTGTATAAAAGAAAACCAGTAAACATTTCTTGTGATGGCGTAGGGCCAATATTTACGAAGCTAACGCGATCCTGGGGGAAATAGTGTCGAATATGAACCGTGTGAGCGCCCTCTTGTTTACACGAGATATAAAAACTAGAATTGAGGTTACTTTACCTTTTTTTTGTATGTTTTTGTAATATTGCAGTGGAAATCTTTGGTCTGTATTATTAGATTTTGTATTTGTTGGAAAAGACGCGTAGCGTAGGATAATGTTTTCAATTGTTTGTGGAAATCTTTTTGTATAAAAGTTCCTTGTCCAGTGTCCGTAAAATTTATTTGCGAAACAAGAGAATTGCGTAGGTAGGTATAGGGTTGATTGATAAGCAACAAGCAACAACTGATAGAATCTTTATTTTCTTATAAAATTGTATATAAGGAAAGGTCAGTCCTTTGCTCCCCGCTGCTCCCGCTGGCGACAGATAGGAAAAATATGTATTACATTTCTTAAAATTATAATTACATCAGAATATTTATTTTATTTACTCTCCAACAAAAGGTCAAACACAAATACCTACATAGTTCATAGATTGACATTGATTAAAAAGTAATGTGAACTTATCACTTACGGATAGGTACGTATGGCATTTACAATTATTTATGGTTGTTGCTAAGTTCAGACAAAACTAAATAACAAAAAAAAAACCATAATTATTTGTACCGTAATTTATGCCATAATTGATTTAGATCCAATACTTTGAAGCTCTAAGATAACTAATTATATAGAGGAAAAAGCAAGTTACAAACAAAGTCAATACTTAGCCCATCTCATCAAAGTTCTCAAAAATAATATCGATTGACCGCGACACAAAGATTTTTTTGTTGGTTTTAAGCTACGTTTTAAGTTGGCAAGTCAGCGGACGAGCCACTTGGAGGCAAGAAGTCATTAAAGTTTGGAGGGATGAGGTGTGTTGTCCCTTCAACCAAAGTTAGGTTATTCCGATCGGGCAGGTTTTTCCTGGCACGCAGAGGACCAACGATTGATGTTGAGTATTGTCGAGTCTTTTTATATATGCAACATGCACGGTAAATATTGCTTGTGCGATTCTAGATTTGTTTCGCCGTAGCGCGCTAGATGTCGCTACTGCCACCCATAGACACGTTTAATACCCAAGGAGTTGCTGATACGTTGAAGAGCCTTAAAAACCCTACAGACTACAGACAGAGCCACCACAACCATGCAAATGTTAAAACGCCCACCCAACAAAAATACCACTTACTAGATTTCTCCATTCAGTCCATTCGCCACAACCCTTAGCTTCTACTAAACGATGTACCCTCTAATGCTTCATGTCCTATTCCATTCCTTATAATGGTTCTTTCGGCAATTAAAACCGTAAATGGCGTCCAATTACTAATATGATTCTGCATTAGTGAATCAGCATTTGTATGTGTGGAAAAAAGTATTAGGGGTTAACATATGAATGTCGGTTTGGAGATAGAGTGGTGAGTGACTAGATGTGCTACGCAATATATTTTTTTAGAGTTTCCTTCAACCGAGCACGAATTGTAGGTATTCTTATCCATTCTCAAAGTTGAGAGTCGAGATTTAAGCATTCTAGGTATTACCGATATTCAGAACCAATCAAATGAATATAACACTACCTTAAAAATACTCTTACAGATAAAAAATGTTCAATATCTGTTTTAGTACATAAAAAATTAGGACAAACATGACAATGATATACACGATGTATATATGTATGTTATGTATATGTTCGGCGTTCCGTATTTTCTGCTTACCCTAGCGGGAAAAACACTCACGCCTTTTGCTCGCGCTTTAATATACTCGGTGGTTTTTTATTTAGATGATTGCAGTACCGACGATTGTTAACAACTGACACTACGAGATAAACCTTGAAAATATATTTATCGGATAAAAAAAGCACTTAAAAAATTACTGTATACATTTTTTTTTAAATAAATATTTCAGTAAATATAAATCTGTAGCTCCACAGTATCGACCATAATTTCGAAAAAAGGTAGATTCCCCTGTTGGTTCGCTGGAAAAGGTCAAAGGTGAGCGTTAACTTCTGTATACAAGAGACGACTTCCATTTTATATTTTCAATAAGTGCCACGTGTGACCTTCTCCACATGGTAAATTCCATTACAGTTTCCAATTCCATTACATTCTTTTTGTTATTAAATTTTGAATGTCAAATACTAATTTTAACTGTACAGTCAGGAATGAAAGTCGCTGAACACAATGAAATCTTCAAAACGCTTAAACATATTTACTATCCAGAACTAACTGATCCGAGATGTGGTAAGTAGTACAAGTTTCTACATACTGGACCATTATTTTTTACCTAAGTAAATCGATTGAAAAGTAGTGGTGCTGTAATGTTTTCAAAACTTGGCGGTGTTAAGCGACTTTCGTTGCTAACCGTTCTTATAGTTATATATTAGTATAAATTAGGCACTTGCCGTAGTGTATAATTTCATTTAATATTATTTAATTTTCATTATTCTATCCAATATCTAAAATGCATTATTACAACTTTATCATAAATTAAATATTCATTTTAATTTATGATAAAGTTGTAAGTTTTCACTTCATTGTAAGTACATTAAGTACTTAATTAAAAGAAAAAAAAAATGCAGCAAAGGTAATCGCTTTTGTGGTGTCCAGAAAATCTTCATAGACCGTCTGCCATTCTTGGAGGCGGTAGGGTATGTCAGACTCGTACCGACTAAACATCGCACTTGCCTTCTACGTCTTAAGGTGACGTGAGCTAAAATTGTTTTTTTTTTTCAGCCTCTCAACCCTCCTTCCTCTCCTCTTAGCTAGGAGCTTTTTGTGGAAAATCCTTCCAATAAAGGCCTAGCTCGTCCGGACATTTCCTTCCTTCCTCCTTAAAATTGATATCCTACATTTTTTTTGTAATACGATAGCCAAATAATTCATAAAAATGCGACAAAGTTTCAACAGGCACTTCTATAAACATTGGATGAGTAACCCGCAAGCTATATTGAATATTGTTAGCGTGTAAAACGTTGGAAACAGCCTATTTTGGCTTTAATGTGGGCTTCTCACGACAATTGGTCGGCTTTCCCTGGAGTCGTGACTCACGGTTTTGGAAGTCGACGGCAGCCCTTGAGTTTCGTCAAAGTTTTTAAACATCTACTTAATTAGAAGTTTTTATTGTAACTTGTTTTACGGAAGGTCAATAAGGTATATTTTGCTGTAATTTTTTTGTGGGGTCGAGTGTTTTATGGTATCATTTTGTTGTTTGTTTCCCTGTGATGACCTGGTTGGCTTCAATAAAAAATAAGTTTCGTAATTTAATTTCAGTTAAGTTTCAAGTCTTGCGATGTTTTGTTTACTTCATGTGTATTCTTGTCTTAAATTATGTATACCCACAGTTCGCCGGCATTTTTAGCTCCAATGTATGTGTAGAATTTTATAAAAAGACCTATTAAGACTCGCTCTGCTTGCGTGCTCACTTGCTCGACTTGGGAATAGAACCAAGGACAGAGAAGCAGTCGCGCCAGACCAATGAGGCAGTTTTAGTTTTTAATTTTAATATAACTTCATAGGATATGTCGACAATACAATTAAAGCATCGACTTGTAAAAGTGTCTTGACATGATCTTTTTACGGAAATAAATATAATTTATCTACTTTCAAAATCTGTAGATTATAATCAACAGAAAATAAAAATATATAATTATTTCTTCAAATTATCACCATTAAAAATAGCAAACGGGGTTATCTGATTGTTACAGCGTGGCATATCCCCGTAATTGGCTGGCAAACAAAAATAACATCCTGTTATAAATCTTTTACACCAAATCATTCTAACTTGACCTCTATTACCGGAGCGCTATAAAGCAGTTCATCACATTTTTCTTTCGCAAAAAATAAATGTAGTGGCCACATGCATACATTATGATATATATCTACATCAACGCTGACAAATGTATGGAATAAATCAAAGGAGCTCGGACCGAGAGTCATTTCATGCGACACGAGGCATCGGACACAAAAACGATGAAACAGAAGGTTAGTTCCACACAAACGCCACACTATGTCTTGTTAATTATCCTTAGTAACAAATAATACATAATAGCAATTGTAAACTAATTCTTCTTTGTTTCTTCTTAATTATATGCGTATATAGAACGTATTCGAGTTCTTGATTGGTTGTGTCGTACTTCGGGTTGTTGAGTTTGTAGGGAATTGTAGGGGACTCTTAAAGGAAACTCAAAAATATAAAAATTGCCTCGTTGACGATCAAAGGTGGAAGAAAAATAACGTAACATACCATCACGACTGTATTCCCCAAAGGTTTAGGTTAGGGTTGTACTAATGTACACTCACAATTCGCCAGTATGTTTAGGTCCCAAGTAATAGGGGGCGAGCCTATTCCATTAACCGGGCACAAATCCGGACTCCGAGCTGCTACTGAGAATTTCATATAAAATCCCAATTTTTGCCCACCCTGGGGATCGAACCCAGGACCTCTTGTGTAGCAGTCGCGCTTAGGACCACTAGGAGCGGGGCAAAGTGGGTGAAACTATGGGGCACAACTAGTTATTAGATAAACTAGTTATTAGATAAGCGTCGGTAGCCTAATGGCTAGGGCGTCGGACTTGCGATCATATGGTTGCCGGTTCGAACCCCACCCATTGCACTACCAACGTGAACCCACTCGTAACACAAGCATTTAGCTTAGCACGAGGGGTTAACAAGAATACTAGCAATATGTGACCCACATCGCTAGTAAGCTTTTTTTAAAAGAAAAAAAAAAACCTTCTGCGTTTTGCTGTCTTGGAACCTTTGTCGTTTTTTTTTTTACCCCGTAATGTTTTTAATAGTACGTTTTTAGTTGGAGGTCTTTATGAAGCGTGTGTGATGTATTCGTTGATGTGATATATTGATAAGGCTCGTCCTAAATACATAATTATGTATGTCGTCGGCCTAATAGCGATCACTTGTTATGGGTGGTAAAACGACATTTTTGGAGGAAAAAAGCTTTTTGTTTTTTATGTTGGTCATTTAAACACACTCATTTTCTTGGCATGATAATTTTGTATTTTACTAGCTGAACCGGCGAACTTCGTACCGCATTGGAAACAATAAATTATTTTTCTTCATTAATTTGTTGTTTCTTTAATTTTTCCGATGTTTTAGTTATGCTTGTTATTAGGTCGCAATGTATTTTCTAGTTTTGAATATTTCAAGCTGTAATTATTATAAATACTTATATAATTTACGTTTTTATTAAGACGCTCATCATATAACATACATTACTGTTACATTATATATATTGGATAAATGTACACCGTTTTTGTAAAAAGAATTTAAATAAAAGATTTATTTATTATTTTTTATTATTTATTGCATAATTCAGATTTTGTACTCACTTTTATTTAAGTAACATGACATTTTTATTTTTATATCCAATTATAATGTGTTAACATGTAATTTGTATTCATCTAATTCATACGCCTTCTTAGGTAGATTGTGGTGAGACAAAATAAATTTTAAACACCTGTAATTGTGACATACCTACCCAAAATGTATAGAATTAATAAAATAAATTCATTTGATTGATTCGAGCGAAGACAAATCTAAAAAATCCAATATCATCAATATCAGTCCAGCTTCTTGGATTATAAATTGTGTAAATAGCCTGACTTTTACAGACACTCTTATAAATGTTATTTATTTCTGTAAACACCTAGATCTCCTAAAGACACTTCTTACAAGTCGATGATGATTTTTTTAAACTAAATGGCGCCAGCATTTCCTATCTGATAACCTCTGCGAAGGAACGCGACGCAGACATAATTCGGTACCTATTATCAGATTGAGATCATGCAGTCAGCCAATATTTTTCGCATAACATTACTGATACCTTAATTAAATCAGTCCAAAAAAAACATACGATGTAGGTAAAACAGACCACGTTTCTGTTCCACGTTCAAAAGCGTAGTGACAGCTCAGTAAGTAAAGCAGACCGTTCCTGTTCCACGTCCAAAAGCGTAGTGACCGCTCAATATGTGGTGTAACTTGTCTGTCCGACTGTCTATACTGTCCATGTCATCCACTAATTTGATCACTATTTTTATAAATAGGCGCAACTGCGACCGAATATTTTAGTCCCCGTCTGCAAACAAAATCTTGTAGATATTGGTGTTTTATTATTGACTAACCGCCCGCGATTTTCTCACGTCTCAAAAATATTTGTTTACTATTACTCGGCTTTTAGGGCAGTGCAAGTGCAGTGATAGCCTAGTGATATGACCATTGGACTGCCAAGTCAAAGGTCTCGAGTTCGAATCCAAGGCACGCACCTTTGACTTTTCGGAGTCATGTGCGTATTAATAATTAATTATCACGCACTTAAACGGTGAAGGAAAACATCGTGAGGAAACCTGCATGCCTGAGAGATTGTCTTGACGGCGGCGGCGTATGAAGTCTGCAAACCCGCAGTAGGCTAGCGTGGTGGACTATAGCCTAATTTCTCTCGTACTGAGAGGAGACCCGTGCCCAGCAGTGGGACAATGTAATGAGTTGATGATGATGATAACTCGGCTTTTAGGCAGCGTATCAATATGAAAATGCACCAGATTACCATTTAAGTTTGGCCTCCAGCAATCTGTGACAATGTGTAGTAGTTTTTGCGTGATGCGTGTAACTTACACTGTAACATACCTACATAGAGACAGAGAGACAGACCAAAATTATTTTACATACAATACTAACCATACTAACACCATCAGTAGGTATAATATTTTTAGAACGATTAGTAGGTACCTATACAATATTTATTAATGTTCTTATCTTCCATATAACCAATGTCTACTAGAGCATTTGAAATGTATCCAGATCTAAAAGGCGGAGATCTGATGTTCTGAAATAAAGGGCCCAAGCCTAGTTTAGACACCATAACTGGAGGTTTGTGGGTGTAAAACAATACAAGTGTGATGGTATGTTGTGTAATACAAGTGAATCTCTCAAAATAGTGTCATGTTGTAGAATCAATAATCACAGACCCTTATTATCCGAATCTAAAATTAATTTTAGTCAAAAATAGATATCAGAACTCCGCACGCGGTTTTAGTCGCTATTACGTTTCCCCTAGATATGCATTTGGCATATCCTTCTATCACCGATGTGTAGAGATGCAGGCTGATTGATTTTCCATGTTAGGTTTCAGATACATGTTTGGACAGGATTGTAGGAGGGAAGTGGCAGCTGAGTAGGTATGTGTTGCTCAGCTCAGCTAAGTTGAAATTCTTACTGTTACTATAAGGTCGTTAGTCTAGTGGTCCCAATCGAGACTGCTACACTAGAGGTCTTGGGCTCGATCTCCAGGTCGAGCAAAATATTATTCGGTTTTTCTATGAAACTCACAGTAGCAGCTCGAAGTCAGGGTTTGTGCCCGGTTAATGGCAATAGGCTCGCCCCCTATTTCATGGGACCTAAACATACCAGCGAAATGTGGGTCTACTTTACACCTCTGCCTAACCCTTCAGGGAATACAGGCGTGATGTTGATTTGCGTGTATGTTTATGTAATACATAAATGGAGTATTCAAATAGCTTTGAGCTACTACCCGGCATCAAAAGCTTAAAACCTTTATTAACTAGTGTCCGATTGTATAAAAACAAAACTTAGTGCTCGTTACGTTGATGTCCGTAACACAGTTTGGGCGTTACGTAACTCTGTTACATGGTTTTTGTTTTAAACATATTTTGGCCAGAATTTTCCTAGAACTTGATTTTTAGGTTAGAACCTCATTAGATCGATTTTAACGCGTTTGATGAAGTGGTTAAGGTGATGGTCACTTTCCGTTTCATTAGTCCGTTTCCCATGCAAGACAAATATTTCGCACGATTCCTGATATACGAAAAAGAACCCCCAAAAGCCTGATAACCAGTATATCATTGCGACTGATTGACCAGATATTGGGTTGCGAAGATTTGATGGCAGTCGCTCGCGCAACATCCTGATATTTATTCTGGAAACCGATCGAAAAGGCTAAGAGATCAGTTTCAGTTCAAATGTTTTTATTTCAAATAAGCCTTTACAAGCATTTATAAAACGTTATGACTCTAGTTGCACGGTTCCAAAAAGTTGATCCTATGGAGAAGAATCGGGCAAGAAACTCCATGGACACTGTTTTAAAATAAGAGGTGTAACATTTTTAACTGGTACATTATGGCAATTTGAGGATGTGAGAACATTGAAAGTTAATGTCTGAATTAGCTTTAAGTCAATGTTAAAATCAAAAGGTTCCCAGCAACTGAGAACTTCATTTCATCCTAAAAATAAGAAGTTATGTGGAAGAATCCACATCATCAAACAAATAAACTATAAATTATTGTATCTAATCAGACATGATTTGAATGAATTTGAATGAATTGATTGAATCAGAGAAGGAGGGATAACATTTACTACTTATATTTAATACAAATAAACAAAATCCATATGGAGATAATTTCATAATAAATAAAACCCCTCTATTTTATATAATCTCTGTTTAATTTTATTACATGTGTTTAAACTGCCAATGTTATCAGTGAGATATCAGTGGGTGTAGAATATTCATTGCAATAGTAAATCTAGTGTGCACTGAGGGAGATAAATCTTCATTAAATAACGCTTATCTCGACTGGGTGGGGTGGCCATAAGAACTGTTCTAGTTGAGATAGTTTCTGCTAGAAACGTACCGTGAGTGCATACCCGTTTGTAGTATGTGGACTGTTTTATTTTCATTTATTTTTCATGGGATAACTCGGAAAACGAGCTGGCGAGCTACCTGATGGTAAGTAGTCATCGCCGCCAATGGACATCTGCAAAACCAAAGAAGATGCATTGCCGCCTACTTAAGGAAAAGGAAGGGGAAGGAGAAAAGGAGAATGAAGGGGACTGAGGGAGGAATTGGGCCTCTGACCGTCCACACTCACTGTACAAAACGTACGTATGCATACTGCTAACTTGACGTCGATATTCTATGGGAGGGCAGTACTTATCTGGTGGTGCGGACCCATTCATACTGGCATGTAGACATGCCAGCGACATACTACTACTAAATTCATTCATTTGCAACATAATCATATTTTCGTTGGAGTTGACACCTGTCAAATGTGTCACCACGTCATTTAGGTACGTTGAAAAGAACAATTATATGCATTTTAAAATCGTTGGTGGTTTAAATTCAAAGTTGCTCTGTCAATTTAAAACTATATAATGTAATTGCATTGAACTGCCTCACTAATGCAGTGGTCTTAAGTGTGAAAGGGGTCCCTTGTTCGGTTCCCAAGTCAAGCAGGTCTATTAGGTTTCTCTATGAAATTCGCAGTAGTATCTAGGAGCTTAGATTTGTGCCCAGATCATCACATCAAAACTTAACATGTGGGTGTTCATTAGTACACCTCTCTCTTTTAGATCTCTGCCTAACCTTTCGGAGAATACAGGCATGATAATGTTATTTTAATATCATTACACTCTGCGGATATAGAACTGTAAGCCTAATTCACAACTTAACCACATCGCCCCTGTGGCCTAATGGATAAGGCATCGGCCTCCTAAGCCGGGGATTGTGGGTTCGAGTCCCACCAGGGGTAATAAAACACTTTTTGCATATTTTGTAACTAGAGTATCAAATTTTTGTCTCTCATCACAAATATACCATCACGCCTATAGTCTCCGAAGGGTAAGGCAGAGGTATTTTTAGATATTGTATAATATGGGCCGAACCTATTTCCATTAACCGAGCATAAAATCGAAAATCCGAGCATGAAGCTGTAACTGAGAATTTCCCAATTGAAAAATCTAATAATACTTTGCTCGACTTTTATTTTTCTCTCACATTTACTTAGATTCTGAATGACGCAACGAGACTCATAAAACGTGGTCACCCTATCAGGGATCCCATACTGTAGCTTCACCAACCCTAACTGCTAATAGATTTTCACAAAAAGCAATTCCATTCATTTTATAGTTTTTAAATTCATGTATTTTACTAAGAAACGTTCTGTATCTTGCTACTTAGTGGTTGTTATTTCTGGCCAATGTATCCTGATACATCTTGGTAGCGTTGCTAGTATAGATACACATCAACAATTATGTCAAATTCAGTACTTTTAAATTAGTTCCGTATTTCACCGTGTTTCAAGTTATGTTGGTGATTCAGTACACGATTTTCCTTAACATTGATGCATCGGGAACATGAAGCTCGTTAGGGGGAACCTTAATAATGGTAATATATTTTCGAATTGACATGCAACACAGTTACAAAGGCTGTTTCTGATAGATAATGAGAGGTGTTAGAGGAAGATGTATTTACATATCGGGTTTTGAAATTTTAAGTGAAATATATTTATTTGTAATGTCAGTCATATTTTCATGCTCGTATCCTGGAACGGTAGGCAGAGGTGTACTAATGGAATAATGTATACACTCGCTCTTGTCAGTATTGTAGCCAACTGTTATTAACCAGGCAAAAACCCCGTTTCGATGTTAGGTACTGAAAATTTGATTACAATAAACCTACTACGATTGATATGATACTTTACCGCAACATCCTAAAAATCTTAAGTATTTCATAGAAAATCATATTAAAACTGCTCAATGTAGAAGATCGAATCTGGAACTTACCGCTAAGCAACTGTGAAAGAAAGACACACCGAAAAAACATTTATTTATCAAGAACAGACGTACAAACCTACGAATAAATAATACTCGTGCAAACAGACATAATTATGAATTTAAATTTAATTTTAAATTAGTTTTGATCAGTCGCACGTTGTGTCCGTGACAAAAAAGGTTACCACTCAGCATAATGCTTTTTTATGGTACAAAACCATAACAAAGCGCTGATTTTCAGTGGCTATCTAGTGACGTACATATTATCATGCTAGTCTATGGTAACAACCATAAGACCAATGACGTAGTCTACGCACGTAAATATACTGTAATAATTCGCCAATAAACGGGTATTAAATAATATCCAATATAAAACTTCCCCTTGGGTATATTTCTTTATCGATACTACATAAAACCCCTTAAGGAGACCAGATAAAATAAATTTGCGATAATATTCTCTACACATTTGGAAAGACATGTTTACACATTTTGAGGATGTTCGGTTGGCCTCACCCTTATTGAGAAGGGGGACCGAACATTTAAGGCCTTCAACGAGGCCAAAAAGGTTCCTGGTTGACAATTTGAGGCCACCTTTAGTATTCAATTGGTTTCGCTTTCCTATCCTTGTTTGGATTTCTGAGAGAGGGTTAGGTGACCTAAATGTTACCTAAGAGAGCTCTCAGACGGTTTTTAGAAATGGATTTTGTATATTTTCTCGGTTTAGATCTCATTTGTATTCAGTTTGGAAAAAAATCTAGAGTCAATTATTATTTACCAAGATAATGTAGGCTATAGGCAATTAGGTATCACCTACCAGTCTCCAATAGTTATCCCTAAAAGTAACAGATGGACATTAATTCTTGTCATGGTTGAGGCGAATTTCGCGAATCCCAGGCTGGTAACAATAGGGCACTTGGGGTTTTTAGTCGATACGAGCCCAAAATACTCTGCAACCACCCCAGGTCAAAATATATCCTTGAAACTTTTCTGCAGCCTAAAAAATATAATATTAAATATTTATTTCTTTATTGGAACTGCTGTAGTGTGTACGAGTATCAATATGATATAACAAGCCTATTAAAAATGTATAAGAAGCGAAAGAGGTCGTAATAAGTTGTGGTCTGTAGTTTTTGCCTACCCCTGTAGAAAAAAGGCGAGAGAGTGTATGTGTATGAACAGTCTATTCGTGGTATTCGAAATCTCACCGTTCCATTTTCAAACTTCCCGAGAATGCCCGAATCATCCCTGTACGGCAAACGTAAGTTCGCAATGCCGCTCGGTCGGGATAATTGATGGTGTTATATATACTATGGCTACAATAGCCTCCTATTTCGAGCATTTCAAGCCTGACAAGACAAGAGACTGACAGCTACATGCCTGTGCCGTTAATTTATTGCCAAATAAGCTTTACAGTAACAATTTTAACAATACACTTGATTAACGAACCTTTCGTATTTGAATTATGGTATGTCCTGCTGTAGGAAAATATCGTGAGGAAACCAGTATTTCATAGAACCAAAAATCATAAGACATGTGACATCTACCAACCCGCGCTGGGCCCACGTGGTGGATCACGGCCCACTCCCTCTCACCGAAAGGAGGCCTGTGTCCCAGCAGTGGGAACATCATAGGTCAATTATGAGAAAATTGTAACTCCTTTTATTAGCCGTAAAAAAATCTAAGTAATATTTGGCTTTCTTAAGGTAGTTCAAAAAAGAAACTTCGGAAAAGAGTGCCAATAGAAATTAATATTGGTGTATAAAATGTATTTGATTGATAATAAGCCTTAGGGTGTGGTTAGCAGGGGATCTAGGGACAAGCCAATAGCAAACGGTCACAGCCAAAAAAACTAAGAAGTATTAATGTAGAATTACGTGAGCAGCGGCCGTACGACATTTTATTGACGGTATTAATTAAAAATGGTGGAAATGTTGAACGTCAATCTTAATATTTTTATTTAGCGCGCGTATTGGATAAGGGTACAGATTTAGGGAATATAGATTTGACAGGAAATATTTCAGAAAGTTAATATTGTTTGTTCACAACGTAAATTTTTCTGATCATTTTAAATTATCAAAATATAGGTGTCATGGTCTTTTTCTTATTAAATAAAAAAAAAGACAAAATAAAACTATCGCATCTACAACTCACAACACTGATCTATACAAATATCTTTGTATAGATCAGTGAAGTTACTGGTTTATTTTAAAATTCTTAAGTAGAAAAAATACCGAAATTTGAATTATTTTAAGTCTTTATGTCGTTTTTTAACACTTTTTTGTTGTGGTAGGGCCACGCTGTTTGCAGCATGAATGGGCCGGCTTGACCGGGGAAGAACAACACTCTCGCAGAAGACCGACCTCCGAGTATTAGCGTTTCGCTACTGCGCTTCGTTCGGTGAGCGAGAAGGCTGGAGGCCTAATTCCTCCTGCTTTTCTCCTTCCCCTCCCTTTCCCTAAATAGGGAACTCTCGGCAACCGCATCTACAACTCCTTTGATTTTGCTTTGGGCGGCGATGACTATTTACCATCAGGTAGCTCGCCAGCTCGTTTTCCGAGTTATCCCATAAAAAAAACACTTTATATTATAAGTCAGCTTGTACAGTTCCTTATATTAATTAAAGCGCAAGTTAAAACTCAATTTTATGTATTTCTGTAAATAGATCTTTTAAAGACCCTTTATACAAGTCAGATGAAACCGGCCTAAAAAAAACTACGTCATAATCCGCGAGTTCACCTATAACTATATTGGACCCGCCGAGCACTGACCTACATCGCAGTAAATTCAAAACGGAATCCAACACAATCTGCGCTATAATTGGTGTGAAAAGGTCTCCAATATGTGCTTGTCTTTTTCCGCCTTCGACGGAGGGTGCCCGATAAATAAGCGAATGGTGATGGTAGAATGCTATCACATGCACCTGTCGATTTTTCAACGAGAGCCTTCGTGTAGTTAGTGTGGAAAGGGCTTTTTCTGCGAGACTCGTGCTGCGTTTCTCCTAGTTGTCTACGAAGCGCCTACGTATTGTCTACGAAGTGCCTACGGATAGTCTACGAAGTGCCTAAGCGTCGTCTACGAAGCGTCTACGAATTGCCTACGCGTCGTCTACGAAGTGCTTACGCGTCATCTACGAAGCGTCTACGAAGCGCCTACCTACGCGATGTCTACAAAGCGCCTACGCGTCGTCTACGAAGTGCCTACGTAGTGTATACGGAGTGTCTACACATCGTCGCATACACGCCGTCTTCATAGCGTCTAAGGTATGATTATGTCTGACTGTCAATATGATACTGTCTACTTTTCGGAACTTTATAATGAAAGAATAGAATCTAACAGCTTCTCGTGTGGCGCATACGCACTATACATACTCCAGCGCTCCAGCGATACGCGCTCCAGGTAAAACTCTTATAATAATTTCACGCAACAGGTAATTATACGATAATTCAAATAAAAGAACCCTTTACGTACTTTGGTGAATACGTATAGCAAGCTAAATAAATCACGTCGCACACTGGACAATAGTTCGCTTCATTCCATTATGCACACAAAGAGTCTCGCTAACAACGTCGCTTGTTTGTTAATTAAATACCTTTTACTTTTTGTTATAGCACGCTGTGTCTCTTTTAGTGTCGTGGTTTGGGATATAATGGGACCTTTTTTAAATTATTGTCTTCTGTGTGTTTGCCTTTATTGTATACGTAATTAGAATCTTTATATACTTTCTGATCATGCCTGCTTTACCTGAAGTTTGAGGCATAGACTCACTAGTATGTCTATTAACTACCATGTAGGAGCCAGCATGAGCACAATTACTGCAAGCTGCTACTGAGAATTTCATAGAAGAACCCAATATTACTTTGCATGACCCGGGAATTGGACCCAAGACTTCCCGCTTAGCAGCCACGTCTGTGACTACAAGACCATTGCATCTATTTAAATAGGTCAGCGTCTCAACCGCCAGCGTGCGTGTTTATACGTGAACGGAGCAAATGTGGTATGCAAGGAATGTAGAACAAATTTTTATGTAAATTATTCTTTATCCAAGAACTAAAGATAAAGGAAAATAATATACCATCACGCCTGTATTTCGCGAAGGTTTAGGTAGAGGTGTATTAATGTACACACACATTTTGTCTATATGTTGTGGTCCCATGTTATAGAGGGCGAGCCTATTGCCATGGCACAAATCCAGACTCTGAGCTGCTACTGGGAATTCCATAAAAAACCCAATAACACTATGCTTGACCTGAGAATCGAACTCAGAACCCCTAGCGTAGCAGTCGCGATTGGGACCATTAGACTAACGACGCAGTCTAAAAAATGGAAATAATAAATAAAGGAAAATATTTTGATCATTTCATATGAGTCACTAGTAGACAACAGTAGATTTATGAACGAATGAATGAATGAATGAATGAACAATATAACAGCCAATCCGCGGTATAATAAACATTGTATTGCAAATACTTGATTTCCCGAAGGGTTGCGCAACTTAGACGGTAGTCTGACCACGAGTTGATATTAATGTGGATAAAATAATGAGTGTTTGCCTAGTTCGTTTGGGAAAAAGGATTTATTTCGTAGATGGAACACGAAAATTTCGAAAAAATCTTTGTTCGTGTGTTTAATTCCTTTCTAAACCCTAAAATTTACGAATTAATTATTCGGCTCGTTTGATATTTTGTACTTAATATTGAGTTAGTGTGTTAATAGATTTTCATTTTTAATATGACTGACTCCAAATTAAATCTAGAACAAAACAGGAAGACAATGATTTTTTGCAAAATGATAATCTAAAGAGGCACATGGCATATACTAGTATGGAGTATTTAAAGTATTTGAAATATGACTTTTTTGCCAAAACAATGATGATTGAATGAATGAATTAGTACTTTTTCGGTTAATTAATAATTTCATTTTTTGAAGAAAGTAATAAGATTTTCATCATTAACCCATTTAGGTATTGTGTCACTGCTGGGCACGGGTCCCATCATCACGTTAGCTTACTGTAGGTTGGCAGACTTCACAGGCCGTTGAGAAAATCTCTCAGGCGTGCAGGTTATAAGTTATAAAACCATAGACTTATAAAGAATATTATTTTAAGTCAATGCTAAGACTAACCAAAACTTGTATCAAGTTCAACTTGATCATAGAATAACAACACTCTGCCTTGCCCAAAAAGGTAGGTAGAGTAACTTAATTAGTAATATATAAACGTAGTTACAGTAACTGTTGAAGTTACATTATAGAAGTTTCGAGAAGGTAAACCCTACATAGCCTAAATTTACTCTAATTATGTAAAACTTTTCCAATTTTCAGCAATTAACAATTCTTGCTATACGTTGAAACTTACTTGTGTTCCTACATTTTTAACTAGCTGTTTTTGCTGCTGTAAAAACTTAGTTTTCTATATAAATTCAGTTATTTTTTTCTAACAAAACTTGTAGAGGGACGAGGTGTGTTGCCCCTCCAACCAAAGGGAAGATCTTCCGTCCAGGCTGGTGTTTATTGTAAAGTGTGTTTCATACTACTTAGCCTCAAAAGTAAGAAGGGTGTAATGTGACGATGTAGGGTGAGTGTCAAATCTGGTTCCGGACATTTCGTTCCCAATCTACTGCCCCCCTGAAAAAGGAAATCTGGCTTTTATGCCTTGCCATTGTTACTTGACCTCCCCCGAAGCACCAGACATCCCCCTGTCATCGCCCATTTAAAGAAAGGAAGGGAGAAGGGGAGGTCGCTGTAAAATGGTACTGTTATAATAGGTATTGATCAAAGATTTGTATCGTAGTCGCATTATTTTGTGGTAAAAAGGGTGCCGCACTGGGATATTCTGTATTTTTTAGTAGCACCGCCCGAACGTGAGTTTGCAAGAATATATTTTTGGTCCTTCTGTTTTGTAGCACTTTGAATATACATATTAACAAGATATTCATATTACAAAAAGTAAAACCTTGTTCTGTATATGTATTGAAGTTTGAAGTAGGTACCTAAATTACAAATCGTTGACGTTTATTTAGGTACAGTATTTTTTTTTACCAAAGATTCGTTAATTTGAGATGTTTAATGAACAGTGAGCACCTGTAGTTTTCGAATCATCATAATTATTATCATGAGGACGACATTTAGGACGAAATCATTGACTACAAAGATCAATAATTTGTTTACCATCCGTAGACATAATATATGATTGATATATATATATATATATATATATATATATATATATATATATATATATTTATATTTCTAATAATCGTTTTTTATGATTGAAAAAAATCAATGAACAGAGATTGACGAAACAAGTATATATGGTGAGTATGGATGGACGAGTTGGAAGGGGAAGACCTCGGCGAACGTACCGCAACCAAATTGCGGATGTTCTTAAAAAAGGCCAGGTTCCGAGCACCCTAAACCGACGGTCATGCATGAAGAGATTAATGAATGTAGATGAAGCGAATGTAGTGTGCCAGGATCGTAGTAAGTGGAAATCTATAGTCTCTGCCTACCCCCATGGGAGACAGGCGTGACAATATGTGTGTATGTATGTATGAAAAAAATCAACGGATGTTAACGTAGACATCCACCAATACAACTTTAAAAACAGTAAGTACCTATTAAATATCCTGCAGAAGTCAATATTTTTTAATTTAACTTTAGCCGATGTTGTATAGTCAAACGCGAACGCAAGAGTTAAAAGAGGCTCTTTAGGATACCGGAACGGCTTGATGTCAGGACAAGATTTTCAACATAAATGACAGAAAAATCTTCCTATACTACCAGTGATGTTCTATTTTTAACGAAGGAGGTCGACATGATAATATACCTTCGCGGAAAATAAAGATTCAAAATAAGAATTTCTGGCAACATTTACTAAAATTGTAACTTCTATCTGCCTTCTATGGAGTGGATGCATGCACGGCTGCTGAGTGAGGTCCTAGGTCGAGCAAAGTGTGTTGAAGTTTTCTATTAAATTCATAGTAGCATTTTGAAGTTCGTATTCGTGCCTGATAACGCATACGTAAATTATAGGTAAACATCAGTACACTCCAGCGTACATTTTCGAAGATGAAGGCTAATGGTATTTTGTGTCGAAATTTTCGTTTCAGTTGATACCAAAAACATTTTTTTATATTCAGTGTGTAATGTGTCACCTGAAACACTCCATTTACTATGAACACAAGACATTGCTGTGTATTCCATCGCTGTTTATAACTTCTAACCGATAGGAACAGATCAACGAACTACGACGAACGAACGAACGAACTGTAATCTTTCAAAACAGCGCGTTTCTTTCTTTTTAGATTCTTCAATTATAACTTCTATTCACCATCCTCCTTGCGTATTTTCCGAGTAACCATCTAGTTTCAGCCGCAAGCTTTCATTTTATAAGTATCTTAGGACAACAGAAGGTAGTTGAAAAAATCCATTTTTCCACAACAATGTCTGTCCCAAGTCCCAGTGTTTATAAGAAAACGGTTTGTATGGAGCGCCTTCGTTATTCCGAGAAGGTACTGAGACGGCTTAAAGTTGCCTGTTCATGCTAAGATTATGGGAACAAGATGCGATTATAGTATATAAACTACTATGGGTGTAGGTACATTTGTTATGTGTTATACTAGCTGAATCGACAGACATTGTAATTATTTTTATTATTATTTGTTTTTATAAGAACTTTCTATAAACTGTTAGACAACAAAGATGAATGAAATCGGTAAAGTTCAATTTATGGCATGAAATATTACCTGCCTGTTCAACCTTATCAATTTTTTTATATATAACATTAACGAAATTGCATCTAAAACATTTAGTACCATAATATATCATCGAAATTAAAATTTATTGATGAACACTAGTGACGAGTAGCATCGCTATATCTAACTCATCAAAGAATACAATGCTTTTGTCCAATACAACAGAGACTGGCTTTAATACAAGAGTAGCGTATAAAGAATGCAATCTTGCAAAGAGATTGTTGCAAGAATACAGAGCAGCAGCGTTGAAATTCAAAAACTAAACGTTTTCGCCTCACAAAGTTATCGAAAAACAAATATTTCAGAAGTTGCACTTCGTCGATTGCCAAGATATTTTAAACCGGTTAGACCCCTTGGCGCTGCGGAGAGTTGTGGCCTCGCTTTGCACTTTCTATCGCCTATTCTATGGGGAGTGCTCCGAGAAACTGTTCGCATTGATCCCTGCTGCCTCTTTCCGCCATCGTTCTACGCGACAGCAGTTTCATCCCCATCATCAAGATGGTTGGCAGTCCACAACTATGCGTTTCTCTAGAAACTTTCTGCTTCGCGCAACAAAACTATGGGATAAACTACTGTCTGCAGTATTTCCAGACTTACGTGACCTTAAAATCTTCAAGAAAGAGCGTACTCCTTTTTAAAAGGCCGGCAACGCACTTGAGACTCCTCTGTTTTTGCGGTTGCGGGTGTCCATGGGCGGCGGTAATCGCTTACCATTAGGCGAACCGTTTGCCACATAGAAAAAAAAATTGAAGAAAAGCGCAACTATTTCTTTTTTATAAAGTCACAAAATATAATGGGATACAGACTGAACCTTTTCAATGCTATTTTCTGTTAGATGACAGAGATCAAATATGAAATGTTAAGATATTGCCAGCTTGAACACATTGAGTAGAGCAAGGCACTGTGATGCCATTGTAATCATTCATTCTTTATTTTTAAATTTATTTTTAGTTAGGAAAGAAAAGCCTCGTTGGTCTAGTGGTCCCAATCGCGACTGCTACGCTAGAGGTCTTGGGTTCGATCCCCAGGTCGAGCAAAGTGTTATTGAGTTTTTCTATGAAATTCTCAGTAGCAGCTCGGAGTCTGGATTTGTGCCCGGTGAATGGCAATAGGCTCGCCCCCTTTCAAAGTTCAAAGTTCAAATGTTTTTATTTCAAATAAGCCTTTACAAGCATTTATGAAACGTTATGACTCTAATTGCACGGTTCCAAAAGTTGATCCTATGGAGAAGAATCCGGCAAGAAACTCCATGGACACTCTTTTAAAATAAGAGGTATAACATTTTTAACTGGTACATTATGGCAATATGAGGATGTGAGAACATTGAAGGTTAATGTCTGAATTAGCTTTAAGTCAATATTAAAATCAAAAGGTTCCCAGCAACTGAGAACTTAATTTCATCCTAAAAATAAGAAGTTATGTGGAAGAATCCACATCATCAAACAAATAAACTATAAATTGTATCTAATCAGACATGAACGGCTAGAATGCACTCACATTTACAGTCCATTTTTATAAGTTGTGGTAAACAATACTAACCATATGAAGACATCCCGAGATATGAATAATGAATATATTCTGGTAAAACATGCCATTGAAGTATATTAATTTGAACCAGTATGTTAATGAAGACGAAAAATAAAAATAAATTGTGAGTATAATAGCCTCAATCAATCAGTAAATCAATAAATGTAACCTCAGGTTGCCAGGGAGGCCACAGGTGCGTCCGTATTTTGACACCACACGTTACTATCGTCAACGTAGTCCTTTATTTTATAATATGCTTTCTCAACAAGAACCGATTTAACGTAATTTTTAAATTTCTTGCCAGTGAGATCAGTAATAGATTTCGGGAGTTTATTGTAAAAACGCACACAATTTCCTAAAAATGATTTATTTGTTTTAGTTAATCTAAATTTAGGAACCACTATTTTATGTTTACCTCTAGTATTATGGTTGTGATAGTCGCTATTTATGCTGAACATATGCAAGTTTTTGCGGATATACATGATGTTTTGAAGTATATAGAGTGACGGCAGAGTTAGTATATTGACGTTCTTGAAGACTTCTCTAAGGGAATCGCGAGGGCCCTATTACATGGGACCCAAACATACCGGCGAACTGTGGGTGTACATTAAGTACACCTCTGCCTAACCCTTCGGGGAATACAGGCGTGATGGTATGTATGAAAGAAAAGCCATTATTTTATAGTGCTTTACACTATAAAATATTGGCTCGGAAAACTTGGTGGTTTTGAAACGACGACTTGACGAAGATATTCTGGCCGACGCGACGCATTCATCGTGCTAGAGAGCGATTTCTGCCCGGTAGGTAATGGTAATAGGCTCGCCCTCTATTACATGGGACCTAAACATACCGGCAAACTGTGGGTACATTAAGTACACCTCTACCTAACCTTTCGGGGAAAACAGGTGTGATGGTATGGTATGTTAAATCAACTATAATTCATTATCTTCCTGCCCTTTTACCAATTTATTTGGGATCAGCGCAGCTTTTCTTCCATTGATCCCTGTTATTCAATCATTCAATCCGTTGCCCATCATATCTGACTTCACACAAGCCATCCATATGAACTTTAAATACCTAAATAAGAAAAGGAATTACACTAAGAAATAATACGTGCAAGTAACATCCAAAGTTCGTAACATGATACCACTAAGTTGTATAACAGACGTGTAATCGTTAGTTATGATTAATGTTACTTTTGACTGGTTTCCTTCGCAGGAAATTCCCTTGAGTGTGTCTGCTCACAATGGAATGAGTGATTCCCACTATATTATGATTACAATGTATATTTGTGGGAAGCAGAGGTATCAAATAGTTTTGGATAATAACAGAACTATTTAAACTCCGTCATTATTTGTTTTTCAGCGGCAGTCGCTATATTGTCCATTGAAAAAATATACCTGTATGTAAAATAAACCTTCTAGTAATACCTAAGTATAATGTAAAACTTCTTATGTTACTATAAGAAGACTTTACGAAACGTAAAGTCTAAATTAGCTATAAGTATTATTTGTTACATAATGTTGCAGTGCCCTTACGGGGTTTCATGTTGTACCTGTCTATATAAATATAACACCTATTGTAACACATGAAAGCAATAAAGAACTTGAAACTTGAAACTTGAAACCTACTTGTTATAGCCATTGTTATACACATAGCATATTGGTCTATAATGTTCCCACAGCTGGGGTCAGGCATCCTCTCGGTGAGAGAGAGTGAGCCCAGTTTGGGTTGTCTGTTTTCGTTTTTTTTGTTCTAGGTTTCCTCACGATGTTTCCTTTCACCGTTTTGGGTGCAGTGGTGATCACATTTATTCTCATACTGACAAACGTTGTCCAGTCTTAGCTATGAGTATTTGTAATTGAACTCCTCCGAAACGGCTTAACCGATTTTTATGATGTTTTTTGTGTATATTTGATAGGTTAGAGAATAGGTCGTTACTAGTACTACTATTTTTAACCCTCTTACCCCCACCCTCCAATTTTTTATCACTATTTTGTATGACAGAACAACGTTTGCTTGATCAACTAGTAGATAAATTATTGTTGGTATGACTATTATAAATAAAGGCTAAATTGCTCGATCTGTAAATCGAATCCAGGAAGCTGCAGCTACGCTTACAACCAGTGGTTGGAAGTACAATAATTATAATGAAACTGAACCTGGCTATCGAATTTAGGGTAGCATGTTTCTAGTCCGTTCTTATAACCACAATACCAATAAGGTGTTTAACAGACATATAATCGTTAGCAATGATTAATAGCTGTTTTGACTGGCGGCTTGTTATTCCACACAGTGGAACAACGCCCTATTATGTAAGTACCTATGTTTAGTATAAAATCATTTCGTATTTTGGTTTTAAAACTTTAGAAAATTATTTGAAAAACTAATATTATAACAAATTTAAATAGAGAAGGTTTCGGAAGCTTAATTTGGTGGGATCTTTTGTTTTCGCCACCGACTTCCGAAACTGATTTAGACAGAAATTTTCAATTTCATATTTTTTTTTGTCACGTAGTTCCAATAGTATTTATGTTGATGATGTCATCGTTTTTCGAACGGTGAATGTTATTGTTGTTTCACAAAAGTGTGCCATACATTTATAGCATGACGGTAAGCAGAGTTAGTTTTGAGCTCACTGTATTGGGTTACTAGATGGATGTATTTAATATGTTAAATCATAGATGGCGCTGTATTAAACAACCAGCTTGCATTCTCCAACACAAAATCCTTTCATCCAACAAATAAATGTAAGCCGATTGATTGATAAATTGCGGGCACGGCATATAGGCCATACATCCAACGAGCGAACACCCGTAACTCACCAAGTTACGTACTAAAAACGTTTTAAATCGCCGCTCTTAACAGACAAACGTACCTAAATCCATCAAGTGGACCAAAAAGGAACTCGGTCACTGGCGACATACGTGAGCCAATATCTCTATATAGTTACGGATCGTAGAAAGAATGGAGAAGGTGCATTGTTCCATTGGACTCAAGATAGCCTAGCAATATGACCATTGGCAGCCAAGTCAATGGTTTCGATTGGATTCCAAGGCTCAGACTTATAGAAATTATGTGCGTCTCAAAGAAACGTCTCAACAACGTTTCAATTATAAAATAGCTGCAATTATTTCCTGTCTGATCAACACCCATTAAGAATCATCATCAACCATTGTTTTACTGCTGAGAATAGGTATTCTCTCGGAACGAATGGGTTTTTACATTAGAGTATAGTTGCTAGCCTAGTGCGCGTTGCCAGATTTATCACGCCGTTAAGAAAATCCCTCAGGCACGCAGGTTTTTTTCACGATGTTTTCCTTCACCGTTTAAGCGCGTGATAATTAAATATTAATTCGCACATGACTTCAAAAAGACAGGGTTCTCATTATTACAGAAAAAAAATGTTTCCGGAATATGGATACATTCAATTTTATATTAATGATTAATGTCTTCAGGCATTTACGGGGAGAAAAAAATATAAGAATAAAAGTTCTTGACGTATCCACTTTGTTTCCACGATATAAGTTCCAGGTCTTTTTGTTATATTACATCTTGTACGTGTCCAATAGGGTAACTCTACAAAAACTAAGAGTTGACTGTCTCATTTGTGGTCCGAAGAGCAACTGCTGCGTCTAGAGGTTTCGATTCCTAGGTCGAGCAAAGTGTTTTACTTGTGGTTTTACTATGAATTACGTAGTATAGTTTAGTTAGGTTAACGTTACAGGCTCATTTATTCCATGGGACGTTAAAATACCGGCGAACTGTTCTCAAGAGAAGCTGGGAGTTTTCATTTATGCCCGGTTAATGGCAATAGGCTCGCCTACTGATAATTAAAGTAACACTATTTCTTGACTGATGTTTCTACACGGTTCTAGCCTAGCCTATCTTTCTGATATTTTCGTCAGATATTAATTTTGAGTTTACAACAGAAACCCGTGTTTTATCTTTCTTTGACCACAGTTGTAAACAACTGTGGACAAGTATTACTAAAATAATTAAAAAGTAAACAGGAACCCAGCCACAAATGTTATCAAGTCCCACATTCACACGTAGTGGGTTGTACAGCCGCATAACCATTAACCAATCAACAACAACCACTGCGGCTTTTTATCTCTGCGTTAACGCAATGCCAGCTGCCATTGATTTCCAATAATTCAGTCTACTTTAATTAAAATCATTACATCGAAATGAGTTCACACGTAATTGCTTTTAGTTTCCATCTACAAATTCAATATGCAGCTTCACGGTCCAATGAAATATGGAAACGAACTAGTTTGAGAACAAAAGCGAATTCAGCTTTATTTAAAAACAAATTCCCATAATGTACGTTTGGTTGATTGTGGCTTTGTTGTTCGCGATTCATATTACACGAGTGTTGTATATCAATTAGGAAATTGTTAAACAATTTCAATGGAACAGTCGGTTCCTGTGAATTATTGCGCATATTTACTTGCTGTTGCCTGCTGCCTTGTTAGTCCAGTGGTACCAAGCGCGACTGCTACGCTAGAGGTCCTGGGTTCGATTCCCAGGTCGTGCAAAGTGATATTGAGATTTTTTATGAAATTCTCTGCAGCAGCTCGGAGCAGCCCATTGGTTAATGACAATCGGGTTCGCCCCTATTACATGGAACCTAAACATACCGGCTAAGCGTGGGTGTACATTAATACTACTCTGCCTTACCCTTCTGCGACTACAGGCGTGATGGTATGTTATGTTGTAAGTCGGCGCCATCTAGTTAAAAAAAAATGTAAAAAATCGACTTGTAAAAGTGTCCAGAAAAGATCTATTTACAACAAGCTTACTTGCAGTTTATATAAATACTAGCTTTCCGCCCGCAGCTTCGGCCGCGTGGACAACACGATCTAAACTGTTTAGTTTATTTCGACTTTCGACTCGAATAAGTTTTCGACGTTCAGGTTTCGGATTTCGACTTTCGGCTTTCGGCTTTCGGATTTTCGGCTTTCGGCTTTCGGTTTTTCGGCTTTCAGCTTTCAGCTTTCGACTTTCAACTTTCGACTTTCGGCTTACGGCTTGCGGCTTTCGGCTTTCGGCTTTCGGCTTTCGGTTTTTCGGCTTTCGGCTTTCGGCTTTCGGCTTTCAGCTTTCGGCTTTCGGCTTTAGGTTTGCGGCTTTCGGCTTTCGGCTTTCGGCTTTCGGCTTTCAGATTTCAGCTTTCGGCTTTCGGCTTTAGGCTTGCGGCTTTAGGTTTGCGGCTTTCGGCTTTCGGCTTTCGGGTTTCGGCTTTCGGCTTTCAGCTTTCAGCTTTCAGCTTTCGGCTTTCGGCTTTAGGTTTGCGGGTTTCGGCTTTCGGCTTTCAGCTTTCAGCTTTCAGCTTTCGGCTTTCGGCTTTAGGTTTGCGGCTTTCGGCTTTCGGCTTTCGGCTTTAGGCTTGCGGCTTTCGGTTTTCGGCTTTCGGCTTTCGTCTTTCGGTTTTTCGGCTTTCAGCTTTCAGCTTTCGGCTTTCGGGTTTAGGCTTGCGGCTTTCGGCTTTCGGCTTTCGGCTTTCGACTTTCAACTTTCGACTTTCGGCTTACGGCTTTCGGCTTTCGGCTTTCGACTTTCGGCTTTCGGCTTTCGGCTTTCGGCTTTCGGTTTTCGGCTTTCGGCTTTCGTCTTTCGGATTTTCGGCTTTCGGCTTTCGGCTTTCGGATTTCGGCTTTCGGCTTTCGGCTTTCGACTTTCGACTTTCGACTTTCGACTTTCGACTTTCGACTTTCGACTTTCGACTTTCGACTTTCGACTTTCGACTTTCGACTTTCGACTTTCGACTTTCGACTTTCGACTTTCGACTTTCGACTTTCGACTTTCGACTTTCGACTTTCGACTTTCGACTTTCGACTTTCGACTTTCGACTTTCGACTTTCGACTTTCGACTTTCGACTTTCGACTTTCGCTTTCGGCTTTCGGCTTTCGGCTTTAATCTTTCGGCTTTCGTCTTTCGGCTTTCAACTTACGGCTTTCGGCTTTCGGCTTTCGGCTTTCGGCTTTCAACTTTCGGCTTACGGCTTTCGGCTTTCGGCTTCTGGCTTTCGGCTTTCGGCTTTCGGCTTTCGACTTTCGACTTTCGACTTTCGTCTTTCGGCTTTCGTCTTTCGGTTTTTCGGCTTTCAGCTTTCAGCTTTCGACTTTCAACTTTCGACTTTCGGCTTACGGCTTGCGGCTTTCGGCTTTCGGCTTTCGGCTTTCGGTTTTTCGGCTTTCGGCTTTCGGCTTTCGGCTTTCAGCTTTCGGCTTTCGGCTTTAGGTTTGCGGCTTTCGGCTTTCGGCTTTCGGCTTTCGGCTTTCAGATTTCAGCTTTCGGCTTTCGGCTTTAGGCTTGCGGCTTTAGGTTTGCGGCTTTCGGCTTTCGGCTTTCGGGTTTCGGCTTTCGGCTTTCAGCTTTCAGCTTTCAGCTTTCGGCTTTCGGCTTTAGGTTTGCGGCTTTCGGCTTTCGGCTTTCGGCTTTAGGCTTGCGGCTTTCGGTTTTCGGCTTTCGGCTTTCGTCTTTCGGTTTTTCGGCTTTCAGCTTTCAGCTTTCGGCTTTCGGGTTTAGGCTTGCGGCTTTCGGCTTTCGGCTTTCGGCTTTCGACTTTCAACTTTCGACTTTCGGCTTACGGCTTTCGGCTTTCGGCTTTCGACTTTCGGCTTTCGGCTTTCGGCTTTCGGCTTTCGGTTTTCGGCTTTCGGCTTTCGTCTTTCGGTTTTTCGGCTTTCGGCTTACGGCTTTCGGCTTTCGGCTTTCAACTTTCGTCTTTCGGCTTTCGGCTTTCAGCTTTCAGCTTTCGGCTTTCGGCTTTCGGCTTTCATCTTTCGGTTTTTCGGCTTTCGGTTTTTCGGCTTTCGGCTTTCGACTTTAGGCTTTCGACTTTAGGCTTGCGGCTTTCGGCTTTTGGTTTTTCGGCTTTCAGCTTTCGGCTTACGGCTTTCGGCTTTCAACTTTCGGCTTACAGCTTTCGGCTTTCGGCTTCTGGCTTTCGGCTTTCGGCTTTCGTCTTTCGGCTTTCGGCTTTCAGCTTTCGGTTTTCGGCTTTCGGCTTTCATCTTTCGGTTTTTCGGCTTTCGGCTTTCGGCTTTCGACTTTCGACTTTCGACTTTCGACTTTCGACTTTCGACTTTCGACTTTCGACTTTCGACTTTCGACTTTCGACTTTCGACTTTCGACTTTCGACTTTCGACTTTCGACTTTCGACTTTCGACTTTCGGCTTTCGGCTTTCGGCTTTCGTCTTTCGGTTTTTCGGCTTTCAGCTTTCAGCTTTCGGCTTTAGGCTTGCGGCTTTCGACCTTCGGCTTTCGACTTTCGGCTTTCAGCTTTCGGCTTTCGACTTTCGACTTTCGACTTTCGACTTTCGACTTTCGACTTTCGACTTTCGACTTTCGACTTTCGACTTTCGACTTTCGACTTTCGACTTTCGACTTTCGACTTTCGACTTTCGACTTTCGACTTTCGACTTTCGACTTTCGACTTTCGACTTTCGACTTTCGACTTTCGACTTTCGACTTTCGACTTTCGACTTTCGACTTTCGACTCGACTTTCGACTTTCGACTTTCGACTTTTGACTTTCGACTTTCAACTTTCGACTTTCGACTTTCGGCTCTCGTCTTTCAGTTTTTCGGCTTTTGGCTTTCGGCTTTCGGCTTACGGCTTACGGCTTACGGCTTTCGGCTTTCGTCTTTCAGTTTTTCGGCTTTCGGCTTTCGACTTTCGACTTTCGACTTTCGGCTTACGGTTTTCGGCTTTCGTCTTTCGGTTTTTCGGCTTTCAGCAATCGGATTTCGGCTTTCGGCTTTCGGCTTTCGACTTTCGGCTTTCGGCTTTCGGATTTCGGATTTTCGGCTTTCGGCTTTCGGCTTTCGGCTTTCGGCTTCCGACTTTCGACTTTCGACTTTCGACTTTCGACTTTCGACTTTCGACTTTCGACTTTCGACTTTCGACTTTCGACTTTCGACTTTCGACTTTCGACTTTCGACATTCGACTTTCGACTTTCGACTTTCGACTTTCGACTTTCGACTTTCGGCTCTCGTCTTTCAGTTTTTCAGCTTTTGGCTTTCGGCTTTCGGCTTACGGCTTACGGCTTTCGGCTTTCGGCTTTCGTCTTTCGGTTTTTCGGCTTTCGGCTTTCGGCTTTCGATTTTCGACTTTCGGCTTACGGCTTTCGGCTTTCGGCTTTCGTCTTTCGGTTTTTCGGCTTTCAGCATTCGGATTTCGGCTTTCGGCTTTCGGCTTTCGGCTTTCGGCTTTCGACTTTCGGCTTTCGGCTTTCGGATTTCGTCTTTCGGTTTTTCGGCTTTCGGTTTACGGCTTTCGGCTTTCGGCTTTCGGCTTTCGGCTTCCGACTTTCGACTTTCGATTTTCGACTTTTGACTTTCGACTTTCGACTTTCGACTTTCAACTTTCGACTTTCGACTTTCGACTTTCGACTTTCGACTTTCGACTTTCGACTTTCGACTTTCGACTTTCGCTTTCGGCTTTCGTCTTTCGGTTTTTCGGCTTACGGCTTACGGCTTTCGGCTTTCGGCTTTCGGCTCGGACTCGGACTTCGGATTAAATTTCAAGTAATTTTGATAATAAACAATTTATTTTCCATACAAACTTTAACACCCCTATTTAGGTATCCATTTAAGAAATGTAATTTCAACAGTCCAACTAACAAACTAGTTTATCTTTTATCACAATGAAACACTCATAATGTAGTTACAAGCCACGGTTTATGACTTGTAGAACTTCGCTTAAACTAACAGCCATTGCACAAAGTAACAACGAAATTATCTTCATATGTAGCTAACAAAAAATCTAATTGCGAGTTACCTTTCTGCGTTTTGGTATTTGTTGTTGTATCTTTCTGTGGCATCTTAGCTCACAGACGGATAAACCGATTTTTATTCAGTAGATTTGTTAACTGCCTCAGTTTAGTGGTGCAGTGCGCAACTGTTACGCTTGGGTTCAATTACTAGGTCGAGCAAATTGTTATTGGATTTTTCTATGAATTTCTCAGTAGCAGCTCGGAGTTTGGGTACGTGCCCGGTGAATGGCAATAGGCTTGCCTCTTATTACTAGAGGTTCCATCGAACTGTGGACGTACATTAAGTACACCTCTGCCTAATCCTACAGGAAATATAGGCGTGACGGTGTGTGGTTGGTATCATGTAGTACCTTTCCTTAAATATAACACCTACACATTTATACAATAAAGTACCTACTTGATGGAAAGAACGAAGAAAGTGAAACATTATAAAAAGTTTTCAGTTTTAAACCTCTAATGAAGTGGGTTAAATTGTGGTCGAAGTTAAACTATGCCAGTAGTCAAATTCCTAACTAAAATAAATTTTAATTCAATTTCAACTAAATCATAAAGCCAGCGGATATGGAACTGCAAATTTAACATTCAATATTTTTATTACATTTAAAGTTAAAGGTTTCATTAATTGGGTTCCGTACAAGTATCGCTGAGCTGAATATCGGACGTAATGAAAGCTTCAGGTATCACTTGAACTGGCCCCGGTAAACGGATAGAACGAATGATGAACGATTCATAACATTGATATTCTGCGTTCGTTTGCTGGAAGTGCAGTTATTCTAAATTTGGTTTAATAATAAACGTAAGAAGTGGATAACACAACATAGCCTCTTTGGATAACCAACGATTGTTAACCCAATACATTTAAGTAGTAAATGGCTAATGCAAATTTTCAAGTGTAGCGAATAGCTGTACCTATTATTACTTATTATGTTATAAAAAAAGGTATAAATTAGGTCATAAAATAAAAAAAAGCAGCCTCATTAGTCTAAACTACTCGTTTTTTTTGTTGGTTGGTCGAGTAATATAAAATAATTATGTCAAATAAAACCTCGTACGTGCAGTTAAATTTAATATTTAAATTAGTGCAATCATCATTAAAAGTTGTCTTCGTTTCTTCGTAGCGCCATCTGGGCGCCTCCGCGCGAAACAAAGACAATAATCGATAGTGATAATCTGTAGTGCTACACGCGTCTGCGATTAGATGGCGCTGAACAAAAGGTTACTTCATAGGATCACTGTCTGATGACAGTTACCTACTACCTACAGTTACCTGTCCAGCCGTCCAGCCCAACCGTCCAACCGTCTGTTAGCCAGACGGCTGTCTGATTGTCTGTCAAGACTGGTCAGTGGTAATGCCATGGGACCTAAACATACACGCGAACTATGGGTTCTCTGCCACACACTCCCGCATAAAAACCGCAAGTGCCTTCCCTTGTGACATTTGCCACAATTATGACAAGGGGTTGTCCAACAGTCCTTTCAATTACTAACTCTCATATCTACCTGGCCTATAAACCCATTCAGAAATTATATAAAACATTAATGATAGTAACTTTTACAATAAAACCATTTTGAATGTAGAAACGGTTTGTTCAAGTACGTTACCCGTATTTCTCTTAAAAGAAAACCAGGTATGAATGTATTAAACTCGCAGGACCGAAGTTTCGCAGTCTAGCTATAATGAATGAACTCGATATCGGTCGTAATGAGAACTAAGGTAATACTGAAATTATCCGTCCGGCTACCGCAACGCGATACATTCATACCTTTGATATTTTACCAAGATGCTAAAAATATTTTTAGCTAGAAGAGTCACAACAAATAAGATTATTTTAACTCTTATTATTGTCATGTCTTTACCAGGTGACAGGGAAGTGGAGGAGTATTTCGAGGCTTGGGTAAGATAATACATTTTTGTGTTTTGTAAATAGATTTTTTAATATTTTTTTTGTAACAATCTCTATTTAAATGAATAGGATATTTCAAAAGATTTTTTATTTCATATTTTTGTTGTGTTACTACTTAGACTATGATATGGCCATTTGATAACGTAGGTAGATAGATACACTAAGATAAAAAATCATTTCTAACTCTAACAAAGAATTTCCCACACTACGCTTTACGTAAAAAAACATGACTTTAAGACTTTTTTTACTAGATATATTTTCTGAGAACTATGAATGTTCGGTGAAATTTACAGCATAGATCTGCCATCTTGTATACCTATTATTTCACAGATGATATATTGTTCTAAATTCTTTATATGCAAAGAGAAGATGTGATGCAAAATAGTTCATAAATATTTACAAGGCATAAATGCACGTATGTGACATTGAACGCTTATCCATAGAATAGTGTTATGAAACAAATATAGCTTTCAAACCACGCTTATTATCACATCCATTGGCAAAACATCTTTACTGTATGTCGACAACTTTCTTCCGTGAACACAAAAGCTCAGTTGGTTTGGAACCGCGGTGGCTCGCGGTCGCGTCAGTCGATACCGGTGTGAATCTCGTGTTGTGTTCCACTAGTTACGATCGACTATCGGTATAGTATTATATTTAATTTTATTAAAAAATAAGTCCCCCGATTTCACCCTCAGTGATAATAAAACTGACTGAATAAGACTGCCTCGTTAGCCTAGTAGTCCCAAGCGTGACTGCTACGCTCGAGGTCCTGGGTTCGATTCCCAGGTCGAGCAAAGTGTTATTGGGTTTTTCTATGAAATTCCCAGTAGCAGCTCGGAGTCTGGATTTGTGCCCGGTTAATGGCAATAGGCTCGCCCCCTATTACATGGGACCTAAACATACCGGCGAAATGTGGGTGTACATTAGTACACCTCTGCCTAACCCTTCGGGGAATACAGGCGTGATGGTATGTTATGTGATAATAAAAGTGATACAAAAATGTTTAATTTGTTACTGGAATTATTAATTAAACAAAATTGTTGCTAAGTTTGTGATCGCAATAAACAAATTTGTGGCTTTATTAGAAGGTGGGTGAAGTCGGGTAATTTGGATAAGTATGTGTGAAATTAAGTTATTTGGCAGTTTAAATGGATTCACGACAATCATGTGGCTTTAATTACTGGTTTTAGGCTTCGTATTAATTTCGTTATTTGCCTTTATAATTTTATCGGAATTCTTGTGGATAATTATTAGGGTTGTACTAATATTAAATTTAAAAGCAATTTACCTTCAACTTTACAAGTAAGACTGTTGATTATAAAAATTTTTTAGTTGTTTCACATATATTGATACGTTTTCGATCAAGATTGATAATTGTACTGTTAGCTTGAATGCATTAGACTATCATATTTCCTGATGGTAACACCAAAAAGGATAGGAGATAAGATGAAGTATATATTTAAAATAAATACTCTTTCGTACTTTGGTTTTCATATACACATGACAGAATACTGCAAGACTATTTATTTTGGAGCTGGTCTTGGAGTAGGTAGGTTCACATAAGGTCAGGTCGACAGTTTATCGCTGCGTGATATCTCGTAGAAACGCAAATATTTTGGCTCGATAAGTGTGATCGGCGCAATACTTTTTTTTTGTCCCGTGTGGAAATGCAAACCCAATGGTTGAGTCAGACTCCTACCGATTAAAACCATTTCCCGCACATGAGAAGAGGCTTTGAATCTTCAAAGGAACACTACCGTGAGCTCTCCTGTATGCTAATAATTGCCTACCGATCCGACAGAAATCCGAACGTCCGGTAAAAGTTTCGTCACCGACAGTTTAAAAGGGGCGCCTTGTGAACACTTTTATTGAACCACATTATGCCAAAATGCATCCAATACATTTATCATAAATATACCATACCTTCACGTCTGTATTCCCTGGATTGTTAAGCATAGGTGTACTATTTTACAGCCCACATTTCACCGGTATGATTAGGTCCAATAATATAGTTTAAATAGGAGGGGACCCTATTGCCATTAACCGGGCACAAATCTAAATTTCGTGCTGAGAGTTTCATAGAAAAACCTAATAACACTTCACCCCACTGAGAATAGAACCATGGACCAGGTTGCAGTAGCGCCTAGAACCACTAGACTAATTGGGCAGATTTTTAAACTATTAGTGTTATTTATAAATTTTGTTGAAATGATAATTTATCTTAGAAAGAGGTGGCGTTTTGTTAATATCTTGAGTTGTCAACCTTAAATGTTGACACCTTGAGAAGTATCTATGAAAATTGTACAATTTTTTAAGTGTTTTTCAGTGATACTTTCAGACATAGGCTAGTAATAGAAGTTGATGGACAAACATGTGTTGGATTTATGTTTAAAGTAATAATAATGATTTAGTGTGTTGTGATTAAGTGATTGCCTCTCTGGACTTATATTCGCAAGCTCAGTCGCTAAGCAAGAGGTCTATGGTTCGATTCGCAGGTTGAGTAAATTGTAATCGAGCTTTTCTATAAAATTCTCATAAGCAGCTAACAGTTTGTATTTTTTCCCGGTTAATAGTAACGCTGCTTTAACCCTTCAGGTAATACAGGCGTAATAATATGTTATGTTTAGTATTAAACGTAATAACGCACAATCTTTGCATTTGCAGTACAGTGGAGGGTTTGAATTTGATTAAGCTTCTAATTATTTTTAGATTAATACCTTGATGTAAAGCAAATTATAGAGCTGTCACCACCTGTTTGTATTCCCGCGCAATTTGTGACTTGATTATTTAATACGAGTGTCTTTTGTTTGAGATTCCATATACGCAGTCATTCATTGTTTATAATGGAACCATTCCATATTTAAAAAAATGATGTGCGTTTGAATAACCTCTTATTTGAATATGTAGATTAAGGTCTATTCACACTACATATACAAATATATTGCAATTAAATTTAATTGCAACTAAATTAAAACAATCCAGCAAATCCCTAAAGGACCCCTGGTGTACAAAATAATTGTTTTTGCATTGCATTTGTAATTAAATACTTGATGCATTTTAATTGGCATAAAATTGCTTTGTGTAAATCTAAAAATAAAAAATGTGTGGGTATGGAAGTGACTCTAAAGATGTTTTGAATTGTGCAGTTTATGAAGGGAAAGAAAAGTTACTATGTATATTTCAATTTTAGAAAATATCTTAGTACTATTGCCGTGGTTTACCGCCTTAGAAAGACTATTTACTTCGACGAAAATATAACGTTCTGTAATATGAAGGTATGGTAAAAAAGTATATATATGTACATACAAATTTTTTGACCAAGTACATAAGAGATATAATATAGATTCAGTTAATGAGTTAATATCAATCTTCAATCGTATTCTACGATTTTATATTCAATTCAATGTATGTTCTCAGGTAAATGTTGTCAGCGAGTCGCAGACAAAAATATTAGCCAATTAAAATCTGATTGTCTCATAAATACTTTTTATTGCGCACTTAAAATAAATCTAGCTGCGCTAATCTGTGTGAGGCCTTATAATATTGTTTGTAATATATGATGGACTAGTTTCTGCCCGCGACTTCGTCTGCGTGGACTGCAGAACAGAATCCAGCTTGGATAAAAGGTATCCTTTGTGTAAGTCCGTTCCAAAGTGTAGTCTTTGTAAAATAAAATTGGACACACATAATATAAAAAAAAACAGCGAACGTATTTAAATATTTTATAATATTTTTAAACCCATTCAGCAGTTTTTGTGTAATTGAGTACAAAACATCCAAACGTCACTGCCTCATTAGTCTAGTTGCCACATTGGTCCTAAGTGCGACTGCAACGCTAGAGGTCCTAGGTTCGATCCCCAGGTCGAGTAAGTGCGTTATTGGGTTTTTATATGAAATTCTCAGTAACAGCTCGCAGTCTGGATAATTATATGCCCGGTGAATGGCAATATATTAAAAGCTCGCCTGCTGTTACATGGGTCCTAAACATACCGGCAAACTGTTGGTGTACATTATTACACCTCTGCCTGACCATTCGGGGAATCATGGACTTATGATGTTTTCGAAAACTATAAAAGACAAACAAAAATCGACGGCAAATAATTACGGCTTAAAGTCGTCACCTATATATTTGATACGTAGATGTTATGTAATGTTGTATTATGGTTTACTATAACTATGTAATTATCGTCTAATTAGAGAGTTGTTACTGTATAATAAGGATTTATAATTACCTACATATGGCCGCCGAAATGTATTATTATTTTATTCACACTGAAATGTGACACATTTATTCTCGTATGTGATTGTATTTTTAAGAAATACGAGTGTACTTACCTATATATTTTATCATTGAGATAGTTTTGGATTTTATTAAAATAATTTTTTGAATGTTGTCTTTATAGCATTTTGTTAGATTTCAATTCACATAAAATATTCAGCAAAAATAAATCCGATAAAGAATACTAAAGAAGAAATGAAAAGCATCATCTTTTCTATTTGGAATATTTTTTATACAGATATTGAGATATTTTTTACCTCACAATGTTTTCCTTCGCCGTTTTGGGGGTATTGGTGATGAAATAATTTATCCAAAGTGCCTGTCTGGGTTCGAACCTACGACTTACAATTCTTAATTCACCATTCATCACTGCTTAATAGCAATATTGGGATCTTAAATCTCACCGGCAAACTATGAGATATGCAGTTCAACTCTGCTTAGCCTACGAATATAGTACCTATATACATACATACATGCATACACTCACGCCTTTTTCCAATAGAGGTACTCAGAAACTATACAACGCCATTTGCTAAGATACTTGCATACTCCTTTTGCTTCGTCCACATTTATACATCTTGTCATACACATGCGCCGGTTGTGGGCGTATAAGTATATTACCTATTTACATTATAATACATATTTACGTAAATTTTTTCACACAACGACAAGCACGAATATGAGTAACATTATGGCACGCGCCCATATTTCTTTCAACTTATTTGACTAAAAAAATTAAAAACTCCTCGTTTTACGTGTAGTTTACACGTTAAATGCGTGCGTTATAGTTATTTGGGTAAAATAGGTCATTAAAACAAATGGCTCCGGTACCGAATGATGTTCGGTATAATAAATAATCAAGCCGCAGCGCTGCAGGGTGCTAGTTATAATTTTCATAACATAACATCACGCCTGTATTCCCGAAGGGTTAGGTAGACGTGTACTAATGTACACGCACCTTTCGCCGGTATGTTTAGGTCCTTTATATTAGGGGTCAGCCTATTGCCATTATATAGTCATAATTTTCATAGTTATATGTTTTTAGAGTTAGAATTATGGGTTAGCGGTACCAGTAATTCCTGTACCTATAGTCATTCAATCTTACGTAGTCCATTTCCATGGCCATTCTATCAATCGATAAGTCCGACAGGAACCAATCAGCGCGTCAGGTGCGTTCCGTCGCATGCCATTTCACAATTTGACGGTTTCGTTTCGATAGATTATGATCTAACGATAAGCATCATTAGATCATAATCTATCGAAGCGCAATTTTACGGTGACATATACAACCTTATCTATTTTACGTTTCTATTAGTTAAAACTTTCGTACACTATTGAGCTCCGAACCAAAAGTTGTATAAAATGTTAATTCCAATTTCATTGAGCTGTAACGAATTTATTGATGGAACTTAAAGTTTGAAAATATAAATAGAAATATTTATGTACCCTTTAGTTCTGAACTAACATTTAATTACCTAAAACTTGAATTAAAAACTTAGTTTTAGTGACAGAATCTAATCACTCAATTAGTATTCATCGTAGCAAGGCTACGAAGGGTCTACGAAAACCGTAGCGCTCGTAGGCTTGCTACGGTTTCGTAGAAGTTGACGACGAAGCGTCTAGCTAAGATAAATTGCTTTGAAAATCTACATCAACGCAAAAATGTCCTTAATGTCTGTTAACTGTCAAATTATCATCTACTTAAACTTAATAAAAGTTGAACTAGTAATTGAGTGCGGTTTATAAGTACTGACAGCTATTCCCGTTGGTTATAACTTTTTTATTAGACCTCTAAGTTTTAGGAAATAGTTTATTCAATCAAAAAGTTTGTCTTTTATCGACACTAACGTCGTACAATGAGAAAAAAGAAAAAGTTTATTGAGAAAAACATAACAAATACAAGTTTAAGTATAGTGAAAAAAGACAGGCTCAAATGTAACAAAAGGAAATCTAACCTACGACCCGCGGTTCAGGAACTTAGCCACTGCACCAAACGTGCTATCAGAACCACTATCGAAATTATTAATTACAATCAAAAATTTTATTCACTGTCAGAATTATTAATCAATATTATTCATTATAAAAATCATTTCACTTACCTAATAAAAATACCTCACTCATAAGCGTTCTGCTTCAAATAATTTACCCTACACCTCGGAAGGTTAATTAAATCACGTATGTACCGCTAGCGCTGTCAATAAAGTGAACCTAATTGGGGCGCCTGAACTTTTGCGTTAACCCAAGTACCGTAACCGCCAGTTTAAATCTAACTAGTTTTCCCAGTTGCTAATTTAAAAGGTAATAGTCGTAATTAGTTGGTTATCTTCGAAGGTATAGGTTAAGGGAAAAAATTACAAATTTAAAGTGAGGTAGGTGTAAAAAGCTGCCTCAGTATGCGTGATTGTTACGAGGTCGATTCTCACGTCAAGTAAGAGGTTACTGAGTTTTACCATGAATTCTCGGTAGCAGCTCAGTGTTTGGATTTGTGCCCGGTTACTGGCAGTAGGCTCGCCCTCTATTATATGGAATTTAAACATTCCGAGGAAATGTTGTAGGTTCTGCCTAACGCTTAACAAGCGTGACGTTGTTATGTCTTATCTTATTGCTTGAAATTCATAGAAAAACCCAATAACACTGCTCGACCTGGGAATCAAACCCAGGAGATCAATTGTAGCAGATTAGACTAGTGAGGCAGTCAAATTTTCCTTTCATAATTATGGAAAAAAACCTATAACACTTTGTTCGACCTGGAAGTCGACCCCGAGACGTTGTGTCAAATAGCTGCACTTATACCATTCGCTGACCCTACAAAGACAGAATATAATTTTAAGTAGGGTAATCACTGAAAAATAAACTGTATTCTTAAAGTACTCTTGAGCCGCGACAAGTTTGTTTGAACGTTTAAACACCTAATGGATTTGGTTTAAATTTAAAGTACTTTGACTGACGAAAACACTTATGGTACCCATGGGTTGGCGAAATTAAGTTTCACGCGAACAGGAAAACTCTACGAAAATGAACCCTAGAGACAACAACATACTCATTATATTTTTATACATACCATCACGCCTGTATTCCCCAAAGGGTTAGGCACAGGTGTACTAATGTACACCCACATTTCGCCGATATGTTTAGGTCCCATGTAATAGGTTGCGAGCCTCTTGCCATTCACCGGGCACATGTCCAAACTCCGAGCTGCTACTGAGAATTTTATAGAAAAATCCAATAACACTTTGCTCGACCTGGGAATTGAACCCAAGACCTCTAGCAAGCAGTCGTGTTTGGGACCACTAGACCAATGAGGCAGTTTAGTTATATTTTTTTACAGTGTTTTGTGTGCGTTTTTTTTTCTAAATTATCTTCATAATCTATCGTAAAGCAGAAATTCAGAACAGAGAAAATTATTATCCTTTATATTTATTACCTTTTGCCCTCGGTTTCTTTCACCTCCAAAAGTATGTATCCTTTTTGAAGAAGGATGCTTCAGTAGAAGAAAATGACTTTGCATTTGTAATATTTGTTATCAATAGGGAACCTTCATAATGCTTATAAATAAAAATATGGATGAATAAAAACAGGGATTGACAAAACAAGTACCTACACATACCTACGTGGTGAGTAGTTATTGGTGGAAGAGTTGCAGACATTCTCAAAAAGCGTCAAAAAATTATTGGAAGATAAATGAGTTTAGTTATAGCTCATGCATTTTGTGAGGCACATCATCATCATCATCATCAACCCATTACATTGTCCCACTGATGGGCACGGGTGAGGCACCTATCAAGTGGAAAATCAGTATAATAATATTTTTATGTAACTCATAACCCATAACTTTAGCCATACACGATTCCTCATAAGTTTTAATATAAAACCATCCACATGGAATAAAATTGATAAAAGAAGCGAAGTAACCCAAGAATTATTTTACCTTTTTATTAAAGTTTGTGTTCGTGAGTGTCTGTGAAATGTGAACAGGTGAAACCACCTGTTAGTATGGACATCAAACGGACACTTGAATGTAGCTGTACTGTCGCCTTGCGGTCAAAGATATTGTAAATACTACGGGGATGGTATATGGAAAATATAAGGACAGTCTTGTTATAACTCAATGCACAGTTGATGTGAAATCTCTATTTTCGAATGTCAGAATTTAAATTGCATGTACTTATTTATTATGTGCATTAAAATTAGGAAAGAGCCCGAGTTTTTGGTAAAAAAAAATATGTTATGAACTGTACGTTCATAACATACATTTTTTTTTACAAAAAACTACGCCACGCCTATATTCCCCGAAAGGTTAGGCAGAGGTGTGAATGTAAACCCACATTTCATCTGTGTGTTACGGTAGTCAGGCAATTTAGGAAATAATGAATATTTTTACGTTTTCGCCCTAGCCTTTTTTCAAAATATGTACGGCTTAGATTTGAGTTTTACCTAACGCAGTTGAATATTAATTAATAAATATTACATGGCCGAAGTATACATTCAAAGAATTAAATTATTGATGATAGCGCCTGTACTTCATATTTAACAGCCCAGAGGTAGGCTTTGTTCATTAAAACTTTTATATATAATTATACCCTTTAACAAGTCCACGATATTATGAGTCGTGTTGTTTTGAAACTTTGAATAATTTAACCTGTTATTATAATGAAATTAACCTACTTCTTGATAAACATTGCTTCTTCCCGTAAAGAGTAAACAATATATAATATCAGATCTGCATACCCATAAGGCAATATAGGAAGTACATAACATAGCATCACGCCTGTATTCTCCGAAGGGTTGATCCAGACTCCGACAGAACACTTTGCTCGACCTGGGGATTGAACCCAGGTCCTCTAGCGTAGTAGGTAGTCGTGCTTCGGACCACTAGACTAATGAGGCAGTCCATAGGGCTAGTATCTCAGAGATATTAGCAGAATTACACCCCACAAATGGCGCCATAATTGCTTCATACAACGCATGTAAAATCCCTAGTCACGATTCACTTTAGTACACTCTACAATTATGTTTAAATACAGCTGTGTGGCCAGCCCTACAATTACGAATTAAAAATTAAATAAAAAATGAACTAATTACAGTGATACCGTGATTCCACGACTAATGCTATGTAAATAACTGTGCAACAATCACGCACGATCAATAATTAAAATATTCAAGTTGTCAGCATGACGGTCATACATATTCACATAATTACCGTTTGTCACGAATAATTTGCGAAATGTTTATTTATGTTTTGGGGTTTTTGGACAGCATAACATTTTTTTTATGGGGTAACTCGGCAACCGAGCAGGCGTGCTACCTGATGGTAAGTAGTCATCGCCACCCATGGACATTTGCAAAACCAAAGGAGTTGCAGATACGTTGACGAGCCTAGTTAAGGAAAAGGGAAGGGAAGGAGAAAGAAAAGGACAGAGGGAAAAATTGGGCCTCCGGCGCTCCACACTCACCGTACGAAACACAACACTATGCATACTGCAACTTGACGTCGATATTCTGTGCGGACCCATTCATGCTGGCATGTAGCTACAAAACATATCATAACTATAGAACATGCTCGTATCTTTCAAAGGTTAGACAAAGGTAGTAGTAGTGTCTCGCTAGCATGTCTACGTACCAGCATGAATGGGTCGACACGACCAGGGAAGTACTACCCTCACACAGAATTTCGACGCGATGTGGCAGTTTGCATACCGTTGCGTTTCGTACGGTGAGTGTGGAGCGCCGGAGGGCCCAATTCCTCCCTCAGTTCCCTTCCTTCTTCTATTCTCCGTTCCCTTTCTTAATAGGCTCGGCAACGCATCTGCAACTCCTTCGGTATTGCAGATGTCCATGGGCGGCGATAACTTCTTACCATCAGGAGTCTAGATTGGTGCCCGGTAAATGGCAATAGGCTTGCTCCCTATTACATGAGACCTTAACATACCGGCGAAGTGTGGATGTACATTAGTACACCTCTGCCTAACCCTTCAGGGAATACAGGCGTGATCGTATGTTTTATGGTAAAAATAATATACCACTAGCTATTCATTTCACTTGAAAAATATGCCCATGAGTGCAGGACAAAGTTCAAAAGGTCGTTCAGCGCTTATGCTAACGTCTGTCAGTAGCAATACAGTTTCAATACTGCGCTCCTTTTGTTTTAAATCGATTCACTATCGTGACATATTCGATACAAAATGCAGCTGGATCGCAAAAATGTGTCAGGGGAAATCTTTTTAAACGCTGTTGCACCGAGAAAATATGGCTAGTGCCATATTGAAGCCGATTCTGGATCAGATGTTTGACGTTTTTTATATCTTTTTGTATTTTTTAGGGATTTTCCATGCAAAGATTATTAAGTTATTTAAGGATTCGAACCTGCGTCTTCTGGTTAAGTACACCTCAAGTTTTTTATATTGCTATTATTTTATCATCGGTGAAATATAAAAAAGATTCTTGCATACTTCTTTTGCTTCGTCCAGATGTATGCAAGAATCGTAGCAGATGGCGTTTTGTAGTTTCTGCCTACCCCTATGGAAAAAAGGCGTCAGTGTATGTATGTGTGTATGTATAAAAAAGACTGCCTCATTAGACAAGTGGTCCTAGGCACGACTGCTACGCTTGAGGTCTTGGTATTCTATTCCCAGGTCGGGCAGTGGGTTTGAGCTAACTCTGCAAATGAGAAGGCGTGCCAGCTCATCGTAAGTGATCATCGCCACACATGGACCATCAAGAGGCGTTGCAGATGCATTGCCGAGCCTATTAAGGAAAAGGGAGAAAGGAGGAAAAGATACATCGGTCTGTTACAATTTTATCATATGTATAGAATATAAAATTACTGTTGTCAAATATTTAATTCTTTTACAACAGAAAAAAACCTTTAGGGCTGATCACGCGGCGAGGTCACGAGTTGAACTTGATTTGTTTGTTTCCTCATGACAAAGTTCCCTTAAAGTTGAACATTAGTCAGGTTTCTTTAAAACATGAACGTGAGTACCAAATAAATGAAATTTTTCACGACATTATTTAATTGACATTATTTTAACCAACATTAAAAACAAAATTGGGAAAAGCCGATTATTTATTTTTTTAAACTGGTTATCTATAGCAATCGCTATATGTATATTTATGTAGAACCCGCCGAACTTACGAGTATATATTTTTTATAATGTTCTCTTTACGTTTTTTTAAGTTATTTTTGTTTGTGATGAGAATTTAAGGATATTATCTATAAGTTAACTAAAAGAAGCGGCGGTAGCCTAATGGCTAGGGCGTCGGACTTGCGATCATGCGGTTGCCGGTTCGAAACCCGACCATTGCACTACCGACATGAACCCACTCGTAACACAAGCATTTAGCTTAGCACGAGGGGTTAACAAGATTACTAGTAATGTGTGAACCACATTACTAGTAAGCTTTTTTTTTTTTAAAAAAAAAATATTGTTATAGATAATATAATATAGGAAAAGACCTTGTAATTAGGGGGGAAGTTACATAGCTGTTCTCAGAACTACAAATTCAAAGACTTATTAGAGAGAGTGCCATATCCTAGAACTAAGATCAATGATAATTTCCATTAATTTGTTAGAAGCATTTAGATGTAGAAATGTCTTACATGATCCTAAGACGATTAACATAATCGGTATAGCGTTTTTTTGGCATAGAAGTCGCGCATTAGATAACTCCTCTAACGTTAAACCAAATGTAGGGAATTGGGTCGCTTCTCGTTTTCGCCTACTTTTCACAAGTTAAAATGTTTAAATGAAAGCGACGCTACAGTTTCCCCCCCAGCTTGCTCGGCATTTATTAGAGGCTTAATTTTTAAAGTTCTTTAATTTTTGATGATTAAGGAGATGGAGAGTTCATGTTCCTAATTTGGAGGAATATTTTTTTAAGGTCCAAAGAGGCTCTAATTTATCTTGCTAGTGACTGTGAAAGTTTTAGCTGAATTGGAATGTTATTATATATCATATTGACATACCATTATACTAGCAGACACACATTTGCCAGTATGTAATAAGTCCCATGTAATGGTTGGCGTGCCTCTCGCCATTATCCGAGAATTTCATAGAAAATCCCAATAACAGGAACTCTAACTACTGCTCTAGGAAGCAGACGCACTAAGGACCACTAGACTATTTATTGAATCATATTGTGATTCATCAAAAGTTGCCATATTAGCCCCCCTGATCATTGTGAAGCGTTACTTACGTAAAATATTTCACATTACCTTATAATAATCATAACATATTTATAATATTCATAAAACACAGCTTGTGTTTGTTCCGTCGAGTACGATCCGAAATGATTACACGATTACATAATACTAAATATTATGAGTTGTTGAAATATTTACTGCCTGCGGAAATTAAGTCCACGATTTTTATGAAATGATGATGCTTTCGATGCATCGTAATATAATTTATTTTAGAAAATGACTATGGTTGTAAATTATTAATTAGAAGAATTGCTTAATGATGCTATTTTCAACCGACTTCAAAAAGGAGGAGGTTCTCAATTCGTCTGTATGTTTTTTTTTCGTATGTTTGTTACGTGATATCTCCGTCAATTATGGATCGATTTTGATGAATATTTTTTTTTGTTTGGTAGGTCATACTTCAGAAGTAGTCCCATTTTATTTTTATCGAAATCGGCTTTAAAAAAATCAACAAAAATCTAAAAATTGTTACATCGATGATATTATCGTTTACTCCGAAACATCTTTGTCTCATTGGAGCAGTGCGGTAAGTTGGCTTACAAGTACTTATAAACAAAACTTTCCACTAAAAATAAAATTTCTTTTAACAAAAAAGTCTTCTTATTCTTATTATTTTATTATTTTTTGAAGGCGGTTTTACTTTTTTGTTAAAAGTAATTTAGCTCCCATGTCTCAGTCTTTGCAACAATGAAATTTTTGAGATCGATTTATTTCCAAATGTGTAGCTATGGTGATAACTGCTGCTATTTTATCATGATAAACATCCACATTTTCAGATTGTAATTATAAAGGGATCTAAGCATCAAGCAAGCCTCCTGAAAAAAAAAGCACCAGTTTTGAATGGAAATCTTTAGCAAAAACCAAAACTTTTACGAGTTCTGTACATCCGTAACAATTTTCAAAGTTAAACTGCCCCCGGACAGAACCGTTTAATAGGATCTAACGAGTAACAATAAAACTTTACGGTTATATCTAACTTCGAACGGACGTTAGGCCAAATTGAAACGTATGTAGCGACCTCTCCGATTGTGGTAATTAAGATTTTAATTAATGGAAAAAGAGATTTTCCGTTGGCATTTTAAACTGTTCGTTTTTAACTTGATTTTATGAAAAAGAAGTAATGACTTCATTATCAACCCATTATATAAGTAGGTATAGGTGTTACACTGTTCGACACCGGTCTCCTCTCACAATGAGAAGGATTGAGCTATACTCCACTACTAACTACTCCTAAGTACATAGTAATACATAGGTTTTGGCTTTGAATCTAAGACAACCAATTAAGATTTCTCAAATACAGGTACTACTTAGACATAAATAGTAAAATACACGATGGTCGAAGATATCATGTAACACACTCACAAAAAATACAGTCGGATTGAGGACCGGCTCCATTTTTGAAGTTGGTTATAATTACTAATACACTGACTATATTTATTGTTTATTTCTCTGTACTTTGATTGTGTGGAATAAATAAATTATATAAATTTTAAAAAATACAATAAAACATTTTCGATTGTGATAGTGACGTCATCACACAGGTTAAAGTCGATTAGTTCGGTGATTGATTACACAAAATCCCTTTTAATTACGCATCATGACATGCGCCAAATGTTGAAGGGGAGCACCATATACTGAGTGGATGGGACATCGACGCACAACCGCTTACCATGAATTCAGTTCACAATTCTAGACCCCCTTGTGTTGATCTCTTTCGTCGGTTATTAAACATGGTAAAATGGTAGGGGTAATATGGAGATCTACAGAACCGATTTTGAAAATTCTTTAACTAATAGAAAGCTACAGTATTCCTGAGTGACATAGGCTATATATTATCTCGAAAAATTTAAAGAAACGTACAGTCCACGCGGGCGAAGCTGCAAGCGGAATGCTAGTGTCTAATATGCGCGTAAGTGTCAGAATCCTGTCAATAAATCAGCAGTTTGATAACGCGCCCACTTCCACGAATGACGTCATAATGCTAGTCTCATGCAAAAGACTGGTGCATCCATATGCATAATGGACCATAAAACCTCATTAATAGGTTCAGAAATGAATAAGGTCAACGAGGCAGTCTTTTGTCAACCCTGCTAAAAAATTCACAAATACCGCGGTGTTCCAGTAGCATGCGTCAGTTGTCGCGACAATTAAACGTATACGTTATAATAAACCGGGAACAAAGGGGCTGTCACGCACCGCACGACACCTGTGCACATATTTCATGTTTTTGTTGTTTTTTTCCAGGGCTGCGATGTGTTGAGATTTGAGAGGCAACATGTATGGATTTTATTTTTGCGAAAAATATTTTAGTGTTAACGTGGTTTGCAATGATATTGTCGTATTTAAATCTTTGTCCTATTGACTGTAAATTGTAATAAAAAATAATATCATCATGCTCGTAGTATCCAATAGGTAGAGGTGTACTAAGGTTATTTCCCTTGTAATAGAGGCAGTTTGTTGCCATTAACCGGGTAAAGCGCTGCTATTAAGAATTTCACAGAAAAGCCCAATCCCAGTATAACAAAATTTAAATATTCATATCTTATGAGGAAAAACTAAACTTGCGGACAATAAGTTGCCTTTTCAAGAAACTTCACAATGTATGAGTAATATAAAAATTAATATTAATCCAATAGAAACTATAACGCACCATAAAATTCACATGAATTTTGTTAAACAAAGGTACTAGGGGAACATAACGCAAAAGCGTTCCTAAAGCTAATAAAGTAGAACCGGGGCGTCACGCACACCACGCCACGTGTGCCCATATTTTACACGATATTACGTCATTTCACACAAATGTTCCGAACGAACATTTTTTGTTCGTAATTTAAAGTTTTCGCGCCTATTTTTTCAATTTCACGGTCTTTTTGTTCGAAGCTTTTTCAACAAAAAAAAATATTTTTTTTTTCATTTGTTTTAATCATGTAATTACTCACATGATGAATTGGAAATGGGACGGACATATTCTTGTAGAATAAAAGTCCCTAATTGGGAATTGGAAATCAAATAGGTATGTTGAGAATTTTGTTACTTTGTCAATGTATTTTTTTTAAACATATGTGGAAATAACAAGGTTCAATCAGAAACCGAGTTTCGGTATTTAGTGGACTACCAGTTAATTTATTGGACTGGTACTTAATTTTACATAGCTTATACACTTTGGCATAAAGAGGAGATTCATATTATAGAAGAATTGCCGGGCACTACACTCAAATTCGTAAACTTGGTTATTCATCAAGTTTTGGGATTACCTACAGGCTTTATTTTATACGAAACAAAGTTCACATTACATTATCTAACAAAAATTATTTAGAACCTTATTTTTTGATTTATGAAAGACAAAATAATGTCTTTCAAAAATCAACTCAAGTTACACAACCCTAAAAAAGACATTTGAATTACTGGGAATTAAATTTAAATTTGTCTTAGATTCTGAATTGCAGCATACAGTAATTATTTTATTCTATGACACGACTCCCCACAATTCATTAGACTGCTAAGTCTAAGGTCTCGAGTTCATCCAACACACCGTTGACTTTTCGAAGTCATGTGCGTATTAATAATTAATTATCACACGCTTTAACATCGTGAGGAATCTGCATGTCCAAGAGGTTTTAGTGAGTAGTCTACTATCCTGCAGTAGGCTAACGTGGTGGACAACCGTCTTAACCCTCTCATTCTGAGAGGAGATCAGTACCCAGCCGTAGGACATTGTACTGGGTTGATGATTATGACCTGATTCTATAGTTAGTACCATTTCGATTTAGAATATGGATAAATATTGTCATTTTTTAAGCAAAAAATATACAGACTGATTATAAAAATGGGTAAATGTTGGGAATTGTTGACTGCCTCGTTGGTCTAGTGGTCCCAATCGCGACTGCTACGCTAGAGGTCCTGGGTTCGATCCCCAGGTCGAGCAAAGTGTTATTGGGTTTTTCTATGAAATTCCCAGTAGCAGCTCGGAGTCTGGATTTGTGCCCGGTTAATGGCAATAGGCTCGCCCCCTATTACATGGGACCTAAACATACCGGCGAAATGTGGGTGTATTTACATAAGTACACCTCTGCCTAACCCTTCGGGGAATACAGGCGTGATGGTATGTTATGTTATGTTATGTTCAATGTTGGGAAGCAGCGAATTCTTAAAGATAGATAAAAACCGAAGGAACTATCTCAATACATCGTTCATTCATCTTTTCTTGAAGTTCCAAAGAAAAAAATATCTTTGATCTTCATCTATCCCTTTTCTATAAACCCTTAAAGCGACAAAATTTCTTTTGAAAAAAAAAAGAAAACAGTATTGAATTACAGAATAAATTCTTAATAAATTCACATAAGTAACTTAAACATTAGAACAGTGATAGCCTAGTGATATGACCATTGGACTGCCAAGTCAAAGGTCTCGAGTTCGAATCCAAGGCATGCACCTCAGACTTTTCGAAGTCATGTGCGTATTAATAATTAATTATCACGCGTTTAAACGGTGAAGGAAAACATCGTGAGGAAACCTGCATGCCTGAGAGATTTTCTTGACAGCGTGTGAAGTCTGCCAACCCGCAGTAGGCTAGCGTGATGGACTATAGCCTAATCCCTCTCGTACTGAGAGGAGACCCGTGCCCAGCAGTGGGACAATTTAATGGGTTGATGATGAAATTAAACATACTATCACGCCTGTATTCCCCGGACGGATAGGTAGAGGTATACTAATATACAACCCACATTCCGCCGATATATTTCGGTCTCATGTACTAGGGGAAAGAATACCATTAACCGGGTACGAATCCAAACCTTTGAACTACAACTGAGAATTTTACAGAAATAGAAAATCCAAATAACATTTTGCTGGCTCAACCCAGGACTTCTAGCGTAGCAGTCGCGCTTAGGACCGCGAGACTAATAAGGCATTAACGTAAGTTAATAATTATATTTATTCGTATTGTTTCTTTGAACAACTTAACTTAAGAATTCGACGTGAAATGTACTTTATTTTATGCTTCATAAAATTAACTTAGTATTTTGTTCAAGAATATTACATTATTTTTGTACTAAATTATTACGAGAGATCTTATTACATTCGCGTTTTAATATAGCCTAAATATAATTTACTTAAAAAAATAAGTAAGAATGCTTTATGAATATATTCGCCAATATTAGGTTTTTTTTTACTGCTATAAAAATAATTTTAATATAATACGAGTTCGTAATGTATGGTAAATACATTTTTACTTCAAATAATATTGAAGTTTATCATACTCATGTAAAAAAATCGGATCCACGAAATTTGTTACCATAAAAATGTTCCGAAGAAAAATGAGCTTTAACTTTTACACTCGTATTATAAGTATAGATAACTTAACGCCTGTATTCCCCGAAAGGTGGCAGAGGTAATGTGGTGTACATTACCTCTGCCTCTGCCATACACGGTTCAGCGATATGTTTTAGGTCCCTTATAGTAGGGGGCCAATCTATTACTTACCAAAAACCGGGCACAAATCTATACTCCGAGCTGAGCTGCTCCTACTGAGAATTTCATAGAGTTGGTAGGGGCATAATTTAGCTTAGTATAGAAGTAATATGACATACTATGACACCTGTTTCAGATATGTATTGAGGAAATCTATTTACGTTTCACTGAGTATCTAAAAGGAAAATTTTGTTGTCGACATTTGAAAACAATGATTTTCAGCGATCCGTATGATTGCCGTGAAAACAACTCATACGTACAGTCAACAAAAGAGTTAGATATACAGGCAGCTTACTATGTATGTGTTTTGACAAAGTTTGTATAATACCCTCAGATCAAAAAAAAGTTAAGATGGAACTTTGCGAACAAAGAAGTGAGGCCGGCTAAAATTACGCCTAACGGTGTACAACACACAATTTCACGCACATATGTATTAGTTAACTACGCCTTATCTTGTCAGTCGAGTTTTTGATGCCTCGATAGCTCGACTGAAAAGATAAGGCGTAGTTTCAGTATACGTTTGTGTGTGTGTAATTGTGTGTTGTACACCGTTAGGCGTAGTTTTAGCCGGCCTCACTTCTATGTTCGCAAAGTTCCATCTTAACTTTTTATTTGATCTGAGATAATACCTATATTACGCAATACGTGTCAAAATGCTGGTTTTGTTAGGAGCACTCATATGAAATTAAAGTTCATGCGTCAGGGTTGGGCAATTATTTTTTTCTTGTTTGGCTATAACACATTCTAGATTAGATCCTCTACAGTAGCAGTCGTGATTGGGACCACGAGACTAATGAGGCAGGCTACACACCAGTTATGCTACCTAAATCACCATTCCTTAAAGGTGTAAACTTGTAATATCAGAAGTCTTTTCAAATACTCTAATTAAAAAAAAACATCGTTCAAAAGAGACTTAAAAAAAACTACCTGTTTTGTAGAAAACAGCTTTTTTTGGCTGAATAAGACATGTAGCAAATTTGTACCCTTACTAAATACACTTTCTTTTAAATATACCCTAATATTGTTATTAAAACTATATATATGTGCACTTTCTTTGTTAGTAGTCCATACATGTTTTCTACCAGAAAGCTAATAAAACACTGATTATTATTTATGTACTGAACCCTGTGTTCCCAACACGCAATTTTTCACAAAAGATTTGATATAGTGCAGGTTTGACCTCGCCACAGCTCATATATTATTACCACGCACCTGTCTGGGGTATATACCAAATCATATACAAACATCAGAAGATTAACTCGGCATTTTATATCTTTTCATAGTTTTTATAGCTTTAAGCTAAGTAATGAACATACGGATTTCCCGAAGGGTTAGGCAGACGTAATACTAATATACAGCCACACTTCGCCGGCATTTTTAGGTCCCATGTAATAGGGGGTGAGCCTATTGCCATTAACTGGGCCCAAATCCAGACTCCGAGCTGCTACTGAGAATTTAGAATTTCATAGAAAAGCCCAATAACACTTTGCTCGACCGATTTTGCAAAGTCAGAGGAATGTGCCTTGGATTCGAACTCGAATCAAACTCAAGTCAGTCCAAGGTTTTATCAATAAATTATAGGTCCTGTTATTTATGTTACTGTCTCATTAGTCTAGTAGTCGTATGTCTGACTGTTACATTAAAACTGGGTTCGACTTCCAGGTTGAGTACAGTGTGATTGGATTTTCGTTCGTCGTTTCGATCGTATGGGCGTTCATGGATACACCGCTGCCTAACCTTTCGGGGAATACAGGTATAATACAATGTTATGTTCGAATATTGAATCCGTTTCAACCTTTTTGTGTTCTGTGTGAAATGAACCTTCTGATTTAATTTGTCCTATGTTCTAATCCACTTGTCTGGTATATGACCTAAGTAACAGCTTAGACATCCGAGGCGATGCGTGACACAATATTCGTTTTTATAATAATAATAGACTAATATACTTAATACAAGTACATGGTATAGTTTTCACTATTACGTGACTGCGTTAGCGTGTTTAGTAATAATTTAATTAACACCAACACTTTTTGAAATTAGGCTTTGTTTGATTTAGGTTTATGAAGGACACGTGCGTTTATGGAGCATGTTAAACTACGAAATATATAATATAAGTCATATTTTTTTAAATCAGATAAATGTTCTTTCATAAGGGTTCCTGTAGTACACATCACGCAATATAGCTCTAGTATATATGTCACCGTAAAATTGAAAATTGCCGATAGATTATAATATATCTCACCAAATTGTAAACTGTCGATAGATTGTGAATTCAACTTACTGCTTACGATATAACACAATATTTTTCGGTAGATTAGAATCCATCGAAATGTATCCGCTGCCAGCAACCTTCTTATAATCGTCAGTCCATCATTGCCTAAACATAGTCTTCACTCTAACACTTGTCTGCTGTATCGATCGTCTACCCATCCTAGCAGTCGCTAGACTAATAAGGCAAAAAACTATTTTATTATTAAAATAAAAGCAGAAACAAATAAAAGCATAAATAACAGCTTTAGTGAAACAGTATTGAAAGAGAATACTAAAAGAAATTTTCATGTAAAATGTTCGCTAACCAAATATTGGCACAGATACTGCATTGAGGAATTTTCATTGGTGCCAAATTACTTCATTTATTTAAATTTTGGTAGAACATTTACATACATACATAACTGGCTTATAATGTTCCTACTCCTGGGACACAGACCTCGTCTGTCCGGTGAGAGGGAGTGGGCCATAATCCACCACCCTGGCCCAGTGCAGGTTGGTAAATGTCACATGTCTTCGAATTTTTGGTTTTAGGGCATGCCGGTTTCCTCACTATGTTTTCCTTCACCGTTTTGTTTTATGCTGTAGAAAAATGACGATAAGAAAATCTTTCGCTGCCCAAAAGGCCAAACTCGCTTCACTCTAACGTAAACCATAATATTCCCTTACCATTACGCACGGGTTTGCGTTATAAAAATGCACATTTATTTTAATTAAGCATTCGGTTATCGAGTTAATTAAAACTGATAGTTCCTTCCCGCAACGTATGCGTTATTAAAATTGGGTAATAAGTAATAATAGCCCTGACTATTCACATTTTTAATTAATTAAAATGAAGCGGTTGGGATAATTAATTGGTATCAAAATTATATCAGGTACTCATTAACATATAAGGCCGGTCAAAACTAAATTAAAAAAAAGCAAATTAGTATTCACTTACTGAATAATGACGAAATTTTTTTGTCTGTCTATTGGTTCCGGCTAATCTCCAAAATGCCTGAACCAAATTCGACGGGCTTTTTTTGGGAATAGATAGCTGATGGTATAAGGAATAAATGAGGCTATTTATCATCATCCTATCATTCGAGCAAAAAGAAATAATAAACAAAATGGTGGATAAAGCGGAGCACAGCTAGTCTATAGCTAGCTTCAGCTAACTTTTATATTAACCATACGACCATGTTTTACCCAAAATGCAATGAATAATAAATGATTTGATTTGATTTGATTTAACTGGTTTTATGATTAGACGAATTTTATTTATTTATTTTTAGATTTTAAAAAAAATTACAAAAGATTTTTTTTTGTGAACTTCCTAAATAATATATGTAGAAGTAAATTAAAACAAATATATTGACAAACTGTAGGTGAACATTATTACACCTCTGCCAACCCTTCAGAGAATACAGACGTGATGGTATGCTATGTTGTGAACGTGATATTAGGCGCATCACTCGAACACAAATTGGTCCAAACCACATTCGTATTCAGCGCAAAACTTCCAAATGTTGATAAATAAGGTACCTACGCGTATAAAAGTTAGTATTTAATTTAATATCCTTAGGCTGAAACGAGCTTCAACTTCCAGCGTAATTTACTAAGAAGTTTATCTTGCGTGAAATTTGTTAAATCGTTCGCTACCTATGGAAATTTTAATCGAACCGGCTAGTCTACTAAAGAATCTACAGCGTCACCCTACTAGCCTTATTTCTAACTATGTTGGGTTGAGTACATTAAGTACATCTCTACTCAATCCTTCGGGGAATGCTGGCATGATGGTTTCTTAGGTTCCCAGTCTAATAAAATGCAGCTGAATATCAGCAATTTACGCAAATCGTCAGACATTCGCTATCCTTTTTCTGGGCAATAATAAATCTCGAATAGTTAGGCTTCTCACTACAAATAATTGGGTGTCTTCAAGACGAGAGTGAATAGGAATATACTTCGATGCTTAACAACAGGCAAGTTGTGGTCAAGCGTAAGCCTATCTGTGATAAAAAAAATTAAAAAAAAAAACGGTTGTGTCGGTTAGGTGTTCGTATGAGAACCGACTGCTAACCGGCTTAGGCTACCGCCTATGAACTTCTGTTCAGCATTAGAGCTCTTTTTGATAATATGCTGATAATGACACAATTTTTAATACCCGTATTGTATGAAAATGCCCCGTGGTTTTTGCATTTAACATATTGTTTTGATAGAGATTTTAATGAAAGTAATAAATTCTTTTATTCAAATGCGTCTCTTAACAATAGTTGGAATACATATGAATATTTATTAAAATTTAACATTTTAATGAAAAATAAATGATGCGAATTTTATTTCTATTTCAACCCAACTATGTTAGGGTAAGTTTCCAGTCTAAGGAGATGCGGCTAAATATTACTATTTTACACAAACCAACTGCCATCAGACCGAAACCAAATAAGTGCTTTGTTGGCAGACCAAAAATAATTGAATTATTAAGTTTAATCACATTGATCCTATTCTACCCTTAATCCGTTCAATCACTGCCGTGGCACAAAGGACCCACTTCCTAGAAGAAACCCAAACAAAGCAAATTAAATCGCTGATAATAGGAGACCATATTTGTCAATTATGACCGTCCGATGTTAGCGCGGTGGCGTACAAATTGAAATCCGTTTCGGCGTCCACTAATGAAGCTATTGTAGTTCTACCGGACCGGTTTTTACCGTGCAATTAACTCGACAATCCGGCCCGGTGCGGTCGATATAATCAGTACTGAACGCTGACACTTGAACGTTGAGGGTTATGTATGATTTTGGGATTGTATTTGTACGGGAAATCGTTAGTTCGATAGCACACGGTTTAAATGGAATTTTGTTGGTTGGTTGTTAGAGGGTTAAAACTGCGTGGTCCAATGCGAATGGAATGTGGTTTGAAATGTTTGGTTCGATTTTAAACTTGGTGATTTTTATTTTAGGTTTGATCATATGTAGATTGTTTGTAAGCTATAAACTGACCTCTCACTATATAAAAAGTGTACGCAACGAGGTTGTGTTTGTGTTGGTTATGTACGAGGTTAGCTTATTCTACAGTTATAGTTGTTCTGAAAGATTTTGGTTGTTCTTGACGGCATTTGAAGCTTCCCAATGCACCATGCCAGCCTAGTGTGATACTGTAGCCTAACTCTTCTCAGAGGAGACCGAGTGCCCAGCAATAGGATAGGAAAATGTCTTATTGGTATTATAGAAATTGGTTGAATTATTATTATATTATTATTTCCTTTATTCTAACTCTTTCACATTATATTACTTTTTTAAATATTTTTATAAAAACTGAAGACAAAAAATATAAGAAATAGTAACCCACCGGTATCGGGAGCAGGATCCAAGCCACCGGTGGTCAGGGCCCCAGAGAAAGAAACCTCCTAACAATGCGGGCCGTGTCTAAAAGGACAGCTCTCTGTATCGAGCCCTTGACCCAGCCACTCAACGAGAGCCTCCTGAGATGTTGATCTATTATATTCATTATTAATAATTGTTACATGTCCGGCTGTGCTGTGTCAAACTGAACGTTGGGCAACTCAATTTGTGTATACATACTCTTAATACTGGGCCACCAAAATAGAGGCTGTGCCTAGTTTGGAGCCTACAGCTATTTCTAAGTTTTTGTATTGCCATAATTTTAATCGTACTTCTATGTCTGTATGTTACCTAACTTGTGTGTGTAAATAAATAAATAATTATTATTAAAACGTTCAAATGAAACTTTTTAGTTAAGGCGTTTTTAGTTCATGACAAAACTTCAAGCAGTAAAATTGCACGCAAAAAGAACTCCTATAGCGACGTAATATGGGACGTCTGGAATGCAAACTATTTCATATAGCAGTGTACGGTCGACATATAAGTGACTACTAAGTTATCCCTAGAGCTTAAATACCCGTTATAATTTTAATTATAATCAAACCCAAAAGGGATGAAAATAATAACGCCTCATTTTCACATAAGGATTAACTTTAACCAAACTAGAATTTGGAACGTAAAATTTCAAAATGAAACATTTAATTAAAGCTAGATACTCATGAATTGACGTTCGGATTTTGCGATTTGTGGTTAGTTCCGGATACTGGGTCTCGCGTGTGTAGCTGTCCTTAATTAGGGATGACCTCTCGGCCGTAATCAATAGGATCAGCGATTTATTTACATAATTAATCGGTGTAAGATGAGAACTTACTTCTTGCTTTAATTAATTGCGATTGGCCGGAAATAGATTCGAGGGGTGTCATTTGGACAGCATCTAATATCTATAGTAAGGAGATTGATGAAGTTTTTAAGAATACCCGCCTATGCTTAAATTTACATGCGTCGGTTTTGTATAAAAGACAAGCCGATACGTCAACTCGCTCACTGCTTGGGACTGCTTAGGAGCTCGGAGGCAACATGGACATGTCAGACATTTGTCCGCTAGTAATTGTGATAGTGATGTCGAATCTCTATCTGATTATTACGTGTTTTTAAAACTACGCCCCACGCCCACGGCGTAATTTCTAATTCTATTCTATAAGTTAAGATAAAAAATAGGCTTTCATCTGTGCATATTAAAATAGTTTTGTATTTCGAATGTAGGTTTACGTTTGTGGACTATTATGCTGCTAGATTGGGGTGATAAAATGGACACAGCAGCTTTGAAGATAGAAAAGAAGGCCTTTGCCCAGCTGTCGGATGAACTGGGTTAAAAAATTGACACGTTGCTGATAAGCTGCTGCACAAAAGTCCTTAGTTCATCGAGTGTGCATCGGAACTACATTAAACAGTTCCACCGCCCCGTTCCACTATCGGACGAGCAGAGCTACGGCAAGACGCCACCGCTACTTGGTGGAAGTGCCTAAATCTCGCACGAAGCGTTTGGCGTCTACGTTTATAGTGCGTACTGCTCTATTGTGGAACTCGCTACCGGAATCTTGGTTCCCTGAGACCTACGATTTGGGTGTCTTCAAGACGAGAGTGAATCTTTTAGGTAAGCGCGCCCCATCGTAGACCACTTCGATGATTAACATCAGGCGATTTGTGGTCAAGCGCAAGCCTATCTGTGATAAAAAAATAAATAAATAATATAATGTCATTGTTTTATTAACACTGAAGAAATCCTTATTATAATATTTATTATTCCATCCAATTTTGGGGGGAACAAGCGTGACTGCCTCACATTATATTCCCTAACATCAGGCAAGTTGTGGTCAAGCGTAAGCCTATCAGTGATAACAAAAAAAAACAGTTTTAAACTGCAAGCCAGATTTTAAATTAGTTTAGCGGTCCAAAACCCAGATCGCCACGTAGATTATAAAATAACCGTATTCAACTCAGACGTCATCACCGATTTTTACTAACGAAACTAGCATAAATATAGAACCATGTAGAACTATGTTGAACCTCCTCGTACATTTCATGTAGTCCAACTTTTTCGCCGGCGTGATACGTAGCGTGTTCAACGAAGTTTGTACTTCGGGCGAGTTACTAAAAACAGTATTTTATACCAAGCATAGTTTCAACTGGGACGTTGCTCGATGTTTATAAACATTATTCTGTCGGATAGTTTAGAAACTGCGGCATGCACACCATCACGCCTGTATTCCCCGAAGGGTTAGGCAGAGGTGTACTAATGTACACCCACATTTCGCCGGTATGTTTAGGTCCCATGTAATAGGGGGCGAGCCTATTGCTTCATTAGTCTAGTGGTTCTAAACGCGACTGCTAAGCTAGAGGTCATGGGCTCGATCTCCAGGTCGAGCATTAGTTATTGGGTTTTTATATGAAATTCTTAGTAGCAGCTCGGAGTCTGGATTTGTGCTCGGTGAATGGCAATAGGCTCGTCCCCTATTACATGGAACCTAGACATGCCGTCAAAATATTGTTAGGCAGAGGTGTACATTGGTGCACCTCTAACCCTTCGGGGAATACAGGCGTGATGGTATGTATAATATTGCTTCTACATTCTTCTTATTATTATAATTAATGAGATGATGATTATGATTGATGACTCAGTCAGATGTATGGATATTTATGGTTCTTTTATAAGTGTGTGTAGGCTTTATGCCAAGCTGCCGAATTTACGTAGGTTATTTTCTTAGCAGCTTCGAAGAAACGTGTTTCATGTTCTCAGATTATTGCAATTTTACGTTGGAAAATAGCCACTATACTTAATTTACGTTTAGGTAGAGTCAAACAGTTAAGTATAGCATAAACGTAACATCACGCCTGTATTCTCCGAAAGGTTAGCCAGAGGTGCTCTTATGTATACCCTCATATTGCCGGTATGTTTTTAGGTCCAAACTCCGCGCTGAGAATTTTATAAGAAACCCAATAATACTTTGCACGACCCGGACTAGAACACAAAGCCTTTAGCATAGCAGTCGGGTTTGGGATCATTAAACTAATGAGGTAGTAAAACAAGCTTTTACTGTTGTACCAACCACGTTGTACAGTAGTTATTCGTTCCTCATTAAGTTTAAAAACGACAGTCAAATTTCTCAGTAAAATTCAAACTTAATCATGATTTTAGGGTTTTCATCATTGGGAGAAATTTGTCAGTTTTGTATCACCTGATGTGCTGAGCCTGTACTTTGCATATACTCATAAATTTTTATTACATTCACTAGCTTTTCGCCCACGGCTTCGCCAGCGCGGTTTCTCGGTTTTTCTGCATTTAAATTTTTCCCATTTTCGCAACATTTTTCACTTATGCTCCGCTCCTATTGGTCTTAGCGTGGTGATATATAGCCTATAGCCTTCCTCGATAAATGGGCTATCTAACAGTGAAAGATTTTTTCATATCGGACCCGTAGTTCCTGAGATTAGCGCGTTCAAGTAAATATACAAACAAACAAACAAACTCTTCAGCTTTATAATATTAGTATAGATTTAATTTGATCTCAGGTTGGATTCAATTCTGCTTATAAAATCAGCCATAAAGTGTTACTGTAAAACATACGTATATCGTAAACACCAGCAGAATGCCAGTCGTTCGGGGACTGGCGCAGCCGAAAAAACAGAAAAAAAACACAATTAACAAAACAAAAAAAAAACGTAAATTGCATGTGTAGCTCACATTACTGACTGAAAAGAAACCACACTCAGTTTAAAGCTGCAAACCATTTAGCTCTGCAGTGCTAAATTGAAGTGAAGGCTTTCGTTCGTTTAATTTTTTCGGCACAGTTCGGGTATTTTCGGGATTGTTTCGGAAATCCAGCTTTATAAATCTGAAAAACGTTTGGGCAATTTGTTGGTCCTAGTGTGTTAGGTATTATATTCTGTCAGAATTTCGTTTGGACTTTGGAACTTTCTTAGTGGTCATGATAACGAATAGGCGGAATCCATCTAAAAAAGAAATAGATAATACGATAATTTAGACAGAAAAAACAATGCATTAATACTAATATAAATAAAATCTGAACTTCCTCATCAGTCAAGTGGTCCTAAGCGTGACTGCTACGCGATAGGTCTTGAAATCGATTCCAAGGTCGAGCAAAATGTTATTGTGTTTTTCGATGAAATTCGAGAAACACAGGCGTGATGTTATATTGCAAATGTCAAGTTCTTCAAAAACAGTGCCCTGCTGAACTATATAGTAAAGTAAACAACACCTTATCGTGAGTATAAATTTATCTTGTTGAAAACAATGCGCATGTAATTTTAACCCTTATATTACTGCGTCATAACGTGTGGGTTTAATTTTCATAATACGAGCGTTCATATTGCAGAAAGGACCACCCGTATAAGTCATAAAATTACCCCAATTTAATACTACACCAAGTCGTAACTCTAATCCGCCGTGCAATGAACTCCTAATTCCCAGCAGCACTTTATCTCCCCTATTTTTTCGTTATTACACACCAAAAATCCGCTTGTAAATAATAAACATGGTCACATACAATTTAATCCACCTAGAACAACGTACCTGCGACTTATAAAATATTAGAAATGCCAACAATCTATATGGAACTTTATGATATCCGTTTAAGGTTGTATGTAGCCTGAGCGGTTTAGGGAAAGTGGCGCCATAAATTTATTACACAATGATCCTAGGGGCCGCAGTCCCTTGTTACACAGTCTGCTAGTCTAGAGGCTGTTAACACCAGTAGGTGGCTGTATGCACAATGCACTAGCTTAATTATCCCTGTAGCATGAAGTCAACGAACTGGAAGAGACATGTGACTAATTTGGTACTTGTAAATTAAAAAAGCATATTTATAAAAATAAAACTACATTTTACGGATTTTATTGCGTTCACATACCATCACGCCTGTATTCCCCGAAGGATTAGACAGAGTTGTACTAATGTACACCCACATTTCGCCGGTATGTTTTAGGTCCCATGGGCCATAATAGGGGGCGAGCCTAATGCCATTACCGGGCACAAATCCAGACTCCGAGCTGCTACTGAGAATTTCATAAAAAAACCCAATAAACACTTTAATTGCGTTAAATTGATATTATTTACCTTTTGTTTCCTGACGTTTCGAATCCTTTACAGCCTACCCGTGACTATAGATGCTAAAATCCGTAAAAAGTAGTTTTTTTCTGTGTTATTATTTTTTAAGTGTCAAAAACTATTAATCTTCTTAATAATAAGCAGCCTGTTGATCATTGGACAAGTCAAAGGTGACGTGTTAAAATCCAAAGCACGCTACTCCTTTACCCGCATGAGGCCACCGTGGTAGACTTTAGCCTAACCCTAACCTAAGAAGCGTTGTAGGATGTGTTTTCTATCCATACTTAGGTATATGATAATGAGAAAGTACATAACTGTACCAGTCTGTCTGTTTGTTACGTTTTCAAGCCTAAATCGCGGAACAGATTGCGATAAAATTTGGAGAAAGGACATCAATTATTATTACAATTTGTCTCATAAAGTCAAACAAATTACTGAAGAGCCTACATGCATCCCGTGACAAATTTGTGTCATGTCAATATCTCTTGTCTTGGCATGAGATAGGGGAAGATAAAATTATATCGTGAATCTTAGCTTACCGGGTTTATCTACCTAACAAATTTCATGCAAATTCATTGAACTGTTTTGGTTTAATCGATTCAGTGGGATTAATAGGAGATTCTCGTGTTATCCGGGATAAGACTTATCCCGTTTAGTATTCTAGGTCAGTGATTGGGTTACAGAGTTTAAGTATTTAAAAGCCTATATTATTCCTTAATGGATTTTGTATTGAAAGCTACTAGCAAAAATCCTACGCCTGTATATTCCGAAGCTTTTAGAGGTACAGTGACGAGCACCAATATGTACATATTCAGTAAAATTCAACAGAGAGTTTCTCAGAAACTATTGATTACCATTATGAGATATTGTGCTGACAGAGCCTCTTAAAACATACTTTACTGATTTGTACAATATTTCGACATTTGAATAGACACTCTAGAAGGACATTGCTTTTAAATTTCAGTGAATGTGTACATATTTTTGCTCGTGACTGTACACCTACAGATCCCGGTATTCCAGCGAACTCTTTCTCTTTTACTTCTTCTCTAAAATTCTATAATTCGGTTATGATTAGAAATATAAATTCGTAATCGTACGACTGGTATGGTAATATCTACCCATTTATTACATGCAAGAATCGAATCCTCATCACAACGCATACTACTTAGAATTTCACTGCAAAACCCAATAACACGACCTCTACCTGGGAATCGAATTAAGGAACCTAGAGTTCCTTTCCTGCCTCATAGTCTAGTGGTCCTAAGCGCAACTGCTACGCTATAGGTCCTGGGTTCGATCCCTGGGTCGAGCAAAGTGTTATTGCGTTTTTCTATTAAATTCCCAGTAGCAGCTCGGAGTCTGTATTTGTGCCCGGTTAATGGCAATAGGCGCGCCCCCTATTATACGGGACCTAAACATACCGGCGAAATGTTGGTGTACGGTACACCTCTGCCTAAACCTTGGGGGAATACCGGCTTGATGACATGTATTTTTTTTGATCTAACGCTTAACTTCCAGTAGTACACTTCTATTATTACACTTGCATTAGTGTAGTCGCATCCAGACCAACATAACATTTCGTGTGCATCGTTTCTCGGTTATCAACATAAACATGTTGTGAGTTTTGTCTCGCCACTTAGTCATAAACTAGTCCCGTATGCTTTATAAGAGGTCGTTAGCACACTAAATGAAATTTAATGGACAACATTTATAACGTAAACTTTGTTTACAGTTAATTGACGATTAGTAGTTAAACGTCGGTTTGAGTTTAAAATAAGGACTCGGAGGTGTTTATTCTTTAAGGTTTACTTCTTTGTTTTGTAATTATTAAAAAAAACGCTTACTAGCAATGTGGGTATCTAGTAATCTTGTTAATCCCTGGTACTAAGCTAAATGCTTGTATTACGATTGTTGAGTTTCGAACCGGCAACCACATGATCGCAAGTCCGACGCGTTAGCCATCAGGCTACCGCCGCGCCGCCGCTGTTTGCATTACTATGGCCAATTCTATTTCCGCTCAACAATAATATGCAAACAATATAATGTTCCTTTTAAGTGATGTAATGTAGCCTTTGAAATTAATGAGCAAATAAGGCTTAACAGGCCAAGGCTGCGAACACCAGTGGTATCATTGTCATCTTGAGAGTCAATGATATAGGTCGGAAGTAAGCGGAGGGAGTTTGTTTGCGCATGGGTACATTCGCGCATGAAAGTACTGGGCCTATTGCTTTATTTTTGAACTAGCCTTTCGCTGGCGGCTTCGTATATTGGTTAGCCCGCCCGCCCCGCGCTGTAATTTATTTTTATTTTTATTAAAAAGCTTACTAGCAATGTGGGTCGCACATTACTAGTAATCTTGTTAACCCCTCGTACTAAGCTAAATGCTTGTATTACGAGTGGGTTTACGTCGGTAGTGCAATGGGTGAGTTTCGAACCGGCAACCATATGATCACAAGTAGGCTACCGCCGCTTTAAATATTCCTTATTCCAACAAATAGACCGATAAATCGCCTAAGCACAGCTTGACCGTCAGCGTTCTTTTTACATGACGCGACCAGCTGTACCTTTGGGTGTTCCTTGGCGTCAATAGGAAAGAAAGAAAAAACATAAGGCTGCGGTTACCGCTCATCATGAAGCGACGTAACGACGACATGAAGCTTGTTTGTCATCTTACAAAAAGTACCTTATGATCTACAAGGTCCGATCCATCCTTATACCTACTTAGCAAAAGGCAAGAGGATAGAGACTAACGACAACATACCATCACGCCTGTATTCCCCGAAGGGTTAGGCAGAGGTGTACTAATGTAACCCACACTTCGCTGGTATGTTTATGTCCTAGGAATAGGGCGCGAGCTTATTGCCGATAACCGGGTATAAATATAGAGTCTGAGCTGCTACTGAGAATTTCATAGAAAAACCCAATAACACTTTGCTCGGCCTGAGGATCAAACCCAGTACCTTTAGCGTAGCAGGAGCACTAGACTAATGAGGCAGAGGCAGACTAACGACAAATAAATCTTTAAACCGATTTCTGTAACGGCGATCCGGCTTCAAGTTTTTTTGTTACGAACTTTTTTGTTTTATTACGAAGACAGGTCAGTTTACCATCCACAAAGTTGTATAACATGTTGGACTTTAAGACATGTCTGCGTCGGGCTTAATAAGTTTTTGCTACTAAAAGTTTTGTAATAGAAAAACCTAATAACTCTGCTTGACCGAAACGAACCTGAACTTACGATTTGAAATCACGAGTCTTGTGTAATATCTTATAATATTCATTATATTGAATATATATATTCATTTTCCTTTTTCTTTTTTAATCTATAATTACAGCAATTGTATAATGTTAGGACTTGTTATGACACCACAGTGAAACACCAAATCATTCCAATAATTACTAAAACAGAAACACTATCACACAATATGGCGGCCAATTAATTGTTATTTAAATATTCTCAAGGTGACGCGGCGAAATATCGATTTACTTTATTTTTTTATAGTTTGTAGGGAATATAATGTGAGGCAGTCACGCTTGTTCACCTCAAAGTTGGATAGAAAAATAAATATTATAATATGGATTTCTTCAGTGGTAATAAAACAATGACATTATATACTTTTAAAAGAGGTAGATACGGTAGCCAATCGAGTCAGTCGCAACGTTATGTGTAACATATGCGGTTGATCTTCCTTATATGAAGAAGTGTGCATGAAAACAATATTATATGCATAGCGCATCTAATAATAATATATCATTGATAGAGCGGTCATTTTTATGTTGATAAAGTAAGTATATAAGTCTGATAAAAAAGGTTGTCAGTGCATTTCCATACATTAATCTGACATGACAATGTACACATACCTATACAACCATGAATAGAACAATCCTGTTGGTCTTACAAATTCTCATCCCCTGCAAGAATCAAACCCATCTACGTCACTCAGAAATTGGATCAAAATTTCATGGAAATTCTCCCAGAAGCGAGCTGTCAAAGGCGATTTAGTATTTAATAGAAACGTGTCTTAGTTGCGACAAGACAATAGTACCTATTCGACATTTATAATCCAGACTATGCTATAGAATGTTTCGTAAGGGCTCAAGCACACAAAATACTTCCTTTTTCTGCGATTACGTGATTGCGTCAATGTCATATGAAATTATGGCGACTCTTCTCATTTTTCTTCTTCTTCTTCTTATTCACCAATCACTGAAGTTTATTTTTGTCTTTGGTGAGGTACAGCTTGAAGTACTCTTGACTCCAGTCCATTCGCAAATTTTCCTTAATCATGACTCTTTCTACGGCCAACACCGCGGTTGCGCACTAATTTGCCCTCATTTTTAGGGTTGCTAACATAAAAGAAAAAACTCTTATTTGCTAAATTAGTTGTCCATCTGTCTGCCTGTCAGTCTGTGTGTCAAGACTCCTTTTCTCAAGTACATCATTGCGTGGAGGTATGAACTTAACATGAATGTCAAATTCTTACTTCTACAGTCTTTTGGAGCTGTAAAAAATCAAACTTCTAAGTTAACGCAATAAAAATCCGCCCATTGCATGCATTAAGACAGTCAAGTAAATTAAATTGACCTAGAATCATGAAATTGTTCAAGAAGCAAAGTCTCTTTAAAGCTCCCTTAGCTGTAGGAGAGATAAAAAAAAAGGAACAGCTGGAGGGGTTTCCCTTCAGTCACCACCCTGCGACCATTTAAAGTCATAAAACGTGTTGAGTTTAGAGTTGCGATTCCGACATGCGCATAAATCGTTGATGTTGAATGCGTCGTGTGTGCATGAGCCCTAAATGAGGGGTAACATATCCTATGATCACTCAAAGCCTTTACCTCCTTTGAGCTCTTGAGCCAGTTCTCCCCTAAGCAGGCTGTCCTCAATACAAACCCTTTAGGACTCAATCTGACGGTCATATGGAGTGGTCTCATACTGTTTCTCTTTGAAGTAATACGCATAATGGCGTTTCAAACTATATTGATGCGTCTGTAAAATCTCCTTGTAAAATATTTTTATTAGTATAAATTGGTTTATTTGGCACGGACCTAATGGAAATTGTTGTATAGTACTTTTAATAAAATATTTCGTTACATTACATACCAATGCGATTATTATCTACGATGTCTCGCGATGATGGTACGTAATTTTAAGGTGACAAATAGAATAAACAGAGCACACGGCTTCACTAAGTCAACTCCAAAGCAAATCCAGTATAGGCTGGCCTCCAATTGTGAAGACTTTCCATGCAGTGAGAGCTTCTACTCAAAACCGAAACCAGCCAAAACCAGTTCGTAACAATCAAATAAATAAACAAGTACATATAGACAGTCAAACATAAAACCTGCTTCTTTTTTGAAATCGGTTTAAAACTCTAATAACACTTTTCTCGTCTTAGTATTTTAAATTTATATTTTTTTGGCCGACAAAATTTAAGACAATACAATAACAAAAAACTGACAAGTGTTAATAAAGATGAAATGTCTTAATAATTGTCTAATTAAGCTCTATTAGTTCCATGCAGGATGCAGGCGGCGCCAAAGGATTAAGTAGATAAAATTAATGGTTTGATTATAATACTTAAAAACGTCTTCATTAGATGACATGTGGGTCTTTTAGAATTTATTAAGGTTGTTGACCTGACGGAATCATAATAATATTTTGTTGATATACCTACATACCTATTTATAACTTCATCGTTAGTCTAGTGATCCTAAGCGCGACTGCTACGCTAGAAGTTTTGAGTTCGATTCGCAGATCGAGCAAAATTTTATTAAGTTTTTCTTTGAAATTCTCAGTAGCAGTTCGGAGTGGATATGCTCAGGCTCAGTGAATGGCAATAGGGTCGCCCCTTATATCATGGGACCTAAACATACTAGCGAACACTGGCTGTTCGGTTAGTACACCTCTGCCTAATCCTTTGGGGAATACAGGCGTGATGGTATGTATGTATGTATACTACTACCTACACTAATAAAAATATATAATATAAGGGTGTGATGGCTACAGTACATACATGGTATTGCTAAATATTCGGCTCCTAAGCAGAAGTGGATCATTAATTTTATTATTCTGTAAAATTACTGGCGATATGAGACTAGTGACGTCACAATGTGTCTTCAGGCGAATTTACCTTCGGACCTTTATGATGTATCTACCCTTCTTTACCCCCTTAGTCGTATATAGGTACTAGTCCCACTATTGTTTATAAGATAGCCAGCACATCGCACCCTTATTCCAATACCAACACTAAACGAATTTTTTTTTAAACTTGTTTTTTACTCTATCTACGTATAGATTGAGTTAAAAACAAGTTTTTGAAAAATTTCGTTTACTGACGGTATTGGAATAAGGGTGCGACATATTCGTAATACAATATAAGTCTCATTAAAGTTTAATTGCTCGAAATGAATGTAACATCCGATTTCTTTAACAATTTACGCTTTATCGAATCATCAACTTTCTAATGTATACAGAATACGGAAAAAGATAAAAGAAAACAAAAGGAATTCACTAAACGTTTCTCTCTTTTGTTACAGATAAAAGTTGCTCTGATGTGAAAAAGGAACAAAGATGGACCTTAAATATCTGATCCTAATGATTGCCTTCGCGACAGTCGAAATAAACGTTACTGAAAGCCGACAGAATGATAAAAGGCGATGGAAAAACGACAAGGCTTACTCGCACTACGTTAATATTTGCGATATACAGGACCGAGGGTCCAAAGTTCATTGTTACTGTGAAAGTATAAAGATAAAAACTGCTACAAAAGCCGATTGTTGGGTATTCAACGGTGGTATAGCTGAAGACGATCCATTCTGGTCCAATTTTTATTCACAACCAAAAATAGAAAAGTTAACATTCAACGTCAGAGCCGACGGCGGACTGACGTATATACCCGCAAAAGTGATCGTTAGACTGGAACGATTACAATACCTCAATATACAGTACGCTAACATTTACACTATACCATCGTTCGCATTCACCAACTCAACCACGCTCAGAGAAATAACACTGCCCAAAAACAAAATTGCGAAACTGGAAAAGATGTCATTCGCTCATCTAATAATGCTATCAAACGTCAGCTTAGTGGAAAATCAGATATCTGAATTGAAACGGGACGTATTCTACGTCCTACCGAATTTGCAGAGGTTGTATCTATCGAAGAACATAATTAGCGTGCTCCACGATGGATGCTTCAAACATCTGAACAATCTCATAAAATTGGACCTTGACAACAATCAGTTGACAGTAGTCATTAGGGAGAACTTCCAAGGCCTGTCTAATCTGATCACGTTAGATATGAGAAACAATAAATTAACGATGATAGGGGACCTTGCTTTCGCGGAACTTTGGAGTCTCCAAGAACTTTACCTGGACGGCAACGAAATAGAATTTATATCCGAGAGGGGTTTCGGAGGATTGACTCAGCTGCGAAAACTTTCGCTCGCCGATAATAAGTTGGGGACATTAGACGACGGCGTTTTAGACGATATTCAAAAGTTGAATGTTTTGGATTTGAGGAACAATAACTTAGAGACGCTGAAGCAAGAAGCCGTACAAAATGTTTTGGAAAACATGAAGTCCAATTACGCGCTGATCTCTCTAGACGGTGAGTTGGATTTTGACAAGTTTGTTCATCATTTATCTTTGCTCTTAAACTTACGTAATCCTTAACAAATTGTGTCGATATTACTTTGTAACTGCTGACATTTGTTAAGATAAATACGTATTTTGTTCTTTGTTTCCTCCAACGCGTTTCGAAACGTAGGAAACGAGTACAAATGAGTATGTCGTGACAACTCGACCTACTCACACATCCTTGTGTAAAACTTATTAAGGGTGTTCCCGGAAATAATTAAGTATAATGCGTAATGAGCAAAAGATGGCATGTAACAAAATAAAGTTCGTTATGTATATTGGGTAGATCCATAAATTTTTTATCCAACTACTGCATTCATTTGTTTTCTTGCAAATCATAAGACCTATTAGGGTACAATGACTATTAAGGATCAATTTCGAAGCTTACAAAAAAAAATATTGTTCCTCTTTAGCCTGTAAATATGGTCGTGTTGAAATGAATACATTAAATAAGGACAAGAGTTTAATTTTAAATGCAAACTACCACTTCGACGGCCCATAAAACGCTGAAAAAACTATCATTAATAACATCTGTGTGCAAAGTTAATTACCAGACGGCAATGATGTATGCCCCTCTCAGCAACCCGTTAGGTAATATCCCGTGTTGAAAATTAACCGGAATGGTTCAATTATCCGCACGATTAGCCACCGCAATAACGTCACGGTTCTTTGCGTAAGCTTGATGTATATTTGAAGATTATTTTTTTCTATTTATTGTTTTTTTATAGAGTCTTTATAAGTGTTTTGTTTATATTAGTTATTATTTCGTAATGTTGTGACAGCAATGAAAATATTTTCCATAAAAGATTCCATCGTTAAAATTGTAACTTGACAGTTATGTAACAGCCTAGAAGAATAATAATGACCCATATAAAAGTAGAAGAACATACAAAAAAAAAGTCAACTTGTATTAACATATTACGTACATCGTGTAGCTTTAAAGTACCAACACACATCAATCCTTTTGCTAAAGCTACTTATGCCTGACTAACCGCCCAAAAAACTAAGTCCACTGCCACACTTAAACCATTCTGGGACATTAGTACCCCGAACTACAATGAATCAGGCCTTGAAATACTGTGTTTAAGTGCTCTGTGACAATTTAATAGCATCTATATTTTGCGGGAGACTAGATGTTATATTTTCCGCAACTGGCCGAGCATTGCTGTTAGCTATGATTTAATACTCTTTGTCCAATGTTAATTTGGTTTCGTGGCTTGTTTATTGCGCAGATAATCCTAGTTTTGTGTACATGTCAGGATTTCAGTCCGTATTGTAAAAGTGTTGGATTGATGAGTATTTGGCGAAATGGATTTATTATTTCTATGTGCTTTGCCCTAATTCTGTTTGGTAATATTTGTTTGTGCGGTATTGAATTTAGCTTTAGCTTCTGTGTTTCATGCATAATGAATACAATATAAATTGGTAAAACAATATTTTAGAAAAAGAACTAAATTCTATTTATTCCTTGAGTAAAGTTAGTGAGACTATGACTAGTATAATAAATTAAATTTACATACGAAGTAGTTCTTGCTCGCAAGAAAAATGTATATTTGAAAAACGTATTTAGTTGTTCAAGTGTTTCATTGATAGGCGTGTCAAGTTAATTAAAGATAGCTTTAACCCCAGCTGTGAAAATATTTTAAATTTTATTTATAAGGATACTTTCGAGAGTATCCTAACTTTTATTAATATTGAGGCTTTAGGTAATATTTTACCATTTTATTTATTTCTTTGTACAGGTAACAAGCTGACTTGCGATTGTCGGTTATCTTGGCTGCACACACTCAAGAATGAAACCAGAAGTAAACGCGTCAAAGCCTCACTTTCCCGCCTAAACTGCATAATGGACACAAAAATGAACATCGGTAATGTTAAAATTGAAAAACCACCAAAAACTGTTCAGGTTACATACAGAAAAGATGTTGATTATGAAGAAGAAGAATTAGACGAGAAACATTACGATGACGCAATGCAAGATCAAGAAACGGAGAATGATGATAATAAAATAGAATACAAAAGGAGACTGCTTGAGATTCCAACTGAGATGCTTCCCTGTCCAAACCGTTTAATTTATGAAGCTTCGTATTCACCACCAACACAAGATGAGGTCAAATATTACAAGACTTCATCAAGTCAGACGCTGGTAGCAACAGTGGCGAATTTGTTACTGGCTTTACTAGTAACATTGTAGCGTATAAATTGAAATGTAAATATTTCTGTGATTTCATTGTGCATTCATTTTGAACTTAGACTTTATTTGTATCAATAAGATCTCTTTTGATAATAGAATTTGTTGATTGACAGATTAACGGGTCATCATCATCATTTATTTCTTAAACTAAGATCATGTTCATAACTTATTTCCGTATCCGACTTAAGTTGATGGTACTACTGATTTGAAGTATCGATTAATTAAATAGATTCTTAAGATTTTAAAGAAAAAAGTTTTATAGTTGTTTTTCTTTAACTTTTTGGAGAACTAATTATTTTATAACCATCTTTTCACTGCTTTCATTAAGTCTTAGATCTTAAGTTATTTATAGGAATTGATAGATTTAGGTGAATTTGGACCCAAAGAGATAATGCTGTAAATATATAAGTAATAATAAGTACTCATCGTCATTAATATTTTGATCAATGTAAATAACATTTACGTAAGATTTTCATTAACTATGTCATAAGTACCAAATATTATTGCTTCTATTATTGCCGTCGTAATAAAAGCCTATTCTTTAGTCACAAGTAGACGTTCCACTGTACCTTCGTAACTATTCAGGATTAATTTTAACTAGATAAGTAGTTCTTAATTTGAAAATCTGAATAGCTTTATCCTTGGACAACATATTTTAGCTATAAATAATTTTATGAAACGGACATAGTTTAATATATATATATATATATATATATTCAGTAATTGTTTTGTATTGTAATGTTCTAAAAGTTATTAAGTCTCTTAATAAAGGTATTCAATTGTAGACAGATATTGTAATGTTTATTGATCTTTGGACAACCTTGGATTGGATACAGCTTTTGATAGTAGGTACTTACTTGTTTTTTCATGAAATTTCAGTACTGAATCATTTTTACTATTCAAAGATTTGTTTCTTGGATTGCTTTGAATATAGATGTACATTTAGTTTTCTTATAATGCAAAATACATAGGTTATATTATATAACAGAAAGTCCACTCAATGTCAGAATACTTAATTTTTTTGAGCATTCCATGAAGTGAAAGGAGGGGATAACCTTTGTAATTTTGTTATGGCAATTATAAAGTAAATACCAAAGATTAATCTTAAGCACAATTTTATTATTTAGCTTTAAAGGTTTCTTCTAACACAATGTATATAAACACATGAAAAATAACGATTATCTATCTATTATATTCAGAGTGTGGAAACAATAAATTGATACTTTTCCAATTTGCGAGTTTTATTAACTTTATTCACTTGACGAAGATAGAGTAGTCGTAAACGAATATACCATCACGCCTGAATTCCCTGAAGGGTAAGGCAGAGGTGTACTTATGTACACCCACATTTCGCTGGTATATTTAGGTCCTATGTAATAGGGGGCCAGCCTATTGCCATTAACCGGGAACAAATCCAGACTCAAGGCTGCTACTGAGAATTTCATAGAAAAACCCAACAACACTGCTCGCCCAGGTCGAGCGGTGTTGTTGGGTTTCTCGATTTCGAGGGATCGAACCCAGGACCTCTGGAGGAGCTCTCAGGAGCGTAGCAGTCGAGCCAATGACAAAGGCAAAATCATTTATTCAAGATAGACTTGGTAGTACTTGTTAAACTGTTGTTTGTTTTTTTGCATTTTCACAAAGAGTTGCTGAAATGTAGCTTACTAATGGTGACAGTATTATTAAAATCAGTTCAGGAGTTTCAGAGTTTATGGTTACAAACATACAGTCAAACATTTCTTGTTTATAATATTCGTATAGATTAATTATAATAGTGCAATTGATAGTAGTAGAAAGCCTCCTCTTAAAAAAAAATAGAAACGATAAACCTACCGTGATAACTAGGACCTTCAAGGTCATTCAGTGAACTTGGGAGTTACTGAGATTTAGAAAAAATGAGTAGGGGTTTTTATTAAGAAGCCATTACATAGCCAGTAAGTAGACCAGTCACCACAAGTAGTACCCGTTCACGAATACAACATACGGTGAAAATAAACTATCGTATAGTCAAAATGTTAAAGGCAGTGATAGCCTAGTGATGAAGGAATGAAGTCAGAGGTGTCGAACCTCTGATTTTTCGAAGTCATGTGCGTATTAATAATAAATTATCACGCGCTTATCCATCATCATCATCTTCTTCATCTTCTTCATCTTCTTCATCTTCTTCATCTTCTTCGTCTTCATCATCTTCCCTTTTCCCAATTTATTTGGGGTCGGCACAGCCTGTCCTTTTCTTCCATTCATCCCTGTTAGTCGTCATCTCATCATTCAATCCCTTTTGCATCATATCTAGATCTTCTTCATACAATCCATCCATCTTTTCTTTGGTCTCCCTCTACCCCTCCATCAGTCCATATTCATACTCATAACTCTTTGAGTTACATCCGTTTCATCCCTCGTCATCACATGCCTATACCAAGACAAACGATTCCCTTTTAACTTTTCTGTCACGCGCTTATAGGTACGTGAAGAAAAACATCGTGAGGAAACCTGCATGCCTCATAGATTTTCTTGATGGCGTGTGAAGTCTGCCAACCCGCTAGCGTGGCGGACTATAGCCTAATCCCTCTGATTTTGAGAGGAGACCCATGCACAGCAATGTAAAAATAATAAATGCATGTTATTTTAAATTAGAATAAAACTCAGGTCTTGTCTATATCAATTAGAGAATTCGTTAGGGATTATTATTTATTTAAACAAAGAAAATCCTGGCAAAAAAGGAATTACAATTCCTTTAAAATTTTGATGTCAGAAAACAGACATGTACAATGTACATCCGAAGCTCTGTGCTTCGGATGTATATTGTACAGAAGCTTTTTTATAAAATTGTTTTCAAAATAAACAGGTAAAAACGTACGAAATGAATCGTGGCCGGAATACATAATTAATGTCTGTGTCCATCAAAGAAAAAAAAAACAAGTGCGAGTCTGACACCCGGACCGAAGCTTCCGTACAAACTTGCTATTTCCACCAAAGCAATTATCATTATTATATTTATTTTATATAACGCATGAAAACAGCGAACATTGCAAGCAAAAAGAAAATTGTCTAGTTTAAGGCTTAAGCGTCAGACTTGGGCGCGAAATGCAAATATTTCTTGGTTTTTCGCAAATTATCCGACAAAAATTATCTACTATTTTACACCAAAATCTTCGACGATAAATATTGTTTTCGCTATAGCCTTAATTAAATTTATGCAATCGCAAAAATAATGGATAAAACTACAAATTAACGACTTTCGGAATTTTCCTTACTTTTGCTGTGAGAAAGAAGAGAAAAGAAATGACTACTACGACGACGTATATTTTTTCAACGGCAAGTATCCTACAGTAGTATTACTTAGTATCTAAGCTTCGATTTATTGGCGAATTTCAAAATATGCGGCATTAATGGCCATATTTCTTTATTCCACTAGCTTAGAAGCTTGATTTTTTACACTCCAAGCATCAGAATCAGAATCAGAATGCTTTATTTGTAAACAAAGGTAGGGTTACAGTGATATGTGAAATATTACAGTATTTACTTCGTTTCGTTGGCGTACAAATATTTTTGGATTTAATATTTTAAACAATATAAACTAAGTGTAAGCAAATTACCGCAAATCAAGCAAGGGACCGCAAATCGAAGTATTTTATATTTATAGTCATATTAATACTTCCTTGTTTCTGAGAAAAATGGTTTTGACAGACAGGCATCAACGTGACGAATCAAAGTGATCTTATAAAGGATTCTTTATAAACTATGGATCTCTAAAATACAGAATGTAAAGCTACCTTTGTCGTGCTTGCTTTTGACAGATGCTAAAGTAGGTTTGCGGTCAGAATGCCTTGATAAGACACCGGTAAAGCCTTCTTTGTAGACTCCATAAGTAGTCAAAGTACCTACGACTTGAAAGTAGGTTTCAGATAGAAAGTTTAATTATATAATGCGGTCGTGTCGGTTTACAGTATACTCATAAGCTCAAGATAATTTATAAAGCCCAGCAAATTAAAATACTTGTGGGTCCCGTAATTTAAAAGGAAAAATCCCTTATTCACTTCATTTTCCGTAGACTCCCTTATTAGTCTAATGGTCCTAAGCGCAACTGTTACGTTAGACGTCCTGGGTTTGATCCCCGGGTCGAGGTTTTTCTATGAAATTCTCAGTAGCAGCTCGGAGTCTGGATTTGTGCCCGGTTGATGGCAATAGGCTCACCCCTATTATATGGGACCTAAACATACATTGGTACGCCTCTACCTTACCCTTCGGGGAATGCAGGCCTGATGGTATATTATGTTATGTCAATTTCCGTCGGTCTGTCAGTCGATAGATCAAGACCCCTTTTCTCAGGAATGCGTTGAGGTATTTTCCGACCAACCTTGGGGCTCGTTTTGTTGAGGAGTAAAGTGAGCCCCGAGGTTTAGCATTTGTTCCGAGCGGTGAATGAACTTACAAATCTTTGGCTTCTATTATACGTTGAGTCACTACGCGCACAAACAAAAAAACTCTTTTGAACTCCCGACGCGAAAACGACAGGTGTTATAAATTTGACGTGTCTGTGTGTGTCTGTCTATGGCATCGTAGCATCCCGAACGGATGAACCGATTTTGGTTTTATTATGTTTGAAAGGTGAATTAGTTGGGAGTGTTCTTAGCTATGTTTGATGAAAATCGGTCGAGATACAATGCAATTGTCGGGTTGTTTTTATTCTTTTTCATCAATGTACCTTCATACTAACCCCTGGGTGCTCCAATTCAATATTTAGCACTACTGCATAATACAGGTAGCAGCCTATTAAAACTGCGTGGAGTCTTGGCACCGGCCCAGTTTGTCATGATACCGTGTTGCCGTGTCGAAGTGATCTGGAATAAGCACTGCAGATATACAACACGATGATGTTTATTACGATGATCTGATACCTATAGCAGTTTCGAAACTTTAAAGGCTTTGAAACATTAAAAAAATCTCTTTTATTTTATGGGACTCCATAGCGCAGGAATTATGCAAATAAAGACTTTATTATTTATTATTATATAATATTTAAATTTTATTATTGAAAAAGATGAAACTGCAATACAAAATAAGTAGATCTTATTAAGGGTTAAATCAGCAAACCAGTAGACGATCCACCTGCAATCTGCATCAGCAAAACTAAAAGAGTAACAGATGCGTTTCCGAGTCCATTTACTGTGCAAAAAGAGAATGAAAAGAGAAGAGGAGAAGGATGGGTACGTTAGGAGGAATGAGGCCTCCGGCGCCCACACTCACCGACAGAAACGCGACAGTATGCATACTGCTACTTCACGTCGATATCCTGCGGGAGGGTAGTACATCCCCGGTTGTGCGAACTCGTTCATGCTGAGACATAAACATCCCAGCGAGAAAGACACTAATACAAGAAAAAAATCCTAGCTAAGGAACCCCGGTGACTTTTATATGGAATGGAAAGGTTCCGCGGAACCCAATTTACGAATCAATGATCCGGGGCTTAAAATCGTCACTTGAATCACAATTCGATTCACAGATACACGTCTACATAACGCACTATTAAGACCAGAATAAGCTGATTTTGCATTGTATAGCTTTAAGTACACTTAGAATTTAGCTTATACTGGAGGAGTTATTTATTTAACAAGATTAATAAATTTCTAGGAATTTTTAAAACTTAGAATCATTATTGGCCACGACTGTCTGTGACATGACTGTCTGTTTGTCGGATGTTATTGGGTGTGACGTCCCGGGTTCAATGACCAGGTAATTCCCATGCAATTTTTTTTTAATATAAGTATATAATCTCTCCAGAAATGGACAGTTAAAGCAACCCTGTGGAGAGGCCCACAAGGGAAAAAAGGCAGAGGAAGACCACTGACACGATGGGAAGACGAGATAGCTAAAAATGCCGACCCAAACTGGAGCCAAATAGCGCAAGATAGGGAAAAATGGGCATCTTTGGAGGAGGCCTTCACCCAACCTAGGGTTCTTGCTGAGTAAAACATAACATAAAAAAAATATTGTAGGTAACCTAACGAGTTAATTGTAGGTTGTTTGTAAATTGTAGGATTGTTAATTGTAAAACTCATGTAAAATGCAAGAAATAAAAGGCTTTTTTATTTTTTATTTTATTTTATTTATATAATTCTTAGATAGAAGAATCAAATATGGTGTTGAAGTATGAATGTTGATCAATATAAGCATTCTGTTAAAACTTTATTTGATACAGGTTGTTGTGCATAGATAGGTATATTATATTTTTAATCTCATCTACGCGCCCTTTTACATTTAAATAAGGTCTAATCCCAACGAAGATTGCAAAGTCAAAACAGGTTACAAATTCGGTTTTCCAATTTAGAACAAAAATAATTCATATCCAGAACGCTGACCAATTCCAAGGGATTGATAAAAAACCGTTGGAATTTGTTGAGTAACTTTGCTACAGTTTGATTTAATCCATGGCACGTTCCCCCACCAAATTGGTTCAGGATAACAATGATATACACCGGTTATACTTTGTTGACCTTTCGATATCCTTTGTAACATTTTGGAATACCGCAAATATTGCTGTAACCACATCCAGAATTCTATCGCTGTATTTTGGAATAGCATGATTTTTCGGGGGATTTTTTACATACCATCACGCTTGTATTTCCCCAAGGGCAAGGCAAAGGTGTACAATATACACCCAAACTTCGCCGATATCTAATAGAGGGCGAGCCCATTGCCATTAACCCGGCACAAATCCAGAGTCCGACTTGCTACTGAGAATTTCATAGAAAAACCCAATAACACTTTTGCTCGACCTGGGCATTGAACACCCAGGACCTCCAGCGACGAGGACCACTAGAGTTATGAGTAGAAGAGGTAGTAGAGAAGGGGATTTTTAAACATAGGTATTTACATTTAAAAGTCAGTGATAGTTTTGTTATTATGATGATTGGACTGCCAGAATTCTGTTCATTTTAATTTATTCGCAGAGTAGGTACATAAATATTCTTACACGGTGAAATGCTTTAGTGGAAAAGAATACATGGCAGTTTCAAATCGTGCCTGAGGTGTGGTTAAAAAAATTCTTGCATATACATAGGTACGTCAAGTGAAAAAAATCAATAAATATTTAAAATCCTACAGAACCATTTCACGGTTATCGATTCGCTTAAGCTATCTTTAAAATGGATCTCCATGATAATTGATGGACATCATAATGAGAAACAATTCAGGCTTGTAATCTATTTGAATAGGTACAAATGTTTCGTATTATTTTTTGCATGCAGGGGGAAAAAGTATTTTTTTACGCCGTGGCAACGCAAAATTAAAAATACAAAATTGTAAATTCTAAACAGGTATTTATGGTGTTTTTTTTTTCGGAATCAGGTAGAAGAAAAACTAAGTATAGCTTAGTTTTTCTTTTTGCTATATAATATTGGCATTTATACATGTTAAAAAAATTCACATTCTACGTAAGACACCAGTTATTAATACATTAGTTTTTCCTTTAGGTTTAAGTATGAATATACGACTGTAAAACGAAGTACAGTGGATTATAGCTGTTACCTGACCCACCCTAGGTGGGACGGTGGGGTCTCGGTGGGTCAGGTAACAGCTATGATCTTCAAAATTATATTTTTTTCTTAACTATAGAAGTTAGAGATTTAAAATAAAAAACGTTTGATAGGATTAGGATTAGCTTTCTTTGACACTATAGTAAACAATGCATTAGTAATTCAAGTCCTTTAATTCGATAGTGTATCTTGTGTACTTAATAGTTATTGCAATTTTAAAAGTGTAATACTTATCTTTTGTAGGGTTTCGGCATTTTCCATGCAAAGATTATAAGTTATTTTATGATGATATATTGTGTGATATGTATTCCCTGAAGGGTTAGGCAGAGGTGTACTAAGGTACACCCACATTTTGCCGGTATGTTTAGGTCCCATGTAATAGAGCGCGAGCCTATTGCCATTAACCCTGGCACAAATCCAAGACTCCGAGCTGCTACTGAGAATTTCATAGAAAAACCCAATAACACTGGTTGACCTGGGGATCGAACCCAGGACCTCTAGCGTAGCAGTCGCGCTTAGGACCACTTGACTAATGAGGCATTCATGTATTCATTGTATCATAATCATTAAATTATTACTCAAAATACAATGTAGCCTATATTGCCTTATTAGATACTTCAAACATTTTCGGGTGGCATATAGAAAATATTAATATTAAAACATCATTTATTTTATAGCGTCTCTTTGATACAGAAATTGGATGTTTAGTATATATTGTGATACCTTTTATATATTCCCCTATAAGAACAGCATTTGCAAAATATATATATTTGTAGGTGTGACACACTATATCTTAGGGCAGGCGGGCTGCAAACGACGTGAAACGAATATTGTTAACAAAATGTATTGTTTAAGGCGAAGTACTTTGAGAGTGTTGTGAATTACATTTTTGTTTTGTTTTTCGTTATGTAGCTTATTAAATTTGTTTTATTACACTCAGGAAAGTGAACAATATACTAAAAACATGAGGAAAATAGTCTGCATTTATAGACAATTTTAAAGGAAAATTGAGTAGGTACTTTACTAAGTTTGTAGAATTTCATTTTCCCTCTTTGACCATTACTTTAGCCTAACCCTTCTAGAAAGCTAAAGTTATCATAAATGCAATAAATAATTATTATAATACCAGTACGTAGTATTCATTTGTTACTCAACATAATCGCCAATCGAAAATACATTTTGTTAACTGTTTACCATGATGTAACGTTGTTTGACCAACCATATTGTAGGTAGTACATTCAGAATACTGATGGAATTACTTGTGAATATTGTATTTTATAATGTGTAATAAATAACTTAACGGTATTCCGTTTTTCACAAAGAAATGAATTTTCTAATTAAAGAAAATTTCTAGTGAAAGAAAAATTCGATCTCAGGCAGGGTTTGAACCTGCGTCTCTCTGGTTAAGTACACCAGACGCTTTGGCAACTAAGCTATCACAGGCAGTGGTCTCGGTAGCTTAGTTGGCAAAGCGTCTGGTGTACTTAACCAGAGAGACGCAGGTTCAAACACTGCCTGAGATCGAATTTTTCTTTCACTAGAAATTTTCTTTAATTAGAAAATTCATTTCTTTGTGAAAAATTTCGCAATATTTAATGCTAAAAAATAATAAAAAATAGGTATTCCGTTTATTACCACAAATTCTGTTAAACACTTACGCAACATTTTAATAAAAGCTTCCATTTAATTAAATTTTACCAAGAGAATTTCCATAATGTCCAAATATTTCCATAAATATTTAGGCATTCCCAATTAAATATAGTTAACACAAAATACTATGTAACACAAAACAATGACAAGAGTCTTGCTAGCGGTACGTAGAAACATATAACATAACATACCATCACGCCTGTATTCCCCGAAGGGTTAGGCAGAGGTGTACTTAATGTACACCCACAGTTCGCCGGTATGTTTGGGTCCCATGTAATAGGGGGCGAGCCTATTGCCATTCACCGGGCACAAATCCAGACTCCGAGCTGCTACTGAGAATTTCATAGAAAAACTCAATAACACTTCTCGACCTGGGGATTGAACCCAAGACCTCGAGCGTAGCAGTCGCGATTGGGACCACTAGACCAACGAGGCAGACGTAGAAACAAAGTATTTGAATTCTCCTTTGCTGTTTTCCTTCGCCGTTTTGGGAGCAATGGTGATGAAATAATTTACTCAAAGTAAAGCACGTGTCCGGGTTTGAACCTACGACTTACAACTCATAAGTTGCGGCGATTTCCACTGGGCCATCACCGTTCCCGTTAAGTCACTCGCCTCGCGCCTCGCGCCTCGCGCCTCTTTGTAATCATGTGCGTATTAATAAATAATTATCAGTCACTTATAACGGTAGAGGAAACCTGCATGGCTGAGATTTTTTGTCGATGGCGTATGAAATCTGCTATGCCGCAGTAGGTTAGCGTGGTGGACTATAGCTTAAACCCTCCCACTCTGAGAGTCCTCCTACTCGGAGACCCGCATTAGGCAGTAACTGGGTCGATGATGGCTTGATAATAAGGTGAGTAATAGGGATATGAGCTAATGAGTAAATTTTTTCCCACAATTCCTAACACTAAAAACATCACTTGTACACATCAGCAAAAAAAAATCTTTGAATTATTTACACTTATTTTTACTCGCTAAACGTCTGCCCCTTAACAAGAAACATTATTTAAAGGGCAAAGAATGGCTCGCGTTAGTTGCGCTATATTATCATCGCGCTAGCGACGGATGGGGGGCGCCAGATGGCCCACACATTAACGCTGATATTGGCTTCAACTTAAGCAGTAGTGTTAAGAGATTTGTAACTTAACGACAGTATTTTGTGAACTTAATTAGAGAAAGAAAAAGGGGAGACTGTGACAAATGTCTTGAATGGGAAAGGAATATAAATTTATAATTTTGTTTGTTTTTTAATTTTAGTTTGGGTATGCTTTCGTCGGGAAATCTTGGACCAGATACGTATTAAACAGGGAAAGATATATAAACTGCTTTTTAAGTTATATATTTACAAATGAAAGAACTTAATTCTCTTTCACCAAACATACACGCACTTACTCTCTAACACACACATGCATAAAGACGCCTATATAAACACAATGTACTTACATAGGTATATGTACCATCTGAACGTTTCATAAAATACTGAATAGTCTATACTGTCTTGTTAGTCTAATGATCACAAGCGCGACTGCTACGCTAGAGAACCTGGGTTCGAATCCTAGGTCGAGCAAAGTTTTATAGAGATTTTCTATGAAAACCTTTCTAGCAGCTTGGAGTCTGGATTTGAGCGAGATTTATGGTAATAAGCTAGCCATATATTGTATAGGACCTAAACATACCGGCGAAGCGAGGGTGTACATTAGTACACCTCTGCCTCACCCTTCGGGGATTACAGGCATGATGGTATGTTATGTTATTAATAATACCTATTTACGATCTGAACATTTTAATAAAATATTGAGTAGACAGTACAACAATTCTTATAAAGCTACATCTCAACTATTGGCCAACTTCTTGTTTTAGTGGCAGGCAATTGATGTAATCCTTTATACGCTGGCCTGCACTGGCGCACAAGTATTCCATTACTTACAATGTTATAAGCCGCTGTTGCCAGAGGTTTCTATTACATTTGAAATTGAAAAATACATATTTACGTTCCGATCATAATATGGTTGTACTGCTCAGATATTTATTTGAATTAAGAACTAGCACTATATATTACTATCACTATATAATATACCCATAAGTTTATATCACTATCATTATATAGTATAAAACAAAGTCGCTTCGCATCTGTCTGTCCCTATGTATGCTTAGATCTTTAAAACTACGCAACGGATTTTGATGCGGATTTTTTCAAATAGATAAAGTGATTCAAGAGGAGGGTTTATATTATGTATAATTTATACATATCAAAGTACAGAAAAGTTGAGAAAACATGCGGGCGAAGTCGTGGGCGGAACGCTAATTATATTATGAGAGAGCTTATGTCACTGCTGTCAGTCTTTATAATCACTTAACTTAGAAATTAAAAGAACTTATTGATAAAATTGTTTTAGACATGGCTTATGCAAAAGGTTCTTGGTAATATTAAAAAAAATATGTTTTAATGGTCTAATTAATATATGAAGAAAAAATAACATTAATAATAAATATGAATTCAGTACTTAGTAAACTTAACCGAAAGATAAGTAATTAATTACGGACCGCATCGACTGAATCTAAGAAGACTCCTCTGACTTTTTGTAATCATGTGCATATTAATAATTAATTATGTTTAATTCCATCAAGAAAACATCGTGAGGAAAGCTGTAAGCCAGATCGATTTTCTCGACGGTGCGGGCATGTGAAGTCTGCCAACCCGCAGTAGGCTAGCGTGGTGAACTATTACGTCACCTCAATCTTAAGAGGAGACCCAGCCTTGCCCAGCAGTGGGATTGTAAATGGGTTGATGATGGTGATGATTCTTTACATAAGTAAAGATTACGTACTTACTTACTTTTGAACGCCATTGTCACATATATGTGACAAACGAAATTTTACCCTGAACGCCAACGTCACAAATATATGACAAAATATACGTAGCCCATTTTATGAAATAAACAATTTAATCATTACTTTAGTGTGTTTTCACTACCTTGTGTAATTTGACCGAAAAAGTGGCCTGGCGTCAGGGGTACGGCGATACGTTTATACTCTGGCGTGCAAAAGGTTAAAAATTACATATATGTAATAAAGTACAAACAAAAAATCTACAATCTACAAAATCAATACAGGCTGGTAAGAACCGGTACTGGTAATAAATCAAGTGGTTGCACAAATTAGCTTCGGAACCGGCTGGCTCATTAGACAGTACTTGGTTAATACACCACAAATTACTTACCGAAGTATGCTATAACTTGGACGGGTGCATAAAATGTCGTTGTGTCTAATATATTTAAATAACCGTAATTTATATAAATTTATTTACTTATGACACTACTCTTTAGTTAAATAGTTATGAGCATGACTGCTACGCTATAGAAGTCTGTATCACGGGAGGACCACTAAAAGTCCTTGGTTCAATACCCAGGTGGAGCAGTGTTATTGGGTTTTTCTATGAAAATCACTGTAGCATAATTTGGATTTGTGGCCGGATAATGGTAATAGGCTCGCTTCCTATTACGTAGGACCTAAACATATCGTCAACCTATGGTTGTACATTATTACATTATTTACTAGACCTCTGCCTATCCTTTTGGGGAATACAGGCGTAATATGATAATTCTTCGATATTTTTTTAAATAAGCACGTCATCTGTAAGGTCAGCTTGATTAGCATATTTTTGATATCCCTAGTAGTTAAAGCAGCTCTCCTGAGTTCGGAACCAAGGTAGCTCGATCAGTCATAATAATTATAAAATATGACGATGTAAACTAGTCCTAATAATATTAATATTTAAGTTGAATATTTAGCTGTCTCGGTGTTACTATATAAAATTCTTTTTAACATTTTAATAGACAGCCAGTTTCATTACTTTATTATTAATCGTAATACAGCCTATTTATAATGTCGGGATGAACGGAACAATATTATATGAGTGGGCGATGACTTTGACTTATGTTCGTCACAGACTATAAAAGAGAAATAATAAAACACAGGAATTGGTCAAGAAGTGCGTGGGTGTCATATTTAATTAAGAACACAACAGATTGTCTTTGAAGCTTGAGTCTGTTTTTTTTAAACATAAAATAAGATAAAGAGCGGCTCGTGGCTAAGTATAACTGCACTGATCAACAGATCTACAAGGTTAAGCTACGCCTGCGGCCGTTATTCTGTGGATGGGAAACTATCCTTATCACATTGAGACCCCGACGTGCTTCAGATAGCATGTAAAGTCACGGGTTGCGCGGGTTGGTGGCAATCACGTGTAAAATTCTAATATTTCAAATCAAATCAAATGTTTTTATTTCAAATAAGCTTTCACAAGCGTTTATGAAACGTTATTGACTCTAGTTGCACGGTTCCAAAAAGTTGATCCTATGGAGAAGAATCCGGCAAGAAACTCCATGGACACTCTTTTAAAATATATTGTTTTTACATAGTTTGCTGGTACATTATGCCGATAACAGGATGTGAGGACATTGGAGGTTTATGTCATAATGAGCCTGAAGTAGAAGACTAAAACTAAGACTAAAATCGTATTCGTATCTGGTTAGACTGGAAATAGATCCATCATAATTGGAAAAAACTCGGAGGAAAAATTAGGATAGGATGATACTGGGACAGTGCAGTGATAGCCTTGTGATATGACCATAGGACTGCCATGTCAAAGGTCTCGAGTTCAAATCCAAGGCACGCACCTCTGACTTTTGGAAGTCATGTGCGTATTAATAATACTTTATTATCACGCGCTTAAACGGTGAAGGAAAACATCGTGAGGAAACCTGCATGTTTTAGAGTTTTTTTCGATGGCGTGTGAAGTCTGCCACCTGAAGTATACTAGCGTGGTGGACTACAGCCTAATCCCTCTGAGAGGAGACATGCCCGGCAGTGGGACAATATGTGGTATATATTATGATATGACAGTAAAATTGCTGGGTATATGAGATTTAAAAACTTAGATCTCAAGATGATCCACGCGTGAGTGATAACACTGGTTTGCCAGCATCGTTTTAGGCTTGTTTGTATCTTACATAAGGCGGTCCGTATGCCTATTTGTCTTTCAATAAAATGGTGAATGAAATTTAACCTATATAAACATTTATTAAACTCGGCACCATTTTATCTGCCCCAAAGTTTTGGCTACTGGTAATATAGGTGCATTCTATATTACTAGAATTAGTTAGTCTAAAACTACTCTATTATGGACACCGTAGGTATAAGTTAATAATTAAACATACATTAACATATTTAGACAGTTAAGAGTTAGAGGTCTTGGGTTAAATTCCCAGGTCGAGCTGTTAGAGTTTTCTATGAGGTTATCAGTAATACTCGTAATACGGAGTTTGGTTTGTGTTCGGTTAAAGGCAATAGGCGCGCCCAATCCTCCATGAAACCTTAAGATACTACCTCTACCTAACCCTACAGGGAATACATTTGTAATGATACGTTGTTTTCTTTAAAAAATATAATTATATAAGGCAGAAGTCAATTACTAAAATACTTAATGTTTTTCACATCGCAACAAATTCAGTCTTAAAAAATCAAGTGGAATCAGGTAAATTGTATCTTAGAAATTTCTACGTTGAACTTAATGAGTATAAGCATCTTATCTTTGTTTATACACATCTAAAACAATGTTTTATGAACATAATAAGACATGAAACACCATATGTTAGAATTATTTTACCTTGTTAGTCCGACAAGATAATGTATTTAGTCTTGTGTTATTATTTTAGTTGAATATACCCTGTGTCGGGACGACTTAAATACAGTTTTCGATTGCCATTCAGATAGGAATTTTCTCGCCTCTTATAATATCTGACTTGCTCAATATTAGGACCTCTAGGGATCTATATTGTATGTATTTAGTAGTAGTAGTGTAAACCCCTACGTACTGAGTTAGAGTTTGGAGTCGCTGATGCCCAACTTATCAGCGACTCCAAACTATTTATTTGGATACTTTACATATTTGCATACTTAATAAGGATCCTTAATATAACCTATATGTACAGCTAAGCACTTTTTTCAGGCTTCTAGGGGTTCTCTAGTACAATAAAATTGAAAACTTTTTTATTAATACATAACATAACATACCATCACGCCTATATTCCCCGTGTACTAATGTGAAATACCCACAATTCGCCGGTATGTTTAGGTCCCATGTAATAGGGGGCAAGCCTTTTGCCATTAAATGGGCACAAATTCAGACTCCGAGCTGCTGGGAATTTCACAGAAAAACCCAATAACACTGCTCGAACCCAGGACCTCTAGCGTAGTAGTCCCGCTTGGGACCACTAGACTAATAGGGCAGTCCAATTATTTATACAATTCTGATTTATAGGATTTTGTATCGTATTTATCTTAACAATATTAACACATTATTGTTTACTATGGGAATATTTGGAAATACAATTCCAGGTGAACTTAGCAGCCAATTTCTTCTTCAAAACTTTTCTTCTATGAAATTTTACATTTAACGTTTTTCTCTGACCTCAGTGTATCAATCTAAACTAAAGCTTACCGACTAATATCTTGTAGTTTATTATTTTTAAAATAAAGCGAAGGCGAAATGTTACGAGTGACGTAGTAAAAAAGTAAGGCATGACCTACGACGGAACACTTAACTAAAGGTTTCGCACGCTAACCGACAATTAGTTGGAACGGGTAACTGGTATTAACCACGACTTATTGCTTAACTAGCACCGTCTTTTGGTTTTACTTAAAAATATTAGCAAGTAAAATCATGAGTCTAGTGGTCCCAAGCGCGACAGCTACGCTAGAGGTGCTGGGTTCGATCCCCAGGTCGAGCAAAGTGTTATTGGGTTTTTCTATGAAATTCTCATAATGGCAATAGGGTCGCCCCCTATTACATGAGACCTAAATATACATACACATACATACATATTGTCACGCCTGTCTCCCATGGGGGTAGGCAGAGACTATAGATTTCCACTTGCTACGATCCTGGCACACTACTTTCACTTCATCTACATTCATTAATCTCTTCATGCATGACCGTCGGTTTAGGGTGCTAGGAACCGTTCGCCGAGGTCTTCCCCTTCCAACTCGTCCATCCATACTCACCATACATACTTGTTTCGTCAATCTCCGTTCATCCACTCTCTCTACATGACCAAACCATCTTAACATACCTTTCTTAATCCTTGTTACTACATCTTCTTTCACTCCACAACGCTCCCTTATCACACTGTTTCTTACTCTATCTTTTAGCGTCACACCACATACTTCTCAAAGCTCTCATCTTTACAGCATTTATTCTGCTTTCATGTTTCTTCTGCCATACCCAACTTTCACTACCATACATTAATGTCGGCGCCAACACTCCCCCAATCACAGCCAGCCGTGTCTTTTCGGACACTTTCCGACTATTCATGAAGGTGTGTAGCGCCCCATTCACCTGGTTACCAGCACTCGCTCTCCTTTCAATATCACTCTCATGTGTACCATTTCTAGTAAACATAGAGCCCAGACATACAAACTCTTTCACCTGTTCTACTCTTACGCCACCTATATTGCACGCTGTCAAAACTTCATCCCTTTCAAAGACCATCACTTTCGTCTTGATTACATTCACTTTCATTCCCTTACTCCTAAAAGCACCGTCCATAATTGTTACCATCTTCTGTAACTCCGGACCTTTTGTAGACCTTCTGTAACTCTGTAACTTCTGTAGACCTAAATATACCGGCGAAATGTGGGTGTCCATTAGTACACCTCTAGCTAACCGTTCGGGGAATACAGGCGTGATGGTATGCTATGTTATTAGCAAGTAATTTCATTGAATAAGTAGGTTTTTCTGCATAAAGATGTCGCTGGGCTGTTTATGTCATAATCTGAAAGGCGGTTTTAATGGTGACAAAAAGATAACGAATTGACAACATTTTTGACAGGACCTCTAGCGTAGCAGCCGCGCTGAGGACCACTACACTAATGAGGCAGTCAGTCTAGACACAGATTAAGTTAAATATAAAACCTAAGTACACCGATACATTTGCGTTCTTTTGTTCCGTGCAATTTAGTTAAACGCCCAACATATTTCAAACTCACAAAGGAACTGCCTATACACTACACACAAATACAATACAAACAATGTTATTTAACTCCACGTTCCTACTGATGACAAAACATGTTGCAAATATCTATAATTCCCTAACTCTCAAAGACTGAGAGGGATAGGTAAGTAGCTGATTGCAACATATTTTGACGACAGTGGGAACGCGGCGTAACAAAAACAATGATAAATAACAGATATTTGAATACAAACATTTTCTTGTCGTCAGGCATTAAAGTAAACAAAGAAATAGAAATAGCAGAATGCGTGGGCTCAACTTAACATAACATTATATTTTTGATATTCCAAAAGGGTTTTGCTTATTGCAAAACAAAAACTTTAACGTAATTTTCCACGAAGCAAACAAAGCTTTTAATTGTAAAGTGCAAAAATTTAAGAATAGCTTTTTTATTTTTCATCTCTTTAATCCTCCTCACCTTTTTCCAATTGTCATAGGTACTCATATGACAGCCGGGACTGATGATTTTACGTGCTTTCTGAGGCACGGAGGGGTCTCGATATTTTAAAAATATTCACCCATCCACTGCCTGACCGCGGAAGGTGTAGCTTAACGTAGCAAATCTGTTCAGTGCAGCTATAATGTAGCAACTCTATCTTCTAATTTCTCGCTTGTCTCTGGATTTATCAATTTATACCGTGCTACGCGCTACGAAATCGTAGTCTCGTAGTTCGTAGCACATTTTCGTAGCTCGTCCGTATTTGATCACATTTTGTACGAAGGAACAATAAAATTGAAGAATACTGACATATGACCTTTAAGTTGACGATCACAATATGTTGTTGCTATCTTAAATATAAACTTGATATATTTACCTACTTAATCTTCTAATGAATGCTTGTTCCTTCCTACACCCACGGAAAAATCGTGGGAGTATTATTCTCATTTGAACATCACTTGGGAACAAAAGCTAAAATATTTTTAAGAGTATAAATATTACCTTTAGTTTGCAATTTTGTTCCGGAATGATAGAATAAAGATATTCTGTAATCCCATAGGAACTAAAACCGGTAGATCTCAAAGAATCGAAATATGAAATTCAAGTCAACATCTGAGATATTTTTGGTAAAACATTTCCTCATTTTTCATATGTTTATTTTAGCTGATTGTCAGGTACGGAAAGGCAAATATAAATTTGGGGGGAATATATTCTGGGAATTGGGTTACCTATTACCTAAGTTTATCTATCAGGCTATCACAATAGGGTAGCCTAGTTCTGGTGTTTGAATTCTTAGTGAAAAATTTGTATGGCGTACTGGTTTGTGAGATCACAAACCGCTATAGTATGCTCTTTGTCTAACGAAAATTCGAAATACCGATAACTTTCTTATTTCGGACTTGATTTTAATTTTGTTTTTGTTTATTGGCTCTATTTATGGTACATTTTTTATGAGGTTTTTATCAAAACCTAATCTTTGCCACGGTGTAACAGTAAATTAATAGTTTAATACTATTTTTTTACTAAAGTCGATTTAAAGTTGGTGAGAAACACTGGTGAAAGTTTATAGATGTTTAACACTTAAATACAACTTGTTAAATCTATAAAAGTTTATTTTATCGTAATTTTAATGTGTATAAGTAGTTTCATAACAATTTTGTTATAATAATTTTACTTTAAATACTTACGAGGTGATGTAAGTAGGTAAGGTGAATTAGAAGTATTAATGTGAACACGAATTCAGCTATGAATCATTTCAATACTTTAGTTTAAGTATCAAGCAAGGTATAGTCAGCAACAAAAGTCGTTAAACGCACCCAAATTAAAAAAAAATATCACAGCCCCCATATTAAACTTTGAAGCAGTGCGGCGATAGCTAGGGCGTCGGACTTTAGATTATGTGGTTGCCGGTTCGGTTAAACCCACCCATTGCACTACCGACGTGTACCCACTCGTAATATAAGCATTTAGCTTAGTACGAGGTGTTAACAAGAATACGACCAACATTGCTAGTAAACAATGTATTGTTTTTATTATTTTTTTCTTTTTTTATAAACAATTTATCCTTTAAACAGCCAGAGAACAAGTAGTTTACTTATATCTGTTCGGGATATTAAAGTGTTTTTATGATTGTATCGTGTTCAGTGAGTTTTGTTGTTAACTATACCTAGGTACTTGAATAAAAATAACAACACCTTTAGTAAATTTCATTACTATTACTTTAGTTTTGATGAGAAATAACAAAAACATAATATTACAATTGTCACACGCAGACCAAAGTTATAATATAAATGTGTAATAAATAAATGAAAAATGTTCTTCCATTTTCCAAAATTATTTATTTTATTGAGCGTTGTATGACATTGAAAATGGAGGGCGACGACCTTTACGATGGTATGACACAGTATGGTTGATTTCAGTTGTTCAATTTTATTGGATCTAGTCTGATTAGATTATAGATTAAAATATTTCAGTACACGAAATTTAACACTTATGATTTTATCACTAAATAAGGGGCCCATAGCTAAGTAACTTTACTGATCTATCGAACTGCAAGTTTACTATGTAAGCGTAGCTTAACCTTGCTTGGACTTGGCAGCTTGTTTTGATGGGTAACCATTTGTAACAAATCAACGCATTCCCGGGTTCTAAAAGCATGTCAACTTTTTCATAGCAACAGTTATCACAAGTTTTATCTCTATAATATTTTTAAAAGAGAGTTTAACATAAACCAAATCATAGGTAAAGTATGAAAGTATATCTTAAGTTATTTTTAGGTCCCATCATTAGATGCGCTATATTACATGTTCATGACTGTTTCAATCCTTACTTCCCTACTAATATTATAAATGTGAAAGTAACTCTGTCTGTCAGTCTTTCTGTCTGTCTGTTACGCTGTCACGCCTAAACCACTCAACCGATTCTGGTGAAATTTGGTACTGAGATAGACTAAGCTTGAGAAAGGACATAGGCTACCTATTTTGCAAAAGAACGAAGAAAGAAGTTGAAATACGGAGTGAAAGTTTATATGAGAGTTTGCCATTGTTGACGATAAAACCATGAAACTTTATATTAAGGCACTTGATAAGAAATAAATAAATATTTGATAAAGCGTTTTTGGAATTTCGACCTGTGTGGGGATGAAATAGGGGATGAAAGTTCGTTTGCAAGTCCAAACAAAGTCATGCTTTAAAGTCTAACCCTGGAACAGATTTTGACGAAATTTGCTACAAAAATAGATTAGACCTTGGGAAAGGATATTAAACCTACATTTTTTTATTAAAAAAGGGGTTGTAATAAGGGATGAAAATTTGTATGGGAGTTTGTCATTGTTGAAGATAAAACGATGAAACTTTGTATTTAGGCACATGATAAGAAATAAATAAATATTTGGTATAGGGTTTTGAAATTTCGACCTGTGGGGGGTGAAATAGGGGATGAAAGACCGTTTGGATTTTGACGAAATTTGGTACAAAAATAGACTAGACCTTGGGAAAGGATATAAGCTACAGCAAGGAAGTGGACGGAAAGATATGTAAGGATAATTTGCAATATCCCGCCAGTATTGGAAAAAACAACAGTCTAAATCGTGTTGTCCACGCGGGCGAAGCTGCGGGCGGAAATCGAGTAAATCATATATTATTTCTTTTTTTTGCATGATTTAAAACTTCGAGGCCAACAAGGTTGACAACCCCTTTTTATATAATGTCGTTGTGTACCATGTAATAGAGGGCGGGCGTTTTGGAAGTACTAAAGGTAGTACATAAAAACAAAAAACACTTAACTAACAACTTAATAATATATATAAAAACTTGCAACTGTAAAACAACTAACATTTTCAAGCCACTGCGTGCACATGCAAGCAAATGTTTTCCATCAATTTCAGGAGTAACTAGAAAAAGCTGCAAATACTTTAAAATATTTATACACATACATATTATATATATATCGCTAATGTAAGCAATTATACTGTGAATACGAACACGTAAAGTTTATGGTTTTATCGCTGTCGCTGTAATTATGTAATTTAATTTAGAATTAATACTTTTCATTTGACGTCTTGACTTAAATTATTGTTATGTTAAAATAAGGTTACTTACATAATCATTAAAATTGTAGTTGGCCGATGACTTTACGCAGGAGCTAAAGATTTTAAACTTTTCTTTGTTTTTGTGTCTATATGTACCTATAATATTTGTAAGAACATCACTCAAAAACTAATACATAAATTTAGATGTGGTTCTCACACTTGTATTGGTGGAGATATAAGTTGAAATTTGGTGCATTTCATCTAACTAGCCACCTAAAAGCCGAGTTATAGTTAGTATATACTTTTGCGACAAGTGAAACCGTCCGTTTTAGCTCATTAATATAATATTACTAGCTTTCCGCACACTTTTCTGTACTATAATATGTATGTATTATACATATAAATCTTACTCTTGAATCACTCTATTCATTGGTGAAAACAGTATGAAAATCGGTACAGTAGTTTTTGAGTTAATCGAGAACAGACAGACAGACGCGGCAGAGGACTTGGTTTTATAATATGTAGTGATGATGTAGTGATAAATAAAATAACATGCCTTCGCGCCTTCATACTCGTTGGCTAGGCAGGGGTGTATAGATACTAAGGTGCAACTATAGCTTGGATTATCAATATGGGTTTTAGCTTCTGAAGAGATTAATGTAATGACGTTTTAGCCTTTCACATTAATACTAGTCATTCTTAACCTAAGATAGCCTAGACATCAAACTCAAGATTCTAATCAATGAAACCACAACTGAATAATTAATTTAGACAACTGACGTATTTACTTGAATCGTGTGACATAAACATACAATGTTTATTCACTTATGAGGTCATTGATTGTTTGGATTCTAGTAAATACAGTATGTGGACGAGTTTAACATAACATACCATCACTCTTGTATTCCATGAAGGGTTATACAGAGGTATAATAATGTACCATAATAATGTCAATAAGAGGGTGAACCTATTTCCATTAATAGCCTGTTTCAATAATAAATCTTTCAGTAGATTTTGTTTAATAGAGATTGGATTCGACATTACGTCTACGGATCTTATGTCAATATCCTATCAGCAACACAGCCGTCACAAGCTCCGAGCTAAAAGACTTGTGTCTTTAACGCCATTAAGAGGAGTGTCCCTCGCAAACGCAACAATGTTGTACTGTTGTCGCTGTCTCTATCCCTCACGATGCGAACGCGTGCCCGAGAGGTGATACAACAATATATTTGCAATATTTTCGCACGTATTTCTTTTCTCGAAATTTGGAGATTACTCTTTTAATATAGTTATTACGCAAATTATTTTTTTTGCAAAAGGATATTCATTATATTTTCTGAGTTCGCCATGAGTCAAAATGGTTCTATATTGATACATTATCTTGGAATACTAGCATAAAGTTGGGTCGTTTTCATCGAAAATTATCAATCTTTCAGCTCGCGTATCTTTTTAACCGTGTATTGAAATGAAGTTTTACATTCAAGGAACACGTAATTTAATGAAAAGATTGTTACTGCAATTTCAAAGCCTTTCATAGGTTATTCAAATTCAAGATAGGACCAAACTACTTTTGTATGGAGCGAGGAGCGGATACTATCCTCTTAAGATTTGCAAAACGAACACTTACGTCAACTGCATTTTTACTTTTGTCCGATAAATCATATTACTGAGTATAAATTGATTCAAAATCATTAGTTTTCCGTGGCATATCGGTCATTAGTCACAAGCTACTGTTATATTTCCTATACCTACCATTTGAAAGAGCACATAAAACTGTTTCATTTAAAGTTCATTTTGAGCAAAATGTTCCTTACACCAAGTTACATTACGGGAGTCGATATATATTATGGTATGGTTCCGAATGATTTATTTACTGTAAATTTTGAGGTGACAAACAAACAAACACACAGTTATTTTCGCATTAATAATATTAGTTTGGGTTCTACGTGCTACATACTATTCAATTGACAATTCCATTTACTAGCATTAACAAGTTCTAGTCAAAGTTAGAATGTTAAAGTCAAGTTCACTAATTGTATTTGTAATGGAATTAACTTTTATTAAATAGTGTTTTCAAAAGTTTTGTTAATTATTTTCTGTTAGATTGAAAGGTTACTTGTACAAATTTAATTAGTTTTTGGTATTACTACGTCATTAGTCATTCATGTGGTCTTAGAGTGAGTCTCAGATTCGATTCACGTCAAATAGTTAGGTATTTGGGGTTTTCTATAAAATTCTCAGTTGCAGCTCAGATTTTATATTTGAACCTAGTTTATCGCAATAAGCCCCTGTTATATGGGAACTTATATAACGGGGAGCTAAGAGTTTAAAACAGTACACCCCTGCCTTACCCTTCAGGAATACCATCGTGATGGACTGTAGTGATCGGGGTATCGCACTTCAACTGTAACTATAAGATTGACTGGAATAAACATAACATAACATACCATCACGCCAGTATTCCCCGAAGGGTTAGGCAGAGGGGCACTTAATGTACACCCACACTTCGCCGGTATGTTTAGGTCCCATGTAATAGGGGGCGAGCCTATTGCCATTAACCGGGCACAAATCCAGACTCCAAGCTGTTACTGAGGATTTCATAGAAAAACCCAATAACACTTTGTTCGACCTGGGGATCGAACCCAGAACCTCTAGCGTAGCAGTCGAGCTTCGGACCACTTGACTAATGAGGCAGTCTGGAAGGCAGTGTGGAATAAACAATCATCATTTTTAAAAGTAGAATTGTTCTAGATGGCCGTCAGAGGACGAACGTGTCATGTTTTGTTGGGGCTTCGTCCCCCGTCGTAATATTTTAATAAACTCAAAGTTTAATGCTTCAAATTCTATTTTAACTCGGGGCTCCACTACGATCCCTACAAGTATCTGGAGACGCTGGGTGTCGATCCTGGTACTCCTCGCATAAAACACAAATATATCATAAAACTATACAATAGGTAAAATAGATATTCTCAAGATACCTTTTTCCAACTAAACTGAGATAAAAGTTTGCTGGCTACGTAAAAAAATGTTTAGTCATCGATGACAAAAGAAATTAAATGTACAAAAATGTTGCTAAAATTAAACCGCCTTCAAAAAATAATAAAATAATTTTGATTTCGCCACCGCCTTCCCAAACTGTTTTAGACAAAATTATTTTATTATTTTTTGACGGCGGTTTAACTTTTTTGTTAAAAGTTATTTTATTTTGTAATTTTTAGTGGAAATATTAGTTTAGAAGTACTTGCATGCTAACTTATCGCACTGGTCCACTGAGACAGCGATGTTTCGATATAAATAATATCGATATAAATTATTATTATTAACGATAATATCGATATAAATTATTTTTAGATTTTTGTAGTTTTTTTTTTAAACCGCTGAACCGATTTCGATAAAATTTAAATGGAATTTAATTTAAATTAAATTAAATTTTAAAATTTAATTTACCTCTGAAGTATGACTTACCAATCAAAAAACAATCATCAAAATCGGTCCACAATTGGCGGAGATATCGCGTAACAAACATACAAACAAAAACATACAGACGAATTGAGAACCTCCTCCTTTTTGGAGTCGGTTGATTAAAATAATCATTTTTATTTAAATTAAACTAATCATTTTTATTTAAATTAAACTAATCATTTTTATTTAAATTAAAATAATCATTTTTATTTAAAAAATTTAAGATTAAAATAAATCGAACTCATAGTAAAAACTACATTGAATCAACAACATTACCATCATTCTTCATATAATTTTGCAAATATTTTATTCCATGAAAATAATTTCAACAATTTTTATTTTATAAAATCCAGTCGTTATTTTTATGACATCACTTAGGTATCATAATTTATCAATAAGATTATTTATAGTGAATACTAAACGCAACAGCGCTGTAGATTAAATGAGATTAGATGCCAATGGATTTAAAGTGCTCGACCATTATAGGACCGCGTCGAATGTGCCATCGTAATGCGAGAGGGAGCCAAATGTGCACAATGATTCAAATATTAAACTGCGTTGTGATTGTGCTCGGGATTTGGGCATGCATTTTATGTGTACGCCATTTTATAGGCACTTGTATCTATTTTTATGTTCGCATCGAATTGAAATATTAAAGCCTTTTGTTTGGTTGTGGCTATTTTAAATAGGCCAAAAAATGGTTGCAGTTTGTACTGAATATTTACGCCAAAAAGCATAAACGCCAAAAAATACCGCCTACCATAAAATTTGGAAGATTTTGGAATTATATTAAGTTAGGTACTTTGAATGTTGTGCCTAATAAACATAAACAACTGCCTCATTAGTCGCGTGGTCCTAAGCATGACTGCTACGCTTGAGGTCCCCGGGGTAGATTCCCAAGTTGAACAAAATGTTATTGGGTTTTTCTTTGAAATTCACAGTAGCAGCTCGGAGATTGAATATGTACGCGGTGAATGGAATAGGCTCGCCCTCTATTGAATGGGACATACCGGCGAACTGTGGGTGTACAAGTACACCCCTGCCTAACCCTTCGGGGAATACAAGCGTGATGGTATGTTAAGTCTGATAAAATCGTATTAACCCGTCAAGAAACGAATTAATTGCACATTGTATTATGAAATCTATTGTTTTCGAGTGATGGGACCCGAATACGACATATTAAATTAAAAGTCTTTTATAGCTAGTAATTTCAATACGACGGCACTCTACGCTGAAATTTAAAAGCTTTTGCCACCACCCCATAGAATTAACAACACACTCATTACCATAAGCCCTGCATCACGACGACATAAAATACCCCATGTTCATAAATCATGATACACTTTTTATCGTTGAGCTAAAATTTTAAATACCTATGAATAAAACATTTAATTTTGAATGGTGTTACATCTCTATTGGAAAGTTATAAACGATTTTCGAAATTGAATGACTTTGTAATTTCGTATTGGGGGATAATTCGATTTTAGGTTCAAAGGATTCAGTCTTAAGTTACTTAAGATGAGGTCAACGTAACAATATGGTTTAAATTCGATGTTTTTTGGACAATTATTTAAAGTAGTTGATCCATAAAGACTTTATACATCGTGTTTTTTTAGCTTTTATGGAATTATCTTAAACATTACAGACCAGTATTGTCTGTAGGGTTACGCGGCAGTGTAAAGCCAAACCCAAAGTAATTTAATGTAAATAAGATACCTAAGTAAGACTATGTAACTAACATTTTGTCATATAGTATTTGAATAAATGATTTGAAAGTGGGATGTTATGTCTAAAATTCCATGTTATAGAGGGTGAATCTATTGCTATTAACAGAGAAACAAATTTCAAGCTACAGCCAAGAAATTTTCCAATGAATACAATTTTTGACGCCCGGTAATTGAACCCAAAACTGCGGCTGCACTTGACCTATGAGGCAGACAAATATTTTAAGTAAAAAAAGAAATGTTTTATGGATTCCGAATTCAAACCGCTTTAATTCTCGATGAGCATTGATCAAAATAAGTTGAAGAATTGTAAAAGTCATGTATGATTTGTAGGATTGGCTTTTCATAGTTTTATCTCAGTTTGGTTGGTTAAACTAACTGTGTAGTTATATGTTATCGGTTATAACGAGAGAAACTACCCTGACAGTTTACTAACAACTAAAAGTTTCAGTGTAGGTATAGCTACGCCAGAAAACTCTATATTAAAGTTGATTCCTAAAATATGCAGACTTCTTAACAATGGTAGAAAGAAGTACCTTCATACAATAAATACTTACGTATAGTAGAAGGGGCATTGTCGGGAACATTAACGGCTTTACAGTCCATAACTGGCTGAACTCTACAAAACATTCACTCACGTTTAGCAGTGTGAGCTTGCCATGCTCTCTTTGAATTTTTGTTTTTTTTTTCTATTTGTAGGTCTTCAACACATTCTTAGTTCATGTTAGTAGTAATAGTGACATAAGGGACACAATATTTTATCAGTATTATTTAAGGAAACATAGAAAGAAATAAAAAGGTATTTAATAAATAATATATATAAAACGACTGCTACGCTATAAGTTCTGGGTTCGATTCTCAGGTCGAGCAGCATTCTCAGTAGCAGATCGGAGACCCCTCCTATTAAATGGGACCTTACAAACAAGCGAATCATGGGTGTGCATTAGTGAGTTATACCTCTGCCTAACCTATCGGGGATTATAGGCGTGATGGTATGTTATATAAAAGATAATAAGGGTTAGATGCTGAAAGCGACAAGCAGACACGGGACCTATCATTAGGAGGTTCCTCTCACTAGAGCCGTGACTACAAGAAAGCTGGGACACCTCCCGATACCGGTGGACTACTATTTTTATATTGGTATATATATTTTTAGACCTCTTCTTTAAATATTAAAAAATATAGTAAGTAGGGTAAGAAATGATTAGGAAATAAATATATAAATACTTGCTGACTCGGCAACCGTTGTTTTGCCATACTAAAATCACGATAAAAATGGAGGGTAAGGATACGCGGGTACGGTTTTTCGAAATAACTAAGTCTGTCTGAAATTAGCCGTTCCGAACTACCGCGGTGATATTTAAATACATAAATATCGAAATCAGTACCTAAACAAAATAATTAGAAATGTGAAACATATACGACTCTAATTATGTTTACACCGACTCTTTCTATTAAAATTTACCACTTCTAAACCACTTGCAGACAACTTCCGATCGGCTTACTTATTTTGAACAAACTGTATAAAATATGGCCTACAATCAAATATACAAATTATTATTTTTTTAAATTGGTCAAGGTGTTTCGGAGAATTTCGATAACAGACACTGTGACACGAGATTTTTATATTAGATGTACATATCTTAAATCAATGTAAAACATCGGAGTATCTGCAGTGGAAAGCATATCGCTTGTGAAGGTTTTTGCAGCATCAATGATACGGAAAGTTGGTTGGATGGAAAGGTACCGATTTGGACAGGGTTCTGTAGAAAAATGTAGATGCTCCTGTTTAATTATTTTGTATAGATTTATCTGAAGAAAAAAAAGATGTGTCTACATTACGAATCGATTTAAGGAAACTTAAAAAATAAAGTATCTGAGATATTTTCGTACTCGACAATCTTGGATATTTTTCAGTGTTTTGATAGTATTTCAACGTAAAAATTTATTTTTTATTATATATTTTTTTCTCTTCACAATAACACAACAATTACAAAAATTAAAAGAATCAAATCAACTGGAATTCATACAATGGGAGACTGGTGCCTATGCATGGCTTTTGGCCTGTTTTTCAGATCACCGTGTCTTCCTCTTTTTTAATAGTAACTGTGATGGGTATATTCATAAATCAATGTTACGTACAACATTATATTCATTTCAATCTATGAATCAATAGTTGAAAATATATTTTAATAAATGAGTTTGTAGAATGAGTTCTGATTCCAAAAATACAATATGTTTAAATTAAAATCTGCAGTCTGTGATATGTGAATCTGTAATTACTGCAGATAAATAATACACCGTATTAATTATAACATACATTTAAAAATAACTTTTCCGCGAAATTCAACCATTTCATTCTCTTTGTTCTCTATTCTTAGCAGTTGCCATAGAAATTCATTAATCAGAGTTCTTCAGAATAGGGTGTATGAATAATTAGTGTGACATTCATTAATATTACCCTCCTCAACTTCTAAATGTGTACGTCAAATGTTAATTAGCGTGCGTGTAATATTCAAGTCGTTCGTTCGGACGATTACAATGCTATATACCTTATAAATTTGTGGAAAGCTTCTTAATATTTCATGATGGATTGAGTTTTGATGGGCTAAATAATTTGCTGAGTAAAGAACTATTTTGTTAATTTTATAAATGGCTACAAAAAATGTGGCACGAAAGTATACCTTGATAGTAGGCCGAAATAAAACAAATTAAAGCTTTTTTTTATTAGTTAAAAAATAAGTCGGCAAATAAATCTGATAGTAAGTAGTCATCGCCGTCCAGTAGCGCATCCAGGACTGGGGCTAAGGGGCCCCAGCTCCGCCAAATGTATCTGAGTCAACCCCGTGACCAATCTTAAATTAAACTAGATAATATCTTACTTTCTTAGTGTTATCCCCCCCCCCAAACTGTAATTCTAAATCCAACACGGTTGCCCATTGACATTTGTGAACCCAAAGGAGTTGCTGTTTTTGACTGAGGGAGGAATTGGGCCCTCTGCGCTCTAAACTCCAGCCCTATGTAGTTAATAGGAGGCGACCCTATTGCCATTAACCGGTCAAAAAACTGAGCTGCCACTGAGAATTTTATACAAAAACCCAATTACGCTTTGCCTGACTTGGGAATCGAACCCAGGGCCTCTGGCATATATCAGTCGCGGTTAGGATCACTAGACTAATGAGTCTGTTGTTTAATCCCGTTTCGTTAAAAAAACTGGTTTGGTAGTTTCGTTTCTATACACTTAATTTAAATGTTTTCCTGTTACTTACTTTAACTATTTGTAGTACACACGGCTACAGGTCAACCTATTCAAATCCAGTTTGAGCTGATCGCGTGTTGAATAGGCTCCCCATACAGTAAGAGGCCAGTGTAAACTGGATTTGTATAGCTTGATGTGTAGCCGTGCATACTAAGGGTATCCCCTTGTGTTTTTCGTAACGGTACTCTAAAAATAACGTCTCCTTCGATACTAATACAATTTTCTGCTCGACTGCTTATAGTTAACGAGATGTTCTTAATTTAACGTAGGCACTCGATATTTTTTTATTGTTCGCTATTTATTGGTTGTTCAACAAGTTAGTGGGATGATAAATAATTCTTAGTATTATATAAAAATATTGCCTGAAAAAACGAGAAACTTAAATATCTGTGATAAGCTACGAAGAGATAAGCCATAATTAGAAGGGTCTGTTAAAGCTGTGATGATAAAAACATAACATTTAATAACGCTTGTATTTCCCGAAGGATTAGATGGAGGTGTGCTTATTAGATTTCGCCAGTGTGTTTAGGTGTCATTTAACAGGGAGGCTCGCCCCTATTAAATGCCGAGCACAAATCCAGACACCGAGAATTTAAATGAATAACCTCATATTACTTTTCTCGATCTGGGAATGGAATCCAAGATTCGCTAGAGAGAAGAAGAAGAATGATACGCTAGAGAGCGTAGCAGTCGGATTTATCATCACTAGAGCAATCAGGCAGTCTGTGGTGATGTATGTTATATTCAAATTAATTCACACACAACTTATATGTAATTGCTATAAACTCAGGTACCACAATTGAATGATATTCATTATTTTACAATAATATATGATTTTTTACTTTTTTACAAGTTGGAATAGAGTTTATTGTTTGATTGAATATTTTTTTGCGATACGCGTATCGCAAATATGCACAACACTTTGGCTTTAGTCCATTTTCAGCCTTGTTTGATCGTCATGTTGACTTTCAGTACAAATACCTGCTCTTTATTTGATGAATGGATAGGTTTTTTAATATACTTATTTTATCTAGATAAAAAAAGGTGCATATTGGCAGATTAATGGGCAATGCATTCTATTTTACATAGCAAAATAAGATTAAGAAAAAACATGTTTTTTTATTATACAGTGTTTATCTGATTTGTTGCACATTTCACCATTATTACAGAAGTTTCATGAAATAGTTCACGAGCCTCTCAAAGCTACTAAGAATTAGTGAATTCAGAGTTTAGATTTGTGCCCAATTATTGGCAATAGACACGCTTTTTATTATATGGGACTTAATATATATAGATTATGTACTCGTAAGGCAGATGTCTTTTTGTATTGAATGCGCTACCGTACCTTTCAATCAATTGTGATAACATTTGGAGAACTAGAAGACTACAAGCATCAGCTAGATATATATTATAAAAAAATGCTTATCTTTGTATATTTATCGAAGGACTATAAATTTCACTGTTCGTCGTCAACCGTACCAAAACCCACATGATGTCAATAAACATGCAATGTCTGTGTCACAGAGTGACATCCGACATTGCGTGCGGCGCTTTCCTTCCTGATAGTAGGTATCAATATTGTGCGTTTGTGGCCTCGATGCTCCCGTTAATAGAAAGTTATTAATTCTTATGGTTTGACGTCATGACTTTTTATTACCCTTATAACCCATACATACCATCACGCCTGTAGCCCCTGAAGGGTTAGGCAGAGGTTTACTAATGTACACCCACACTTCGCCGGTGTGTTTAGGTTTAGGGGGCGAGCCTATTGCCATTAACCGGGCACAAATTCAGACTCCAAGCTGCTACTGAGAATTTCATAGAAAAACTCAATAACAGTGCTCGACCTGCGAACCAAACCCAGAACCTCTAGCGTAGCAGTCGCGCTTAATACCAATAGACTAATGAGGCAGTCTATAACCCATACCCATTAATCCGTATTTACTATCCAAAGTTTCAAACTAATGTTTTATTAAAAACCTAATTTAAGATACCCTATGTAAGAAAGGACTGAATAAATTTTAATATAAATACAAAAAAGTATTGTTATTAAATGTATAAGTAATATGTCTGTTTGTTATTTTTGTATAATCAACCATAAACAATGAACCAATTTTGATGTTTTTTTATGGAGATAGATTGGATCTTGGAGAAAGACATACGCTATCTTAGGTCTCAGTACATTGGAATGCAAATTAAACAGCGGTAAGTGCAAAACTTACTCTGTTTGTCAGTAATCTTTTCACCTCTAAACTGCTGAAAAATTAACGATAAAATTTCGCGAGGAAATATATCGCATCGAAAAGAAAATCGTACCCTACGTTAGTCTTTGTTGTTTATTGTATAACATATTATATTATATAAATTAAATAATAATATATTACGTACTATATGTACTTAAATAGCTAGTGTATTAGCTACATATAATAATGTTGTAACAGTAATAACAATATATTTCTCAGAGAGGTTTCAAAACTGTTTCTTAATCAGTAATTGCTATAACCAAGCTCGGTATGAAACAATGTCCATTTTGAGTTTTGTATGTTTGATTTTTTTTCAAACGTTTTTTCGGCTTCTCTTATAAGTTAAACATAACATTGTTACATCGACAATCCAATAAAGGTTGAAAAGGACGACAAATCCCAGCGTCCATAAAAATACGTAACAAAACCATCACGCCTGCAAATTCCAAGGGTAAGGCAGAGATGTAAGTACTACTTAATATTCACAGCTAGCCAGGATTTTTATGTCTCATGTACTTAATAGGGAGCGAACTTATTGCCATTAACCGGGTACAAAACCAAACTCAGAGCTTCTTTCTACTAAAAGGTTACAGAAAACCTCAAAATTGGCATTGTGGTATTAAATTTCAACATACCATCAAGCCTGTAGCCTGAAGGGTTAGGCAGAGGTTTAATTAATGTCGCCAGTATGTTAAGGTCCCATGTAATAGGAGGCGAGCATATTGCCACTGGTGAGTGAAGAATGAGAATTTCATAGAAATACTCGAATAGCTGCTTGACCTGGGAATCTAACTTTGAATCTTTGACACAACTTCACACTTTGAATCACATATTTTCTGAATATGTGGCGCGTGTGTATGAAAAGATGTATAAATGTAGAAGAAGCGAAAGAGATATGCAGTAGCAATCCATAGTTTCTGCCTACACCTGTGGGAAAAAGGCGTGAGTGTATGTATGTATGTATATTTTCTGAATATATTCTTTACTAATTCGACATTTATGTGTAAAATCACTTAATTAAGCAACTTAACCAGCGCGGTAGTTCGGAACGGCTAACTTCAGACCAGCAGAGTAATTTTTAACAAACTTTACCTATATCAAAATTGTGGCAAATACATAGGACAAAGGGAAGTGCATGATTTTCTTAGTGAAAGATCACCATCAGTATGCTGCGCGCGTCTCCCGATGTTGGTCTACCGGAGCCAGCTCAAGGTAGGGACATTTTTCTTGCCCTTCGTGCGTAAAGATGGCTCTGACAACGTAACGTCTTCGAGATTTTTTGCATTTACACCGGAATTTTTATGGTGTTTCTTTCGGATTGTAAAAGATAAGGGATTCTTAAGATTTTACGTTTTGTTTTGTTTGTATTGAACTGAGGGTAAATTGATTTTTATGTTGTTAATGTGGACTTTTAAGCTGTTCAAATTAAGATTGTGGGTTGATTGGTAGATTTTGGGCCTTTTATGCAAAACTTCTCAGTGAAACTGTCTTATTAATTGATTGTAAGCGTAACTGCTACGCTAGAGGTTTTGTTTACATTAAGACGTTGAATGCGGAGAAAGCTCGCTATACCTAAGAGGCAGTAGTCTCGGTAGTTTAGTTAGCTAAAGCATCCAGAGTACTTAATTGGAATGACAAGGGGTCGAACCCCGCCTGCGGTTGAATTTCTCTTTCGCTAAAATTTATATCTTTAGAGGTTTTTCCATGACGCAGCAGCAGTTTAAAGTTTTGATTATTTTGTGGTTTAATGGCAATTGGTTTACATTTAATTTTGGGACTTAAAATCGTATCGTCTACTTGACTACTGAAGACTAAAAACATATTGTAAATGTACGTTAGTACCTATATCTCTGTCTATCACTTTGGGAATGGTATGTCTATACACATATTATATTTTATCAGGACATAACAACAATATCTATATTTAGTTTGGCTCGTGAAGAACGTTGTAATAAAACTTTACGTATATTAAATCTTATAATAATAAGAACACTGCATCTCAAACACGGCAACAGCACAACTTGAAACATCAACTCTGTGAAGTTTATAAGTAATTCTACTAAGGAGCGGAGGAAACTGAAGAGAAAATAAGCAAGCAATCTATGCAAGTACAGTAAATTCTCTCAGGTTGAGCAATATCAGACAACTTTAAACGATAACAGTGCACGTAAAAATGTACCTTGTTTCAACTTGTTTTCAATTCAAATAAACTTACCTTTTTACGCATTTGATCACGGTATATTGATTCTTAACTAGTCTTGTTTATATATCTATACCTTTATATAGGATCCTGGTTATCCCGTATTTGTTAATCAGAAATAGTGTAGCTGTCTAATAGTGAAATAATTATTAAAATTGGTTCAGTAGTTTCAGAGTTAATTGGTTCAGTAGTTTCAGAGTTTATAGATTATAAACAGAAAAATCGTTATAATATTAACTGTGAGAAAGACAGGTTTTTATTTTAGGTGCAGCTTTAGATAATAATATTTTTTCAATGCAAATTATAAACATGTTTACTACTTCGCTTTGTCGGAGTAGCTTCTTGAAACACGTGGAAACGAGTAAATTTTGGATAAAAATCTTCTTGGTGCGTTGGTGCATATCATTATTTATTTAGCTTAAATTATTAAAATAATTATATCAATAAAGAAAGTGTAAGTAAGAACATTCTATTAATGTTGCAAATAAACTATAGCTTAAAACAATAAAACATAGTCATACAATTTTGACGGAATTGTGATTTTCATCGAGGTCCAAAGATGAGTTATCGCGTGGCCCACATTGTGTCCCCCGTGGCATTCAACATGTACAAGAAACAAAAATATATTCGATATTACTTGAAAATAAAAGCATTTGAACAACTATTTATACATAATATAATTAAATTGTAACTGGATGATGTTTGTACAGAGGAAATTAAATCATAACTGCTTGGTATATAGAGATATTTAAGTTAAAATAATATATGAGAGGTCTTCATAAGAGCAATAAAAGCCTAAACAGTAAGCGTTCGATTTTTCATTTGTCTTTCTGTCTGCCTGTGTGTTTGTGTGCGTAATACGCAAAAACTACTGCACCAAAATCGGATGCGGTTTTCACAGTTGTATTGATTTAGGACTAACATAAAATCTCGTGCATATTTTATATTGACGTATCACCTAGAAGCCGACTTGTTACTAATTATTTTTTATTTTAATATTTGTTTGCGTTTAAATAAATAATAATTTGTTCTTATAAGTGAAATCGGAGGAAACAGCTTGTCTAATATAAAAAAAATACTTACATATTTGGTCGATTATTTCTAAGGACAAAATAATAATATAAGTTTTTGGTAGCATGGTAAATGTTTCCATTATGTAGCTGCGATTACGTCATAAATGTCTCCATTAAGTACCATTATACTATTAAAATAATTATATTTTTCCATGTTTGACTAGTATAAAACCGTTAACAATTTCATTTTGTTTGTATAAATCCTACCTGTAACATATTCTTTTGCCAGTAAATATTTTTCTTTTATTTAGGTACACCCAAATTCAAATCCTTGCATGTCTATACGAAATTAAGTCAGTACATTACGACACGGTGTAAAGGCTTAAATTTAAGGAGTGTCTCACACTTGACACGCATTGAGACGCACGAAACCCCGAATCTGAAATGAATGAAATGAATAGTAACACTATAATACGTGAATTCTTTAGTTATGCCGTTTTTTGTTTGCACGAATTTTCTGTTTTACCTCGAAAAAAGAATGAAGAGTGCTGTATTGTCTTTTTGTTTGAATTGTTCCATTCATTATGTAGTTTTATGCAATCATATCAAATGGTTAGGCAGAAATGTGCTGATGAACATCTGCAGTTGGCCGGTATATTCGACTTTCTATGCAATAGGGTGCGTGCCTTTTGCTAATCACCGGAAAGAAATTCAAACTCTGAGTTGTCTTACTTGCATAAAATTATAAATATTGTGAAACCGTTACTGATATATTTTTTTTCATGCTTCGTTTTTATCCATACATCGAATATTTATTCCATTACAAGTAGGCTCGACGGACGTTGTTCTGTCGTCTAAACATTTTCTGGACTTTCATAAATATTTCAAAACCAAATCGTGAGTGAAACTCATGAACGGGTTGACACCCGTTCATGATGTTTTAGCGAGATTAGGGAACGGCAATTGATTTTTATATATAAGAGAAGAAGACGATGAAAAATGTCTTTATGAACGAAACGAGGCAAGATCTGTTGTATATAGAGGTTATGTAACGATTTATATGGAGGTAAAAAGATCTCAATGCTTGGGAACGCCTCAAAAAATCAGCCAAATCGTCAATCGTTGTAATAACCGCAACAAGAGCAAGAAAGCATGAGATTTTTTTCTTAAAGCATCAGAAATCAAAAATCTGAACCCTGGTTAGGATTAGGAGAATATAAATAAATAATATTTTCTATTATATTATATTTTCATTGATTTGACCAATCTGTTTACCAGAGAAATTCTTGCAGACAGGCGATGCCATAAATATTTCGTTTCAATTTAGACGAGGAACCCGGACGAACCCTTCATATTGAATTCGTCACGCACTGGACATATTTGTCATACCGAAAATTTTGGGGCGAGTCAACCCTCCCAACCATTTCTATGGCACTTTGACGTATAAATAGTTAATTAGGTACGTGAGTATTGCTCTTATCTCTTGCTGAATCGATATGCATAGTTAATGGGCTTACTTAAGTTGATGTTAAATTACTACGGGATAGAAATTGTTACTTCAATTATCATCATAATGAACCCTAATAATGCCATATTAACGTTTTTTAATAACATTTTATTTTTATTGTATCTATATTTTGTTTAACTTAAAACTGTCGGTAAGCTGGCCTTGTTAAGTATACTCAACAGTCACCTAAGATCGTAATTCTTTAACCATCGAATTTTGTTGAGTATACTTAACGTTGTGTTTTCAGGAAACCCTTCAGGTTAGAATTTTATTTTTAATTTTTTCGTGTGTTTTGAATGGCAATGAACACAATATATTCACGGCATTTTTCTATTCCATCTTTTTTTGTCTTGCCAAATTAAGGGTTAATAGCACTCGCTGTTATAATAAACATTGTAAGGATTAAAAGTCTCGTAACATAAACCGAAAAAATAACTTTTTTTATGGAGTAATTCGCCAAACGAGCAGGCGAGCTACCTGATGGTAAGTAGTCATCGCCGCCCATGGAAATCTGCAAAACCAAACGAGTTGCAGGTACGTTACCGAGCCTATTTAAGGAAATGGGAGGGGAAGGACAAAAGGAGAAGGAATGGGACTGAGGAAGGAATTCACCCTCCGGTGCTCCACACTCACGGTACAAATAGCAACAGTATGCATACTGCTATTTAATGTCGAGCCGACGCATTCATGCGGCATGTTGATATAAGACATCCCAGCGCGACACTAATACTACTAAATAACTTAAAAACTTTTATAGGATTAGGATTTTATAGGACACGTACTGAGTACGTACTCTTGTACAACTGTAAGAAAATAAATGTGGTTATGAAATTACTTGAAGTTGAGGTAATTACAGTGACGTATATCAATCGATGTATTGAAGAAAAAATTACATTAAAATTATTCCTTTAATTCGATTCGTCTTTGTGTTAAAACATCGTTTCTATAATTAGTGCCTACTCTGGGCAATACTATTACCAGAATGGTTTATTTAATCTACTTGAATTTAAATACTAGCCCTACATAAAACATCACATAAAAACATACTATCACGCCTGTTTCCGAAGGGTTAGGCAGAGGTGTACTCTTTTTCACCCACACTTCGCCGGTATGTTTAGGTCCCATATATTAGGACGCGAGTCTATTGCCATTAATCGGGCACATCCAGACTGAGACTGAGAGCTGTTACTGTGAATTTTGTAGAAAATAACACTTTGCACTTCCTGGGAATCGAACCCAGGACCTCTAGCAGTCGCGCTTAATACCACTAAAGTAATGAGGCAGATACACAAAATACATCTAAAATTTAAGCCTTATTCCAAAAAATGCAGGTTTATATAAAATATAAGTACAGTACATACGGTACCGAATATGTTTTTATAATCGTGTGCTCTACGCCTAACATGAGCGTAGTCGCATGACATTATTACACCGCTGGGAATCGTAAATTAGGTAACATTATGAGACCGAAAAATACAACTAACTTGTAAATTATTTACAAAACAAAACAGGCTTGGACTGGCTAGTCAGTTGTAAGGCTCATAGCGAGGTATAATTACGCTGATGAAACGGTGAGCAAGGTTAAGCTGCACTTGCCGTGGTCAGTTTATGGATGGGTGACCATTCTTACCACAATGTAACTCTAAGAGCCCGTTAAGCTGTCATTTTCGTTTATCATACCTCCATCTAAGACAGTCAAATTTATTTAATGGAGGAGGAGGTGAAAAGCCTGAAAACCCTGGAAATAAATTTAGGTATTTATTCATAAAATCCATATCCAATTGATTTATTATTAGGATGTCGATGTACGTAGCCCAGAAATAAGAAAGAAGGAAAGAAAGTTTCAATTCATATCTTCATGGATATTTAAACTGTGGGCCACAGCTAGAAATATAATAGAGTAATAATATTGTTGTGGTAGGGCCACGCTGTTCACATCATGAATGGGCCGGCTTGACCGGGGAAGTACCACACTCTCGCAGAAGACCGTCGTCCGAGTAGAAGCGTTTCGCTACTGCGCTTCGTTCGATGAGCGAGAGGGATGCAGCTCCTTTGGTTTTGCAGATGTCCATGGGCGGCGATGACTACTTACCATCAGGTAGCTCTCCTGCCCGTTTGCCGAGTTATCCCATTAAAAAAAAAATAAGGGGGAAAAAAGAAACAAATATTAAAAAGGATCAAACTAAAAATGTACTTACTGTCTTTGTCCCAGGATATGGAGTCGTCTGACGACGATAGTGAACCTACCAGAAGTGTATTAGTGTGGGTAGTCACATAATATAACATACCATCACGCCTGTATTCCCCGAAGGGTAAAGCAGAGGTGTACTTAATGTACACCAACAGTTTGCCGGTATGTTTAGGTCCCATGTAATAGGGGGCGAGCCTATTGCCATTATCCGGGCACAATTCCAGACTCAAAGCTGCTACTGAGAATTTCATAGAAAAACTCAATATCACTGCTCGACCTGGCTATCGAACTCAGGACCTCTAGCGTATCAGTCGCGATTGGGACCACTAGACTATTGAGGCAGTCTCTGTATTGTCAACCTCTAAGAATTTTACCAAATTGTCTTGGAGTTGGCTTCCAGTCTACCAATGATCTATATCAGTATGCATTCTCCAAGAAGTGACTGCCATCAGATTTCTACAACCCAATTTCTGGCCTACACCGATATACGAAGATAGACTGGTAGTCAGAGCTACTGATCTTCTAAATACCACAAACGATTTGTATATGTTTCGTATGACAACCGGCACCGATGGCTTTACGTGCACTCCAAGACACGGAGGAGTCTTGTTGTGTTAAGAATGTGCACCCATCCATTGGCTGACTGCAGCAGTCGTAGCTTAACCTTACTGATATGTTAATCAGTGCAGTCATAACTTATTTACGCATTAGTGTGAGTAGGTGCTTATTTAGATTATTAACGTAACATGCCTTATAATTAAAAAAATCCGGCCCAGACATGATATTTCAAAACTGTCTATCCGGCGATTTTGTTTAATTATTTTTAACGGGAGATTTATGTTCCGTTAAGTGTCAACGTCAATATGGTCGGCGGCGGTGTGGAAAATAACTTGCAATTTATTCCCGGGACGAACTAGCGCCCCTATTCCGTTGGCTCGCTACCGGGAATCTGTCAGAGTCGCTGATGTGGTAAAAATGTATGGATTTGAATGTCGACGCAACGTGAACAATAGTTTATCTTTATGAATGATAGGCCTGTGTGTGCTGAATTTGTAGTTACTATTTTATCTGAATAAAATATCGTATAACTTTTTTTATACTGAATATCAATCAAAATTATTTAGACACTTTTGCAATATGGTTGTAATTGACTTTCACTTCACACCGATTCACACACTACCCCTCTCTACGTTGCGGGTTGCGTGGTGGTGGAAGGAATCCATTGTAACATCTATTTAACTTGTGGAGAGCAATAAATGTATTGAGTATTGAAAACACTGCCCGTGAATGCATTTTCTGTGTTGCACTTCACGTGTGCAGTGCAGTGATAGCCTTGTGATATGACCATTGGACTGTCAAGTCGAAGGTCTCGAGTTCGAATCCAGGGCACGCACCTCTGTCTTTTCGAAGTCATGTGCGTATTAATAATTAATTATCACGCGCTTAAACGGTGAAGGAAAACATCGTGAGGAAACCTGCATGCCTGAGAGATTTCTCGACGGCATGTGAAGTCTGCCAACCCGCAGTAGGCTAGCGTGGTGGACTATAGCCTAATTCCTCTCATTCTGAGAGGAGACCCGTGCCGTGAGTGGGACAATGTAATGGGTTGATGATGATGATGATGATGACTTCACGTGTCTTCAATGCAACGAGAGATATTTTCAAGCAACGTAAGTAACAACACGCACTCCCGCGCTACTTTCGAAAAGTCAGTGGTACACCCGGCTACATATCAAGCTATACAAATCCAGTTTAGACTGACCTCCCATTGTTAAGGCTCTCCGTACAATTCGAGGCCAGCCTTTACTGGATTGGTATAGCTTGATGTGTAGCCGTGCGTACACTGCCTCAACTTGGATTTTACCTCGAACCCTATGACTTGGGAGGCCAATCATGGCTTGATGATCGGGTTATCTCTTCTTTATTGTTCTGCAGACCGACACTCTTTAGTTCCTCATTTTGTATTCACATTTTTAATATGGCACACACGACGCAAACATTTAAAATTTCACACAAAAAACTTGATACGTTCCCAAGTGGCTATAAACCAGACTTTCATATTCAAAGCGGAGCCAGCGGGTAAAGAATAAAATTGCAAGGAGTAGTCCATAATTTTAATACTTTTAACGTCATAAAAACGTCATTGAAACTAAAATCCTTCTCCTCAGTAGAGTGGATCAAACTTTGTGTAATTTGAAACTATAGTTTAAGCCCAGCTTAAACGGTTGATTAACGAGGTGATTTAGTAGAAAGTTTGCAAGTTTTACCGACTAACTATCACTACTCAAATCGGCAAGGACTTTTGAAACCGGTTTTCAATTTTCTTCCTCGAAGTTTTTAGCTGAGAGTTTTTAATTAGAATACGTGATTAAAGGATTTATTATTTTTTAAATAAAAATAATGGTGAGGATAAAGTGTTGGACGTCAGCTGTTTATGGTTTATACATAATTATATCTCAAAATCTTATGGGAAATTAGTCACTAAATAACATATTGGCCAGTTGGAGATTTAGAAGGCAGTTTATTAACAAGAGTAATTAGCCTATTTAGGAAAAGGAAACATTGAGCTATTATTTATTATGTGTGTTTGGAATCATAAATTCCTGTGTTCGGTAGTTAAATTCGGTGTGTCTAGTTAGAGGACGCAGGTTAGAATCCTGCCTGAAGTAGAATTTTTACACACATACATACCATCACGCTTGTATTCCTCGAATGTACTAATGTACACCCACGCTTCGCCAGTGTGTTCAGGTCCCGTGTAATAGGAGGCGTGCCTATTGCCATTACCCGGGCACAAATCCAGACTTATTCATATAAAAATTCAATAACACTGCTCGCCTTGGGAATCTATCCCAGGACCTCTAGCGTAGCAGTAGTAGTAGTAGATTTTTTCTTTCACTAAAATTGTACATTTTATACACAAACATACACAAATTTTGAACCTCTCCCTAAAAAAACAGTTTTAAATTGGTAACATACTGATCTTATTCTCGAGAATCACTTGCCATAAGAATGTAGAACAACACAAGTTTCCACGAGAATAGAACACAAAATACATTGGAAAACATTGTGTGGTATTCTATAAAATGACAATAAAGCAGTTAACGAATGATTAATTAAAGTCTTTGTTAACACATGGTGTCTGCCGCAACAAAGCGGTATCGTTCATAGTGATTTGTTACCTGTCAATGTGATCGATTTTTTTCTGTATAGTTAAATTTACTAACAGTGTCGGCGATTGGATAAAAAAATGAGTTTTTTCGGAGTTGCTTCGTTGCAAAGAAAAAATGTTGTGCTGATTTTTATTTTTATACCGTTTAACCCCTCTCTATCGTCTGGGCTATGCATTTCACATATAAGTAGGATCAACCTTCTGTATTTTTCATTTCCATTTTGCGCCGTTCTAGATATTTTTGGTTACTCATTATTAGCCTGACAACCAGTTTATCCTTCGAATAACGATATTGACCAAGAATTTAAATTGGATTGCAGAGGCTGATGGCAATCGTTAAGTGTAACAGCATCTGGTTAGACAGTTTTTTTTTTCAAATGTGTTTATTTTTTATTAATTTTGAGCATTAAATGTTGACTATAAATTCTCAGTAGCAGCTCGGAGTCTGAATTTGTGGTTGTGGGGCATGCCTGGTTCGGCAATAGGCTCGCTCCCGTATTTCAAGGGACCTAAACATACCGGCAAAATTTGAGTGTAGGTACATTAGTAGTATACCTCTATCTAACCTCTTGACGGATTCATGCGCGATGGATAGATATTTTTTATAATGGATTGGGACTACGATAAAACAATTATACTCTAGTGCCAGGGGCAAACTATTAACAAATTAAATTACAAAAATCATAACCATTATTCAAAAAAATCAAATTACAAAAATCACCACTATTATTTAGAAAATCCTAGATCTATTATACCTATATAAAGAACTAATGTTTCAAATCTAATAAAAAGTGTAAATTGAGGCCGAAACAAATTTGCCTAAGTAATTGCCTCAGGTGGGAATTGACGTTTCCAAGTAATAGAAAAGTATAACAATAGAGGATTCTATAGACTTCTGTCCAATTGTATTTCTTAGAATTTATGTAAATTGATACTTGTCGGGTATAAAGAAGTATTTACTTATTTATTTTGTCTATAGGATGACTTTGGGATTAATTTACACTGTAAGTGGTACCGAGGTCGTACCTGGGGGGTTCAACTTGCCTCTAATGGTGTAACAAAGTATGGTTGGTATGCTACTTACTTTTGCTTTACTTTTTCGTTATACGCTTACGTTGGATTTACGGAAAAGGAGTGTACTCATTACATAGGTAAATTATTGTTATAAATTTATAATCTATGAAATATAATAAAATTGTAATAGGCCGATGTCTGGACATTATAGATATTGAAAGAAACAAATAGGGGTATTAGAGCAACAGAAGCAAAAATAAAAACTTTTAGTTGATTTTTGCCTGTATGTTAGTATACGCATCCTCAGATCAAATAAAAAGTTAAGATGGAACTTTGTGAACAAAGAAGTGAGGCCGGCTAAAACTACGCCTAACGGTGTACAACACACAATTACACGCACATATGTATTAGTTAACTACGCCTTCTCTTGTCAGTCGAGCTTTCGATACCTCGATAGCTCGACTGACAAGATAAGGCGTTGTTTCGGTATACGTGTGTGCGTGTAATTGTGTACACCGTTAGGCGTAGTTTTAGCCGGCCTCACTTCTTTGTTCACAAAGTGCCATCTTAACTTTTTATTTGATCTGAGTACGCATCACGCAAAAAATACTGCAGGTAATTGGATGAGGTTTTCACAGTTGTTTAACTTAAATTGTTTCATGTTGATATGAACATAAAACATGCAGGATTTGCAGACAGGATTACAAAAAGGATCTTCTTGCTATTATATAAATCTGTTTTTAAGTTGTGTTAATCCTTTTGGGACGTGACTAAAAACGCGGGCAACTGCTAGTAACTAGTAGTATCATCATCGTCAACTCATATATACCTATTGTTCCACAGCTGGGCACAGGTCTCCTCTCAGAATGAGAGGGATTAGGCTGTAGTCCGCAAAGTCAGCCTACTGGGGGTTGGCAGACTTCACACGCCATCGAAAAAATCTCTCAAGCATGCAGTTTTCCGCACGACGATTTCCTTCACCGTTTAAGCGCGTGATAATTAAGTATTAATACGCACATGACTTCGAAAAATCAGAGGTCTTGGGTACAATGTGTGTAATTTTCATTTACTAAAATTGTAAGTACATACCTATTTATTCTTTATTTCTTCCTTCCCACAGTCTAGTTGAATAAACAAATGATTTATATATCAGCTGTCTGTGACCCAACGGGACACAAATCCTTTCTAGTTCATTACGTAAACTGTGTCCCAGGTGGGAATTCTAGGCACAGTCTTCTAAGCTAATAAGGTTAGGGAAAATAGTATGACATTGTAAATCTCTTCTCCTATCATTATATAATTTTATAAATAGAATAACATACCATCACGCCTGTATTCCCCGACGGGTTAGACAGAGGTGTACTAATGTACACCCACATGTCGCCGGTATGTTTAGGTCCCATGTAATAGGGGGCGAGCCTACTGCCACTAACCGGGCACAAGTCCAGACTCCGAGCTGCTACAGAGTTTCATAGAAAATCTCAATAACACTTTGCTCAACATGGGAGTCGAACCCAGGACCTCTAGCGTAGAAGCCGCGCTTGGGATCACTTGGCACAAATTTTACAATAATATACCATGACGCCTGTATTCCCCTAAGGTTTAGACAGAGGTGTATTAATATATACCCACGGTTCGCGCGTATGTTTTGATCCCATGTAATAGGGGGCGAGTTGATTGCCATTAACCGTGAAAAATCCAAACTTCGAGCTAGGAATTTCATAGAAAAACTCAAACTACTCTAACATAACATACCATCACGCCTGTATTCCCCGAAGGGTTAGGCAGAGGTGTACCAATGTAAACCCACATTTCGCCGGTATGTTTAGGTCCCATGTAATAGGGGGCGACCCTATTGCCATTAACCGGGCACAAATCCAGACTCCGAGCTGCTACTCGGAATTTCATTCAATATAGACATAAAATGACTACATTATTACCTTATTATAATGTAGCTTTTTATTGATGTAAGAATTTTCAAAATCGGTTCTGTTCAACTGTTCATACAACCTCACAAACTATACCTCTATATAATATAAGTATAGATGTATACAAAGACACATGGTAATTCAAAATTACCTGTTCCCCAAATTAATGGAGTACACATCTTCGGAACAGAAGTCGTAATTATAAGGTATGTGATAAATTTACGTACCACTTGAACTCACGTAATGAGCTACTTATGTAGCTCACTTTCATAATTAATTGCCTCCTGATAAATTATTCAGATGGGAAAGCCGGAGCTATTACTGAGGGGAATATTCTGTAAGAGATCGATACGAGTGATAAAATTTCATTGCCCAGGAGAATTTTCCTTTTCCTTCAATGTTTTAGAACAGTTTAAGAATTGCAAATTTGCACTAGACATTTACCAACACAATCACGCCCGTCTTCCCTGAAGGGTTTGGCACAGGTGTACATATGTACACCCACACTTTGCCGGTATGTTTAGGTCCAATATAATAGAAGGCGAGCCTTTTTGCCAGTACTTGCAAAGCTTGTAATTTGGATTTATGCTTAATAGGCTCCATGCGTCATAGTATTCTATGTAACAAAATAATTCAACGAAAAAAAAATGTTTGATTTAATTTGACTGCCTCATTAGTCTAGTGATCCTAAGCGCAATTGCTATGCTAGAAGTCCTGAGTTTGATTCCCAGGTCGAACAAATTATTATATTTTTTTTATGAAATTTCTATTAGCAGCTCGGAGTTTTGGATGTATATTAGTAACTCTCTGGCTAACCTTTCGGAGAATACAGGCGTGTTGGTATGTTATGCATAAAAATCATTTTTTCGAAAACTTCATTGCGTCGTAATAGACTTAATATCGTTTTCTTCTCGTTTTGATATCGTAACACTTTCACAGAATAATAGCCCGAACATGGCGTACCTCTCAAAAGTACTGGAATGTTATAGGTAATGTAATTTGTTCCATAATTACCGTCTAATTTAATGCTTGGTGGAGATCATGTAAGAATATAACCGCTCTGCTAACGATCGTATGGTTAAAGGATAATTTCATTAACTAAATTCTAAATATACCTTAATCTTAATTAATTAATTAATTCTTATATAACCGTTTAAATATCATAACATATACACCGCTATGTTCCCCGAAGAGTCAGGCAGAGGTGTACCTACTACAATACACCCACGCTTCGCGGGTCTCCCGTATGTATGTAATAGGGGGTGAGCATCATGTCATTAACCGGGCACAAATTTACTCCGAGCTGATCTACAGAGAATTTCATAGAAAAAACTCAATAATACTTGATCTAACCTGGCAAGCGAACCCAGGGCCTATAGCGTAGCAGTCGCGCTTAGGACCACTAGACTAATTAGGAAGCCTTATAGTATATTTTCGACCAATTTTTTTTTTCCCAAGGAAAGAGAATACTAAATCCCTTTCTTAAAAAAAAAACAGTGGATGAAACCGCGTGGCACAGGTAGTTTTTTAGACAATTTTCCTTTGAAACTAAACCACAAGTAGCCGATTCGTCAAGTGTGTTGGTCATTTCACGAGCCGACATAATGCTGACGCGGCACCGCTTCCCTCCCTTCCTTCCGATTTATAAGCGTCGTTAAGCAGAAACCCATTTTCCTCAGTCCCTTAGAATAAAATAGACTTTACCTTGGCTTTTTTGTTCAGGTTGCTATGGTAATCTATAATCTGACATGCTCAAGGAAAGTGGACTGAGTCTTTTGTTCTCATGTATCTAGGTTAAAAAGAAAATTGAAAGTAATGTAACATGATGCGGGGGAAATTTATTGAAAAAAGACTAACAATGTTGATACCTTTTAGTGTAAAATTATTCGTAGCTCTTTGTTAGGGGTAATCTTTATGTTTATAATGGATTTTTATGCCTTAACCACACTTCGAACGTTCCAGAAACTTCAATATCGACCTCTATTACAACTACTTACGCAAATAATTATTTATTTGAAAATTGTGAATTGCATCTGATTAAACTGAAAACCAAACTAAATAAGAATACACATACGTTTATGTAGGTATACTCGCCCTTTATTACATGGGACCTAAACATACCGGCGAAGCATGGGTGTACATTAGTACACCTCTGCCTAACCCTTCGGGGAATACAGACGTGATGGTATATATGTGATAAATGTTTATCACGCCCTAACAATATAGGAATTATGGAAAAGAGTCGGCAAGAAAGTCCATTGATACTGCTATAAAAAACTTATTTAAAGTACTATCTATTGTCCACCTATTTAAGACACGATATTTGAAGCAGTACAACTATTTATGCCCATTTATAAAGCAACTTTGGTAATGGACTTAATATAATTAAAAAATATATTTTAAACTTCGAACAAAGTTGAAAATGTTCATTGCGATGATGACGAGACTACATAGGTATTTGAAGGAGCTTCCTAAATCTTTGATGTCATAAGTTTCGTGTTCGAAGCACAAACATTCAGGAATAACAAAGATCTATTTGTTTGGCCAACGGTAAACTTGTGTGGCATTTAATCGATAAATCACTGCAGCCATTGACTGGCTTTCTAGTTGGAGAGGACGTTAAGCCACGAAGGTTTCGAAGCTTGTAGACGGCGTGTCCTAATTGGCAACGGTTGTTTTGTTGTTAAGTTTGAATTATTTTTCATAAAAAAGAATTTGTTTCGAATAGATTCAAAAGTGATAGATTTCGTTTTTTATATATACATACTCACTCGCCTTTCTTTTATAGGGATAGGCAGAAACTAAAGGACATTTTCTTGCATTTTTATTTTGCTGATGAAATAATTTATACAAAGTAAAGCGCCTGTTTGGATTTGAACCTACGACCTACAACTTATAAGTTGCGGCCACTGGGCCACACCGCTCCCGGTGGGTGGACTGATGATGATGTAAGGCAGTTATGAAAGTATTTGTTTATAACAATATAGAAGCCGATATTTCCTATTTCGCGATCTCACACATGCAATACCTTCCATCAAAAATTATGCAATCATGTGATTTAACTTTCCATGTCGCTCTAATCACAAATTATAAAGCGCCATCTATCCGCACTCAAGGTAATCTAGCCTGCACACGTCAGAACGTTACCTGTATAATTTGCACGGTCCCTAATAGTTTTCTGTGGTGTAATCGATGGGTATTATGGGGTAATGACGTCATGCGATATGCTTATCGTAACGAGCACTTGCTCGTGGTAATTTTAAGTCATACTGGTACTGAATGAAGGCGAAAAATGAAATACGGTGATTTTGCATGTTGTGCGGTTTTGTTTTGATTTAAATTTGTTTTTAAAATCTGAAGGGTAATTAAGGATTCGATAATTTCATTTTGGTAATAAAAAATCTAGTGATGTGTAACGGCTCAAAGAGTCAGATCACTTCTGCTTGAGCTGCTGAGCTGCAGCTCATAGACAAGATACGCTGCTCACAGCTCAATAAACAATACTGTGCATCATCGTTCGTCGCCGGGCACAGAATACAACATTTTAAATAAAAAAATATCCATACCAATAAATACTGTTGGAACCGTGCACTGCGTGAGCCATGATCTGTCGGCGAGTCGCGGAGTGAACAAGTGAATGTGGAGCTAAATAAATCGAAGGCTTTGTCTTTCTTAACGACTCGCATGATTCAAAATGAACCGCGAGCTGTTCTGCAGCTCAAGCCTTTTCTTGAGTTATCCAAGCCTATATAAATCCCCTCCAGTCTCAATGTCTTATACAAAACTCTCAAATTTCTCCAAAGGATTTTAAACCTTAAAATGTTCACGATTAACTTCAAAATCAACTGAGAAAATGTGACATTTTGTGGTAACTTGATGTGACGCTACCGAAACATCAATACATCTCTGTCATAACCTTTTGAGGAATACAGACGTGATGGTGAGCTACGAACTGATTTCAAAGCTTATATTGTAATAATGAAGACCGAGTTCTATATTGTAACTAATATGCGGTGCCAACCAAAATATTCAAATATTTAGATGCATGTCAATTCTATACCAATATAATAGCGATGTAGTTCCGGCTGAATAATTTAGCACTCGTTGCATTGATGTTGGCTGACTGACAGCCCAGAAAATGGTTTTTCGCGTCCACTGTATTATGGAAAAGCTTTGAAATTACATCGCAATACGGCCATGTATAGCGATTTGCCGGTTCGTAAAGAGAATTTTGATTTAAATATATTTAAAAGGAAATTGAGTGATGTGAATTTTGTGCTCATACTTTTTTCAATACAATATAAGCTTTGAGACTGTTATTCGATGTGATTTTTACGATTGAAATTATAAATTTACTTAATTTTTAAAAAAATAATTTAACATTAATATCTTTCTTTATAAAATGTTTTTTGACATACTACAACTTATATAAACTATACTTATGGAATAATGATGATGAATTACATAGTAAAAATATGGTAATATCTCATTGAATTTGCTTAGTACTAAAATAAAGCAATAATATTTAAAATACTATCTCATTAGTCTGATGATCCTAAGTGCACGAACGCAGTCGGGTGTTTTAAGTTTTTTAACTTACCGTTTCTTATTTTGTTCATTATCGCATGACACACAAATACATTAAGGTTACGCAGATTATTTAAATTATCAGTTAATAGAATAATATGCCAGATAAATTGTTACCGTATTCACCGCATGGAGGTACTCGCGGCTTATTTTGTGTTGTGTTTCAAAATTTATACCCGGTGTCACTTTCACAATTAATACGAATCTAACGACACCTCTCAAGCTAAAATCCATCGAGCCGTTCAGGCCGCAGAGCGTGCCAAACAATTATACATACATACATATTTGCATACATACATACATACTCTCGAAAAATATAACCCTCCTTCTGGCGCAGTCGGGTAATAAAAAACTCAATAACACTTTCGTAGCAGTCGCCCTTAGGACTACTAGACTAATAATAAATACGCAGTCATGATGATTTAAAATGAAAAGGTAATAAAATAGGAAGTCAGTATTTCCATTAGTGATGTACATTATGCAGTATTAAATATTTTGTGGTAATTGCATTTAGGTACCGACTATTGTAAGGTACCTACCTGTTCTGATAACATTAGGTACTAAAATCAAATACCCCGACACTATAAATCGTCCGCATCAAAACACGGACGATAGTTAACCCTTCAACTGTCGTGAACTGTTAGGGACCTCTTGGACCCCACTTGTAAACTTGTCCGATTTGTCCGAGCATTAACCGAATTTAATACGCCTCTATGTAGACCCGTTAGCGTGACGTGCCATTTCATTCCTGTGACCATGAAAACGGTAAAAGAGTACAATACGTTTTTGTTGAGTACAAATTTATTTCGAAAATTATTTTTAATAGAAACAAGTTAAATAAAACCAAGTTTTCTAATAATTTCCTTGATATTTTTCTCTATGCCTAGGGATTTCTTTTTTAAAACACTAGTTACAGCTTCATCTGATAAATTGTTGACTGCTATCACAGTCTACGCCCGAAATATTAAAAAAATGATGCATTATTTAGGATTTTTCTTCCGTAGTTGCATTCACAAACAGATTTCATTTACACGAACCAGATTCATAACAACTACATGGAGTTCTTATGATTATGTAAACTAATATTATAAAGAGGAAACATTTGTTTTTGTATGTATTTTTGTAATGTTTTCACACAAAAACTTCTGGACCGATTTCAAATGTTCTTTCACTATTAGCAAGCTGTATCTTCTTGCTATCGGCAAACAAATTAATATAGCCTATATTTGAGTGATATAGGCTAGTTTTTTTTAAATAGGGATTCCTAATAAAAATGCAATAATATAACCCAAGGTGTGAAAACTCGGGCGAAGCTGCGGGCGGAAAGCTAGTAATATAAATATGATTGCATGGGATTCTAAACGTTTCTTGTGCCACCTCGTCCATTCATGCCGTATGAGAGATGAGCATCTGCTCGGCGACCGTCCAACCCTACGTTTGCCTGCACACAAAATATGGCACTACCCGGGATAGTGCCATATTGAAATTGGCTCGAATTGTCTATCAAAGTATTCAGACACGTGGTTCCCCTACTCAATCCGTATATGTGTAACTCGTTAACATGTGCACAAGACTAATCTCATGTTCTTCAAGTCCTGGCCTTTTGATTTAATAACTTTACGACTGGCCAAACTTTGAATTACATTAATTAAATGTTTCCTTTATTAGTTCAAGGTGCCTTGCGGGCGAATCGGGCCCTAACTTCCAAGTATCCGATTTCGGAGTTACTTAAGGGTTTAAGCTTGTTTAGAGTTTGTTGTAACTTTTTAAAACAAAAATTTGTTTACGTTCAATATTTGCGTTAGCGTAAAATTATTGGAGCATGTTTTTGAAGTTTAGTCGTAAGTTAAGTCGAGCGTGAATTTTGAACGTTAGTTATTTTGTATGATAAGGATTTTCCGTTTTCTAACTTCACTTATCTTGTAATAGCTTTTAAAGGTCATATCAACTTTAACATTACAGAAAATAGCCAAAGTAGATTTTCCAAATCATTCAAGCGTAAAAAGGCTTTATTTTGTAGTTGTTGAACATAACTTATAAGAAGACAGTTGGTATATTTTCGACAAAATAATTATGAACGGTTATATATAGGTACAATTTGTATTAGAAGATTTTTTTCTTATTTTGGTTAAAAGACAGAGAGAACAAACAAAGTTCGCTAGATACTGCTCATTACCTACTTTATAATCAAGTGAAATGTGCTTAACTTCGTGTTATGCCACCTGGAAACTCGATACGTTACCTGAGCGTACCTTGCCGTAGCAACACAATTATATGTCTTGATATGTCAGGTTGGAATTAAGTCTTCATCGTTGCTTTTTGTTTATGGATATTGTATCTAGGCACGACTGCTACGCTAGAGTTCCTGGGCTCGATACCCAGGTCGAGCAAAGTGTTACTGGGTTTTTCTATGAAATTCCCAGTAGCAGCTCGGAGTCTGGATTTGTGCCCGGTTAATTGCAATAGGCTCGCCCCCTATTACATGGGACCTAAAACATACCGGCGAAATGTGGGTGTACATTGGTACACCTCTACCTAACCCTTCGGGGAATACAGGCGTGATGGTATGTATGTATTGTATGATTGGTATAGGCACGGCGAATTTGATGACATCGCGCCGGTATTCCACAAAGGTATAGATAAGCAGAGGTGTACACCCACAGTGATCGGCGATATGTTTAGGTTTCCTGTAATAGGGGGAGCCTATTGCCATTAACTGGGCAAGAATCACAAGTTCCATGGGTTCTACCATCGGGCAAGAGAAGAAAAATAGAAAAACTTTTCTATCGGTACGAGTCCGAAGTAACATCACATATACTCACGCCTTTTTCCCATAGGGGAAGGCAGAAACTAAAGAATGCCATCTGCTACGATTCTTGCATACTTCTTTTGCTTCGTCCACATTCATACATCTTGTCATACAGTCGAAATATCCCATGGTTTTCCCTGGTGGTAGACGATCCCTGAGGAATTTCCCTACAATAACAAGGTCGTGTCAGTCCACATAATCTAGGGAGTCCTACCCTACAAAGGATTCCAGAACTTGCTATATAAATTGATCATTTTATACTTACATCATTTGTTTTATTGCTGCCAAAATAAGCCACGCCCATGTTTAAAATTATTTGCAAACATACTCTCAACTCCAACAAAACATTTTTTCAACAAAATTAATCACAAAATAAAATCAGAATGTTTATGCTTCAAATTGAATTAGGCTTTTGTAAACAATTATTTTGTGCTACAACACTTATGCTGTCCTAAACAAACAAAAAACAAAACATTTTGTTTTAAAACATTACCGACACACCAATCATTTTCGTTTTAATAGGACAGACAATTATTATAGGCTAACGTAAGAATGTAAAATGTATGTTTTTAGCAATACATCGTATATAAAAGATATCGGTTAAAGATATACGAATAAAGCAAAAAAAAAAAAAAATTAGTAGCATATCAACATAACATAACATACCATCTACTCCTGTATTCGCCGAAGGGTTAGGCAGAGGTGTACTAATGTACACTCGCTTTTCGCCGGTATGTTTTAGGTCCCATTTAATGGGGGCGAGCCTATTGCCATTAACCGGGCACAAATCCAAACTCTGAGCTGCTACTGGGAATTTCATAGAAAAACCCAATAACACTTTGCTCGACCTGGGGTTCGAACCCAGGACCTCTAGCGTAGCAGTCGCGCTTAGGATCACTAGGCTAATGAGGCAGTCTCCGTTGCTTAACAGTTTCCGTTTTAATTCTTATTATATTGTATTCTTTATTCTTCACAGTTTTTATTCTTTATGTCGACAAACGTCGTGAGTAGCAGCTTGTCATCATCATCATCATCAACCCATTACATTGTCCCACTGCTGGGCACGGGTCTCCTCTCAGTACGAGAGGGATTAGGCTATAGTCCGCCACGCTAGCCTACTGTGGGTTGGCAGTCTTCACACGCCGTCGAGAAAATCTCTCAGGCATGGAGGTTTCCTCACGATGTTTTCCTTCACCGTTTAAGCGCGTGATAATTAATTATTAATACGCGATATAATTCGAAAAGTTAGAGGTGCGCCTTGGATTCAAACTCGAGACCTTTGACTTGGCAGTCCAATGGTGGTATCATTAGGCTATCATTGCACTGCAGCTTGTATCTAGAATTGATTTCTATTACAAGCCCCGTTCTAGGTCCAAAAGCCTTTTGCCATTAACCAAGCACAAATTTAATCTCCGAGTGGTTTTTATAAAGACGCCTCCCGCATTAGTGAACAGGCCCTGCGTCGTAGCGGACGTGAAAAACTTACAATTAACGGACAGAAAGTACACCAAGATTGGATATGAATACCAAATATTTGTCTTGAGTGGGAAAAAAATCTCGCTTGGCGCAAACTGGACACGGTGCAGGCTTTAAATAGCTCACCAGTTATCGATGTTTATCAATCACATCTATCAACAAACCTATGTACTATCCCACTGCAGTGCAAGGTTTTTCTCTTAGAGTGAGAGGGGTAACGCTGTAGTCCACCACGCTAGCTTACTGTGAGTTGGCAGACTTTACACGTCTCGTTGAGAAAATATCTCATGCCTGCAAGCAGTGGCGTAGCTACCGGTGGGCTAGCCGGGGCAGTGCCCCGGGGCCCCCAAGCTCACGGGGCCCCTCAGACTCTCCCTGCAACGAAAGAACGAATCTGGAGTACGTCGAATTTGGAATACGACAAATACGGAATAAACGATTTTGAATAGTTTAGGTGGGGCCCTAGGTGATGTTTTGCCACAGGGCAAAGTTACCTAGCTACGCCACTGCCTGCAAGTTTCCTCTAGATATATTTTTTTTCTATTTTACGCGAGTGATAATTTATTATTTAATACGTACATGATTACTAAAATTCAGAAGTGCGTGCCTATTTGGCAGTCAAATGGTCATATCACTGGGCTTTCACTGCTACTTATTCATATAGTGTTTTATACCCCTGAATAACCCTTCTTTGGAGCGTACTATGAAGGCTACCATTATAATCACAATATTTCACAGTAGCGTGTTACGGTGGGAGCGTGCTCTTGTCGTGGTAATCGGTTCGAACCGCCCATAGCTGGTAATATCACACTTCGCCCGCGCACTGAACCCGATAATTTTGTAGGCGAACACTCCAGAAAATATTATTCTCATTATTTTCTTCGATTTGCACTGCAGAAGCCACTGCAGGTAAAATGGATTTAAGAGCTAATTTTAAATTTTAATCGTATGTTTTGCATCTAAGCCTTTGCAAAGTATGGTTATATCTTACTGTCTAATCAGATGCTGCGAAATAGCAGTATATTACACTTAAGACCTCCGTAGCCTAATTGCTGGGCAATACCGATATTTTACCTTGACTGCCTCGTTAGTCTAGTGGTCCCAATTGCGACTGCTACGCTAGAGGTCTTGGGTTCGATCCCCAGGTCGAGCAAAGTGTTATTGGGTTTTTCTATGAAATTCTCAGTAGCAGCTCGGAGTCTGGATTTGTGCCCGGTGAATGGCATTAGGCTCGCCCCCTATTACATGGGACCTAAACATACCTATCCCTTCGGGGAAAAACAGGAGTGATGGTATGTTACCGATATTTTAACGATAGACTAGTTTTAAAGCTTTTCGAATTTCTGACTGCCACGAACGACTAAAAGAATTCAAATGACAAACGAGTACATCAACTCCATTAGCTCTCCAAGCATCGGCTATGGCGAAAAGGTTGAGGTAAAATATAGAGAAACCACCGATTTAGTTCTTTGTTTTCTAATTGCATTTGTCTTCCGTACGTATCAGGTGAAACAAAGCTGAGAAACTAAACCATAAAAAGACAAACCTTTTGTGACGATCGAACTGATGGTCACTTGGGAAACAAAGTAGTCTTATAAAGTATAGAGTTTTTACAAATAGCATAATAAGAAGGGGTCCTCTTGTAATAATGTCGCGTGTTTAACAAATCAATTTATGGAATCCAAAATAAATTTACCTTTCTTTTGGCTCTTCAGTAATGCTGCTTAAAACCTATCAATTTAATAAATTTGAACAGCTCAACTCACTGTTTGGTGTAACGTTCATTTTTAAACTAAGTAATTGGCAAGTACTAGAGTGATGAAATAAATTTAAATGATGAAATAAACTATTAAATTTTTCAGACCAAAATTTCCCTGCTGTGTATCAATTTAAAGATTTTTATTATCAGTAAATTGGGACACCAAAACCGAAGCCGACTTTATTAATAAATAGCTGTGGAGTGGCAAACGTTTCACCCGTCGTTTATGTCTCATCCCTAAGGGTCTTAGTTACTCCTTATGCCATCAGCAGTCCAGCCGTTTCGTAGGTGAGCCGAAACAAACGGACATACATAGAAAACAAATTAAGTATCGTATAGATTCTCATATGCATTTAGGAAAAACTTGTTTTTTCTACGTTTAAACACAACACAGCTTTAACACTTTAATTTCTATTTGTTACTATAGATGTATAGATTTGGTAAATAATACCAAGGTATACACCAATGAATAATAGATAGTAAAACTACTGAGAATTACAACGCTCTTGAAATACGCTAGTCTTTAAGCGTCATAACAAAAGACTAATGCCAACATATAAAACGGTAGCATCAGCAACATAAACAAGCATTATGTTAACGATGCACCGAAGAGTTTGAACAACCAATAAACTATACTCATTTAACTTTTCGCATAACGCCACTATCTACTGGCGCATTAATGCATGCAATATCACCGCGAGCAGTGTTTGTTCCCATGTCTATAAGATTGATGTATTGCTGACGGTACTATCATATAATTGGAGCGAGTGACGGCCACTGCCACAATTTCATAAATCAACGGCAACCATGTCTTTGCTGAAAGCTGTTAGCGCGATAGTACTGGCTTTGAATATGGATGGTAGTGTTCCATGTCTTCTGTGTTTGAATTTATGTCAATATATATGGATATAGCTGTTATTGAATAACGAGAATGAAGGTAAAGTCATCTTTGTGAGCAAAATGAATAAATGATCGAACTAAATTGTAAATAGATGAAAAACATTGTCAAGCATTTATTTTATGGCGAGCTGCCTGATGGTAAGTAGATAGTCATCGCCGCCCAGGGACATCTGCAAAACCAACGGAGTTGCAGATGCATTGCCGAGTCTATTTAAGGAAAATGGAGGGGAAGGAGAAAAGGAGAAGGAAGGGGACTGAGGGAGGGCCTCCGGCACTCCACAAATACCGTACGAAACGCAAAAGTATTCATACTGCTACTTGACGTCGATATTCTGTGGGAGGGTAGTAGGTACTTCCCTGGTCCTGCGGACCCATTCATGCTGGCATGCAGACACGCCAGCAGGCACTACTACTCCTAAATATTTTTTATAAGAGTATCTATGGAGTTGCTTGCCGGCTCCTATCCATAAGTTCCAGTTTACTTACTACCAATACGACCTTCAAAGCTTCAAGAAAAGAGCGTACTCCCTTTAAACAGGCCGACAACGCACTTATGATTTTTCGGGTGTTGCGTAAATTGGTAAGTGATAACCGCCGCCTGATAATCGCTTACCATCAGGCGATCCGTCTGCTCGTTTGCTCCTTTTCCCATAAAAAAATAGATAATTCTCAAAGATAACTATGTTATTTGAATAGAATACAAATTACTTTTATCTTTGTAGAAATAATACGATTTAAGAGTAATAAACTTTGACTTAATTGACTGCCTCGTTGGTCTAGTGGTCCAAATCGCGACTGCTACGCTAGAGGTCCTGGGTTCGATCCCCAGGTCGAGCAAAGTGTTATTTGGAGTGACGTCACGGACACGGTTAACAGCTGTTCTGTCTGTACTATAAACATTATAAAAATTAAAACTACAGTTATAAGCTTAAGATTTAATCATAAAAGTGATGATAGTGTTTCATTAAAGTACATTGGTTGTTATACAGTGAAAGTGTTCCATAAATATAAAATAAACTTAAATTTAACATAAATTATAAACCAAACAGTATCGTGACCTACCCACCAGCGATCTTTATAAAAGTTAATTACAGACATATTTACATTTAACTTAAATCTAACATACGTAAAAAACTTACATTTAATAAAACATTAGTGCACAACTATCAGTGAAAGTGTTTCTACAAAATAAACAAACGTACACTGTTAACGTAAACAAAACAATCTGTATATATACGGCCAATCACGGTACCTCAATACGCTAAACCAAAAAGGAACATAAATCATGGCCAAATGTGGTGGCTGCGGCAAATTTATGTCGACGTCGGAGGGTGTTCGCTGCGCTAAATGCCCAGGAGGGTTCCATCACGCCTGTGTCGGCTTGCCAGTCACGGCTAAGGTATCTCCAAACTGGGTCTGTCCAGGCTGTAAAGCCAAGACACCGAGGTCAGATAATTCCTCTACCCCAGTCAAGTGTGTGTCGTCTGACTGCAGCACTAATACTACCACCACTGTGACCAGCGACCCTGACCCTTTGAAGGTTCTAACAAGCACCGGACCAGCAGAGTCCGAAACGACTTCCTCTTCAATAGCTGCAGTTAGCAATAAGCCAGCAGGGCTCAATCTGGCATATGAGATACGGTGTATGAGGGAGGAACTGGGTGCTATTCGGGACGAACTTCGTGATTTTAAAAAAGAAGTCCTGGACCTCAAAGCTTCTTTCTCTTCCTGCAACGAACGCGTAAACGCTGTTGAAAATCGTGTGGCTGATCTTGAAGGACGTTTTGAGAACCAGAGCCCGGAACGGTACGATCAGCTGGAGGCGACTATCGTTGAGTTAAAAACACAACTCAATGAACGCGATCAGGATTTATTACAGAATGACGTAATAATCACTGGCATTCCGGAGACTCAAGACGAAACCCCCGTTCATCTCCTAAAGCTAATCTCAGCTAAATTAGGTGTTACGATAGATGACCGGGACATTGTAAACATTGAGCGGATTGGCATGGTACGCCGCAACATAACAGAGGCAGTGCCGCGGCCCCGCGTCATCGCTGCGCGTCTGGCGCGCCGTGCTACGCGCGATCAACTGCTGAGAGCGGCGCGCGTGCGACGCGGACTAACCACTACAGACTTCGGTTTGCGCGGACAATCGCAAAAGTTTTATTTAAATGAGCGCCTCACACCAGCAAATAGTAAATTATTCTTTAGCGCTAGGGAAGCTGGTATTCGGTATAAATACAAATACGTGTGGACCAAAGATGGGCGCATTTATGCCAAAAAAGATGACAGCAGTTCCGCTTTACGTATACGGTGTGAGGCGGATTTGGCTCGAATTTTTGGAAATACTTCAGTTTGATTAAATGTTTAGTTACATGTATTTTAAAAATTGTTAACATGTGTGCGTTAACTAGGCTGGGACTTGCTGTTTCGGATGGTTACATAATAGCCGGGGGGCCCTTTTGTGGTGACACAGGCTCACTAACTACTTTTTTATATTATATTCTGATTATACTTATTATTTATATTCTGAATATGTCTATCTTATATAAATATATGTCTTATTTAAATACTTTCTTATATAAAATAGTGCCATTGATACATATTTTTCTGTTATATTATTTTATATTTCCACTCATATTTTATACATATTTTAGACTGCCTCGTTGGTCTAGTGGTCCCAATCGCGACTGCTACGCTAGAGGTCTTGGGTTCGATCCCCAGGTCGAGCAAAGTGTTATTGAGTTTTTCTATGAAATTCTCAGTAGCAGCTCGGAGTCTGGATTTGTGCCCGGTGAATGGCAATAGGCTCGCCCCCTATTACATGGGACCCAAACATACCTGCGAAATGTGGGTGTACATTAAGTGCACCTCTGCCTAATCCTTCGGGGAATACAGGCGTGATGGTATGTTATGTTATGTTATATTTTATACATTTTCATTTTGGTGCTTTAAAAGAGAAACCAGTAATTTGGCAGTTGTTTGTTTGATTTTTGTTAATATGACGTTTAGTCAATGAATACTAAATTACTCAAGGTTGGTTTTTTCAACGCTGGCTCATTAGGCACTAACCACGATGAATTTGTCGCCGCTATGCTGAATCATGACGTTGACATAATGGCAATAAACGAGACTTGGCTGAGGACGGGAGAGGAGGGGCGCGCGCCCGCCGTGCCCGGGTACCGGCTGAGGCATGTTCCGCGCCCGGTGAGCGTGCGCGGCGGCCGCGGCGGCGGTGTTGGGTTCTATGTCAAATGTGGCGTTAAAGTTCGCTCCTTTGTTCATCCCGTTGACCCTTTACATAAAACGGTTGAACAAATGTGGCTAGTATTAAATATAAACTGCTATAAGATTGCTATAGGGACGGCTTACCGGCCGCCCTGGTTGGATGTAGACATGTTCTTGGATGCGATGACTACCTCAATAAATTCTTTACCGTTCTGCAAGTACACTGTGCTGCTTGGCGACTTTAATATTAATTACTTAAATCAACACGATGCAAAGACTAAAAAATTTAACACCTTTCTGAATTGTCTTAATCTCAAGCAATTAGTATCTTCTGCTACACACTTCACTAATACAAGTCAGACACTTATAGACTTAATATGTACAGATGCGCGAGTAAACAGTACTACAGTGGATCCTATAAATTCTCTTGGAGCACATGCTTTTGTCACTTGCGTATTTTCCCTTAAAAAAGATAAAATATTGCCTAGGACCATAACAAACCGGAATCTCTCAAATATCTCTATGGAGGAATTTCAACGGGACCTAAATTCAGTAGATTGGTCTGCGGTGACCTCGTCTTGTTAACTTAATGGTACAACAACTCAACTTTGCTCTTATATCTTTGTATGACAAATACGCTCCTCGAAAAACGCATATTGTAAGAGAAAGGTCCTATCCTTGGATAACGAGCAACATTAGAATGATGATGAGCTTGCGTAATCGGGCTCACGCCAAGTATTTAAAAACTAAATCTGATGCCAAAAAAATATATTATAAGGATTTAAAAAATTTAGTAAATAACTCAATGTATTTTGAAAAAGTAGCATATTTTAAATCAAACATAAACAATCAAATCAAACACCCTAAAATTCTATGGAAAAATCTCAAAACTAATTTGTTGCCTCCTAAAAATGACTGTGAAATTCCCTCACGTTTTAAGGATCCAAATAAAATTAATAAACACTTTTTAAACGTACCGGGCACTGCAGAGTTACCCCTAAGTTATCTGACCTTTTACGAGTTTAACAGATTAAGCGATAGTGTCCTTTCTCTTAAAACTGTAAATCAGAGTGATGTTGCCACAATTTTATCTGGCCTCAAGTCAAACGCTGAGGGCTGTGATCATATAACACTGAACATGATATTGTTAACATGCCCTACAACTATCGTAGTAATAACCAAAATTATCAATAATTCAATTTTAACATCGACTTTTCCCTCCATCTGGAAATTAGCAATAGTACGACCCATTCCAAAAAAAAAAGACCCAGTCGATGTAAGTGACTTGAGACCTATAAGTATATTGCCTTGTCTAAGTAAGATTTTGGAGAAAACTGTAAATATACAGTTATCCAAATATCTTGAGACAAATGATATACTACCTGACACACAGTCTGGATTTAGGAAGGGTCGTGGCACAGCATCCGCTCTGATAGATATTACTGATAACATACTAGCTGCGCAGGATGAGGGCATGTGCACTGTTCTGGTCTTGTTGGATTTTTCTCGAGCGTTTGATTCCTTAAATGTACCGCTACTACTTTCAAAGATGGCATTTTACGGATTTGACACATCAACGATAAATTGGTTCAACAGTTATCTCAGTAACCGCGCACAATTAGTAGAATTACGTGATTCCGAAGGGAATACTGCGTTATCAAGTATAACATCCGTAACGAAGGGAGTACCACAGGGATCGATATTGGGACCTACCCTCTACTTATTATACAGTGCCGATGTCATTAATGAAATAAAACATTGCAAACATCATATGTACGCTGACGATCTTCAAATATATTTATCTTTCAAACCTCAAAATTACGATTACGCGGTTAAAGTCATTAATGAGGATCTTAAGAGGATAGTAGACTGGTCTGACCGTAATTCGTTAGTACTTAATCCAAGTAAAACAAAAGTAATGACAATTGGTACACCAGGACAATTAGAAAAATTACCACCTAGCAATACAAGAATAAGTATAATGGGACAAAATATTGAACGAGTGAGTGAAGCACGAAATTTAGGTCTAGTTATCGATGAGAACCTTAGGTTTGAGACATATATTTCTGATTGCGTTAGAAACTGTTTTTACCGGTTAAAAATATTATATAAAATGCGTCCGTATCTAAGTGAGGAACTGCGTATACAGCTAGCTGAAAGTTTGGTGCTATCGAAATTAAATTTTGCAGATACCGTGATTGGCCCCAGACTCTTGGCTCGCACTGAAAGACTCATTCAACGAGTTCAGAATGCTTGCGCAAGATTCTGTTTTAATATACCACCGCGGAGCCACATTACACCCCATCCTAATAAACACAGTATTTTAAAAATGAAATCTCGCCGCAAACTACATCTTGCTTGCCTGCTGTTCGGTGTTATAAACTATAAATCCCCGCCATACCTGTACTCGAAGCTTGCCTGGGTAAACAGCCATCACCAGCGCAAGGTAAGACAGTGTGCACCGCAACACAAAACCGCCGCATTTCGAGGCAGCTTCCGGTATTCAGCCTCCAAATGTTGGAACAATATCCCTCCACCTATTCGGAATCTGCAAAATATACACACCTTTAGAATTAAATTAAAAACATTTATTCTTACCCGCCAAAAAGAATATAATTGTGTAAATATCGATATGTCTTTTATTTAGTTTAGTTTTACACATATTTTGATACCTACAATTAATAATTCAATTTGTCAATTTCTTTAATTCCGCCTATTTATTTAATTTATATAAGTACTATAATAATATAATTTTAATGATCAAACTGGACCTAATGTAACATACTTTTACTCGTATTTCTATTTATTTCAATACCTTAAATGGTAACTTACCGGTGCTGCGCGCGGCACGGGCGGTAGGTACATTGTTATGTTAAAACCAATATAGTCAACCAATATAGTTTAATATAGTCTTCCTTTTATTCCCGTAAGTACATGGTAGCATTACTCAGATACAGAAGCAATCATAAAAGAAAAGGTTTATTTAACGAGTTTTTAGTTAAATATAGCACACGCTCTGTCAACATGACATTTCTCTTGGACCGTCGCTGGCCGAATGATTATGGCTCGCTCGCGGACGATCTGCAAAGTGCGGAGCGCACTCGCACTCTGACTCGCACCGCACCCCACATATATTTTTACATATTTATACATACCTATTTATGTAGTTTAATATTTACTTTATTTTAGTATATTATATTATTATATTTATTCATGTTTTTCTGTGTCCGTGTGTCACTGCAAGGGTGCCAACTGAAAACCAGCGCTGGGTATTGAATACACCCAGCATATTGCTGAGCTGGCAACCCATTCGAGGCAAGCATGTCGACAGCACACCTGGTGACCTTACTTTTCAATTATTATTTTTTTTTACTGTTCATTTTATCTGTGTGTTGTCTCATTGTCTCAATAAATGTTTTTTCTTTCTTTCTTTCTTTCTTTCTTTCTTATTGGGTTCTTCTATGAAATTCCCAGTAGCAGCTCGGAGTCTGGATTTGTGCCCGGTTAATGGCAATAGGCTCGCCCCCTATTACATGGGACCTAAACATACCGGCGAAATGTGGGTGTATTATATACCTCTGCCTAACCCTTCGGGGAATACAGGCGTGATGGTATGATGATATGATTAAGAGTAATAATAATTAAATCAGTTTATTGAAAAGTCCAACTCGTTTGACAAAGCTATGCCCCGAAGAAGAAGGAAAGATGGCGCCACAAGCGGAACAATATAAAGGAACAAATAAGGTTGTAATGCAAAGGCGAAGTTTACATTCTTCTAACAATGTTCAACAAATCGCATACGGACAAGAACAGGTACCGATAGATTTTGAACTGTCTTTAATTGGTTACTGGACGGGTTAATAGGTAACTATGTTCCATAAATAGAATCTATTTTAGGTTGGACTCCTTTACTAAAACCGCTTAATTCCGTCAAACTATTGTTATTTATGTAGTAGAGGAGGGTTTGGGAAACAAGAGAAGCCCTAAAAAGTTCCAAAACTTTCAACCTGACTGACATAACGATAGGTGATGGTAGCAACACTGAAACTCGACGCCTCTTTCCGAACTCCACTAACCGTTCGAACGAAAGTAGTTAATTTTATCGGAACAAGACTAACAATTAGTCAGTGATTTCGCGCTTCGATTTAAGGTGTTTTATTGCGCTCACACCCGAAAGTTCCTAACATTCCACAACAAGGTTACATTCAATACGAACCTTAGCTGATAAACAAAGATAGGATCTTATTTTGACAGCGCTAAAGTCGAGAATACTTCCGCAAAAATTTTGCTGAAGAACACGTTAGCTTGGTCGAATAAATATCTTTTTCCGGGAGATTCTTTATCGTGTCCGGAACTGTTCCGGTGCTGATGTAAAAATAATTGTTCGGAACCCTCTTTTTATGGGTTCCGTCAGTCGGATAAACGTGAGTTTCTGGGAATATATTCAGATATTTTTATCGTTTAAAATGTGATACGATTATTACACAAGCTTACGGAAATTAGCTTGACAATATTAGTGGTAACGTAAACGTAACCCGCGTTTCCACTGACGACGAAATAGTTGTAAACAAACTTGTTGTAAACAGCTACCTGTCCCACTCACTCTTTCAGAGTTAGATAGAGTAAGATAGATGTTTGCAACATGTTTTGTCATCAGTGGAAACGCGGGGTAAAGTTTTAAAATTCTGAGACCATTTTCATAAAGCGAGGTAGGTAAATTCTATATTAATAACATAACATACCATCACGCCTGTATTCCCCGAAGGGTTAGGCAGAGGTGTACTTAATGTACACCCACAGTTCGCCGGTATGTTTAGGTCCCATGTAATAGGGGGCGAGCCTATTGCCATTCACCGGGCACAAATCCAGACTCCGAGCTGCTACTGAGAATTTCATAGAAAAACCCAATAACACTTTGCTCGACCTGTGGATGGAACCCAAAACCTCTAGCGTAGCAGTCGCGATTGGGACCACTAGACCAACGAGGCAGTCTATATTAATCTAATAGAAATTAATAGTCGATATATTTTTTAATGTCTGTTAGAACATATAGTGTACTGGCATAATGTTGTAAGTCTACTAGCTACTAACACCTCTGCATAAGCCTTCAAGGAAAAAGACGTGTTGGTATCATGAACATGATCAATTTTGTTAATTTATTGGGTGATAAAACTGACTAATAAGTAGTAAGTTTTCACAACGGCTACTACATCAACAAGGAACAGATACCAACTTCGTAATTCTCTCCCTGTGGAAGCTACTTAGGTACTTTACCTCAATGACATATTTACTTTAATAATTAATGCATTGTGTCTCCTCTTATGGAAACAACAGACTATATATGTATTTATGTATATACTTATGATAAGACTAGGTACGCGTGTTGCCCATGGCTTCGCCCATGAACGCATAACGCACCCTGTTATTTCTATTTTTTTATATTTCTGTTTCATATTTTTTATGGTCAAATAATAAATTTGTACATAAATGCATCCGAAGAATAACCAAAACAAATTTAAATCGGTTAAAAAACAAGGCAGATAAAAACATTTGAATTTTATGCTAGACAGAGAGAGCACAATGGGCCTAACAAAACATTAACCAAAAACAATAAACAGAAACCTTTTCCCAGTTCCAATGAGGGCTAAAAGCATTTTAGCTTACTTTCAAACTTGATAAGTAAGTAGGTAATAAAATTTTACTTACTTCCTAATGTTAATTTTCCGTCTCGTCGCCACATCATTCGAGGACTGTGAAAACTTTGTCTTACACTCCTCTCAAAGTTTCACTGTGGGCCGTTCAATCAATGAGCTGACTGCTTGGAGTGGATGGTCAAACTTCAGATCTGTTTTTGATTTGACTAAGACGAGAATACTTGAATCGAAGTCGTTTGTCTTGGTATGGGCAAGTAATGAGGAGGGATGAAATGCATGTTACTAAAAAAGATATGAATGTGGAGGAGTAGAGGGAGACCAAACAAAACTTGGATGGATTGTGTTGAGTTTGAGAGAGAGAATGATGAGATATGATCAACAGATCTTCAAGGTTATGCTATGTCTGGTGTGTTCAGTCTGTAGATGGATGTATTGAGATAAACGTAGACATGCACCTACGAGTAGCGAAAGTACAATAGCTATGCAAAGAGTTTGTATGTTCTATTATAACCTCTTTCTTTGTAAAATGTCATGGTCCATGTACGTGGTCTTGTCTTGTTTATTAGTGAAAATGAATTGACTTTCTTCAGTCGTTACAAGTCTTGATAATTATTTATTTCATCAGGATGGCTTTTCTTAATACTTCCCCCTCGTGGAAATCCCCATCAGAAAACACGTAAAGCCGGCCGGTCTTGGTTGTCATAAGAACGCCTATGACATTCGTTGGAAGTAGTCAAAAGCTCAAAAAGCCTGACGGTAGGTTTATTCTGCGAATTTCTGTGTTGTGTGTCTGATGGCAGTAGCTTTGTGTACAATACTGATATACAGCCTGCATCTGGTTAAACTGGAAGGTGACCCCGACATCATTAAAAAGGCTAGGAGAATAAGTTATTCGCTCGGATCAAATAAAAAGTTAAGATGGAACTTTGCGAACAAAGAAGTGAGGCCGGCTAAAACTGCGCCTAACGGTGTACAAGACACAATTACACGCACACACGTATACCGAAACTACGCCTTATCTTGTTAGCCGGCCTCACTTCTTTGTTCGCAAAGGTTCCATCTTAACTTTTTATTTGATCTGAGAATTTTCCTTTATTATTTTTGTAGCGGATGCCTGCACTTTATAAGAAAGCTGCCTCAAGAAAAACAACAAGATCCGCTTTATACTTTTTGAGATTTTGTGTATATTTAACCATAGCCTTCATTAACTCGTCAGTCGAGCTTTCGATAGCTCGATAACTCGACTGACAAGATAAGGCGTGGTTAACTAATAATGTGTGCGTGTAATTGTGGGTTGTACACGGTTAGGCGTCGTTTTAGCCGGCCTCACTTCTTTGTTCTCAAAGTTCCATCTTAACTTTTTATCTGAGGTTGTTCGTATGACAACCGAGACCGATTTATAAGCATAGTATTATACATTTTATGGTAAATGTGATCGCTTCTCGGTAAGCGAGCGTATGCATATACAACAAAAAAAGCAACTCTACCATAAAAAAGTAAAAGCAAATGATATAAAGAGAAACAAACTATAACAAATTATCAACATGAGATCTCGCTAGAGTTGTTTTTTATCATAAGTTTTTTAGACATGCAAACATAGACTAGAATACATTATACAAAACGACTTTAGCAACTATCTAATTTGTACTGTATACAGGTTGTTGTAAGGGTGATTTTGACTCAGCAATACTAAAGGTTACGGTTGTAAGTCAAGGTCGCATATCGTGTGCATAAAGTAAAACGACTCACAATGACTATATTCTACTGCGTCAGACAATAAACACTTGTGGCGTGGGATTAAAATAGTGTAGCTTAATAGTGGAAATTAAAATAAATTTACAATTTGTTAGAAATAGCTGCACTTGCCTGAAGCCGTTCCGTTTGCTTGTAGCCAGAAGCCTTTCCGAATTGCCGCATAGGTAGAACTGCAAACACTTAATTTATATCTTAATTAAGTGTTTTTATACATACAAATCGAAATTAGTAAGAAAAAATAATCACAAAATTAAATGCGAAACATACGATCTCAATCGTCTCTACACCGACTCTTTCTATGAAAATGATTATTTTATAGTGGTTTATTTTATTTGTTTATTATATTGTGGTAGGGCCACGCTGTTCGCAGCATGAATGGGCCGGCTTGACCGAGGAAGTACCACACTCTCGCAGAAAACTGACGTCCGTGTAGTAGCGTTTCGCTACTGCGCTTCGTTCGGTGAGCGAGAGGGCCAGACGCCCAATTCCTCCTTCAATCCCCTTCCTTCTCCTTTTCTCCTAAATAAGCTCGGCAACGCATCTGCAACTCCTTTGTTTTGCAGATGATGGGCGACAATGACTAGCCTAGATGGTAGCTCACAAGCTGTACGACTTACTACCCAAGTCAACTAAGTTCTATCCCTCGCAAATGACCAACCAATCCTTCGGAACATTCGGCCATTCCACACATATTTTAAAACGGCACAATTTATATCAATTAATCAGTCCACAGGCGCAATCTGTTATCAACCCAGCAGAAAGAAATCTGGCGGGGACATATTTTTTTATTGCCGTTTAGGGGTGGACCCAAATCGGGCTTTTTAAAACTGTCATTAATCAAAGCCACAAAGCGTCTATTGTCCTAGAGGATCGCAATACATTTATCATAAGCGATTCAGTTGAAACAGACCACAATGGTGCTAGCGATTTATGAAATTTCACATGTCCTTCATATGGTTTTTATTATGGTCGTTCCGACATAACGGGTTTTTTTAAAGATAATTAATCACTTTCTGGTTTTGGAACAGGTTCTTTTGTTTAATTAGGCTGTGATCGTTAAATTTTCCTGCTTTTTTATACATATCATATCATACCATCACGCTTGCATTCCCCGAAGGGTTAGGCAGAGGTGTACTAATTTACACCAACATTTCGCCGGTATGTTTAAGGTCCCATGTAATAGGGGGCGAGCTTATTGCCATTAACCGGGCACAAATCCAGACTCCGAGCTGCTACTGGGAATTTCATAGAAAAACCTAATAACACTTTGCTTGACCTGGGAATCGAACCCAGGACCTCTTGCGTAGCAGTCGCGCTTGGGACCACTAGACTAACGAGGCAGTCAAAGTTTATACATATTAAAACAGTAATCTCTTTCGTTCTGAGAGATGACCCATGCATGCCCAGTAGTGGGCAATAAAGTTAATTGATAAGTTAATGTACAGGTTAAAAAAACTCCTAAATAACGACAACATCAGTTTGCAGGCTAACGTGGTAATTTGCAAAATTTTATTTAGACAGAGACTATGTCAAACATAATTATCGCCCATTCAAAAACTAACCGCAGCAAGCATCTTCACCTCGTCTATCGACTACGCTAGGTATCCTACACAAACACTTTAGAAATAATATATTGGAAGGGATAGAAGAAAATTACCACAGTGAAATATTTTATTCTATTACCATAAATATTACGCTAAGAGAATTCGAATATATGAGTACCTACAACCAAGTGGATAGATGAAATTTTCCAGAAAACTGAGAAGTAACGATAATAATTATTTTCCCTTATTCAACTTAGAAAAGAATTCAGGTTTTTGACCTATTACGATGTACAGAGAAAAAAATGCAAAAGATTGATTCTCCTTACACTGAGCAATTATTAACGAAAATATGAGTATGAAACATACCTATATTTATTTTATTGACAACTTCATCAGCTTGGATGTCACAAGTGCAGCTGTTGAGCGAGAGAGGTCCTGGGTTCGATTCTCGAGCTGTTGTTTTTTTAATTAGTCCTTATTTGCAGCCTGTTGATCGTAACAGCATTAGCATGAATGATGCAGTGACTAAGAATTATTTGAATTTTAAGGACACGCATTGAAATCAGTTTATTAGTTTAGGAGTTACTATGCCCAGGAGACCCAGACACAAACATACAGATGGGCAAACAAAACTGAAAGCTTTCAAAAAAGCCATTTAAAAAAGTTAAAAATAAACAATATTGCTACAGAACAGGGTCGAGCGCTAACGAAATGAAGTCCAAGTGGAACACAAATAAATCAGTTAGCGTGCGCGAAATCACGTCCGATCTAACGCAGCTTGTTAACGCGAGTAAACTTGTTCTCCTGTCCCAATACTAGTGAACAAAAATGCGGTGTCGGTGTAAAATGACGGTGATGGCGCCGTGTCGGTGTAGATGTCGGTATAACTTTACAATTTACGCCGACATTTTGACCGACATAGTCTTAAGTGTCAGATTGCAGTTAATATTTCATTTCTTTTTTCATAATATACCATTACGCCTGTATTCCTGGATAGGCTAAGCAGAGGTGTACCAATGCACACCACATTTCACCGGTATGTGTAGGTCCCATGTAATAGGGAGCGCCTATTGCCACTAACGATTCACAATTCCAAACTCCGAACTACAACTGAGAATTTTATAGAAAAACCCAATAACAGTATGCTCGATCTGGAAATCGAACCTAGGACCTCTAGCGTAGCAGCCGCGGTTAGGGCCATATGGGACCTGTGTACATTAAGAACGCTTCTGCCTCATCCTTCGGGGAATACAAGCGTGATCGTATGTTATCTAAATATACATTTGTAGTTCATTACAGTTATATGGAAATAGGTATAAATATTTCTTATATTATTCGCATCTAAAATAACATCTTTGATCTGAAATTGACTCTCCGAGTAAGGTGCAGTATTAAAAAAAGTATCTAAGGTAGTTACGACTACCTGGAATCACGTCCAATCCAACGTAGCTTGTTAACGCGAGTCAATTTGCCCCCTCACTTAAACGCGAGTGAAATAAAAGTGCGGTGTCGGTGTTCGTCGGCGTAAATGTTGGTGTAAGTTTAACACCGTCACGAATATGGCGTCTAGACCGACATCATCAGCTTCCATTCGTAATTTAAATTTCAATAAAATCGCTATGGATCTTCTTTAGAATCAAAGATAAAGCACATCGGTAGGTACCTACTTATCACAAATGTGTAGATATATAACATGCTTCAAGCCTGTTTCCTCGAAGGGTTAGGCAGAAGTCTACTAATGTACCACCCACAATTTGCCAGTATGTTTAGGTCCCATGTAATAGGTGTATTACCATTAACCCGGTACAAATCCAGACTCCGAGCTGCTACTGAGAATTTCATAGAAATACTCAATACATATCTCTTGAACTGGGGATCGAACTCAGGACCCAGAGCGTAGCAGTCGCGCTTAGGACCAATAGACTAATGAAGCAGTCATAGAATATTATTATACTCGTTAGTAGTATCGTCCGAAGATGGTTAAAGATAACAGGTGTAGTAGTCCCGGTGTTGCCACTCACTGGCGCCACATAATTTTGAAGAAAATGAAAAAAGTGGAACGCGTCCTTATGCGCGCCCTCTGCGTCTGCAACTCGGTAGCTTCATTCGGTGTCTATGTCCGAAAAACGGCGTCACGTATTTCTCCCTAATTCTGTTAATTTTGTTGAAAATTGTGATAAAATTCAACCAAAATGGGAAATAAACGATCTGGAGAACAACAAAAAGATCATTTATTAAAAAAACTACGGAAACTTGAAAAACGTGTTAGAAAACTAAATGAATCAAATCAGTCGAGTGACAATGAAAATGTTTTTGAAAAAGGTAAGTGAATACAGCATAATTAACGTTAAAGGCGTCTTTATCCTGCTTTTCGCTTCCGCGTAAATTAATATTCTTGTAAGATTGTTATAATACAATCAGAAGATCATCAATGCTATCAAGGTAGAATGCGCATGCACACATGGTTCTCAAAATGGCGGATGCACGGAGTGACTAACAAAAACACAATATGTATTGTACAATCTAAAAAACAATAATTATTATAACCTAAGGGGCACTCTGCGGGAGTGCACGTGGTTTTTTGTTTCGATTTTATGCAACCTTCGTGGGACGTCCTGCGGGGGCGTACTTGGTTGACATAATATAACCAAGGGAAGTTCGGCAGGAACTTACGTGGTTTAATATGTTAATGCTTTTTTTATAGCATGCATTATAAACGATTTCAGATGGTATTATAACCCCAGTCAACGAGTTACCAGTGGTACAAGAAGATATCGAAAATATTCCTCCAGAAACATACCAATGTACTCAACCAGAGCCCAATGAAAACACAGAACCAATTGACAACCTAGTAGATTTAGATGTTGAGACAGAAACCCTTCAGGAGGTTAACCTAGATGATAATGTATTGGAAATACTGGGTACAGCTCCATCAACGGAAAAGCTAGGAGAATCTCTTCACAAACAGATTGCTCAAAGGTGGGATATTATATTCAAAAAAGGATTAAGTAAGGAGGAAAAAGATATAATTGGTAAAGAAAACCCACCATTCATAAACTTAAATCAGATGAAACCACCAAAGCTTAACCCGGAGGTAAAGGCAGCCGTCAATGAATCATCAAGAAAAAGAGATCAAATTATACAGAACAGACAACAACAGATCTCTACAGCATTGTCATGCCTAGGATCAGGACTCCAGTTGTGTGTAAAAGATATACATCATGAAAAGATGAATATAATAAAAAAGATTAATGACGCAGCCCGTCTCCTGTGTGACTCATTATATCTAGACACACGGGGGCGTAGATCATTATTACTGTCTATCATAAATAAAGATATGAAGGAATTCTTGCTTCAATCTGAACCAGATACTTACTTGTTTGGTGAAAACCTCACAGAAAAGATAAAAACAGCAAAATCTGTTCAAAAATCTGGCAGGGACTTAAAAGTGTCAGAACCTGCAAAAAGGTCCACCCCTAGATAAAATACTATGTTGTCTAGAACAATTGCCAAAAACAAGACTTTAAACTGGCGGGGCCCTCCTCGCACGGAAGTGAAGAAGAGTTCAGCATCAGGGGGGCCACGCAGAACAGCAGCAGACAAGAAAAGAGAGGAGAAGAAGTTCCAGCGGAGAAGGAAATAAACCTGCAGGTGGGTCGACTTCAATTTCACATCTGTTACTGGGAACAAGTCACCACAGACTCTGTTATACTTGATTGGGTCAGGGGATATAAGATCATATTATACCCCAGTTAACAACTCTTTCTCTGAATTAGAGTCTCTTCAGATATCTTCTGAAATCAATAATTTAATTAAATTAAAAGCAATCGAGATTTGTGAACCCGAAGAGGGTCAGTTCTGCTCCCATATTTTCCTAGTCAAAAAACCTAATGGTTCATTCCGGTTCATTCTGAATTTAAAAAAGCTAAACAACTTTATTGAAACTGAACACTTTAAGTTAGAAGATTACCGAACAGTATGTAAACTGTTACAGAAAAATGACTACCTAGTATCCTTAGATTTAAAAGATGCATATTACATGATAAACATACATGAATGTAGCAAAAAGTATTTAAGGTTCATGTTCAAGGGGAAGTATTATCAGTTCAATGTTTTACCATTCGGGCTTTGCACAGCTCCATTAACATTTACTAAGATTATGAAACCTGTCATAGCATATTTAAGAGAAAGGGGTTTCTTATCTGTAGTATATTTAGATGATTTTCTATGTATAGGAAACAGTTATAATCAATGCTTAAAGAATATGCATTCCACAATAAATATACTGGAAAAATTAGGTTTCATAATTAATAAAGAAAAATGTGTTTTTAGCCCTAAACAAGAATGTAAATTCTTAGGTTTAATTTTTAATACTATCAATATGACTATTGATATCACAGAGAATAAGAGAAATAATTGTCTAAAGCTAGTAAAGGAATTAATAGATAAAAGACAAATTAAAGTAAGATTTTTAGCTAAAGTTATTGGAACACTAGTTTCAATCTGTCCGGCTGTTAGATATGGTATTCTCTATACCAAAGAACTAGAACGATGTAAATACCTTAGATTGAAGAGTAATAACTATGATTATGAAACCAATACAACACTAAATACTGAATGCTTACAAGATCTGCAATGGTGGGCCAACCACATAGGCAGATCAGGAAACCCAATTAGAAAGAATATCTTTGAGTTAGAAATATTCACAGATGCTTCTACCACTGGGTGGGGAGCATCCTGTGGCTCTCAAACTGCCAGTGGGCGCTGGACTTATGATGAAACTCAACTGCATATCAATTCACTAGAATTAATTGCCGCTTTCTTTGGATTAAAATGCTTTGCCAAGGACTTAAGAAATTATGAAATTTTGTTAAGAATAGACAATATGACTGCAGTAGCATACCTAAATAGATTAGGAGGGGTACAACATCCCCATTTACATAAAATTACAAAAAATATCTGGAAATGGTGCAAATTGAGAAATTTATGGATTACTGCTACTTACATAAATACAAAAGAAAATGTAATAGCAGATTTCGAATCCAGAAAGGAGTTAGGTCATACAGAGTGGGAAATAGGTGACACATTTTATGAAAAAATTATTTCACTTCTCGGTGAACCTGACATTGACTTGTTTGCATCACGCACTAATTCAAAGTGCCAACAATATGTGTCTTGGCACCCAGACCCAGGAGCAGAAGCAGTAGATGCTTTTACTCTGAACTGGTCTCAATACAATCTTTTTTATGCCTTCCCTCCATTCTCTATGGTACTAAGATCCTTAGAAAAGATAATTACAGACAAAGCTGTAGGTATAGTTGTGGCACCTTACTGGGTCACACAACCATGGTTCCCGATATATAACAAACTGCTAATCTCTAATCCTATAATTTTTCAACCTTCTAAAAATCTACTTACCCTGCATAATTCCAGATTGAAACACCCACTCTACCAGAAACTGAAATTGATGGCAGGACTATTATCAGGCAAACATTCATGAATTTTGGAATCAATAGTGAAGCTGTTGAAATTATGATAAATTCGTTATCCAAGAGTACACTCAATCAATATTCCCCTGCAGTGGTGGCATGGGCAAAATACTGTAAGTCACAGCATTTAAATATTAACAGACCTGCCATACCTGATGTCATAAAATATTTTACATTAAAGTTTCAGGAAGGTTTACCATATGGCAGTTTAAATTCTCTTAGATCAGCTTTGGCCTTAATTATAGGAGCACATTTGGGTACAGATGATAAAATTAAGAGACTTTTTAAAGGTTTTTATAGACTAAGACCTCCAGTACCAAAATACAACAATACTTGGGATGTATCCCTTGTACTTAATTATACTGAAAATAACTATAGTCAACAGCATAATAACTTAAATATTATTACCAAAAAGACTGTAACTCTATTGATGTTAGCCTCGGGCCAAAGAGTCCAAACAATATCACTTATTAATATTAATAATATAACAATTAAGGAAGACTGTATTACTATTAAGATAGATAAACTAGTTAAAACCTCAGGACCAAATAGATATCAACCCTTCATAACCCTTCCGTTTTTTAACAATAGAAAAGAAATATGCCCAGCTAAAGCTGTTATCCATTATCTCGAATTAACAAATAATCTTCGTACCTGTAACAACTTGTTTATTTCCACAAGAAAGCCATACAAGCCCGTATCCTCGAGCACAATTAGCCGCTGGGTCAAAAATACCATGAAAGACAGTGGTATAGACATAAACATATTCTCAGCACATAGTACTCGACATGCTTCAACCTCTGCAGCATATAAAAGGGGTGTTAACATTGATGATATTAGAAGAACGGCAGGCTGGACAGGGGAGTCTACAACCTTTGCTCGGTTCTATAATAGACCCATTATAAATAATAGAAGCTTCTCTGAAGCAATCTTCAATACTAACTGTTAGTTGAAGACCTTAATAATAATAATTATTATAACTATTGTACTGCCGTCTACTAACTAAAAGGCAGCTAAGTGCAAAAAGTAGTTTTCGAGAAAACGCAAAAATAAGTGGGAATGAATGTCTCTTGAAAAGTATGCTACCTAGGAACAAGGTTGCAAGTTATATACGTAGGCATAGTCTTTTTGCACAATATGTGATATATTGCATTCATTTATTTTAATCACATTTTATTTAAATTCATTCTCTAACTTGTAGCTAAGCATTTTTTTTCATTTTTACATAATATACTGCATTATAAGGCCGCTAACCATACCTTAACTGCTTTATAGTAAAGCAATTTCTTGTAGCCACCGCGTCTTGTACTTATAGTAAAAGTTATCAAAATATACTTAGTTATAAAGCAGTTAAAGGATTTTAACAGACTTATAGCCTAGTAACTAACACTTGGAAGACTAACTTTGCTTACTTAGAAAGCAGTTATGGGATTTTAAACGCATTTAAGCTCGGTATTGTAAAATATATTTTTATACTGGTTCTCCTATTGCTTAACTAGAAGGCAGTTAAAGACATCTCGCTCGCAATTAACTGCCTTTTAAATAAGCACTTGCGGGTAAAAAGTTGAGAAGTTAAAAACTATTTTATGAAAATCTGAACTTTATTTATGAATAAAAAAGAATAGACAGTGAGTACGTCTAATTAAATTGAGTAGGAACTTAAAAAATAGCTTATTATTAATCCCTACTGCCTAAATGCGAAAGTAACTCTGTCTGTCTGTCTGTCTGTTACGCTTTCACGCCTAAACCACTCAACCGATTTTGATGAAATTTGGTACCTACTGGGATAGACTAAAGCTTGATAAAGGACATAGGCTACCTTTTATTGCAAAATATAGTTTTGAAGGGGTTGAAATAGGGGGTGAAGGTTTTATCTTAAAAAATGACGAACTCCCAAGTACGAGTTCGTCATTTTTCAAGATAAAACCATAAAACTTTATATTAAGACACTTGATAAGAAATAAATAGAAATAATAAATATTTGTTCTAGAATTTTTGAAATTTCGACCTGTGAGGGGATGAAATAGGGGATGAAAGTTCATTTAGAAGTCCAAACTAAGTCACGCTTTCAAGTTTAACCCCGGAACCGATTTTGATGAAATTTGGAACAAAGATAGATTAGACCTTGGGAAAGGATATAAGCTACGTTTTGTTGTAAAAAAGGGGTTGAAATAAGGGATGAAAATTTGTATGGGAGTTCGTCATTGTTGAAGATAAAACGATGAAACTATGAATTTAGGCATTTGATAAGAAGTGAAAAATTTGTTCCAGCGTTTTTAAAATTTGACCTGTTTGGGGATGAAATAGGGGATGAAAGTTCATATTGAAGTCCAAACAAAGTCACGCTTTGAAGTCCGTTTGGATTTTGATGAAATTTGGTACAAAAATAGACTAGAGCTTGGGAAAGGATATAAGCTGCTTTTATATTTCGGTAAATAATAAAGTTGGGCAAATTTTGTGGTCTACCCGAGCAAAGCACCGGACGGAAAGATATGTAAGGATAATTTTCAATTTACTGCCAGAATTGGAAAAAACTAAACAGTCAAAATCGTGTTGTCCACGCGGGCGAAGCTGCGGGCGGAAAGCTAGTTATTTTATAAAAATACCCAAATAAGTATCGTTTTTGAAAGCTTTATGGCACATGACACACATTGGTTTCAAATTCTTATGCACTTATGAAATAAAGATATCACAATCAGAGATACAAATTGCAAAGTTGAAATAATATAATTGTGCGTAACACATAACGTCATAAAATCAATTAAATATTAGACTTTATATAAAAAATATAAATTCGGCCATTTTTTATGCTTAAATACTAATTAAAAACTTTAACAAAATGAGTAAATCAGATTAGGTAAATAAGCAATTATACCAAGTAACACTCGTGTAGTATTATCAAAATTAAGTTATAAAGTAAACAAAAATATTTAATAACATACTGGTATAAAAAACAGACGGTCATGCATGAAGAGATTAATGAATGTAGATGAAGCGAAAGTAGTGTGCCAGGATCGTAGCAAGTGGAAATCTATAGTCTCTGCCTACCCCCATGGGAGACAGGCGTGACAGTATGTATGTATGTATAAAAAACAACATTATTCTAAAGGCACTTTTTCAGTCTTTCTGTTTACTACATATCTTAGTTTATTAAGTTACGTTCCTTTTGTTTTTCTTCTGGTTCAATTCAGATATTATTTCCTTCAATGATCGGTAAATTTTGCCAAAATAACATCTTATGTTTAGGTATAATTGGCGATAACTTTGTTAAAAGATTAATCTTTCTCTCCTAATCTATTCCTTTCGGTTGCGTACGCAATGTTAAAACAAAATGCTGGTTCTTCAAGTATTTATCGTTTAAAAATTTAAGAGACACAAATATTCCTCATCAAAAGCTTCCTTTTAATGGAGATCAAAACTTCCTCGTTTAATACACACTTGAGTCATATTTTTAAGATACGCTCTGGGACTTGAATTATGTGTGCGTCGATCTGATACCTTACCTACGTAGTTTACAAAATGTTGAGGCTGCATGGATTTAACCTGAACTTTACCATTAAGGTTGCTGCTGAGGCCACTGCATTTTCAAAGTCTGTGAAATCATATATGGTCTTTTTCCGCTTCATCGATAATTCGACTTGATGGTGAAATTGATCACAACTCATAAATGTGTAACCTGGTTCGAAATAAAATAGAGTGATAGTTTTTATGGCTATTAAGTCACTATCGATGAGGTCGATTAGCATAGAAAACAATAACCAGTTTTTTTTTTAGATGTACAATTTTCAAGCCACAAATTGATTGATTGGATATATCGAAATTTAAGTAAAAACCTGTAATAAGCACCCACGATATCATCCTGTTTACGGCCTGCTATACCGTACGTACCGTACCTAAAGGTTTAACATCCCTTGTGATTTTTCCTACTGGTGCGAATGTCTGGTTATATACTGTAAGTCTAGGAAATCAAGAGACGCGCCACACGTCCGTCCGCTACGAGCACCCGAAGTGAAAAAGAAGGAATTATAGCTAGCTGAGCTAGTCAAACGGAAACGCAAATCACGAGCGTTTAACTGCTTTTTAGACTAGTATTGTCCTTTAGCTGCTCTCTAGCGATTGATATTTAGCTAATACTAATTTCAATACAAAACTTAAAAGCCGCTATTGGCGTATAACTACTTTCTAGTGTAGTTTTTCTTTATAACTGCTTTATAGTTAAGGCACGATGTTCAAATGGTTATTTGTATGACACAATACATGAAGGTAGTTAAAGACAGTTAGCTGCTTTTTAGTCAAGCATGACTAGATAACGTACTTTTAGTTAAGTAAATTTAGAAAAAAATGATACATCAATTTGCCGTTTAAGTATGTTAACGTCTTTCTAGAGAAGTATTGTGGCTTAGCCGCTTTTTAATTAAGGGAGTAACGAAATTTATGTGGTTTAACTGCTCAGCAATGTTCTGTATCTCTAAAACTATAAATCATAGAAAAATGATTCCTACACCAAAAGATAGAGCATCGAAAGTTGTATAAGACTACATTACAAAGTGAAAAACGACCAACTGTGGCTTAACGGCCTTTTAGTTAGTGGACGGCAGTGTAACAAAACGATAATAATACTTAATAATTATATTTTTATCTATCCAAATGAATGCTAGGGCTTTAATATAAGTACTTAATTTTATCTTCTTAAATTAATGATAATTAAGAGGTTTAACCCAATTACAACCCAGCACTGACTAATTAATTATAAATATTATTATAATTAAGAACTTAAAAGTATTAGATTAATCAAAGATTTAAGACAACAAAAATAAGCCAAATTATGTTGATTATCATTATTACTGTTTTCTTTATCTAAGTCAAATTAGCTTAAGATAAATATACCAACAATAATATTGTAAACTGGTCAACTGAGGTGTACACACAATATTGACCAGTTAACATTAAAATTAAAGATAAATGTTTATGAATACTTCTTTTTAATTATTACAAGACTAATGTCATTCTTATTATCAGATGATAAGTTGAGAGGAATGATAAGAAGTAGTCATCCTTTAAGTAGCTTAAAGATAATAAGCAAATGTTTGATTATTTTTTGTTTACTTATTTGTTTGTTTTTTTAATAAATGTTTATTGATTTTACAACAAGTCTTTGAACATCTAGACCTGTTATCTTTAACCATCTTCGGACGATACTACTAACGAGTATAATTAAATAGTCAAACGAACTTACCTGTAAGTGAAGTTCGACGGTAATTATACGAAGTTGTAGTATCGTCCGAAGATGGTGGGTTCCCACCCTACCCAAACATCACATACCATGTAGAGACATGAATATGAACCCCATGTTGTAAAACCAATAATAATATCCACTATAAACTTAATGAAGCTACCGAGTTGCAGACGCAGAGGGCGCGCATAAGGACGCGTTCCACTTTTTTCATTTTCTTCAAAATTATGTGGCGCCAGTGAGTGGCAACACCGGGACTACTACACCTGTTATCTTTAACCATCTTCGGACGATACTACAACTTCGTATAATTACCGTCGAACTTCACTTACAGGTAAGTTCGTTTGACTATTTAATTATTATGGTTATTGCCATTAACTGGACACAAATCCCAACTCCGAGCTGCTACTGAGAATTTCATAGAAAAGTCCAATAGCACTTCACGTCGACCTGGGAATCAAAGTTGAATTCATGGGCCCAAGACGTAAATTAATATTTGGAGTTATTCGTTACAGTACTAATTGACTTCGAATAGAAATGATGCATAGGCTCCAAGGAACTGTCGTATTATACCTTATCTCAAATGTATGGTATACCTACCTAAGCCTATGTATCTACCTACCTTTCAAAATCAATTTGCTTCCAAAATTTACATGATGATCGTCGGTGTAAGTGACGTTAGCAGTTGAGATGTCACAAATGTATAATTAGTTCTCGGTATACGTAATGTGACAGTTTCCAATTCTCCGTTCATTTATGGGTGAATATGCAATGAATTATGTAATTGGTAAAATTATTATAAGCCAAGTTCATATACTGTAATTGGGTTTTTCTAGGAAATTCTCTCTGGATTGGTGCCCGGTTATTGGTAATAGGCTCGCCCCTTATTACATGGGACCTAGTTATACCGGTGAAGCGTGGATGTACATTAGTACAAATCTGTCTAACTCTTCGGGAAATACAGGCGTGATGGTCTGTTATGTTACTAAAAATAACCCGTATACATTCTATGTATGTAAAATTCGTTCAGTAGTTAGAGTTTATCGATTTCAAACCAACAAACAAAACATAAACAAATCTCCTCTTTATAGTAATAGATGATAGCATTGGTAAGTGGTGTAGTATAAATATGTGTATTTCAAAATATTATATTCATAAACATTACAGGTTCATAGGACTGAAATTAAAGAAATTTTAATGAATCAACTTGCCACAAGGGAGGTTTTGTCAGGTTAGAATTATGACTAGTCTTTTCATATTAATGCCACACTTTTAATTAAAAGTCCCAGGGGTGGGCACATACCATATAGTTCATAGAAATTAAGTGAATAATAAGCTTCATGCAAACCCACACCAATTTTCGTTGATAAAATATTTTTTTTCTATAAATTTCGATATTTAGTGTACCTATTTACCTATATTAGGGTTGAATACATATAGCTTATGTCCGTCTAAAATAATGTATTTTTCAAGTAGTAAGATTTTTTGTAATAGGTGCAGTTGTTCCTTATAGGATATAAATCGAAATATGTATAAACAAAATTATAAAATACACTCGCTGATTATAATACTGTTACTCGGAGCTGGGGTTCGGGATAAATTAATCAATACCAATGTACCAATAAATAAACTAACACTTTAATTAAGTTCGCAAAAACACAATAGAAATTACCGCAACGTCACTATACTTGTACACACAACACAACAATATCTCACAATTAATCACTTGTTAACACACTTAGATCTTCACTTGTTCGCTTCCAAAACTAGACTACTCCGCCGGGCCTTGACGACCGATATTTATATGTGCGACGAAGATTCTAGACATCGAACGACCCCGAATAGCCGATAAAATTCCAGTAGGTACCTAATCTTCTATTGTTTCCGGGCGTTGACCTTTGAACTCGGCCTTGAACTCGTGAGTGACGCAATCGCGCGCATTATTTCATGTTTCGACGTGCTTCTATGATGGGTCCAGAATCTTCGTGGCTCATCTACGGACTTCTATTTATTACTCGGCGTAACAATATGGTTTAAATCACTTTATTTCTCAAGATTACAATCACTTCAAGGAGAAATAAACAAACGTTATACTTATACATCAGTTACAATTGTTGACAGAGTGCGTAGACAAATAGACGATGTATAAAAATGTAATACAAAAAAAACTTATTACCTATGTAGGTAGATTTCAATAAGATTGTCTTGTCAAGTCATACTTATGTATTGTGCAGATGTAAGGATAAGAAATGGTCTAAATTGTTTCTGGAACGAAGTACAAAAAGTTGTCACGACACTTTTTGCTATAGCGAGCTATTATAAGCTGTGCGGCGTGCGCATTGTTTCTCTGTCTGTCTCTCTCTCTCTCTCTCTCTCTCTCTCTTATAGAAAGCAAGCCAGATATTTTCATTTCTATTTCGCATTGAACAGTGTGGTGTCGCGACGATTATTTTTGTTGAGTGTATAAAGGTTTTTTGTAAATAATAAATAATAATAATAATGAATCCTGACAGTGTTTCTGCACAAGTTCTGGATATTGCCGATCTTCACTAATTAATATAAAGGAACTTCGTTCCATCCGGGTGTCCCTGACACCTCTCAAGTTTTTTTTTTAACATTAGTAGAATAATTATTTTATAGTAATATTATAATTCTTATATAATTATAATTAAGTGCAGTGATAGCCTTGTGATATGACCATAGGACTTCCATGTCAAAGGTCTCGAGTTCGAATGCAAGGCGAGCACCTCTGACTTTTCGAAGTCATGTGCGTATTAATACTTAATTATCACGCGCTTAAACGGTGACGGAAAACATCGTGAGGAAACCTGCATGCTTGAGAGATTTTCTCGATGGCGTGTGAAGTCTGCCAACCCGCAGAAGGCTAGCTTGATGGACTACAGCCTAATCCCTCTCATTCTGAGAGGAGACCCGTGCCCAGCAGTGGGACAATATATGGGTTGATGATGATGATGATGATGATGAATATTATAATTATAATCACTATATTAAAAACTTTGGCCCGCTTTTTAAGCACACTCTCGGCACGAAGGGTTTGTTATATTTGGTATATTAACGTTTATACAGAGAAGAAGAGCAGAATAATATTGGGTTTGAATTTCGACAACCGGGGACTAATAGTATAATTAGATATAATGTACAACAATGTACCTACGTAAAAATGAAGTCTATATTTTGGAACATAATTATAAAATAAGCACTGAAAACTTTTTAGGGTGTATTTTCTGGATGAAATAATAATGGAAATACCTCCAACAGTTATAAGAAAAAGCCCTCATTGAAAAAGGAATTTAGAATAATATGCTGCAAATTTGATTACTCCACATTTAATCTAGATTATGGTGATATCGTTACGCAGTGATTTCATGAATAAAACCTTGATTTTTTTTCAGGGCTTTGTATAATTTCTTCATTGAATATATTTTGTTATCTAGATTGAATAATTAGGCTACCTTGTGTTTTTACTAAACATAATAATTACTCTGGTTTATACCAAAAAATCTTGGTAAAATCAATTGCCTGCAAAGCTTTCACTGTAAGCCCAGTTAAAACTAATATTTTAAGGTCGAAAGTAACTATATGTCTGTTTGCTACGCTTTCACGTCTAAACTGCTGAACCATTTTTGATAAAATTTTGCGTAGCAATAGATTAGAACTTGGAGAAGGACATGGGCTACTTTTTGTCCAAATAAGTCCTTTAAAATACGAGTGAAACCGCAGGCTATAGCAATCATAAATATCCTTAGCTGCAAACACATTCTTCATACGATGAAAACTTGTTAACAGAAAAAATCACAAGTCAATCGCGGAATGCAATAAATTTAACCCTCAACTGATGTGGGCCCACAATCTCATACGGGAAGTCGGCAGTAAAAAAGTCAAAGTTAGATGTTGTGTGCAATTTATATGCTCAACTTTGTACCGTTGGACGTTATCGCGAAATTTAAAACATTCGTACCGCCAGGTTTTATTTTAGTTTACCAAGTTTTCTCTTGATACGCAAGAGTACAAATTAAAAAAAAACGAGTTGTGGGGTGTTTTAATGATAACGGTTTTTTTTGTTTGTTGTAGGACTAATGGTTGTTGGGTTGGTTGATTTAATAGCAAAAGTATAACCATAATTGGGGATGGATGGTCATATTTATAAATTGAGGCTTATCTAATCAAAAGGCATGGCAAAACTGGTTAATTCCACGTTTTGCTATAAAGGTTTTTTTTATAATTATTGTACAAGTCTTTTGAAATCCTTTATAATAACATCATAGGTGTCCCCAATAGGTTTAGTAGGGTTGTGCTTTTAAACACGTAGTTTGAAAGCGATATTACTTCATATTAGGGTGAGTACCTATCTGCGAATCGAACTCATTGCCTCAAGTTCTTATCCGGCCCGTTCAGATGCTAGAACAAAATCTGGTAAGCATAGCTGAAACTTACTTAAAAAGCTTCCAGGGATATTTATTGTACATATAAAGAATAGTCTAGTGGTCCTAAGCGCGACTACTATACTAGAGGTCACGGATTTGATTCCCATATCGAACAGTGTTATCGGTTTTTTATGAAATTCTTAGAAGCAGCTCGGAGTTTGGTTTTGTGTCTGGTTAATAGTAATAGGCTCGCCCCCTATCGCATGCGCCCCATATCACGACGAACTGTCGATGTACATGAGTACACCTCTGCTTAACCCTGTAGGGAAAACAGGCGTGGTGGTATGTAATGTTAAATTCTGTTATTACATCAGCATTAACACGATATTAAATACTCGTACCATTTCAGGTAGCAACATCCGTAGTCGGCACATTACTACAAGCTGCAATTCACAGTGCTAACTCAGCAATTTAAGGTAGAATTACCAGTTGCTGTCCATAACTTCCAATAATTAGTCAGAACTGCACATGCAGTGGGCGCGACTGTACCTAATTAAACTCGCCTCGGTAAATCATAATCACATGATCAAAGTACATTTGCGTACACGCGCCTCTAAATTGTTTCCAACACGCTAATTAGCTGGACTTGCTATGAATTATGAAGTAGGGTTCTGTATATGACTAAATTATTTCGTTTGTTTGTATTCATTCATGTACTTGTAGGTACCTGGTGTCGCTTTTTCAATAGGGTTGTCGACTGGTGTCTGATTTAAAAAAAAATAACAGGCTTCGGCAACTAATTAAAACTAAATCGTATTCTGAAAACATAATTCATATAGGCTAGTATAGTTTCTAGATATAAGTGTTTAAAGTTTTTGTTGGGGATTGAGAGGAGATGCTTTGTTCCTCCCCGCAAAACGAGCGTTAGTATAGAAATTGTATGGTGCAAGGAATAAATGACGTAACTTGCTCCCATAGGACGCTCTGTATTTAGCATAAGCCTTATTCTTGAACAAATTTTAATGTTATTTTTTTATTAATCGGCTCTATTTATCGTGAACATTTAAAAAAAAATGCTACTTTACATTATTTTCAACAAATAAGCTACGTTTATGAACATTTATAGATTGAAATTACATAAATAGGCATAGGAATATACAATAAGTGTCATTAATAATTATCATACTTTACTTATTTTCAAATAAAACTGCTTTACTAAGTATACTCGCATCAACAAATATTTCACAAAAGCATTTAAATGACGAGAAGTAAAAAGTAACAAAAAGTTTCTCGAGTGTAACAAAAACATACTCTTAAGCAGTCCCGAAATCCTTTGCAAACGGAAATATGTGTTCAGGTTTGACCAAAAAACTTTGAGGATTGCTTATACAAATATTGACATTGGTTTACCATGCGCGGATCCCTAAAAACACGAAGCTTTCCTCAATTTTTCTGCCTTATTTGCATACTGTCACAGTGTGTGTGTGTGTATTTTTTTCTAAACTAGGGTTATCGCTGACGCGTTTTTCAAACATGTTTATAATTTCTATGATTAATTAGTTCATTGTACATAGTTTGGCTTATGGAATTTTTGAGATTGTGAAAGCAAATGCGTTTATTAATGTACTTATAGGGGAACATTCCTTTGTTTATTTCTACGTTACATAGAATTTTATTCAAAGAGGTCTATTAAATATGGTTTCAAACAAGGCGATCCACCTGATAAAAGTAGCATGAATGTCTTCAACACCAAAGTTGCAGATGCATTGCCGAGCCAAGGAAACGGGAGGGGAAGGAGAAGAGGAGCCGGAAGGGGACTTAGAGGGAGTAATTGGACTTCCGGCGCTCCACTCTCATCCTGCAAAACGCAATATTATGCTTACTGCTACTTGACGTTGATACTCTGTGGGAGGCACAACTGCTAAAATTTATAATAAATTATATTTTTAAGTCAATAAGGCCACGTCAGTTATTAGAGGTTGGCTGTGGACACTGAACACGTTTTCTGTGCCACGTTTCAACGCCGGAAACAATTCATTATATTGAAATAATGTCGCTGGGTTAAGGAACACCTTATAGTGGGACGTAGCGCAATTAAATGGATGCGTGTAGTTAATACCTGTTTAATTACTTTTTTCGACGATTGTAATCTTCATGAGTAATAGAAAATATATCCAATTTTATTATTAATCTGTACATGTAAGAATGTATGTATGCAAAAGCACTCGGAATAAAACAAAATGATTAGTACCTATCTACAGGGCAAAGCTTTTACTCGTTCTCTTAACAATAACATAATCATTTATTTACTTAATTTTTTATGCACAAACAGTACAGAGGCGGACTTAATACCTACCAATCAACCTTAGGGTAATGCAGAGACAGAAATTGGCACTTAGAGCGACAACAGCGAGCACAAAAAAAACTAAAACCATAATACTTATACCTAAATACATACATACACTCATGCCTTTTATCCACAGGGGCAGGCAGAAACTATAGACTGCCACTTGCTACGACTCTTGCATATCTCTTTAGCATCTTCTACATTCATACCTACTTAAATACCTACTTATACAGAACAGTATAACAAAATGCAGTGAAGTATTTCAACATTAAAATGCAACACAATAGCCAATACATTGTTTTCTAAATCAAACAGAGCTAGCAAACCGCACTATAACGTAACATTGTTTACGTTTGCAACAAACTGGCATAAATGTTATATATTATATTACAAAAGCGCAGTGTGCGGTGTGGCTTAGGGTACGGCGCGAGCTCCTTACAATATTCTAGGTCATATTAATATGCCCCGCTTGCATGTAATTTTCCTATCATTGTTATTATAATTACTTATAATTAAGCCGTTTTGGTTTAATAGAACTTATTTATATGTTAATTAGTTTTTATACATGATAATTTTAGTCTTGGAATACTGGAAAAACATTGAAAGTAAATTTAGAAATAAGACACATACTTTACTGATTTGTGTAATATTTCAACATTTAGATCGATACTTTAGGCAGAAATTGCTTTCAAATATCAGTGAAAGTGTACATATTTTTGCTCGTGGCTGTAGGTACAAGAAAATAAGAAACTAAGAAAATAAGAAATATATTATTAGATAACATTAGTGACGAAAGCGTCCAGTATACTTAACCGGAGGGACGAGTGTTCGACTCCTGCTTGAGACCTATTTTTCTTTTACTAGAAAAATGATTTTTGTATATATTAAGCAGTATTGAATAACATACCATAAGGCCTGTATTCCCGGAAAGGTTAGGCAGAGGTGTATTAATTTACACTCACACTTCACCGGTATGTTTAGGTCGCATGTAATAGGGGTCGAGCTTATTGCCACTAACTGGGCAGAGATACAGACTCCGAGCTGCTACTGGTGTTTCATTGAAAAACCTAAAAACACTTTGCTCAACCTGGGAATCGAACCCAGGACCTTAGGACCACTAGACTAATGAGGCAGTCTTGCATGTAGGTAATAAAAAAAATTGTTGATATACCATCATGATTTTTTTACCAAATTATTTTGTTTCAAGCGGGGCGACCGCTCATGCGAAAACTTTCGCGTCGTCAGTATGCGCCCTAATGGTGATTGACCAGCCGTGACCCTAGTAGACAGGACATTGCCTTCCTTATGAATATGCATCTTATTGCTGGCTTGAGCAAGCTTCATATAGGTCAATGTGCCCCTAGGGATGTATCGTTTCAGGGAACACTGGCCGGTCCAGACATCGGTAATGATTAAACATGCTACCTTGCAGCAATGAAGGCATGAATATAAAACTTTTTTAGTATAACATAAATATAGCATACCATTATTATTATATACTTTATTGTACACCAAAACAAAATACAAAAATACAGGATACAAATGAAATTGAAAACATACAATGGGTGGCCTTATCGCTATCTGCGATTTCTTCCAGGCAACCTTAGGATGGACAAACTGGAACTGAACTTTAACATAGGTTTGGTCACAGTGCAGAAACACATACATAGATAAAAATATATACGTAATATAAACATACATAAATACAGTAAAAAAACCGGCCAAGTGCGAGTCGGACTCGCGCACGGAGGGTTCCGTGCGATTACGATTTATGACGTATTAAAAAAAACTACTTACTAGATCTAGTTTCCAACCAATTTTCGTTGAGAGTTTACATGGTAATGTACATCATATATTTTTTTTAGTTTTATCATTCTCTTATTTTATAAGTTACAGGGGGGACACACATTTTACCACTTTGGAAGTGTCCCTCGCGCAAACTATTCAGTTTAGAAAAAAATAATATTAGAAACCTCGATATCATTTTTAAAGACCTATCCATGGATACGTCACACGTACGGGTTTGATGAAAAAATAAAAAAATTTTGAGCTTCAGTTTTCAAGTATGGGGAACCCCCAAATTATTAAAAAAAAAATTGTGTAAAAATCTTAATGCGGTTCACGGAATACATCTACTTACCAAGTTTCAACAGGATAGCTCTTATAGTTTCAGAGAAAAAATTCTGTGACATACGGACGGACAGACAGACAGACGGACCGACAGACAGACATGACGAATCTATAAGGGTTCCGTTTTTTGCCATTTGGCTACGGAACCCTAAAAATACCATCATGGTTGCATTCCCCAAAGGGTTAGGCAGAAGAGGAAGGAAAAAATCGAATACGGGCAGGATTCCAACCTGCGTCTCCTGGTTAGATATACCAGACGCTATGACCACTAAGCCACCATGAGTCCTACCAACTGGGTAACAATTTGCTTTTACATTTTGTATTTACGTCTTTGACGGCATGGAAAATGGTTAAAAAATACGAAAAGATAGTTTTTCCAGCTCTGATAAGCAGTTCTGAAGATACACTTCACGTTTTCTTCTCCTACAAGTTAAATAAAGAACTTATAGAAAGAGAACGACACAGTAATTTTCTTCAAAGCGTAATTCATACCGATTTTTACGGTCCCTATAAAAGTATAAAGTAAGCGAATAGAAAAGGGATTTAATAAAATTAAGTGAAAAATTTCGTTTTATTCCTTTGGTCGTCTTCCTCTTTAGAAAATTGTGGTCAGGTGTTTTTTTTTTATTTGTGTATAAATGATTTAAATATATTTGCTTGGGTATCGGTCTTTGCGATAGTTGTTAAGAAAGTATGAAATGAAAATGTTCACTGGTAGGGTTACTTATCCATTCAATTCGACAAATTAATCTTCGTTGATTTTTAAAAGCAAACATACATACAGTCACGCCTTTTTCCCAAGGGGGTAGGCAGAAACTATGAACTGCCACTTGCTACGACTTTTGCATATCTCTTTCGCTTCTTCCACATTCATACATCTTTTCATACACACGCGCCGGTTCCGAGTACTACGCCTCTGACCTTTACATTTTTTTTCAAAAAAACGTCCGAATATTCTTTTATGAGAAATGAGTCCGTCGATTAAAAAAAAAATTACCGAAAATTCTTATGTGTGGAGGTTGCCACCTAAGTGAGTCTTCATGTTCCGCATAAGGCTCAATTTCTATACTCCGGGCCAGAGCACGGAACATTTGAGACATGCGCTCAACTCATCAACTCTAGTTCCTCGGGTTATAACGAATAGAGTCTGAAGAAAATCCCTAAAAAATGAAACAGTAATCCTTGCCATGATGGGATCATTTCTTCGGATGTCTTACAGAGTGCAAATTGACGTCTTCCAAGGTCATTTCAAACGAGCTGTTTAAGCTGCACTCTGCGTCTATATCCAGGGTGAAGAGTATCTTAAGCAGTGTGGGCAGTTTTACCTCCAGGGAGTAAAGTGGCAGCAATCCCCGAAGAGGCAACAGCTAGTGCAATCTTTCCTTCTTCCTTGTCTTCGCCCTTCAGCTAGTAGTAGGTAGTCGATTCAAAAAGTGTGTGTGATACAGGCAAAAACTTTCGAAGGGCGTCTGGGAAAAATGTTTCACTGTCCTGTTCATTGACACTTCTTGATAGTTCGACATCGATAAGAATCTCGATATTATGGTTCACAATTTCGGTTATTGCAAAACAACTGTAATTTATCTCTACAACCTAGTCTGACTAACTCACATAACTAAAGTATTTTTTGCGGCTCTGGGAAGCAGGATTCAAAAGGCATTTATTTAAAGTACTATCTATTGTCCACCTATTTAAAACACGCTATTTGAAGCAGTGCAACTATTTATGCCCATTTATAAAGCAACTTTGGTAATGGACTAATTAAAATTAAAAAAAATACTTTAAACTTCGAACATATTTGAAAACATTCATCGCAATGATGACAAGTCTACATAAGTGCTCATTCACACTAATCCGTCCAAGACAATTCGTGTTTTTTGACGAATCGTCTTTTTTCACGAATCATTATTTTGATTTGTATGCGCGGCTATACATTAATTGCCCGAGTTTACACTATTACGGAATCGTGAAAATATACGGATACATCTTAAATGACGTTTCGTCTCTTTTCAAAATCCTTCAGTTTTAAATCACGAATCGTTATGGCGGATCGGTCGGGACGACTATGCAAGGTAATAGGTACCAACACAAGATAGTCATATTCACATCCATCGTGTTGGATAGTTCGTCTAAGACTGAAGTCTGAATCACGAATTCAGTGTGAACATCTATTCGGATATTTTTATGAATCGTGAAAAAACTCGATTCCGTATGCAATGTGAACGTCATTACGAATCGTCGTTGACGGACCCAGTGTGAATGAGCCGTAACTATTTGAAAAAGCTTTCTAAATCTTTGACGTCATTACTTTCGTGTTCGAAGCACAAACATTCAGGAATAACAAAGATATATTTGTTTGGCCAAAGGTAAACTTGTGTGGCATTTAATCGATAAATCACTGCAGCCATTGACTGGCTTTCTAGTTGGAGAGGACGTTAAGCCACGAAGGTTTCGAAGCTTGTAGACGGCGGGTCCTAATTGGCAACGGTTTTTTTGTTGTTAAGTTTGAATTATTTTTCATAAAAAAGAATTTAGTTTCGAATAGATTCAAAAGTGATAGATTTAGTTTTTCATATATACATACTCACTCGCCTTTCTTTTATAGGGATAGGCAGAAACTAAAGAACATTTGCGTCCATATTTATTTTGATGATGAAATTATTTATACAAAGTAAAGCACCTGTTTAGGTTTGAAGCTACGACCTACGATTTGTAAATTGCAGCCGTCAGGGCGACCACCGCACCCTGTGGGTGGGCTGATGATGATGTAAGGCAGTTATGACAGTATATGTTTATAACTACATTTATAGACGCCGATATTTTCTGTATGACGATCTCAAAAAAAAAGAAGTAGATGATACCAATAACTTCACACATACAATACCTACCATTAAAATTATGTTATCATGTGATTTAACTTTACATGTCGCTCTAATCACAATTTATAAAGCGCCATCTATCCGCACTTAAGGTAATCTAGCCTGCACACGTCAGAACGTTGCCTGTATAATTTGCACGGTCCCTAATAGTTTTCTGTGGTGTAATCGATGGGTATTATGGGGTAATGACGTCATGCGATATGCTTATCGTAACGAGCACTTGCTCGTGGTAATTTTAAGTCATACTGGTACTGAATGAAGGCGAAAAATGAAATACGGTGATTTTGCATGTTGTGCGGTTTTGTTTTGATTTAAATTTGTTTTTAAAATCTGAAGGGTAATTAAGGATTCGATAATATCATTTTGGTAATTAAAAATCTAGTGTTGTGTAACGGCTCAAAGAGTCAGATCACTTCTGCTTGAGCTGCTGAGCTGCAGCTCATAGACAAGATACGCTGCTCACAGCTCAATAAACAATACTGTGCATCATCGTTCGTCGCCGGGCACAGAATACAACATTTTAAATAAAAAAATATCCATACCAATAAATACTGTTGGAACCGTGCACTGCGTGAGCCATGATCTGTCGGCGAGTCGCGGAGTGAACAAGTGAATGTGGAGCTAAATAAATCGAAGGCTTTGTCTTTCTTAACGACTCGCATGATTCAAAATGAACCGCGAGCTGTTCTGCAGCTCAAGCCTTTTCTTGAGTTATCCAAGCCTATATAAATCCCCTCCAGTCTCAATGTCTCAAATATTACATTGAACGGTGTACAATGTACAGTCACCAGCACATCAGGTTATACAAAACTCTAAAATTTCTCCAAAGGATTTTAAACCTTAAAATGTTCACGATTAACTTCAAAATCAACTGAGAAAATTTGTGGTTACTTGATGTGACGCTACCGAAACATCAATACATCTCTGTCCCTTTTGAGGAATACAGGCGTGGAAGTGAGCTCCGAACTGATTTCGCAGCTTATATTGTAATAATGAAGACCAAGTTCTATATTGTAACTAATATGCGGTGCCAACCAAAATATTCAAATATTTAGATGCATGTCAATTCTATACCAACATAATAGCGATGTAGTTCCGGCTGAATAATTTAGCACTCGTTGCATTGATGTTGGCTGACTGACAGCCCAGAAAATGGTTTTTCGCGTCCACTGTATTATGGAAAAGCTTTGAAATTACATCGCAATACGGCCATGTATTGCGATTTGCCGGTTCAAAAAGAGAATTTTGATTTAAATATATTTAAAAGGAAATTGAATGATGTGAATTTTGTGCTCATACTTTTTTCAATACAATATAAGCTTTGAGACTGTTATTCGATGTGATTTTTACGATTGAAATTATAAATTTACTTAATTTTTAAAAAATATTTTTTTTTTTTCATAAAATGTTTTTTAACATCCTACAACTAAACAAAACAAACTAAACTATACTTATGGAATAATGATGATGAATTACATAGTAAAAATATGGTAATATCTCATTGAATTTGTTTAGTATTAAAAATAAAGCAATAATATTTAAAATACTATCTCATTAGTCTGATGATCCTAAGTGCACGAACGCAGTCGAGTGTTTTAAGATTTTTAACTTACCGTTTCTTATTTTGTTCATTATCACATTACACACAAATACATTAAGTTTACGCAGATTATTTAACTTATCAGTTAATAGAATAATATGCCAGATAAATTGTTACCGTATTCACCGCATGGAGGTACTCGCGGCTTATTTTGTGTTGTGTTTCAAAATTTATACCCGGTGTCACTTTCACAATTAATACGAATCTAACGACACCTCTCAAGCTAAAATCCATCGAGCCGTTCAGGCCGCAGAGCGTGCCAAACAATTATACATACATACATATTTGCATACATACATACATACTCTCGAAAAATATAACCCTCCTTCTGGCGCAGTCGGGTAATAAAAAACTCAATAACACTTTCGTAGCAGTCACCCTTAGGACTACTAGACTAATAATAAATACGCAGTCATGATGATTTAAAATGAAAAGGTAATAAAATAGGAAGTCAGTATTTCCATTTGTGATGTACATTATGCAGTATTAAATATTTTGTGGTAATTGCATTTAGGTACCGACTATTGTAAGGTACCTACCTGTTCTGATAACATTAGGTACTAAAATCAAATACCCCGACACTATAAATCGTCCGCATCAAAACACGGACGATAGTTAACCCTTCAACTGTCGTGAACTGTTAGGGACCTCTTGGACCCCACTTGTAAACTTGTCCGATTTGTCCGAGCATTAACCGAATTTAATACGCCTCTATGTAGACCCGTTAGCGTGACGTGCCATTTCATTCCTGTGACCATGAAAACGGTAAAAGAGTACAATACGTTTTTGTTGAGTACAAATTTATTTCGAAAATTATTTTTAATAGAAACAAGTTAAATAAAACCAAGTTTTCTAATAATTTCCTTGATATTTTTCTCTATGCCTAGGGATTTCTTTTTTAAAACACTAGTTACAGCTTCATCTGATAAATTGTTGACTGCTATCACAGTCTACGCCCGAAATATTAAAAAAATGATGCATTATTTAGGATTTTTCTTCCGTAGGTGCATTCACAAACAGATTTTATTTACACGAACCAGATTCATAACAACTACATGGAGTTCTTATGATTATGTAAACTAATATTATAAAGAGGAAACATTTGTTTTTGTATGTATTTTTGTAATGTTTTCACACAAAAACTTCTGGACCGATTTCAAATGTTCTTTCACTATTAGCAAGCTGTATCTTCTTGCTATCGGCAAACAAATTAATATAGCCTATATCACTGAGTGATATAGGCTAGTTTTTTTTAAATAGGGATTCCTAATAAAAATGCAATAATATAACCCAAGGTGTGAAAACTCGGGCGAAGCTGCGGGCGGAAAGCTAGTAATATAAATATGATTGCATGGGATTCTAAACGTTTCTTGTGCCACCTCGTCCATTCATGCCGTATGAGAGATGAGCATCTGCTCGGCGACCGTCCAACCCTACGTTTGCCTGCACACAAAATATGGCACTACCCGGGATAGTGCCATATTGAAATTGGCTCGAATTGTCTATCAAAGTATTCAGACACGTGGTTCCCCTACTCAATCCGTATATGTGTAACTCGTTAACATGTGCACAAGACTAATCTCATGTTCTTCAAGTCCTGGCCTTTTGATTTAATAACTTTACGACTGGCCAAACTTTGAATTACATTAATTAAATGTTTCCTTTATTAGTTCAAGGTGCCTTGCGGGCGAATCGGGCCCTAACTTCCAAGTATCCGATTTCGGAGTTACTTAAGGGTTTAAGCTTGTTTAGAGTTTGTTGTAACTTTTTAAAACAAAAATTTGTTTACGTTCAATATTTGCGTTAGCGTAAAATTATTGGAGCATGTTTTTGAAGTTTAGTCGTAAGTTAAGTCGAGCGTGAATTTTGAACGTTAGTTATTTTGTATGATAAGGATTTTCCGTTTTCTAACTTCACTTATCTTGTAATAGCTTTTAAAGGTCATATCAACTTTAACATTACAGAAAATAGCCAAAGTAGATTTTCCAAATCATTCAAGCGTAAAAAGGCTTTATTTTGTAGTTGTTGAACATAACTTATAAGAAGACAGTTGGTATATTTTCGACAAAATAATTATGAACGGTTATATATAGGTACAATTTGTATAAGAAGATTTTTTTCTTATTTTGGTTAAAAGACAGAGAGAACAAACAAAGTTCGCTAGATACTGCTCATTACCTACTTTATAATCAAGTGAAATGTGCTTAACTTCGTGTTATGCCACCTGGAAACTCGATACGTTACCTGAGCGTACCTTGCCGTAGCAACACAATTATATGTCTTGATATGTCAGGTTGGAATTAAGTCTTCATCGTTGCTTTTTGTTTATGGATATTGTATCTAGGCACGACTGCTACGCTAGAGTTCCTGGGCTCGATACCCAGGTCGAGCAAAGTGTTACTGGGTTTTTCTATGAAATTCCCAGTAGCAGCTCGGAGTCTGGATTTGTGCCCGGTTAATTGCAATAGGCTCGCCCCCTATTACATGGGACCTAAAACATACCGGCGAAATGTGGGTGTACATTGGTACACCTCTACCTAACCCTTCGGGGAATACAGGCGTGATGGTATGTATGTATTGTATGATTGGTATAGGCACGGCGAATTTGATGACATCGCGCCGGTATTCCACAAAGGTATAGATAAGCAGAGGTGTACACCCACAGTGATCGGCGATATGTTTAGGTTTCCTGTAATAGGGGGAGCCTATTGCCATTAACTGGGCAAGAATCACAAGTTCCATGGGTTCTACCATCGGGCAAGAGAAGAAAAATAGAAAAACTTTTCTATCGGTACGAGTCCGAAGTAACATCACATATACTCACGCCTTTTTCCCATAGGGGAAGGCAGAAACTAAAGAATGCCATCTGCTACGATTCTTGCATACTTCTTTTGCTTCGTCCACATTCATACATCTTGTCATACAGTCGAAATATCCCATGGTTTTCCCTGGTGGTAGACGATCCCTGAGGAATTTCCCTACAATAACAAGGTCGTGTCAGTCCACATAATCTAGGGAGTCCTACCCTACAAAGGATTCCAGAACTTGCTATATAAATTGATCATTTTATACTTACATCATTTGTTTTATTGCTGCCAAAATAAGCCACGCCCATGTTTAAAATTATTTGCAAACATACTCTCAACTCCAACAAAACATTTTTTCAACAAAATTAATCACAAAATAAAATCAGAATGTTTATGCTTCAAATTGAATTAGGCTTTTGTAAACAATTATTTTGTGCTACAACACTTATGCTGTCCTAAACAAACAAAAAACAAAACATTTTGTTTTAAAACATTACCGACACACCAATCATTTTCGTTTTAATAGGACAGACAATTATTATAGGCTAACGTAAGAATGTAAAATGTATGTTTTTAGCAATACATCGTATATAAAAGATATCGGTTAAAGATATACGAATAAAGCAAAAAAAAAAAAAAATTAGTAGCATATCAACATAACATAACATACCATCTACTCCTGTATTCGCCGAAGGGTTAGGCAGAGGTGTACTAATGTACACTCGCTTTTCGCCGGTATGTTTTAGGTCCCATTTAATGGGGGCGAGCCTATTGCCATTAACCGGGCACAAATCCAAACTCTGAGCTGCTACTGGGAATTTCATAGAAAAACCCAATAACACTTTGCTCGACCTGGGGTTCGAACCCAGGACCTCTAGCGTAGCAGTCGCGCTTAGGATCACTAGGCTAATGAGGCAGTCTCCGTTGCTTAACAGTTTCCGTTTTAATTCTTATTATATTGTATTCTTTATTCTTCACAGTTTTTATTCTTTATGTCGACAAACGTCGTGAGTAGCAGCTTGTCATCATCATCATCATCAACCCATTACATTGTCCCACTGCTGGGCACGGGTCTCCTCTCAGTACGAGAGGGATTAGGCTATAGTCCGCCACGCTAGCCTACTGTGGGTTGGCAGTCTTCACACGCCGTCGAGAAAATCTCTCAGGCATGGAGGTTTCCTCACGATGTTTTCCTTCACCGTTTAAGCGCGTGATAATTAATTATTAATACGCGATATAATTCGAAAAGTTAGAGGTGCGCCTTGGATTCAAACTCGAGACCTTTGACTTGGCAGTCCAATGGTGGATCATTAGGCTATCATTGCACTGCAGCTTGTATCTAGAATTGATTTCTATTACAAGCCCCGTTCTAGGTCCAAAAGCCTTTTGCCATTAACCAAGCACAAATTTAATCTCCGAGTGGTTTTTATAAAGACGCCTCCCGCATTAGTGAACAGGCCCTGCGTCGTAGCGGACGTGAAAAACTTACAATTAACGGACAGAAAGTACACCAAGATTGGATATGAATACCAAATATTTGTCTTGAGTGGGAAAAGAATCTCGCTTGGCACAAACTGGACTCGGTGCAGGCTTTAAATAGCTCACCAGTTATCGATGTTTATCAATCACATCTATCAACAAACCCATGTACTATCCCACTGCAGTGCAAGGTTTTTCTCTTAGAGTGAGAGGGGTAACGCTGTAGTCCACCACGCTAGCTTACTGTGAGTTGGCAGACTTTACACGTCTCGTTGAGAAAATATCTCATGCCTGCAAGCAGTGGCGTAGCTACCGGTGGGCTAGCCGGGGCAGTGCCCCGGGGCCCCCAAGCTCACGGGGCCCCTCAGACTCTCCCTGCAACGAAAGAACGAATCTGGAGTACGTCGAATTTGGAATACGACAAATACGGAATAAACGATTTTGAATAGTTTAGGTGGGGACCTAGGTGATGTTTTGCTACAGGGCAAAGTTACCTAGCTACGCCACTGCCTGCAAGTTTCCTCTAGATATTTTGATATTTTCTATTTTACGCGAGTCATAATTTATTATTTAATACGTACATGATTACTAAAATTCAGAAGTGCGTGCCTATTTGGCAGTCAAATGGTCATATCACTGGGCTTTCACTGCTACTTATTCATATAGTTGTTTATACCCCTGACTAACCCTTCTTTGGAGCGTACTATGAAGGCTACCATAATAATCACAATATTTCACAGTAGCGTGTTACGGTGGGAGCGTGCTCTTGTCGTGGTAATCGGTTCGAACCGCCCATAGCTGGTAATATCACACTTCGCCCGCGCACTGAACCCGATAATTTTGTAGGCGAACACTCCAGAAAATATTATTCTCATTATTTTCTTCGATTTGCACTGCAGAAGCCACTGCAGGTAAAATAGATTTAAGAGCTAATTTTAAATTTTAATCGTATGTTTTGTAACTAACCCATTGCGAAGTATGGTTGCATCTTACTGTCAAATCAAATCCTGCTGAATGTCAGTATATAACACTTAAGACCTCCGTAGCCTAATTGCTGGGCAATACCGATATTTTAACGATAGACTAGTTGTAAAGCTTTTCGAATTTCTGACTGCCACGAACGACTAAAAGAATTTAAATGACAAACGAGTACATCAACTCCATTTGCTCTCCAAGCATCGGCTATGGCGAAAAGGTTGAGGTAAAATATAGAGAAACCACCGATTTAGTTCTTTGTTTTCTAATTGCATTTGTTTTCCGTACGTATCAGGTGAAACAAAGCTGAGAAACTAAACCATAAAAAGATAAACCTTTTGTGACGATCGAAGTGATGGTCACTTGGGAAAAAAAGTAGTCTTATAAAGTACCTATAGAGTTTTTACAAATAGCATAATAAGAAGGGGTCCATTCTCTTGTAATAATGTCGCGTGTTTAACAAATCAATTTATGGAATCCAAAATAAATTTACCTTTTTTTTGGCTCTTCAGTAATGCTGCTTAAAACCTATCAATTTAATAAATTTGAACAGCTCAACTCACTGTTTGGTGTAACGTTCATTTTCAAACTAAGTAATTGGCAAGTACTAGAGTGATGAAATAACCTATAAAATTTTCTGAGCAAAAATTTCCCTGTTGTGTATCAATTTAAAGATTTTTATTGTCAGTAAATTGGGACACCAAAACCGAAGTCGACTTTATTAATAAATAGCTGTGAAGGGGCAAACCGTCGTTTGTGATTCATCCCTAAGGGCCTTAGTTACTCCTTATGCCATCAGCAGTTCAGCCGTTTCGAAGGTGAGCCGAAACAAACGGACATGTGTAGAAAAAAAAGTACCGTATATATTCTCATATGCATTTAGGAAAAACCTGTTTTTTCTACGTTTAAACACAACACAGCTTTAACACTTTAATTTCTATTTGTTACTATAGATGTATAGATTTGGTAAATAATACCAAGGTATACACCAATGAACAATATATAGTAAAGCTACTGAGAATTATAACGCTCTTGAAATACGCTAGTCTTTAAGGGTCATAACAAAAGACTAATGCCAACATATAAAACGGTAGCATCAGCAACATAAACAAGCATTATGTTAACGATGCACCGAAGAGTTTGAACAACCAATAAACTATACTCATTTAACTTTTCGCATAACGCCACTATCTACTGGCGCATTAATGCATGCAATATCACCGCGAGCAGTGTTTGTTCCCATGTCTATAAGATTGATGTATTGCTGACGGTACTATCACATAATTGGAGCGAGTGACGGCCACTGCCACAATTTCATAAATCAACGGCAACCATGTCTTTGCTGAAAGCTGTTAGCGCGATAGTACTGGCTTTGAATATGGATGGTAGTGTTCCATGTCTTCTGTGTTTGAATTTATGTCAATATATATGGATATAGCTGTTATTATATAACGAGAATGAAGGTAAAGTCATCTTTGTGAGCAAAATGAATAAATGATCGAACTAAATTGTAAATGGATGAAAAACATTGTCAAGCATTTATTTTATGGCGAGCTGCCTGATGGTAAGTAGATAGTCATCGCCGCCCAGGGACATCTGCAAAACCAAAGGAGTTGCAGATGCATTGCCGAGCCTATTTAAGGAAAATGGAGGGGAAGGAGAAAAGGAGAAGGAAGGGGACTGAGGGAGGGCCTCCGGCACTCCACAAATACCGTACGAAACGCAAAAGTATTCATACTGCTACTTGACGTCGATGTTCTGTGGGAGGGTAGTAGGTACTTCCCTGGTCCTGCGGACCCATTCATGCTGGCATGCAGACACGCCAGCAGGCACTACTACTCCTAAATATTTTTTATAAGAGTATCTATGGAGTTTCTTGCGGCTCCTATCCATAAGTTCCAGTTTACTTACTACCAATATGACCTTCAAAGCTTCAAGAAAAGAGCGTACTCCCTTTAAAAAGGCCGACAACGCACTTGTGATTCCTCCGGTGTTGCGTAAATTGGTAAGTGATAACCGCCGCCTGATAATCGCTTACCATCAGGCGATCCGTCTGCTCGTTTGCTCCTTATCCCATAAAAAATAGATAATTCTCAAAGATAACTATGTTATTTGAATAGAATACAAATTACTTTTATCTTTGTAGAAATAATACGATTTAAGAGTAATAATAATTAAATCAGTTTATTGAAAAGTCCAACTAGTTTGACAAAGCTATGCCCCGAAGAAGAAGGCAAGATGGCGCCACAAGCGGAACAATATAAAGAAACAAATAAGGTTGTAATGCAAAGGCGAAGTTTACATTCTTCCAACAATCTTCAACAAATCGCGTAAGGACAAGAAAAGGTACCGATAGATTTTGAACTGTCTTTAATTGGTTACTGGACGGGTTAATAGGTAACTATGTTCCATAAATAGAATCTATTTTAGGTTAGACTCCTTTACTGAAACCGCTTAATTACAACAAACTCAAATTATATTACTTGTGTAGTAGTAGCGGGTTTGAGAAACAAGAGAAGCCCCCAAAAAGTTCCAAAACTTTCAACCTGACCGACATAACGATAGGTAGATAGCAACACTAAAACTCGACGCCTCTTTCCGAAGTCCACTAACCGTTTGTACGAAAGTAGTTCATTTTATCGGAACAAGACTAACAATTAGTCAGTGATTTCGCGCTTCGATTTAAGGTGTTTTATTGCGCTCACACCCGAAAGTTCCTAACATTCTACAACAAGGTTACATTCAATACGAACTTGACCTGATAAACAAAGATAGGATCTTATCCTGACGGCGCTAGAGTCGAGAATACTTCCGCAAAAATTCTGCTGAAGAACACGTTAGCTTGGTCGAATAAATATCTTTTTCCGGGAGATTCTTTATCGTGTCCGGAACTGTTCCGGTGCTGATGTAAAAATAATTGTTCGGAACCCTCTTTTTATGGGTTCCGTCAGTCGGATAAACGTGAGTTTCTGGGAATATATTCAGATATTTTTATCGTTTAAAATGTGATACGATTATTACACAAGCTTACGGAAATTAGCTTGACAATATTAGTGGTTACGTAAACGTAACCCCGCGTTCTTATTGACGACAAAATAGTTGTAAGCACACATGTTGTTAACAGCTACCTGTCCCACTCACTCTTTCAGAGTTAGATAGAGTAAGATAGATGTTTGCAACATGTTTTGTCGTCAGTGGAAACGCGGGGTGTAGTTTTAAAATTCCGAGACCATTTTCATAAAGCGAGGTAGGTAAATTCTATATTAATAACATAACATACCATCACGCCTGTATTCCCCGAAGGGTTAGGCAGAGGTGTACTTAATGTACATCCACAGTTCGCCGGTATGTTTAGGTCCCATGTAATAGGGGGCGAGCCTATTGCCATTCACCGGGCACAAATCCAGACTCCGAGCTGCTACTGAGAATTTCATAGAAAAACCCAATAACACTTTGCTCGACCTGTGGATGGAACCCAAGACCTCTAGCGTAGCAGTCGCGATTGGGACCACTAGACCAACGAGGCAGTCTATATTAATCTAATAGAAATTAATAGTCGATATATTTTTTAATGTCTGTTAGAACATATAGTGTACTGGCATAATGTTGTAAGTCTACTAGCTACTAACACCTCTGCATAAGCCTTCAAGGAAAAAGACGTGTTGGTATTGTAGGAGTTTGTAACAAGAAGTTTTTATGTGCGCGTCCCGGCAAGTAGAAATATTTAAACAAAAAAAGTAAGTAGTTTGAAATATGTCTAGAGAAAATAATTATATATGAATGTCAGAGGACTAAGTTTGATTCCTTGAACAATAAAAGAAGTCGTGAATTCCTTAATCAAGTGTTTTTTTAAAGTAGAAGCATTACGATCCCTAAACATTAAACCTGGTGCTTCTACATATGGTGGAGGCGCCGGGTAAGGATAAAGAACAAAGCATTAATTAGTTTTCTGTGAATTTCCAGAAAACATAAAATAAGTATTCAACTGCGCCGGCAAGCAAGCCCGGACGACGCGAGGTTGGAGCGCACGGAGCACACTGACGAGTGCAACAATAAAGAGGGAACCGCATAACCCGAAGATTCTTCCCGAGGAAGAAGAGAAAAAAAAAAAAAAAGAAAAACAGGAACGAGTTTCATTTGTTTTTTCTTCGGTGGTATAAAAGATGGCGCAAGAAATGTTTTTCTTCACCGGCACCGACAATGTATGTTTAGATGAGTTCCTAGTACAATTTAGGCTGGTAGCCGCAATTAATAAATGGCCGGAAAGTGATTTAGCTCTGATAGTCGGGGCGTATTTACAAGGACCAGCCTTGATGTTTTTTAAGTCCGTGTATCGCGAGGGGATTGATTACAGAACCATATGCGAGAAGTTGAGAGTTGAATTCCCATCAGGAATCAATTATGTGGAGAAATTTTATAGCAACAAACAAGACGTGAAGGAAGATTCGTTGACGTATTATTATAGGTTGACGGATTTAGCCGCGAAGGCCGATATTGTAGATGAAAGCATCTTTATAAAAACATTTTTAAAGGGGCTATTACCGTGCGATAAAGTCAAATTAGGCACCAAACTCTATGCCACAAAAAATGAATTGCGTGCAACCATTTTACAATTAAGAGACATATTCGAGGACAACGAAACACCCTCGATTAATCTGCCGATTCAACCGCCCCGCGGCATATTATCAAAGGTACGCTTTGAACAACCGTCCAATACGACCGCATCAAGGTCACCAACGCCGCCGAGAGCATGGAATTCGTCGACGACAGCGCCTTCAAACCCATATCAATCCCCAGAAAGGAGGGATAGGGAAGAGTTTCACACTCCCCGTTATAATTTGAGACCACGGTCTCGTTTCACCTACACAAACGCTAATACCCCCAATAATTTTAGCGTGAGAAGGAACCCGCAGCACCCAAACTTCCAAGGACGCAGCCAATAAATAAGCATGAGGAGTTGCAGACGACTGCGTCCGAAATTCAAAAACTCCCAGATGAACAGAAAAATTTAAGTCAGTACAGCCCTTTTATTAACATTGATATAAATGGGCAGACATTGGTAGCTCTGATAGATACAGGTGCATCTATCTCCTGTATCTCTGAGAGATTAGCAGCGAAGGTGAAAGCAAAATGTAGCAGTGACACATCAGAGAAGCGTTTTGTAAGGTCAATTTCCGGTGCGTGTTTAAATGTAGTCGGAGAGACATTATTGAACTTTATGGTGGACTCGTGTCTTTTTAATAATAAATTTATAATTATCAGGGATATAAATCAAGAAGTAGTCCTTGGTCAAGACTTTTTTTATAAAAATAATGCTGTTGTTGATTTCAGAAATAATTGTATAACGTTGAAAGAACAATTTAAGATAAAGTTTCTTAGTAAAGCGTCTCTACAAAGCGGTGTTTCTGTGTCGCACTCCGTGATTTATAATGATCAACATGATGAAACTCAACAAAATAAGATTATGTATGATCATACGAAGAATGAAGAAAAAAGTTTTAATTCAATCACCAAAAATGATTACTTATATTTTCTAGAGCTGGCACAACGAAATGATAATAAATTTATTTTTTCGCTGGCAAATAATTTAAAAAATGTAAATGAAATTGACATAAATCCGGACTTATCTGACAATGACAAGATGTCATTACGTGAACTTTTTTCTTCATATAGAAAATGTTTTGCTTTTTCAACTTCCGAGTTAGGAAATTGTAATTTAGTGGAAATTAATATTAATACGACCGATGAACAACCCGTTCATCGACCTCCGTATAGAGTGTCCCCTAAACAATTAGACATAATTAATTCTCAAGTCAAGGATATGTTAGACACGGGAGTGATCCGTGAATCCAAGAGTGCTTATGCCTCTCCAGTGGTATTGGTACATAAGCCTGATCAATCTTGGAGATTTTGCATCGATTATCGTAAATTGAATAAAAAGGTAATTACAGATAGTTATCCTCTGCCAATCATTGAAGATATAATGATTTATCTTTCGGGGGCAAGTTATTTTGCTGACTTGGATCTAAATTCTGGATATTGGCAACTAGCAATTTCTGAGAGGGATAAACACAAGACTGCGTTTGTCACACCCTCAGGACTTTATGAATTTAATGTTCTACCATTCGGTCTTAAGACAAGTCAGGCTGTTTTCCAAAGAACAATGGATAAAGTATTAGCTGGCATAAAATATAAGAATGCTATTTGTTACGTGGATAATATATTAATATGGGGTAAAACCTTTATAGAATTTAGGATAGCTCTAGAACAAGTATTAGAACGCCTTAAGAAAGCAAATTTAACATTAAAACCGAGTAAATGTAGTTTTGGTTACAACAAAGCTACGGTATTGGGGCACGAAATATCAGGAGCTGGTATTAAACCTGATAATAAAAAACTAGAATCACTAAAAAGGTTAAAACCACCAATGAATACTAAACAAGTAAAGTCAGTATTAGGGTTGTTTTCTTACTATCGTAAATTCATTGATAATTTTGCACAAGTAGTGTTACCTCTCACTAAATTATTGAAAAAAGGTGTGCCATTTGTTTGGTCGCAGAAACATCAGGAGGCATTTGATAAAATCATAGCATATATGTGTAATCCTCCTATATTGAGTTTTTATACTAATGACAAAGATGTGTTGACTCGTTTATATGTTGACGCCAGCGGAGAAGCATTAGGAACATGTTTAATGCAAGGTAAAGATGTCATGCATCCAGTTTCATATGCTTCTAGGAAACTTAGTGATGGAGAAAAGAAGTATTCCACAACAGAAAAGGAATGTTTAGGTTTAGTATGGGCATTAAATTACTTTAAACACTTCTTATGGGGTATGAAGTTTCAGGTTGTTACAGATCATAAGGCATTGTGTTGGTTGAGAGATAAGAAAGATATGAATGGGAGATTAGCTAGATGGTCGTTGTCTATTCAGGCATATGAGTTTGATATAGTCCACTGTGCAGGGAGAGAAAATGTGATTGCAGATTTTCTGAGTAGAAACCCATTGAGTCAGGATGATGAGAATCATGAAGAAGTAGCAGGTCAAGATGATGGTCTGGAGGTGTATAAAATAGGTGTCACAAAAATGACAGATGAACAACGTGAAGATCAGGTTTGTCGACAGTTATTAGATAGAATAGCGACTAACGAGGAAAATGCATATAAAGGATTTAGGGTCATAGATGGTATTTTATGTAGGCAAGCTATGAGATTTAATAGTGTGAAGAATTTAGTGGTATTACCAGAGCGGTTGATATCAGATATATTAAAAGAGTTACATGATGATCCTTGGGCTGGAGGACATCTAGGTTTAGCTAAGACATTAACCAAATTTAGAGATAAATACTTTATTAAAGATGCAGAGAAGAAAATTGAACATTATATTAAGAGTTGTAGTTTATGTCAGGAGCGGAAAAAGGTGAGACAAGTGGCTCAATTACAACCTGTCTTAGTGAATCATTTAATGGAGAAAGTAGGGATAGATATATTAGGTCCATTCAGAAAATCATTGAGAGGCAATAAATATATAATAGTCTGTGTAGAATATGTTTCTAGGTATGCAATTTGCAAGGCAATGCCTAGGGCTACAGCCCAAAGAGTTAGCGAATTTTTGATAGAAGAGGTATTTTGTCGTTTTGGAGGGGTGAAAGAAGTTATTTCAGATAGAGGTTCAGTATTTACATCACATCTAGTTAAAGATACTGTTGGTTATTTTGGTGCTAAATCTCGCTTTACTACAGCTTTTCATCCGGCATCCAATGGTCTAGTAGAAAGGTTTAACAGAACGTTAACACAAATGTTGTCTATGTATGTTTCTGCAGATCAAAAGAATTGGTGTAGTTATGTACCCTTAGTATGTTATGCATATAATTCGAGTAAACAGTCAAGCATTAAGATATCACCACACATGATGATTTATGCGAGAGAACCTTTATTCCAAACTGATATGGTTGTTAATTCTGATAGGCGAAATTGTATAATTGATTATGTTGGAAGACATGATTTTCAGAATTTCTTATCACAAAAGGCTTTACATAATTTGAGAAAAGCACAAATAAAACAGAAATTAAGTTATGATAAGAAAGTTAAAGTTAATAATTACTCGCCTAACCAACTAGTTATGATTTATACGCCTAGGAGAATAGACGGTAAAATTTTAAAATTGTGTAGGTTATATAAAGGACCTTATCAAATTGTGAGAAGGATTTCTAATGTAAATTATGTTATTAGGAAAATAAATAATAATCGATATAGAGATATAGTACATGTTAACAGGTTAAAACCCTTTCATGTTAGATTATAGATAGTTTCATAATATAATAGTTCATTAATTTTGCTTGGTAAAAGATGAATATTTAATATTAATGATTTTGTTCGTGTGTTTTCATATATCTGATGTGCTGTCTGATGTGCTGTCTGAACGAGCTGGAGAGAGGGAAGAAGATGCCAATTGCGTTATAGGGTGAAGGCATTCCGAATATATTCTAAGGGTTTTTTTTGCTAGTAGGAGGGGGACCCTGCTCATGCTGTATCGACTTCGTGAAAGGGATATAGTCCTTACGAAGGGTGTCTGAGTTGGACACATATGATTCAGCAAATATTATTTTTAATTGTATAATAATACAATGTAAAATGGGTATTAACATTAGTCTCGGAAATTAATTAATTATAGTTCGGAATGAATTCATGACAGGGTTAATATGTTTTCTTAAGCTTTCCCTCTCTCTGACTCAATTGCGTTAGAAGAAGTTAAAGTTTTTGCATATAATATTAATTCTTTTTATATTTAGTTTCATTAACCCTTAAGGTATGATGCTTAGCTTTTAATGTAATTAATTTTGAAGCATCATTGGATAGGAGGCCGTTACGCATCTTTTACAGGCGTTTTGGTGCGTTAAAGTTTATGGTGTGTTGTGTTTATTAACTATGCTGAAGCTTTATTAATTTTAATGATAACTTAACCATGCACATGCCATACACTATCCCATTATAAGGGACCAGCCTCACGCACCAGTGTATTAGGTATAATAAAGACTTCTTCGCCTGATATTAATTTTTCGAGTTAGGTCTTAGGCAGGTAGTTAGTTACTTTTTTGTTTGGAGTTGGGTAAAACTTTTTTTTAATTTTTATTTATTTGTTTTACCCAAATGCGGGGGCGTAGCTGATGTAGGAGTTTGTAACAAGAAGTTTTTATGTGCGCGTCCCGGCAAGTAGAAATATTTAAACAAAAAAAGTAAGTAGTTTGAAATATGTCTAGAGAAAATAATTATATATGAATGTCAGAGGACTAAGTTTGATTCCTTGAACAATAAAAGAAGTCGTGAATTCCTTAATCAAGTGTTTTTTTAAAGTAGAAGCATTACGATCCCTAAACATTAAACCTGGTGCTTCTACAGTATCATGAACATGATCAATTTTGTTAATTTATTGGGTGATAAAACTGACTAATAAGTAGTAAGTTTTCACAACAGCTAGGTACTACATCAACAAGGAACAGATTATTGTTCCAAACCAACTTCGTAATTCTCTTCCTGTGGAAGCTACTTAGGTTCTTTACCTCAATGACATATATTTAATGTGGTCAAAGATTTACTTGAATAATTAATGCATTGTTTCTCCTCTTAAGGAAACAACAGACTATATATGTATTTATCTATATACTTATGATAAGACTAGGTACGCGTGTTGCCCATGGCTTCGCCCATGAACGCATAACGCACCCTGTTATTTCTATTTTTTTATATTTCTGTTTCATATTTTTTATGGTCAAATAATAATTTTGTACATAAATGCATCCGAAGAATAACCAAAACAAATTTAAATCGGTTCAAAAACAAGGCAGTTATAAACATTTGAATTTTATGCTAGACAGAGAGAGCACAGTGGGCCTATTAAAACATTAACCAAAAACAATAAACAGAAACCTTTTCCCAGTTCCTATGAGGGCTAAAAGCATTTTAGCTTACTTTCAAACTTGATAAGTAAGTAATAAAATTTTACTTACTTCCTAATGTTAATTTTCCGACTCGTCGCCACATCATTCGAGGACTGTGAAAACTTTGTCTTACACTCCTCTCAAAGTTTCACTGTGGGCCGTTCAATCAATGAGCTGACTGCTTGGAGTGGATGGTCAAACTTCAGATCTATTTTTGATTTGACTAAGACGAAGAGAAGAGTACTGGAATCGCAGTCGTTTGCCTTGGTATGGGCAAGTGATGAGGAGGAGAGAGAGAGATGAAATGCATGTCACTAAAAAAGATATCAATGTGGAGGAGTAGAGGGAGACCAAACAAAACTTGGATGGATTGTGTTGAGTTAGATAATTATGATGGAGATGAGATTGAATGATGAGATTATGATCAACAGATCTTCTAGGTTATGCTACGTCTGGTGTGTTCAGTCGGTAGATGGATGTATTGAGATAAACGTAGACATGCACCTACGAGTAGCGAAAGTACAATAGCTATGCAAAGAGTTTGTATGTTCTATTATAACCTCTTTCTTTGTAAAATATAATTGTCCATGTACGTGGTCTTGTCTTGTTTATTAGTGAAAATGAATTGACTTTCTTCAGTCGTTACAAGGCTTGATAATTATTTATTTCATCAGGATGACTATTCTGAACACATCGCGACCCCTTCGTGCATGACGAGATGACGAGAACACGTAAAGGCCGGTCGTAGTTGTTATAACAACGCCTATGGCAATCGTTGGTAGTAGTCAAAGAGATTTAATTGTAGTAGTAATGTATTAAATGTCTTTGGTAGTAGTCAAATGCTCAAAAAGCCTGACGGTAGGTTTATTCTGCGAATTTCTGTGTTGCCTAAAAAATGTGTTGCGGAGGTCTGATGGCAGTCACTTCGTATACAATACTGATATACAGCTGCATCTGGTTAAACTGGAAGGTGACCCTGACCAAGGCTAGGAGAATAAGTTGTTCGCTCAGATCAAATAAAAAGTTAAGATGGAACTTTGTGAACAAAGAAGTGAGGCCGGCTAAAACTACGCCTAACGGTGTACAACACACAATTACACGTATATCGAAACTACGCCTTATCTTGTCAGTCGAACTATCGAGCTATCGAAAGCTCGACTGACAAGATAAGGCGTAGTTAACTAATAATGTGTGCGTGTAATTGTGTGTTGTACACGCTTATGCGTAGTTTTAGCCGGCCTCACTTCTTTGTGCGTAAAGTTCCATCTTAACTTTTTGTTTGATCTGAGGTTGTTCGTATGACAACCGAGACCGATTCATAAGCATAGAATTATACATTTTGTGGTAAATGTGATCGCTTCTCGGTAAGCGAGCGTATGCATATACAACAAAATAAAGCAACTCTACCATAAAAAAGTAAAAGCAAATGATATAAAGAGAAACAAACTATAACAAATTATCAACATGAGATCTCGCTAGAGTTGTTTTTTATCATAAGTTTTTTAGACATGCAAACATAGACTAGAATACATTATACAAAACAACTTTAGCAACTATCTAATTTGTACTGTATTCAGGTTGTTCTAAGGGTGATTTTGACTCAGCAATACTAAAGGTTACGGTTGTAAGTCAAGGTCGGATATCGTGTGCATAAATTAAAACGACTCACAATGACTATATTCTACTGCTTCAGACAATAAACACTTGTGGCGTAGAATTAAAATAGGGTAGCTTATTAGTGGAAATTAAATTAAATTTACAATTTGTTAGAAATAGCTGCACTTGCCTGAAGCCGTTCCGTTTGCTTGTAGCCAGAAGCCGTTCCGAATTGCCGCATAGGTAGAACCGCAAACACTTAATTAATATCTTAATTAAGTGTTTTTATACATACAAATCGAAATTAGTAAGAAAAATAATCACAAAATTAAATGCGAAACATACGATCCCAATCGTCTCTACATCGACTCTTTCTATAAAAAATATTATTTTATTGTCATGTGGTTTATTTATTTGTTTATTTTATGGTGGTAGGGCCACGCTGTTCGCAGCATGAATGGGCTGGCTTGACCGAGGAAGTACCACACTCTCGCAGAAAACTGACGTCCGTGTAGTAGCGTTTCGCTACTGCGCTTCGTTCGGTGAGCGAGAGGGCCAGACGCCCAATTCCTCCTTCAATCCCCTTCCTTCTCCTTTTCTCCTAAATAAGCTCGGCAACGCATCTGCAACTCCTTTGTTTTGCAGATGATGGGCGACAATGACTAGCCTAGATGGTAGCTCACAAGCTGTACGACTTACTACCCAAGTCAACTAAGTTCTATCCCTCGCAAATGACCAACCAATCCTTCGGAACATTCGGCCATTCCACACATATTTTAAAACGGCACGATTTATATCAATTAATCAGTCCACAGGCGCAATCTGTTATCAACCCAGCAGAAAGAAATCTGGCGGGGACATATTTTTTTATTGCCGTTTAGGGGTGGACCCAAATCGGGCTTTTTAAAACTGTCATTAATCAAAGCCACAAAGCGTCTATTGTCCTAGAGGATCGCAATACATTTATCATAAGCGATTCAGTTGAAACAGACCACAATGGTGCTAGCGATTTATGAAATTTCACATGTCCTTCATACGGTTTTTATTATGGTCGTTCCGACATAACGGGTTTTTTTTAAAGATAATTAATCACTTTCTGGTTTTGGAACAGGTTCTTTTGTTTAATTAGGCTGTGATCGTTAAATTTTCCTGCTTTTTTATACATATCATATCATACCATCACGCTTGTATTCCCCGAAGGGTTAGGCAGAGGTGTACTAATGTACACCAACATTTCGCCGGTATGTTTAAGGTCCCATGTAATAGAGGGCGAGCCTATTGCCATTAACCGGGCACTAGGAATTTCATGGAAAAACCTAATAACACTTTGCTTGACCTGGGAATCGAACCCAGGACCTCTTGCGTAGCAGTCGCGCTTGGGACCACTAGACTACCGAGGCAGTCAAAGTTTATACATATTAAAACAGTAATCTCTTTCGTTCTGAGAGATGACCCATGCATGCCCAGTAGTGGGCAATCAAGTTAATTGATAAGTTAATGTACAGGTTAAAAAAAACTTCTAAATAACGACATCAACAGTTAGCAGGCTAACGGGTAAATTGTAAAATTTTATTTAGACAGAGACTACGTCAAACAACATCATTATCACCCATTCAAAAACTAACCGCAGCAAGCATCTTAACCTCGTCTATCGACTTCGCTAGGTATCCTACACAAACACTTTAGAAATAATATATTGGAAGGGATAGAAGAAAATTACCACAGTTAAATATTTTATTCTATTACCATAAATATTACGCTAAGAGAATTCGAATATATGAGTACCTACAACCAAGTGCAATAAATGAAATTTTCCAGAAAACTGAGAAGTAACGATAATAGTTTCCCATTTTCAACTTCAGAGAAATGAATTCAGGTCGTTGGCCTATAACGATGTACAGAGCAAAAAAAATTAAAAGATTGATTCTCCTTACACTGAGCAATTATTAACGAGAATATGAGTATAAAACATACCTATATTTATTTTATTAACAACTTCATTAGTCTGGATGTCACAAGTGCTGCTGTTGAGAGAAAGGTCCTAGGTTAATTTTTCGAGCAGTTGTTTTTTTAATTAGTCCTTATTTGCAGCCTGTTGATCGTAACAGCATTAGCATGAATGATGCAGTGACTAAGAATTATTTGAATTTTAAGGACACGCATTGAAATCAGTTTATTAGTTTAGGAGTTACTATGCCCAGGAGACCCAGACACAAACATACAGATGGGCAAACAAAACTGAAAGCTTTCAAAAAAGCCATTTAAAAAAGTTAAAAATAAAAAATATTGCTACAGAACAGGGTCGAGCGGTAACAAAATGAAGTCCAAGTGGAACACAAATAAATCAGTTAGCGTGCGCGAAATCACGTCCGATCTAACGCAGCTTGTTAACGCGAGTAAACTTGTTCTCCTGTCCCAATACTAGTGAACAAAAATGCGGTGTCGGTGTAAAATGACGGTGATGGCGCCGTGTCGGTGTAGATGTCGGTATAACTTTACAATTTACGCCGACATTTTGACCGACATAGTCTTAAGTGTCAGATTGCAGTTAATATTTCATTTCTTTTTTCACAATATACCATTACGCCTGTATTCCTGGATAGGCTAAGCAGAGGTGTACTAATGCACACCACATTCTACCGGTATGTTTAGGTCCCATGTTTAGGGAGCGCCTATTGCCACTAACGGTTCACAATTCCAAACTCCGAGCTACAACTGAGAATTTTATAGAAAAACCCAATAACAGTATGCTCGATCTGAAAATCGAACCTAGGACCTCTAGCGTAGCAGTTGCGGTAAGGACCACATGGCACCTGTGTCCATTAAGAACGCTTCTGCCTCATCCTTTGGGGAATACAAGCGTGATCGTATGTTATCTAAATATACATTTGTGGTTCATTACAGTTATGTGGAAATACGTATAAATATTTCTTATATTATTCGCATCTAAAATAACATCTTTGATCTGCAATTGACTCTCCGAGTACGGTGCAGTATTAAAAAAAGTATCTAAGGTAGTTACGACTACCTGGAATCACGTCCAATCCAACGTAGCTTGTTAACGCGAGTCAATTTGCCCCCTCACTTAAACGCGAGTGAAATAAAAGTGCGGTGTCGGTGTTCGTCGGCGTAAATGTCGGTAAGTTTAATGCCGTTACGAATCCGGCGTCTAGACCGACATAATCAGCATGTCATTCGTTATTTGAATTTCAATAAAAACGCAATTGATCTTCTTTTAGATTCTTCTTTTAGAATCAGTGATAAAGCACATCGTTAATAGGTACGGTGGTCAGCACATCAAGTTACCACAAAATGTCAATTTTTCTCAGTTGATTTTGAACATTATCTTCAACAGTTTAAGGTTTAAAATCGTTTGGAGAAATTTGACAGTTTTGTATACCTTGACCTTGACCTTGACATGACCTATCACAAATGTATGTATAACATACCTTCACACCTGTTTTCCTCGAAAGGTTAGGCAGAGGTCTACTAATGTACAACCCACAATTCACCAGTATGTTTAGGTCCCATGTAATAGGTGTATTATCATTAACCGCACAAATCCAGACTCCGAGCTGCTACTGAGAATTTAATAGAAAAGTCCAATAGCACTTTACGTCGACCTGGGAATCAAAGTTGAATTCATGGGCCCAAGACGTAAATTAATATTTGGAGTTATTCGTTACAGTACTAATTGACTTCGAATAGAAATGATGCATAGGCTCCAAGGAACTGTCGCATTATACCATATCTCAAATGTATGGTATACCTACCTAAGCCTATGTATCTACCTACCTTTCAAAATCAATTTGCTTCCAAAATTTACATGATGATCGTCGGTGTAAGTGACGTTAGCAGTTGAGATGTCACATATGTATAATTAGTTCTCGGTTTATATGTAATGTGACAGTTTCCAATTCTCCGTTCATTTATTGGTGAATATGCAATGAATTATGTAATTGGTATCTATTATACGCCCATAAATTAGAAGGTCTACAGAATTACGTTAACTGGGTGTTGTTTCTACTGTATTTGGCAAAATAAGATCTCGCCCTTAAAAACAATATTGTTAACTGATTCAAAGCCTCATGAAAAGTTGAACAAATTTTTTTATGAGATAACGCGGCAAACGAGCGTGCGAGCTACCTGATGGTAAGTCCTGATCGCCGCCCATGGACATCTGCAAAACCAAAGGAGTTGCAGATGCGTTGCCGAGCCTATTTAAGGAAGGGAGAGGAAGGAGACTAGAAGAAGGAAGGAAGATAGAGCTATCAACAAAAAACGAAACTTAATATTGATTTAAAAATAAGGAAATTATAAGAATTTTAATTTTATGCTAGACAGACTATGCCATATAAAATCCATACTAAGCCTGTTTTGCGGGAAAGGGATAAAACATCTCTCTCGATCCTAACCAAAAACTTTAGACGACTTTAACTTTACATCTTAGAATATTTTTTTATTAGCCTTTGCCACCGCTTAGCAAAGGCCTCTCCCAAGTCCTTCCAGTCGTACTTTATACGGATCCCATTCATCCCACCACCTTTTCTGGTCTGGTCTCGACGGCGCCTACCATCTTCAGGCACCCATTGAGAGGAGACCCTTGCTCAGCGTTCATTATGCATGCAAACTTTATTAGTCGGTTTAAATATTTTTATTATCTATCTATATTAATATAATAAAAGAGGAAAGATTTTTATGTTTGTTTCGAATCAATAAACTTTGAAATAATCTGGATCCTATGCAGGCAAAGTCGCGGGCATCTCTCTAGTTATTAATGTGTCAATAAGTTGGTGAAATCTATCTATTCCAAACAAAAAAAGGAACCAATCTTTCGTATTTATAATATTAGGTGAAAGTGTGAGTAGTTGGTATAGAATAAATAAATGTATTTCAAAATATTCTATTCATAAACATTACAGGTTCATAGGACTGAAATTAAAGAAATTTTAATGAATCAACTTGCCACAAGGGAGGTTTTGTCAGGTTAGAATTATGACTAGTCTTTTCATATTAATGCCACACTTTTAATTAAAAGTCCCAGGGGTGGGCACATACCATATAGTTCATAGAAATTAAGTGAATAATAAGCTTCATGCAAACCCACACCAATTTTCGTTGATAAAATATTTTTTTTCTATAAATTTCGATATTTAGTGTACCTATTTACCTATATTAGGGTTGAATACATATAGCTTATGTCCGTCTAAAATAATGTATTTTTCAAGTAGTAAGATTTTTTGTAATAGGTACAGTTGTTCCTTATGGGATATAAATCGAAATATGTATAAACAAAATTATAAAATACACTCGCTGATTATAATACTGTTACTCGGAGCTGGGGTTCGGGATAAATTAATCAATACCAATGTACCAATAAATAAACTAACACTTTAATTAAGTTCGCAAAAACACAATAGAAATTACCGCAACGTCACTATACTTGTACACACAACACAACAATATCTCACAATTAATCACTTGTTAACACACTTAGATCTTCACTTGTTCGCTTCCAAAACTAGACTACTCCGCCTGGCCTTGACGACCGATATTTATATGTGCGACGAAGATTCTAGACATCGAACGACCCCGAATAGCCGATAAAATTCCAGTAGGTACCTAATCTTCTATTGTTTCCGGGCGTTGACCTTTGAACTCGGCCTTGAACTCGTGAGTGACGCAATCGCGCGCATTATTTCATGTTTCGACGTGCTTCTATGATGGGTCCAGAATCTTCGTGGCTCATCTACGGACTTCTATTTATTACTCGGCGTAACAATATGGTTTAAATCACTTTATTTCTCAAGATTACAATCACTTCGAGGAGAAATAAACAAACGTTATACTTATGCATCAGTTACAATTATTGACAGAGTGCGTAGACAAATAGACGGTGTATAAAAATGTAATACAAAAAGAACTTATAACGTATGTAGGTAGATTTCAATAAGATTGTCTTGTCAAGTCATACTTATGTAGTTGTGCAGATGTAAGGATAAGAAATGGTCTAAATTGTTTCTGGAACGAAGTACAAAAAGTTGTCACGACACTTTTTGCTATAGCAAGCTATTGTAAGCTGTGCGGCGTGCGCATGTTTCTCTGTCTGTCTCTCTCTCTCTCTTATAGAAAGCAAGCCAGATATTTTCATTTCTATTTCGCATTGAACAGTGTGGTGTCGCGACGATTATTTTTGTTGAGTGTATAAAGGTTTTTTGTAAATAATAAATAATAATAATAATGAATCCTGACAGTGTTTCTGCACAAGTTCCGGATATTGCCGATCTTCACTAATTAATCGAAAGGAACTTCGTTCCATCCGGGTGTCCCTGACACCTCTCAAGTTTTTTTTTTAACATTAGTAGAATAATTATTTTATAGTAATATTATAATTCTTATATAATTATAATTAAGTGCAGTGATAGCCTTGTGATATGACCATATGACTTCCATGTCAAAGGTCTCGAGTTCGAATCCAAGGCGAGCACCTCTGACTTTTCGAAGTCATGTGCGTATTAATACTTAATTATCACGCGCTTAAACGGTGACGGAAAACATCGTGAGGAAACCTGCATGCTTGAGAGATTTTCTCGATGGCGTGTGAAGTCTGCCAACCCGCAGTAGGCTAGCGTGGTAGACTACAGCCTAATCCCTCTCGTTCTGAGAGGAGACCCGTGCCCAGCAGTGGGACAATATATGGGTTGATGGTGATTATGATGATGATGATGAATATTATAATTATAATCACTATATTAAAAACTTTGGCCCGCTTTTTAAGCACACTCTCGGCACGAAGGGTTTGTTATATTTGGTATATTAACGTTTATACAGAGAAGAAGAGCAGAATAATATTGGGTTTGAATTTCGACAACCGGGGACTAATAGTATAATTAGATATGTACAACAATGTACCTACGTAAAAATGAAGTCTATATTTTGGAACATAATTATAAAATAAGCACTGAAAACTTTTTAGGGTGTATTTTCTGGATGAAATAATAATGGAAATACCTCTAACAGTTATAAGAAAAAGCCCTCATTGAAAAAGGAATTTAGAATAATATGCTGCAAATTTGATTACTCCACATTTAATCTAGATTATGGTGATATCGTTACGCAGTGATTTCATGAATAAAACCTTGATTTTTTTTCAGGGCTTCGTATAATTACTTCATAGAATATATTTTTTTATCTAGATTGAATAATTAGGCTACCTTGTGTTTTTACTAAACATAATAATTACTCTGGTTTATACCAAAAAATCTTGGTAAAATCTATTGCCTGCAAAACTGTCACTGTAAGCCCAGTTCAAACTAATATTTTAAGGTTGAAAGTAATTATCTGTCTGTTTGCTACGCTTTCACGTCTAAACTGCTGAAAAAATTTCGATCATATTTGACGTGGCGATAGATTGTAGCTTGGAGAAGGACATGGGCTACCTTTTGTCTAAATAACTCCTTTAAAATACGAATGAAGCGGCTAGATATAGCTACCATAAATATCCTTAGCTGCAAACTCATTCTTCATACGATGAAAACTTGTTAACAGAAAAAATCACAAGTCAATCGCGGAATGCAATAAATTTAACCCTCCACTGATGTGGGCCCACAATCTCATATGGGAAGTCGGCAGTAAAAAAGTCAAAGTTAGATGTTGTGTGCAATTTATATGCTCAACTTTGTACCGTTGGACGTTATCGCGAAATTTAAAACATTCGTACCGCCAGGTTTTATTTTAGTTTACCAAGTTTTCTCTTGATACGCAAGAGTACAAATTAAAAAAAAACGAGTTGTGGGGTGTTTTAATGATAACGGCTTTTTTGTTTGTTGTAGGACTAATGGTTGTTGGGTTGGTTGATTTAATAGCAAAAGTATAACCATAATTGGGGATGGATGGTCATATTTATAAATTGAGGCTTATCTAATCAAAAGGTATGGCAAAACTGGTTAATTCCACGTTTTGGTATAAAGGTTTTTTTTATAATTATTGCTCAAGTCTTTTAAAACCTTTATAATAACATCATAGGTGTCTCCAATAGGTTAAGTAGAGTTGTGCTTTTAAACACGTAGTTTGAAAGCGATATTACTTCATATTAGGGTGAGTATCTGAGAATCGAACTCATTGCCTCAAGTTCTTAACCGGCCCTTTGAGATGCTAGAACAATATCTGGTATAGCAAAAACTTTCTTAGAAAGCTTCAAGGGATATTTATTGTATAAAGAATCGTCTAGTGGCACTAAGCGCGACTACTACACTAGAGGTCATGGATTCGATTCCCATATCGAACAGTGTTATCGGTTTTTTATGAAATTCTTAGAAGCAGCTCGGAGTTTGGGTTTGTGTCTGTTTAATAGTAATAGGCTCGCCCCCTATCACATGCGCCCCATATCACGACGAACTGTCTATGTAGGTACATGAGTACACCTCTGCTTAACCCTTTAGGGAAAACAGGCGTGGTGGTATATAATGTTAAATTCTGTGATTACATCAGCATTAACACGATATTAAATACTCGTACCATTCCAGGTAGCAACATCCGTAGTCGGCACATTACTACGAGCTACAATTCACAGTGCTAACTCAGCAATTTAAGGTAGAATTACCAGTTGCTGTCCATAACTTCCAATTATTAGTCAGAACTGCACATGCAGTGGGCGCGACTGTACCTAATTAAACTCGCCTCGGTAAATCATAATCACATGATCAAAGTACATTTGCGTACACGCGCCTCTAAATTGTTTCCAACACGCTAATTAGCTGGACTTGCTATGAATTATGAAGTAGGGTTCTGTATATGACTAAATTATTTCGTTTGTTTGTATTCATTCATGTACTTGTAGGTACCTGGTGTCGCTTTTTCAATAGGGTTGTCGACTGGTGTCGATTTAAAAAAAAATAACAGGCTTCGGCAACTAATTAAAACTAAATCGTATTCTGAAAACATAATTCATATAGGCTAGTATAGTTTCTAGATATAAGTGTTTAAAGTTTTTGTTGGGGATTGAGAGGAGATGCTTTGTTCCTCCCCGCAAAACGAGCGTTAGTATAGAAATTGTATGGTGCAAGGAATAAATGACGTAACTTGCTCCCATAGGACGCTCTGTATTTAGCATAAGCCTTATTCTTGAACAAATTTTAATGTTATTTTTTTATTAATCGGCTCTATTTATCGTGAACATTTAAAAAAAAATGCTACTTTACATTATTTTCAACAAATAAGCTACGTTTATGAACATTTATAGATTGAAATTACATAAATAGGCATAGGAATATACAATAAGTGTCATTAATAATTATCATACTTTACTTATTTTCAAATAAAACTGCTTTACTAAGTATACTCGCATCAACAAATATTTCACAAAAGCATTTAAATGACGAGAAGTAAAAAGTAACAAAAAGTTTCTCAAGTGTAACAAAAACGTACTCTTAAGCAGTCCCGAAATCCTTTGCAAACGGAAATAAGTGTTCAGGTTTGACCAAAAAACTTTGAGGATTGCTTATACAAATATTGACATTGGTTTACCATGCGCGGATCCCTAAAAACACGAAGCTTTCCTCAATTTTTCTGCCTTATTTGCATACTGTCACAGTGTGTGTGTGTGTGTATTTTTTTCTAAACTAGGGTTATCGCTGACGCGTTTTTCAAACATGTTTATAATTTCTATGATTAATTAGTTCATTGTACATAGTTTGGCTTATGGAATTTTTGAGATTGTGAAAGCAAATGCGTTTATAAATGTACTTATAGGTTAACATGCCTTTGTTTATTTTCTACGTTACAAAAATTTTATTCAAAGAGGTCTATTAAAACATTGTTTCAAACAAGGCGAGCCACCTGATGGTAAGTAGCCATCGCCGCCCATGAATGTCTTCAACACCAAAGTTGCAGATGCGTTGCCGAGCCAAGGAAACGGGAGGGGAAGGAGAAAAGGAGACGGAAGGGGACTTAGAGGGAGGAATTAGACCTCCGGCACTCCACACTCACCCTGCGAAACGCAATATTATGCATACTGCTACTTGACGTCGGTACTCTGTGGGAGGCACAACTACAGCAAAAATTTATAATAAATTATATTTTTAAGTCAATAAGGCCACGTCAGTTATTAGAGGTTGGCTGTGGACACTGAACACGTTTTCTGTGCCACGTTTCAACGCCGGAAACAATTCATTATATTGAAATAATGTCGCCGGGTTAAGGAACACCTTATAGTGGGACGTAGTACAATTAAATGGATGCGTGTAGTTAATACCTGTTTAATTACTTTTTTCGACGATTGTAATCTTCATGAGTAATAGAAAATATATCCAATTTTATTATTAATCTGTACATGTAAGAATGTATGTATGCAAAAGCACTCGGAATAAAACAAAATGATTAGTACCTATCTACAGGGCAAAGCTTTTACTCGTTCTCTTAACAATAACATAATCATTTATTTACTTAAATCTTTATGCACAAACAGTATAGAGGCGGACTTAATACCTACCAATCAACTTAGGGTAATGCAGAGACAGAAATTGGCACTTAGAGCGACATAAAAAAAACTAAAACCATAATACTTATACCTAAATACATACATACACTCATGCCTTTTATCCACAGGGGCAGGCAGAAACTATAGACTGCCACTTGCTACGACTCTTGCATATCTCTTTCGCATCTTCTGCATTCATACCTACTTAAATACTTATACAGAACAGTATAACAAAATGCAGTGAAGTATTTCAACATTAAAATGCAACACAATAGCCAATACATTGTTTTCTAAATCAAACACAGCTAGCAAACCGCACTATAACGTAACATTGTTTACGTTTGCAACAAACTGGCATAAATGTTATATATTATATTACAACAGCGCAGTGTGCGGTGTGGCTTAGGGTACGGCGCGAGCTCCTTACAATATTCTAGGTCATATTAATATGCCCCGCTTGCATGTAATTTTCCTATCATTGTTATTATAATTACTTATAATTAAGCCGTTTTGGTTTAATAGAACTTATTTATATGTTAATTAGTTTTTATACATGATAATTTTAGTCTTGGAATACTGGAAAAACATTGAAAGTAAATTTAGAAATAAGACACATACTTTACTGATTTGTGTAATATTTCAACATTTAGATCGATACTTTAGGCAGAAATTGCTTTCAAATATCAGTGAAAGTGAACGTATTTTTGCTCGTGGCTGAAAGACAAAACAAGAAAATAAGAAACGGAAAAATATATTAGGTATTAGTTAACATTAGTGACGAAAGCGTCCGGTATACTTAACCGGAGGGACGAATGTTCGACTCCTGCTTGAGACCGTATTTTTCTTTCACTAGAAAAATGATTTTTGTATATATTAAGCAGTATTGAATAACATACCATAAGGCCTGTATTCCCGGAAGGGTTAGGCAGAGGTGTATTAATTTACACTCACACTTCACCGGTATGTTTAGGTCGCATGTAATAGGGGGCGAGCTTATTGCCACTAACTGGGCAGAGATCCAGACTCCGAGCTGCTACTGGTGTTTCATTGAAGAACCGAAAAACACTTTGCTCAACCTGGGAATCGAACGCAGGACCTTAGGACCACTAGACTAATGAGGCAGTCTTGCATGTAGGTAATAAAAAAATATGTTGATATACCATCATGATTTTTTTACCAAATTATTTTGTTTCAAGCGGGGCGACCGCTCATGCGAAAACTTTCGCGTCGTCAGTATGCGCCCTAATGGTGATTGACCAGCCGTGACCCTAGTAGACAGGACATTGCCTTCCTTATGAATATGCATCTTATTGCTGGCTTGAGCAAGCTTCATATAGGTCAATGTGCCCCTAGGGATGTATCGTTTCAGGGAACACTGGCCGGTCCAGACATCGGTAATGATTAAACATGCTACCTTGCAGCAATGAAGGCATGAATATAAAACTTTTTTAGTAAAACATAAATATAGCATACCATTATTATTATATACTTTATTGTACACCAAAACAAAATACAAAAATACAGGATACAAATGAAATTGAAAACATACAATGGGTGGCCTTATCGCTATCTGCGATTTCTTCCAGGCAACCTTAGGATGGACAAACTGGAACTGAACTTTAACATGGGTTTGGTCACGGTACAGAAACACATACATACATAATTACAGTAAAAAAATACCATCATGGTTGCATTCCCCAAAGGGTTAGGCAGAAGAGGAAGGAAAAAATCGAATACGGCCAGGTTTCCAACCTGCGTCTCCTGGTTAGATATACCAGACGCTATGACCAGTAAGCCACCATGAGTCCTACCAACTGGGTAACAATTTGCTTTTACATTTTGTATTTACGTCTTTGACGGCATAGAAAATGCTTAAAAAATACGAAAAGATAGTTTTTCCAGCTCTGATAATCAGTTCTGAAGATACACTTCACGTTTTCTTCTCCTACAAGTTAAATAAAGAACTTATAGAAAGAGAACGACACAGTAATTTTCTTCAAAGCGTAATTCATACCGATTTTTACGGTCCCTATAAAAGTATAAAGTAAGCGAATAGAAGAGGGATTTAATAAAATTAAGTGAAAAATTTAGTTTTATTCCTCTAGAAAATTGTGGTCAGGTGTTTTTTTCTATTTGTGTATAAATGATTTAAATATATTTGCTTGGGTATCGGTCTTTGCGATAGTTGTTAAGAAAGTATCTTAAATGAAGTATTTATTCCGAAAGGAAAGTGCAATAGAATAGTCTATTTTTAGTCTTAAATGTATTTTTTGCGTTATGAGCATAAAATAACAGAGTAATAGTACCTAGATCCGTACTTCCTTTATAAATCACTTTATTAGTACCTAGTATAAATGCGAAAGTAACTCTGTCTGACTATTTTGTCTGTTTCCACGCTTAAACCGCTGAGCCATTTTACATAAAATTTGGTAAAGATATAGGTAGTTTGAGACCCTGGAATGGACAAAGGTTATCTTTTGTCTCAAAATGTCCTTTGGGTAAGGGGTTTCCCACTTGGCGATAGTAAGTACTACATAAAAATGTCAAATCTTATTTGGCATTGTCACTTTATACCTTCGCACTTAAATATATCTCTAATAAAGGGTCAGAAGGTAGATCGCGAAGCAAGATATAATCGTATAAACACCTTTAAATCCTCATCATCATCATATCTGCCTATTGCCATCCACTGCTGAACGTAGGCCTCCCCCAAAGAGCGCCAACCATCCTACCATATTTAAATGTATGTACATAAAGACAGCCTTATCAAAAGTTTTATTACAACCAAATTTTTTGACTACTAATACTTAGTACCCACATATACGAGCAAGCCACGAAAGATGAAACATGTTTCATCATCATCATCATCATCGACCCTTTATATTGTCCCACTGCTGGGCACGGGTCTTCTCTCAGAACGAGGGAGGGATTAGGCTATACCACGCTAGTTTACTGCGGGTTGGCAGACTTCACATGCCGTAAGAAAATTTCTTAGGCATGCAGGTTTCCTGACGATGTTTTCCTTGACCGTTTAAGCCTAGAAGAAGAACCATGTCTGCTAAGAGCTTAATTGTATTGACAAGTCAAGTTTTTTGCTTTGTGCGGACATTATAAAAAAAAAGAATTTACTCAGGAATGAGACCTAACTTGATCGATATTTCGAACGCGTAAACTTCCACAATCTAAATTGTTAGAGGCGTTTTCCAGAACAAGATTACAAACAAATTTATTAGCCTCTGGTTCAGCGAATCTGGCCCAGCGTAGACTACTAAGAGGAGGATTGTTTTATACAGAAAGCCATGAAATATTAAAACCACTATTTCCTTATGACCTCATTACTTATGAGTTGTTTGCGTTCCGTATTACGTAAACGCAAACCCAAGAAAAAAAAAATTCTATAGTATGAAATCTACACTAATATGATATAGAGGTAAAGTTTGTGAGTTTGTGAGGTTGTAGGGGGTAATCTCTGAATCTACTAAACCGATTTCGAACATTCTTTAACCAATAGAAAGCCACGTTATTTTTCAGTGCCATAAGCTATTTCACCCAAAGAAGTAGGCACGGGTAAGCAATAATATAATAATAATCATCCACTCATTACATTGTCCCACTGCTGGGCACGGGTCTCCTCTCAATACGACAGGGATTAGGCTATAGTCCGCCACGCTAGCCTACTGCGAGTTGGCAGACTTCATATGCCGTCAAGAAATTCTCTCAGGCATGCAAGTTTCCTTACAATGTTTTCCTTCACCGTCTAAGCGCGTGATAATTAATTATTAATACGCACTAACACGAAAAGTTAGAGGTGCGTGCTTTGGATTCGAACTTGGCAATCCAATGGTCATATTACTAGGCTATCACTGCACATAATATAATAAAGCTGAATAGTTCATTTGGACGTGCTAATCTCTGGGGCTACCAGTCAGAATTCAGAAAATTAGTTTCGTATATGCTAGCTGCATTCATTTAGAAAGGCTACAATAAATTAGCATCACACTACAATCCTTAAGAGGGAGGCAAAGCGTGTGAAACCGCGAGGCACAACTAGTAACAATATATTTATTTATTTAAGCTTTTATGTACAAAATGAAAATGGTACGGTGGCCAGCTCAGCAAATCTAGTTACCACAAAACGTCAAATTTTTTCAGTTGGTTTTGAACTTTATCTTCAACAATTTAAGGTTTAAAATTATTTGGAGAAATTTGACAGTCTTGTATACTTTGACCTGCTGGCGACTGTACACAAGGTGGACTTAATGCCATATGGCATTCTCTACCAGTCAACCTTTGGGTTAAATAGAGTATCATGTATAACGGTAAATGAAAGAAGAAGAAATATATATTTTAAGCTAAATTTAAGCGCTGCTTAATTTATAGAAATGATAAATTAAGCAAAGAGATTGATTATATCTTGAGGAACGACACTAACTTTTATCTCAAAAAGTCGTTTGAAATGCGACAGAAACTTGTAGAACACAATATTTTATAAATACATCTTTCAATATCTCGTACAAATTTTAAAGACGAGGCAAAGATAAAAGAAAAGGGATTTTAAACTTGCAAACAAGCGGAGTCACGATTCACATCTAGTTTGCAAAACACGAACGCTTCGCAAATAAAGGAAGTGAATTTATCAAAACTGTTGACTTTTTTTTAAAACATTATCCGCCTACGACGGAGCTCTTGTAAGATTAAGTCTGAGATAATCCTACTTGCAGTTATTCCGGGCCGAGTTTTGGGATTGAATTTGTTTAATTCAGGTTTTTTGTTTGTCGAACTCCATAAGATCTTTATTAAAAAAATATGGAACTCTATTAAATTTTATAGTCATTGCAGAAACGGATTAAGATGTTATTAAAAAAAGTTCACATAAAAATATCATGACTATAATATTTGATAGTTTATCTTGTTCTTGTATATCTCGTTATATTTTTTTTAAGTTCTATCACAAACTTTATACTATTGAAAAGATCGTTTTTGTAAACGAGAGTGCATTAAGTAAGTCATTAGTATTTGTATTTTGTAGTGCTATGTAAATTGTTTCATCTGACTAGAACTGTAAACACAAGTAGTTTAATTATTCCAATACAATCCAATTTTTATTTTATTGATATAAGATGACCAACCATCATCATCATCATCACCATAATCAGCCTACAATGTTCTAAATTTAAAAGGGATAGGGCTGTAATGCATCACGTAGGCCCAATGTTGGTTCAAGGACATGCCGATTTTATCACGATGTTTTCCTTCACTGTTTTGGAAACAGTGGTGATGAAATGTCTGCATGCCCGCACGAATGGGTCGCATGACCGGGGAAGTTCTGCCCTCCCACAGAATATCAACGTCAAGTAGCAGTATGCAGACTGTTGCGTTTCGTATCACCATACGAGAGTATATATGTATATATAGCATATGTGGAGCGCCGGAAGCCCAATTTCTCCATTAGTCCCCTTTCTTCTCCTTCTTCCTTAAACAGCATCGGCAACACATCTGCAATTCCTTTGGTTTTGCAGATGTCCATGGGCGGCGATGATTACTTACCCCTTAGGTAGCTCGCCTGCTTATTTGCCGAGTTATGCCATAAAAAATGAGCTATTTTACCTGGAAAAAAATCCTGGGTAATACAATCAATATTTAAAAACAAAATACAAAATCGCAGCCTATATAATAAACAATATCAATTTCCTGTAATTTCAATTATTTAGTTTAAAATAGTCAAAAGCTTCCTACAGCAACTAGTTAGTAAACACGTGTAAATTAATTTAGAGAAACTGGATACCGCAGGAGTCTAACTAAGTATATATACTATATATAATAGGTATATATGTACAAGTAGAGTTCGTCGGTTTGTGGTTATATCTGCTCGGGACAGACACCGCAATAAACGTTTGTTTATTGACAACTAATATTACACGGTAATAATACAAAGGATGTTTATAATAGCGTGAGAAGCATACCATCAGGCCTGTATTCCCTGAAGGATTAGGCAGAGGTGCACTAATGTACACCCAGGCTTCACCGGTATGTTTAGGCTCCATTTAATAGAAAACAAATCCAGACTCTGAGCTGCTACGGAGAATATCATAAAAAACCCAATAACACATTCCTCGACCTGGGGATCGAACCGAGGACCTCCAGCGTAGCAGTCACGCTTAGGACCACTAGACTAATGAGGCAGTCTATTAAGAATTCTGGGAAATTATTATCTCATCACTTTTTATTTTTTTTCTATAGCAGATTGAAGTCAGTGGCTTTGGTGAGAAACTTCTCACATATGCCTCATTAATAAATTATATTTTACTATATTTTGGCATTAATTAATGTTAAATATCCAATATATTTAACATTAATTAAATACCAATATCCAATATATAGGCAGTGATAGCCTAGTGATATGACCATTGGACTGCCAAGTCAAAGGTCTCGAGTTCTAATCCAATCCACCTCTGACTTTTCGAAGTCATGTGCGTATTAATAATTAATTAATTATCACGCGCTTAAACGGTGAAGGAAAACATCGTGAGGAAACCTGCATGCCTGGGAGATTTTCTTTACGGCGTGTGAAGTCTGCCAACCCGCAGTAGGCTAGCGTGGCGGACTATAGCCTAATCCCTCTCGTACTGAGAGGAGACCCGTGCCCAGCAGTGGGACAATGTAATGGGTTGATGATGATGATGATCCAATACATAAATAAAATGAAAATGAAATAATAAAAATAAATACAGTAATTAAATACAGTTTACTATTTACATAGTTTTACAAGTAATAGATGGACCTATCTACTGGAAGAAGAGGGAAAAATATTTTTTTAAATAAATATAAATATGACGTTTAAAAAAAAATATATATATCTTTATGTCTCGTAAGATTTGAAATCGCAACGCGATCGTTGAGCTCGAGGTCCTTTGTAGTGCTATTATTTTTTTCTCTATGCATTATCATTTTATTCGCCGCTGTCCTCTAGTTTCCTTCAGTGATTGAATTCGAGACGTCATGAGACACCTCTGCGGGCCTTCGAGGAAAACAGGCGTGATGATATGAATTACGTACTTAAATGATAAACATAGCTAGCTAAGTCCTAAAATTGGTAAACCGCCCGTTCATCTTGTTGTGCCAACCAGGAAATTGTATCGTGCAGATGGATGCGAAATACTCTTGTTTCATACCCATAGTACGCACGGCTACACATCTATACAAAACCAGAATAGGCTGGCCTTGAATTGTGCGGGAAACCTTTACAATGGGAGGTCAGTCTAAACTGGTATTGTATAGCTTGATGTGTAGCCTGGTTTTGTTGTATAGTATGTTGTTATAAGTATTTTTATAATGAACTGAATCTAGCACCCGGTATTTTAAAATCTAGAATTTGCACGACGCTTCTTAATAAAAATATTAATTAAATTAGAAGTCGCTTTGAGTAAACAATTTAAAAGCACGGATATTAAACTGGTACATCAAAGAAGGTCCTAGAAAGAATACTGACTTTTGATGCTACGCGAAAAAAATCTTCTTTTTACGATAGGGATATTATAAAATACTGATGTCTCAGAATCTTTATATAGTCCTTTGTCACGGACAGACTAAGGTACTTTATATATAGGTATAGATTATAACTTCATAATCTTTAACACTTACGCGAATATCAGACATTGAAATAAAACTAACTTTTTACGGATTTTATCGCGTTATATTGATTATTTTAAATTCCCGACGTTCGAATTTAAAATAATCAATATAACGCGATAAAATCCGTAAAAAGTTAGTTTTATTTCATAATCTTTGTATGAATAATGCGTAAAAAATACAAAAGATAGATTTTATTGTTCAAACTGCCTCATTAGTCTAGTAATCCCAAGCACGACTGCTAGTCTCGAGGCCTTGGGTTCGATTCCCAGGTCGAGCAGGGTTATTCAGTTTTTCTATAAAAAATTTAGTAGCAGCTCGGAGTTTGTATATGTGCACGGTGAATGGCATTAGGTTCACCTATATCGGACCTAAACATACCGGCTATCTGTAGGTGTACATTAAGTACACCTCTGCCTAAGCCTTCGGGGAATATAGGCGTGATGGTATGTTAATGTATATTGTTCATCAACTGACTATAGCAGAATTAAGAAGTTGTTTACCTATGCACCTCCAGACTTATTTACGTCACTAAAATCTCATCACGACAGTAATGATTAAATCCACAAGCGAGGGACATGCAATTATAAATAGCTCAGAGAAATTGAGTCCAAGCTAACAACCGGCCAAACTCGCCTTGAACAAAATCAAGTAAATTGGTCTGCTTCAAGCGAATGCAACGTTGCATCGATCAGGGGTACCTTAACGATGCACCAACACTCAAACACCAACCCTAACTTCAACATTTTAAAGTACAGTTTCACATGAGTGATCTCACTTAAATTCTGGCGAAATTTTCGTTGTGCAAGTACTTTGAATCTTTGGATAGTTTATGGACGTACACAGAATAATGTAGTGTATAAAGTAAGCACTAACTCAGTACTTGTACTTTAATGAATTTTGTAAGGATAGATTTTTTTAGCGATCTCCCTGACGATGCTTGTAGTTTGATCTTTTTGATGAACTGATACTCAGACGTGTTTCAAACCGTATACGGTCCAATTTCAAGTTTCACGATATAAGTTTTGAATAAGAATACGTGTTTATATTATAGAGGAAATTGGTATTAGAATCTAAAGCTTTCTTGGAAGTTTTTCAAAGCTTCACTTTAAATTATCGGTAGATGCATTATAGTGGAAGAATGGAGTCATCAACTATGATCACAGTTCAGAATTTGTTTGCTTAGCTAAGACTTGACTAAACTAGACTTAGATTTTTATAAATAGAGTCAAATCAAATCAAAATCAAATCAAACCAAATCATTTTATTTGCAATATAGGTAAGTACAAAATGATGTTACAGATTGAGGTTAGTAGGTATCTCTATATTTTGCCACAAAAAGGCGTGCAAATATTAAATACAATGTCAAAAAAGAGTCAACGATATGATTATAAAATAAAATGCATTGTTGATATTGCTAAAACTTCCTTTTTAGGCATAGCTCTACTGGCCACAATACACAGCAAACCGTTTAGTAGTAAAGTATTTGGTAAATAACGGTAACAAAATATTCGGTAAATATCGGTAACAAAATATTTGGTAAAAAACCGTAACAAAATATTTGGTAAAAAACCGTAACAAGATATCGAGGACATTTCTATCACCTCTAAAATCTATTAAATGACCGGAGAAAGGGAGGGGGGGCACCTTTACCCAGCAGTGCGACATAAGACAGCCTTGTACCGTGAGAAGTGGAAGAAGGGTAACTTAAGGAGTCGAAGGCTTTTCCCTACAGTGGGACTAATAAGTGGGGGTAATAACAATAATAATTCAATAATACCAACAGTACAGCCAACATCGAATGACGTGCCTGCTAAAATAAAAAGTCAATCGACGGGAATCAATATAATTAATACCGATGTGACGCGGCCAAAAACTCAACGTCAATTAACTTAATGACGTCAGACGTGTTAATGCAAATTTCTGTATAATTTAATCAAAATTTTAATTCTGCTGTCGATTATTAGGTGTCGAACCGTTGACGGGTGAGGATTTAAATCACGCGATTTAATGTAATTCGAAAATTATTTCCAGTGTTTAAAATTTGTTGGTGGTTGATAATGTGCGTTTTAGTGGTGAGATGACTGGTGATATTTTAACTGTGCGTTAGGTCGAGTATCCGTAGACATTTTTGTGTTACCTGTGTGTACTTCGTGTCTACCAGCTATTTTTTTTTTTAATGAAGCTTACTAGCAATGTGGGTCACACATTACTAGTAATCTTGTAAACCCCTCGTGCTTAGCTAAATACTTGTGTTACGAGTGGGTTCTGGGTAGTGCAATGGGTAGGTTTCGAACCAGCAACCATATGATCGCAAGTCCAACGCCCTAACCATTAAGCTATCGTCGCTTGTATTGTTGCTTTATATGTTAGGTTAGACTTCCAGGTGGAACAAAGAGCATTGTTTGTATTCATAATAATGATTGAAATACCTATAATTGAAAAAACGTTTTTTTACGGATTACGTCAAGTATTTTGATGATATTCAATCCCATTATTAATTTAAATATACCCATTTTAAAGCATTTTTTTATGTAGGTATTAATAAATAGGTAACAATGTACAACAATATAATCCAGCCGAAAAAAAAATAGATTTATCTCAATTATGACACCGGCAGGGAACCCATTTCAGTTCGCGAATCTGTCTTTATTTTACCCAAAACACTTATAATAGAATTTGTTATCAATGTACTGTATACACACTTTGATTACTCTAGTTTACGATATCATAGTTAAAATGTGGTTGGAAACTCACACAAGCCAGCAAAGTTTCATGTTTGATCAGTAGTTGCCAACAATTGTTGGGAGATTAGGGTCGTCTCTAGGAAGCAAAACCAATATTTCAATTTTAATTAAAAACAACGCTTGGGTTAATAATTTGTGAGCAAAGTTTGGTTTTATTTGAAACAATTTTCGTGATTGGTTGTTTGGCTGTTCCTATTTCAAAAATTAGGTCGAATTATTATTTTATTTATGGAAGGGTTATGGGAACAAACTTTGGGATGTAATCAAATTAAAGGGTAGTCAGCGTCGTCATATTTAAAAAAAAAACTTATTTATTGATTCAAAAAAAAAGATTCAATTATGTCACCGGCAGGGAACCCATTTCAGTTCGCAAATCTGTCTTTCATCATCATCATCATCCCATTACATTGTCGCACTGCTGGGCACGGTTCTCCTCTCAATACGTGAGGGATTAGGCTATAGTCCGCCACGCTAACCTACTGCGGCTTGGCAGACTTCACATGCCGTCAAAACTTCAAAAATAAAGCAAGCACCAAAATTTAATAAAATTGCATTAAGTGCCAAAAATGCAATCAACTCAGCATTATTGTTAAGTATCAATACGTTTAAAAGTACTTACTGATACCTAACGCTGGTTTTCAGCTATGACAAGCGGTGCCAATGTCGATAATACTGACAAAAAGTTGAAAGTGCATCATTATACTCATCATTATGATTATCTGACATAAGCAAGCTTGAATGTACGAAGCCATTTCAGCATTGGTCTTTAAGCATAAATTGTAATAAAAAAATCTGTTTCCTTTAGCTTATCTTGGCGGGGGCACTACTGTGCCCCTAGATATGATGACATAATAGGAGTTCTTTTTCGTGGCGTTCTGTTGATTTAAATATCGAACCATGTACGTATTAAAAATGACTAAATAAACATTTCATTTACTTGGTTTAAAGCTGGATGTGTGAGAATACAAAAATAAAACTTTTTATTTTTCTTTTTTTGCAAATAGCATATGAATTTCAAATTTATTTTGCCTCGGCTTCCGACTCTTAACGAGGGCTGTTGACCGAGTGCAGTCAACGGATTGCCACTCATGTCAATATTAAAATAGGTTTCGATTTTTAAAACCCATATTATTCGACGTTCTACAGAGATTTACAATTTTATTTTTTTAAAGATTCTACTGTAGGCCGAAGAAGAAAGTCGTGGCTGCGCAATATTCGCGAGTGGACCGGCATTAACAGCGCCGCAGAACTGTTCCGCCTTGCGAAGGACAGACTGAAGTTTTCCGAACTGACGGCCAACCTTCAGTAATTGGAGAGGCACTTCGAAGAAGAAGAAAGATTCTACAAGCACAGAAAGTATGATATGATGTATGAGATTTTTTATATAGGCACCAGAGACAATAAAGTGTACACACGGCTACGCATCAAGCTATACAAAACCAATTTAGACTGACCCCCATTGTAAAAGTCTTCCCTACAATTCAAGGCCAGCTTATACTGGATTTGTATAGCTTGATCTGAGCCGTGTGTACTATGTGGAGAACGTAGTGGACACTCAATATATAGTATAAGAAATTTTAATTACATATTTTTTGCAAGTAAAGATTGATAATGTTATTATAATTATAAAACCCAAAATAGAATTCCTTAAAAAATATATTCTCTAAAAGGACTCAATAATTTAAAAAAGTGTTTAATCTATTACTGAGTACAAACGCCATAATTTTGTCCTTCAATTACAGGTGCCCACGACTCTGGTTGCCTGAAGTTAGCCGTTCCGAACTACCACGCTGGTAAAATAGTTTAATTCAATGTTTTTATACATAAATATGACATAGAAATCTAAGCCATTTGATCCCAAATATTTTTACACGGACTCTTTCTATTAAATTTTACCACTGCTAAACTATTAGCGGACAATATCAGACAGGCTTAGTTTTTTCGAACAAACTGTACAGACTTATTTTATTGTCAACCCTATTTCTTAAGGTACACACAAGGTCAATGACATTATCTTGTTTCAAAACAACTTAGATTGTTTGGAGACAGCTCTCATTCTCACCTAAATTGGAGAATACTAATCTCTTTTAAAGACCAGACAGTAGTATCAAATAATAGATGAGTTTTTTTTTTATCACTGATAGGCTTACGCTTGACCACAACTTGCCTGATGTTAAGCATCGAAGTGGTCTACGATGGATCGCGCTTACCTAGAAGGTACCTATTCACTCTCGTCTTGAAGACACCCAAATTGTAGGTCTCAGGGAACAAAGATTCCGGTAACGAGTTCCACAATAGAGCAGTTTTACAACATAGATTCTTAATCTCAGTGTATCGAGTATCTCAGTGTTTTTATAACATAGGCATATTTTTTAAAAATTTGGCTTGACAGCCCTGACGGATAGTTAAAGCATAAAGAAGTTTGCAAAGCTGCGCAACTTGCTACTACTGCTATTCATTGTTTTAGTTTCCGCATTAACTACAGTTACTTACATACATTTTTAAAGTCAGCATTCTTAATCTATGAAGTTGGTTGGTGCAATTGAAAATTCAAGTTTTAAAAAGATGTTGCCAATTCAGGTCTCAGTTCACACTGAAACCGCTGAATAGATTTCGAGGAAAGACGTAGATTATTTTTCGTGTCTAGAATTTAGGATTTCCTATTATACCTAAAATTGAAACTGATGTCTGTACATTATAGAATAGAATAGAAAATAATAATCTTTATTTCCCATTAATAAGAATCTAATTAATTAAACGCCAATCTTCTCGAATCGAGAATAAAAATCTACACGTGCGACACAAGATACTTACTAAGCAGAATACCTTACCTTATAGTTTAATTGTTAAGATTATTCAATTCAAACGGCCCGTCTTTTGTCCTTTAATATAGTATACTCTTTCCTGTCCGTGCTTTCCCAAAACCCCAAAACCACAAAACTAAAATATACCGCTATTTATGTATGTGTTCCTTTATTCCCAAACAATGTACGGACCCAAATAGTTAAGAAATCCTTCTAACCAACGTATTACAATTCTTGGATAGTTTAATTGAGATACAAACAAGAGGACGGATGTGGTAAGACTTATTATACTCTGATTTCAGTGTCTTCGAAACAATGGGACCCTTTCAAAGCCCTTTCGTGAGTGACAAATGGAAGGTATATTTCCTTAATCCGGTGGGAGTCAGTGTTTGAGTGTGGGTTTTAGTTATAAGTGTAAAGGGTTTGACGATCTTTGTGTATCTATAAAGGGGTGTCTTTGATATCATATATTTACTCGTAGAAATATTATTTTTTTTGTAAATAGCCAAACAATATTCTTCTTTTCGAGTCATGGTTAACTAAATCATTTGTTTAACTGCTTATTTTTTATTATATTTTAGCATTAAATAATGCGAAATATTCACAAAGATATGAATTTACTAATTAAAGAAAATTTCTAGTGAAAGAAAAATTCGATCTCAGGCAGGGTTTTAACCGGCGTCTCTCTGGTTAAGTACACCAGACACTTTACCAACTAAGCTACCGAGACCACTGTCTGTGATGTCGAATTTCTCTTCCACATTTTTACGTCTTCATTTGTTTAAATTCATTATCACTAACCCAGTTTTTGTCCCACTACTGGGAACAGGTGTTCATTCAGAGGGATCAGGCCGTAGTCCCCCACGCCAGCCTACTGCGTATTAATAGACTTAAGATTCCATCGCCGATGTTATGTTTGATCAAAACTTTAGCTATTTCAAGGTGAACAGAACAGATATAACAACATGGTTGGAGTCGGAGGTAGATTACTGCGCTAGCCTACTGTGGGTTGGCAGACTTCAAACGCCATCGGGAAAATCTCTTGGGTATGCAAGTTTCGTCACGATGTTTTTCCTTCACCGTTAAGCACGTGATAAAGACTATTAATACGCACACGTCTTTGAAAATTTAGTGGTACACGGCTTGGATTCGAACTCAAGACTTGGCGGTCCAATGGTCATACCACTAGGCTATCACGGCACTTACTAAATATTCGAGTTTTCAAATGTAGGGCTAAAATCTGAACAGATATATATTCAACAACATTTCCAATACCAACAAGCTCGGTGAGGTATAACATCCCCCTGTATGTTTATACAGCGGGGTCCGTTTTGAATACGTAAGTCCTACATGAGCCACTATGCCTCAGGGTGACCGCAGACACGTTAAGTTCCTGACGGGGACTTTAGGGGATTAAGACGTTTTCTATTAACTTTAAGTTATTAACTGTGCCTTGTTTATAGAGTGGGTTTGTTGCATGGTTCGATAGAAATTATTTTATATTTATATTAATTACTTTTTTAATTAGCAATAGCCTCATCATCATCATCAACCCATATAATTGTTCCACTGCTGGGCACGGCTCTCACTGTAGGCTGTAGTCCACCACGCTAGCCTACTGCGGGTTGGCGGACTTCACACGCTATCGAGAAAATCTCTCAAGCATGCAGGTTTCCTCACGATGTTTTCCTTCATCGTTTTAAGTGCGTGATAATAAAGTATTAATATGCACATGACTTTGAAAAGTCAGAGGTGCGTGCCTTGGATTCGACCTCAAGATCTTTGACATGGCAGTCCTATGGTCATATCACAAAGCTATCACTGCATTAGGCTCACCAACTATTAAAATCTACCAATAAAATAATTTACAGCCCAATTAGGTAGTCTTGCCGCAACGCGCAAGTTCTTGATGCATCGCCTTAAAAGTATAAGAAAAGTTTCACGAACGAACTCAAAAGATGGAAGAAAACAAGTTTAGCACCTATTCGGTGAACAAATAGCGTTGTGCAAACATTTTCTAGAGAAACATTGGAAACACTGCGGAGCTCGTAAAACAATGTTGAATGATGTGCCGACCCTGTTTTTAATAATACAGCTAGATTCTAAATTACACATTAGGAAGTAAAATTGTGTGCTGGGGTCGAAAAAATATAGTAGGTACACTTGAAAAAGTATTTTCTTAGTACCTTAATTAATTCCGGGCTGCTAAATTTAATTTCCTTGCGCATTTCAGAACATAGAACTTAACCTGAAATGTAATTTACATAGAATACTAGCTGGAATACCTGTTTTTACATCCTTAGATCTGAATATGGGATAAACTGGTTTAGTTAATTTTCATTTATGTTCAAGGTATACTTACCAAAAGGTTTCAAAATATTCAATTTATCTATTTTTTTATGGGTTTTCTCAACAATTAGCAAGCCAGCTGATGGTGAGTAGTCATCGCCACCCATGGACATCTGCAATACCAAAGGAGTAGCAGATGCGTTGCCGAGCCTATTAAGAGGGGGGAATTCGGCCTCCGGTGCACCACACTCACTGTAGGGACCGCAACTAGAGGGTAGGACTTACCCGGTCGTGTCGACCCATTCATGCTGGCATGTAGACAGTGAGATACTACTATTAAGAAAATTACTATACTCCATTTGGTTAGGTACTTAACTAAAGGTAAACAAATCATAAAAAAGGTTCTTTTATAGAGCCATTTTTCATCTTGAAACAAAACGTAACCAAAATAAATTATTTAATCATTCAAAATAATTTTCCTTTACTATACTAGCATATTTTACTACTTTGTTTAATATTAAATGATAATTATAAATTATTAAGCTAGCGACCAATAAATAAATCAAATCTGATAATTATGTCATAAAGTATTGCAATGTGCCTACTAGAAAGAATCTAAAAAGAAAGGAAATCAAAACCTTTTTCTACATAATAGCCTTTTGATAACTCGAAAAAATTAAGAAGTAGTAGCGCGAGGAAGCGCGGCAAAATAATTAACCGATATTATACTTAGTTGGGTAACCAGACGACATTCGTAAAAGTTTGTACTTTCGTTCGTTTTTGTGTTTCTTTTGCCGTAAATTGTATTATTTAGTTATAGTTTTGTTTGTTCGTTGTTTTTATTGATTGTTAGATGTGTTGTTATTAATTTCACTCCCAATTCATAAGATACCATTGTAATAAAGGTTGAAGAGCCCTGAACGCCGCCATTTTTATTGTTTACCTTTAGTTAAGTACCTAACCAAATGGAGTATAGTCAAATTGAGGTCTCAAGATGATAACCCGCTAGTGGTATTGCTGGCGTCTATAAGATGCTACATTGTAACAATATAAAAAAAAAATTAAATACAACAACTGATTAAAACCAACTGGTAATTCCCACCATTAATATTCCGTACTATTTCATATTTTCTAGTACGATCTACTAAATAATCACCTATTTACAAACATGACAAAACCCGCAAGTTTATTTATGCAAGATAAAAGAAGTAAAAACGTTTACACAATGTCCTCACAAATGCATAGGTTTTAGGGTTCAATGCGCGCTCCAAACAAACCCTGCAATCGAATACGGAATAAACGAGCAATGTAACGCGTGTAAATAGAATTCCACGTTGCATGAATGCGATGTGCCCGTATTTTTTGTTTTTCGCGCTTGTATGTTTTACAACACTTTGGCCTCAAACGCTATGGAGAACGGGCATTGTATTACAGAGGCGAGGATTTTGACATTGAGATATGAAGTAAACTGGTTTCTGACACTTACACGAATATAAGACATTGAAATAATATACTTTTTACGGATTTTATAGCGTTACATTACTAATTCTGGACGCGCCGTTGTATCATGTTGAGCGTCATGATATTAAAATTAGTAAAAGTTTCTTATTTTTTATTATTTTTTAGCATTAAATATTGCGAAATTTTCACAAAGAAATGAATTTTCTAATTAAAGAAAATTTCTAGTGAAAGAAAAATTCGATCTCAGGCAGGGTTTGAACCTGCGTCCCTCTGGTTAAGTACAGATGGTGCCGACGTCGCCTCAAGACGTAGAAGGTGGAAGAGAAATTCGACATCACAGGCAGTGGTCTCGGTAGCTTAGTTGGTAAAGCGTCTGGTGTACTTAACCAGAGGGACGCAGGTTCAAACCCTGCCTGAGAACGAATTTTTCTTTCACTAGAAATTTTCTTTAATTAGAAAATTCATTTCTTTGTGAAAAGTTTCTTAAATAAAAAAAATTAATTAACAAACAGATATACGGCGACGTTTGGTCTAACAGTTTTTCTTAGCAGAATATTTTTAATAATAACGCGATAAAATCCGTTAATATAACTGTTTTAATTCAATTGAGATATTAAACCATGATTTCCAAGTGGGTTACGCGAGGTTACTTTAGTACATATTTGTAAAACCATTTTGGTAATAAAAAGGTGTGATTGTAGGTATGCATTTTGTGTTCATAAATATTATGCTTGGATGATAGAGGTTATGTCAAAATAAATGATCACTCTCAATATTTTATACCGAAACATGAAATAAATAATTTTATTACAAATACGTGTAAACGAAACTCTGTCACCACATTTATGTGGAGTAATAAGAAGCTTATGTTCCTCTTAAATAGGTATTTGCCTGTATATAATACTTTGTCGTATACTCGTTACACGTGTCATTATTGTATATCCACGTTGTACTGTTGAAACCCAACCTCAATTTTATTGCAATTCTTGACAGATATTTTTACAGAAGACGGTTTTTTTTTAAATTTTATATTAGCTAGGCTACCTTAAGTATATAGTGGTTAGTGTTTCTATGAAGTTTGGATTTGTGCCCGGTAAATGGCAATAGGCTCGCCTCTATTACATGGGGTAGGTATAGGAAAATTTTATGCATACACTTTTAAAAATAATGAGGCAGTTCTATGACAACAAAACACAAACAATGAAAATTATGTAGAACTAAGATTGGAGTAGGAAGTACATTGATTTAGCAAAAAGGCTCGTCCAGGCTGGTCCAGTTTTCGCTCGCCCTGGCGGAATTCAGCGAAAACTGGACCACAGCCTATCATGGTCGTGGCGAATGTCACAAATCCCATGGAGAGCCACATCTGACTTGCTTGGTAGTGAGAGATCTTACCGAGCAATTAGATATTTTCTCTCCGCTTACATGATAAAAGAAAGCTCCGTACATCACACAGATAATATTATGAATGAATGTATAGAAAGAAAAAATGACACTAATATGTGGTGCTGGACGTGATCTGAATTGCAGTGAGGGATTGTATTCCAACCAATTCCCTACGGGGAAAACCTACCCGTTTAAGAAAAACAAGCACCGTTTAGCATTATTTATACTATTTTCCAGCCATATATAATGTTTACGGAACCCTTCTAATACACAGCACTCTACCAACCTTTTGGTCACCAGTTATTGCCGGTCATAAATTCATATTTACGATCCGTAATGCAGGCTTCTGGTCAGTGCGCACTGCATCTATGCCGATGTCCGATATATGTAATCGTTTTCAAATAATTATCGTGTTAGGAAATAGAGCTTTTTTATGCCTTATTGCTAGTTAAATAATTTCCCCAGAAATAGAAGTTAATAAACAAAAAAATCCGAAATATTTAATTTTACCAATATGCAATAAAACCTACATACATACATATTGTCACGCCTGTCTCCCATGGGGGTAGGCAGAGACTATGGATTTCCACTTGCCACGATCCTGGCACACTACTTTCGCTTCATCTACATTCATTAATCTCTTCATGCATGACCGTCGGTTTAGGGTGCTCGGAACCTGGCCTTTTTTAAGAACATCCGCAATTTGGTTGAGGAATGTTCGCCGAGGTCGTCTAAAAACCTTGTCTTACAAATTGTCCTGAAATATCGTCATCAGCCTATATCAGTTGAGTGCTGGACGTAGACCTTCCTATTGAGCGCCATTTCACTCTGTCCACCGAAGAACCTAAAAATAAACGAACTTAAAATATTTTTGAAGCGTTTAACCTCAGATTTGTCGGATGGGAAGTACAAAATAGGTTCTAAGATAGAGTATAAAATTTCAGTGAATACCATTTCGGATGCAGAGGGCGAAGATAATGCCACTTCAGTGTTCATAATGACCACCAGGGCTGTGTGGCCTAGTGGTAACGGCCGTGACTTACGAATTGTAGGTCGTAGGTTCAAACCAAGATTGTTACATCACCACTGCTCCCAAAAGGTAAAGAAAAATATCGTGAAGAAGCCGGCATTTCGTAGAACCAAATATTTGAAGACATGTGACATCTACCAACTCACACAGTACAGCCCACTCTCTCTCACCGAGAGGAGGCCTGGGTCCCAGCAGTGGGGACTATAGGTTGATTATGTTTTGACAACCGGGAGTCGCGACCGTCGCCTTTACGCGCTCTCCAAGGCATGGAGGGAGGGGTTGCAGATGCCTTGCCGAGCCTATTTAAGGAAAATACAAATTCAATCTGAATATTAATAAAATCAATGAGGTAAATCAAATTAAATTTCTAGGAATTATCATAGACCAGAATATTAACTGGAAAGCACACGTAGATAATGTTCTAACAGAATTAATAGTTTCGTGTATGCTTTGAAACAGGTTAGAAACATTACAAACATTAAGACTGCTGTAATATCCTACCGAGCTTATGTAGAATCTATTCTCCGTTACGGCCTTATAATGTGGGGTAATAGTACGGAACTGAACAGGGCATTTGTTGCACAAAAAAATGTATTAGAGCAATTTACCGACTGGCGCCTGATGAATCATGTGAGCCAATATTCAAGAAACTTGGTTTACTACCACTACCATCGCTGTATATTTACGAAGTGTGTATGTTTGTGAGTAGACATAAAGAATTATTTAATAAAGCATGTGACATTAATCCAAGAAATCAGAGAAACCCAAATAGGCTTGTTTTCTATGACATTCCTAGATCAACAAAATATGATAAAAGTTGCTTAATGATGTTTTTACGAATTTATAATAGGATACCCAGTGAACTTAAAGACTTAAACATTAATTTATTTAAGAAAAAATTGTACGCATGGTTAAATACTAAAAATTATTACTCACTAAAACAATTCCTGGGAAATCAATGGTAATGACCTAATTTTGCATGCTATACTATAATTAGCAAAACATGATTGATCAAAACTTATTTGTAACAACTTTTTATACCATGTTTTATGCAAATAAAGAATTTGATTTGATTTGATTTGAAAAGGCAGGGGAAGGAGAAAAGAAGAACGAAGGGGATTGAGGGAGAAATTGGGCCTGCGGCGCTCCACACTCACCATACGAATCGCAACAGTATGCATACTGCTACTTGACGTTGAAATTCTGTGCGAGGGTAGTACTTCCCCGGTCGTGCGGACCCATTCCTGCTGTCATGTAGACATGCCAGCAGGCACTACTACTAAAATGAAGATTACTTCATGTATGCACAAAAACATTGATGGCACAAGTATGTTCGTTGAGCGTAATACAGGGCTTGTGTAGTAGCGTGATATGTGGATGCCGCACCGCTCAGGCCACCTTTGAGAGTTCTTGAGAATATAAATATGGATACTACCATTTGCTGCATTCAATATTATAGTAAGTATTTTAATAATAACTGCTTCTTTAGTCTAGTTGTTGCAAGCAGTTCTCAGCTAGAGATCCTAGATTTAATTTCCAGGCCTAGGATTTTATTTAAATTAAATATTCTGTAGCAGCTGACTCTCCCTATTACATAAGACTTAATTTAATCATACCGGCGAACTGCGGATGTACAGCAGTACATTTTTGCCTCACTCCTTTGCATATGCTGTGATAGGACCATTGGATTGCCGAGTCTCAGACAGTCGAGTCAGAGAGGTCTTATTGTCATAGGTTGACGATTAAGGAAAAAAATGTGAGGAAACTTGAATGCCTGAGAGATTTTCTCGACGGCGTGTCAAGCCAACTTGCAGTAGGCTAGCGTGGTGGACTATAGCTTAAGCCCTTTAACTCTGAGACGAGACCTGTGTCCAGCAGTGGGACAGTGAATAGGTCGATGATAATGCTGTATGTTAACTTGATAACTTTGTTTTAGGGGATTGCTCTGCAAACGAGCAGGCGAGTCACCTGATGGTAAGTTGTCATCGCCGCCCATGGACATCTGTAATACCAAGGGAGTTACACATGCGTTGCTAACCCAACGAAAAGGGAAAAGGAGAAGAAAGGGGACTGAGGGAGGAATTGCCACACTCACCTTACGAAACGAAACAGTATGCATACTGCTACTTGATATCGATATGGACTTCCTAAAGCAACAGTGACACAGGGCTTGTCAAAGTGGTTAAAAAAACTAGATAATTTGGCACTTTTTTCAATAATCGCGAACTAGTGGTAGGGGCGCGTAAACTCGTAGCGCAGCTAAAATCGCGACTCAATTTAGTGTTGAAACGAATTGCTCTTCCTAAAAACGGTGCAACTCAAAGCCGTTTCATTATTCAGTTGAAAAATTGCATTTTTGTTACTCGCATTGTTTAGAGCTAATGTTTGCAATAGTCCGTTCTCACTGGATTGGGTGTATACCATGTAAATAGCTTTAGCTCTTCATATTTATGAGTAAAAATATGAAGGAGTGTTGTATTGCTGCTAAATTGGTTTTTCATTTGTTATTTGAAGTGGCTAGGGATTTTTTTTGGTAACATTCCTTGTGATTGTTACGTCATTAACGTTGTGAAGAGAAAACACAGCCTGATTCTTATTGCTATTCTTAGCACATAAACAATATAATATTCTTGAAAAAATTGTTTTTTTTTCTAGGCTTAAGTTTGTGGTCCAGGGTTTGATTTCCAGATGGAACAAAATTCTAGAGTTTTGCTATAAAAGTCTCAAATAAAAACTGAATTTGTTCCCTCGCAATAGGCTCACGTACATATATGACTTGAAATGACATAAAACCAAAATGGACAGTTAAATATGCTAACCCTTCTGGGATACAAGCGTGATGGTATATTATGCTAAAACTGTAAAGTGCTTAATATTAATGTGCTAATATAGCTTAAGGGACACGGTAATAAATATGTTTTAATAATGCATGGAGGCCACGACGCCTTAAGACGTAGGTAGAAAGTGGAAGAAAAATTGGACATCATAAGTAATGGTCTCGATAGCTAACTTGGTTAAATCGTCCGGTGTACTTAACAGGAGGGATGCAAGTTCGAACCCTGCAAGCGAAGTATTTGTAAGTGCCAAATATACCCAGTGTGCATATTTAAAAAATAAAAGACAAAAGTTTCAAATGTCTGTTAAAATTAAGATGAAAACTAAAGGGAACATTCTCTTATGTAGTTTTTGTTGTAATTACCTACAGTTTTCTCTGGAAAAACATTTCACATTTGTGTGGTAAGAAATGAAAGAAAGAAACTGTAATAAAAATGCAATTAAAAGTACTCACGCTTGGAAATATAACAGAAAATTTTAAGCGAATTACTTGGGTATTCTTCAAAATAATTCATAGAAATGATTAACGAAAGCGTTTGTGTTTTATTTATCTAGACTTTTTCCTTTTGGATAATATCAGAGAATTTTATTGCTGCATTTAATTTGTTTAAACTTTGATTCTACGATAATAATAAAATTAATTTAATTATTTTCGGATACTCATAATTATTTAAATATAAGACATTCTTTTTACGGATATATACGATGCGGCAGAATACATACAAAGTAGTTTGATTTTAATACCTTACACTGACATTACTGTCGTATGCGAATATTATTAAATCTCAACTTTTTGAATGCCTTTCCAAAAAACTAACGCATTTATATGCCCAACCAAATCGACGGCACTTCCGAAAAATATAAATAACCGTTTTTCATATGAAAATAAGTCGTGTTTTTGAAGTTGGTTAAATTTTTAATTGGGAACCGTATAAGAGGGGTAACCCTGTTGCCATTAACCGAGCAGAAATCCAAACGCGTGCCGCTATTAAGAAATTTATAGAAAGCTCAATATCAATTTGCTCGAATTTACCTGAGAATCGAACTACTAGACTAAGGCAAGGCAGGCCACAGTAAGTAACACTTATGGTTTATGTTTTTGAAATATTTTTTCAGAGATAAATCCTAAACAAACAAAGCGGTACTCAAACATTTCTATATGTAGATGATTGCAGATCTTCCGCTACAATCTACATTGTAAATTCTAGCAATGCTGCACACTGAATTATATTTTGCATTATTTACTCTAGATGGAGTGCAAAAATATACCCAGATACGTCTTGTATCTCATTTCTGGAAGATTGGATCTAATAATCCAGGAAAAATTTATGATACCGCTGACCTGGATATTAAATAAGAAAATAGTGAATCAGCCGCTTGTAACCGTGCAACTGAGTTTATATAAAACGAAATTTAAAAAAAAGGTTTTAAGTTAAGGCTGTTTGGTATTTTTCTTAGCAATGAAATTGTCTAGCTTAAGAAAAAAAACAAAGGAAAGGAAATTAGATTAGTTTTCGTCGGCATTAATCAACCCATGTACTATCGCGCTTTTGGGACCCGTCTTCGAGAGTGTTATGTTCATCTATATAGGTACTATGTTCTCTTCCAATAATTTAAAAGTGATAGGTAAATAATTAATACGTATATAATTTTAAAAAGGACTTGTTTTCATACTAGACCTCGTTGATAAAAAAAAAACACCGCAATAACTGAACAGCATTCGTTATCGTCATGTGTATTTTTGTGCAAATGAAATTAGGCCTTATAGTTTTAAGATGAGCAAACGAGTGTTGCATTTCTGCTGCCAAAGTTGCTTCTTAGGACTTGTTTAAAAATGTGTTTAGCAGACTTCGCGTGCGGTGACGTTGCACTTCGAGCTAATCTCCTCTCATCTTATAAACAAAATAAAACGCGATGACACGCGCTTCAGGAAACTTGGCATAAATGTTCATTTCACAATATTTCAACATGTTCGCAAAAAATATGAATAATAACACAAATATTAGTGTTATTATTCATATCTTTGTGAACATTTCGCAATATTTAATGCAAAAACAAACAAAAAATAAAAATAAGCATAATACGGTAAGGCAACACCGTTCGACATTGAACTACCTGTAACGCAGTCGTGTTGGTCGAAAGACATAGTAATGTCTTCAATAGATGGTGCTGACGTCGCCTGAAGGCGTAAAATGTGGAAGAGAAATTCGACATCATAGGCAGTTGTCTCGGTAGCTTAGTTGGCAAAGCGTCTGGTGTACCAGGTTAACCAGGTGTGTTAACCAGGAAGACGCAGGTTCAAACCCTGCCTGAGATCGAAATTTTCTTTCACTAGAAATTTTCTTTATTAGAAAATTCATATCTTTATGTTTTACAAGTTATAAAAGTAAGCAATTTCGAGGCTTTAATTTACAAGCAAGCATACCATGTGACGTTTATTGGCGCTTCGAGGAAATATTGCCGTTTACCGTGACTTTTTTCGCGTTTCTTTTGATAGAATTTACACATATGTTGGAAATGGAATTTATGATCGTAAAATACCTCAATTTTCACTGTGTAATCAAGTCTAATTGTTTTTTATTTTATTTTAACCCCATACTTATAACAAGTTTATTACATAACTTAACTTTATCATAAAAAAAGATTGTTATTAAAAGAAAATTTATGTACCTACCCCATAAAAAAAAATCTCTCGGCAAACGAGCAGGCGAGCTACCTGATGGTAAGAAGTCATCGCTGCCCATGGACATCTGCAAAACCAAAGGAGTTGCAGATTCGTTGCCGTGCCTATAGGGGAAGGATAAAAGGAGAAGGAAGGGGATTGAGGGAGGTATTGGGCCTCCGGCCCTCTCGCTCACCGAACGAAGTGGAGTAGCGAAACGCTACTACTCGAACGTCGGTGTTCTGCGAGAGTGCGGTACTTTCCCGGTCAAGCCGGCCCATTCATGCTGCGAAACAGCGCGCTGTCAGCGTGGCCCTACCACAAAAAAATGCGTTTATAATCACAAAACCTCATATACACTAGACAAACACTCAGACATGGGACAATAATTATGTGTACGCCATAAGTACAAATATTAGTTTTGTACGGGAACCAAACCCCAGAAACTTACAAACTCGGCAACTACGCCAATCATCAGTAGCGCTTTCTTAAACCATTTTTTATAATAAAAGCGATGAAAGCTTAAAAAAACATTTCACCTATCAGCAGAATTCAATTTCAAAACTATCATTTGTTGAGATAATCCTGACAAAGAGATGTAATCAGGTTAAATGGATCATTTGCATTGTCAAATCTTCCATGAAAGACCCGTGACGGTAGATCCGGGCATAAAAACGAAAGAAAAATGTTAGTGTCAAAACTCAGGGTCGTAAATGAGGACCCGGCCGGTATCTGATGGATTTTTTATGGTTCTATTTAGTACTTTTAGTATTAACTAGGTTTGCCACGTTGGTTCGCTTGACTTGAAAAAAGTGTTTTTCTATTTTGAAGTATCTCTGTAGTTTCTTTATCGTCCATCATCACCATCGTTACTTAGTTTAAGGTTTTAAAAAGGAATGTGGAACGCCGGAGGCCCAACCCAATACAAAAATACAATAGACTCCGCATTTTCGACACTTTAGTATACCAAATGTCCATGGGCGGCGATGAATTATCGTCAGGTAGCTCGCCTGCTCGTTTGCCGAGTAGTCCCACAAAAAAAAAATGTTCCATCCCTTATACGCAAAACGTGTGTTAGTATAGAATTTGTATGGCGGCACACTTGACGTCACTTGTTCCTACAGTGCGGTCTCTGTCCAGCGTAAAATATAAATCCATATTGCATAATTTTGAACTGATCTTTATTTTGAGTTTGCTGATTGGCTCTGTACCTATGTGAACTATGTCATGACACTATAAAAATACAAATTCAACAAGCCTATTGTATAAAATACTATATGTCAATTTGTTATTAGGGAATTATAAAGATTTCCAACGAAATTCCTACAGTGTAGCCAGTTAGGCGAAAATAGTTCCAACACAAACTGTCATATACCGCTTTCATTTTAACTGATCGCTTTTACGAGAACATTCGATCGAAATGGATGGGTTTATGCACATTAGGACAATGAATTTATCGGCTAAGTTTAGTGCAGTTAGGCCACACGAGGCAATTACATAGGAACTTACATTGTTGTCATGCTAATATGTTGCATGAAACTGTTTTAACCGTTTGAGTGCCCTGTCTGCCAGTGTGTGTTTTATTTTTAAAGCCTGCATTATTATTGGCGGGTTATAAAGTTATATAGTTTTACGCTGGTTATGTTTACCTAAGGCAATTTTACCAACATATTTTGATGTTGATGTTAATGGAAGATGTTAAGACATTGTGTAGAGTAGACTTGCTCATTTGTCTAACGGTTCCATGTGCGACTGCTACGCTAGAGGCTCTGGGTTCGAATCCCGGGTCGAGTAGAAGGTTTTTCTATTCAATTCGTAGCTTTCGTACCTAGCAGTGTGACAATGTAATGGGTTGATAATGATTCTACACATCTACCTAATCTTTCAAGGAATACAGGCTTGAAGATATGTATGTTATGTGTAGAGTAGTTTGTGGGCGTATAAGAATACTGGCTCATACGTTAGTGCATACGAGTATATGTACTTGGTTTTAAGATACTGCAACACTGCATCTTCGCTCTTTATAGATATGCACGATCTTTTTTAAACTGAAAATATTAAAGGTGGCATGCTAGGTTCTTAAGAAAGTTAAATTTTCAGTACGTACTTCTTAAGAACAGGCAGTCATAATGAATTCATTATCAAGTTATGAGATAGAAATGTCTGTGGGATGCCGTATGGCCTGTTGTCACCATTTAAAGTTTTTAAAACCTGTAAATCCTTCAAATATGTTTCAGATTACGTTCTCATAAGACCAAAATATATGCAAAGGTCAAAATTTCGCGAAATCTATCAGATGGTGGTCTATTTATGACCCGGGCAATGGCCTTTTGACTTGAGAGAAGTAGTTTTTTTTTATATTAATGCCTAACCCTTAATTACCCTATTATTTATAGACACATATGGATAACCTTTTACTTCAGTCTTATGAAAACGATACGGATGTCGCTGAATTAAAGGTGAAAAGTTGCCCATTTTTTTAAATCATGCGTTTTTATATAAAAAAGGGTCCTCTTCATTACCTAAGACTTCGCTAAATAAGATCTAGATTAGAATATGAATGTACCTACTATGTACAATACTATGAAGCATTACTAAGCACGTGAGAACTATACTGACATTAGCCGAGCGTTATCGGGAAGGAATTAATTCAATAACAACATAATAATTAATGTTATGTTTACATCTTATCTTAGTAATATAGGCGTGGTAGAGAGCCAATGGCAATAACATGGAAAATAAACACATGCTGGTGTACATCGGTACTCCTGTACTATTCCTCTACGATGCCTTAGACTCTAGGATATCTAGACATCATTCTAGGTGGAATGGGCGGCGTAAATTATATATGCCAGCTTGCTCTAGGACCTATAAAGGAAGCTGGCTGACTTATACGCCATCGAGTCGAGAATAAACTGGTCACTTTCACACAATTACCAATATACTAAATAAATAAATAAACAATATACTTATGTATTGGTTATTGCAAAAAAATGTTTTGATCGACGTCCTAAGGCAAAATTAGAAGGGACTAGTTAAGTTCATACCAAGGCATAATTTTTGCCGTATTTTTTTTTTGGCAAAGCAAAAATTAGGACCTTTGCATAGACTTTTTTTTATAGGTGATTGATTTTCACATTCAAAATTTGTTTTGAACTGGTGGTGCTATGGTCGAGTGAGCGCAGGATAACGTTTCTGATAGAATTCTTTGCTATTTCCTCAGAAGGAAATTGTATTCCTCCACGGATGAACGCCAAACCGTTTCATTCCCTTTAACGCCTTACAATACAGAACCATTTAAACTTTTTGAAGAATATGTTGTACATTTTGCGTTGAATGTCATTGCGTACATTGGACATACCGTCACACTGGTTTTCCCCGAAAGGTTAGGTAGAGGTGTACTTATTGTTGTACACTTTATTTTTAGCTTCTATATTATGGGGGGGAGCTTATTGCCAGTAACGTGCACAAATCCAAACTACGAGCTGCTACTGAGAATGAATAGCTCTGTTCGACCTGGTAATCGAAAGCAGAATCTGTAGCGTAGCAGTCGCGTTTAAGAACTTCTAGAGGCGGTTCCAAAAAAAAGATTGAACTTAATTTAAGTAAATTAACCGCGTCATTTGTCATCATCATCATCAACCCTTACATTGTCCCAGTGCTGGGCACGGGTCTCCTCTCAGAACGAGAGGGATTAAGCTATAGTCCACCACGCTACCCTTCTGCGGGTTGGCAGACTTCACATGCCATCAAGAAAATCTGGTTGCATGCAGGTTTCCTCACGATGTTTTCCTTCACCGTTTAAGCGCGTGATATTTAATTATGAATACGAAAGAAAAATTAATAACTTCGAAAAGACAGAGAAAGAACTCGAGACCTTTGACTTGGCAGTCCAATGGTCATATCACAAGGCTATCACTGCACTGCGTTATTTGTGCTCGCCCCCAATTACATGGGACCCAAACATACCAGAAAAGTGTGGTTGTACTTTGGTACACTTCTTCCTAACCCTTCGAGGAATACAGGAGTGATGGTATGTTATGTATGCTATACGCGTCATGTATCTAGTGGTCTCTAACTTGAAACGACACCCAAATTATTAGGACCCGTGTTTAAATATAAATCTTTTAAAGACACTTTTGCAAGTGGATATTTTACATTTGTGCCCCTTCTTGCCAATCTAGTCTCGTTCCCTACTACATGGATCCTAAAAAATACCCCCCGAACTGTGTACTACATCAATACACCTCTGCTTATTCAACTTTCGGGGATACAGGAATGTTTAATTCTCGATAGCAAAGTTGGACTGGTGCCCGGAGACTTTTAGTATTCTTTGACATAGAAACTAGGTATTGAAGTGTTGACGAAAATCACGTAAAGCTGAATTCGAAAGGCCCCCAAACTACATGGAAATTTCGCAGGTTGACAAAGCAAACTCGAGTTGCATGAAATTGTAATATAAACATTCAACATAGGGTTAAGCAGAGGTGTACTAATGTACAACTACATTTCGCCAGTATGTTTAGGTCCTATATAATAGGAGGCGAGCCTATTGCCATTAACCGAGCACATATCGAAAATAGAAAAACCCAATAAGACTTAGCTCGTTGGGGATCGAACGATCGACCTCTCCTCATCTCACTCTGTCAGTATACAAAATTTGGTTATGAAGGTATACAGCTATATATAAAACCGTAACTAATTATGAGATCATGAAATTATTTTACGACTTTAACACGGATAATATAAACATGGAGTGGCAAAAACCCATTCTTCGAAGTCAAAACTCCCATAAACAGACCACATAAAAGTTCCTTAACAAAAAGCCTAGTATCGCGTGATACCTAACATAAAACGCTTCGTACTTCGCAGGGTCGTTTGTAAAAATAAAGAGTAAAGTGGGAAATAACCACTTGTAATAAATACATCAAATGATATATATATTTTTTATATTTTAAGGCCGCGTTTATACACTGAATTTAAGTGTGCCTTGAAATTTACAAGCGAGTTTTACGATTTGATTAATGTTCAGAATTATTATAATTGTAGCGTTGGTATACGACCGGTACGTAATGTTAAGGAAATTAGAGAAGCATAATGTTTGCAATATGCAATAAATGTCATAAAACATTTCCAGGATATAATAATAGGACAAACATTGCTTCATTGGCCTATTGGGATTCCAGGTTCCACGTTGACTCAACTTAGACTCCACATAAACGCAACATGGACGCAACTTAGATACCACATCGATCCAACTTAGAAGCAACATAGTCTGAGTTTCGTCTATACGCAACTTAGACGCCACATGTTGCTTCTATGTGGCGTCTAAGTTAGTAAGTCTAAGTAGACCCTACATAGACGCAACTTAGACGCCACATAAACGCAACATAGGCGTAACTTAGATGCCACATCGACCCAACTTAGAAGCAAAATAGTCAAGTTTCGTCTATACGCAACTTAGACGAAACTTAGACGCCACATAGACGCAACGTAGACCCTATATAGACGAAACTTAGAGGCCACATAGACGTACTTAGATGCCACATCGACATAACTTAGAAGCAACATAGTCTAAGTCTCGTTAACACGCAACTAAGACGCCACTTAGACGAAAATTAGATGCAACATAGGGAGTGGACGGAGTTAATAAAATATTTATTCATTTTTAAATTTATAACAGCACAATTTTGTATTGAGAATTAAACAACACATTTTATATAGTCTAGGCGCTTAATCCATTTCATACTATCTAGCCGTAATAACTACCTATTCAACAACAATGACAATGGATGTTATTCCTGAAACTAATTTGTGCAGGTTCCCGATATTAATTTACTCGCTAAATAGCTTTAGCTATCATGTTAAACTCAATACCTGTTATCGGCAACTGTGAAGCTCATTCTATGCTCAACAGTTAAACTTCCTTGAAGCCATTGATGAGCTTATGTAATCAAAAGATCTTCTTATATCTTAGACAACTTCTAACTAGTGTAGTAAGAAACCTGATACCCTTGGAAATTTGCAAAACTATGCTCCATCTTAGATCTTGCTTCTACTTTCAATGGAAAAAAATAGGATCAAACACATTCAAGTAAGTTATACATAAATACCCAATTTACTTAGAAACTCATTTAAAACAGAAGTGAACCTACTTGAATTGGCGAAAGTTATAAACACAATAATTATTTCAAGAACTATAATTTCTCGAGTTTCGCGCAATAATGAACAATACAAAACTTCACGATAAGAAATAATAAGCTGAACGCTTTAATTACCTGACACCACAAAGAAAATTATTCTGTACACGAATTTCAATAAGGACACACTGACAAAAAAGATATGTGATTTGTTTGACGAGCAGTCCGGACCTATTGATTTGAATTAAATAATGAACAATTGATAGAAAGTCAATATAAAGATTAATAAAGAGTTGTTAGTAAATTATTGTGTGTGTATAGTGAACCATAGCAACGATATGAACCAAAAGTAACCCTATTACACCAAGGAGTCGACTAAAAGTAGCCGGTATACTGGAATAATTGGATAATATTGTTTAGTAGCAGAATATTTGGTGAATATTTGGCAATGCGATGCTGGTAGCCAAACAGACAAACACTGAAGCAAAGTTTTTCTACCTCAATAGTATTATGTAATTAACCTTAATTCAAATTACTTATATCTGGTAAGGATACGATAAGACCGCCCATTGTACTTATCTATTATTTACAACATGTACTTGTCATTGTTTTGGTGTACAATAAAGAATATTCTATCTATCTATCTATCTATCTATATCTGTTGCTTACGGTGAATATTAGACGTTGAGATGAAATTAGTTTTTACAGATTTTAACGCATTGTATTGATTTATCACTCCTCCTGTATCCTCGAAGGGTGAGGCAGAGGTACACTTATGAACCTACACCAGTCCGTTTAGGTCCCATGTAAGAGGAGGCTATATATATTATATATAAATAGCCAATAACACTCTGCATGACCTGGGAATTAAACCAAGGACCATAAGCGTACCAGTCACGCTTAAAACAAATCCCAAAGGACCTTTTATTTTAAGTTGTACAACTTACCGTGAAGTGTGTCACAATTCAAAATGTCGCATAAAAATGCAATTTAAAACTGTCACAGTGAGGCGAGAACTGTTTAAACAGTGACAGGAGCATAAAGTATGTATATTAAAGTAGCTTTCTTATCGTGAGACCCTGCATCGGACTTTATATTAAAGAATCTAGAGGATACTTTGGGGGCCTTGAAAAAGTATGACACGTTTTGGCCTTACATACTTTTTTTTAAATTAAGATCTATCGTTCACTTCTTCAAAGCGATGATTCAAGCGCGACTACTAAGCTAGATTCCTGGGTTTGATTACCAGGTCGCGCTAAGTGTTATTGAGTTATTCTATGAATTTCTCGCCCCTTATTACGTGGGATTTAAACATACAGACGAAATGTGGGTGTTCATTAGTACCTAACCCTTTAGGCAATACAGGCGTGATGGTATGTTATGATTATGTAACTGCATTGGTATTGACAATCGAAACTGGCACTTATGATTACTTACATTGTGCACTAGCTAACATAACAGACATTGTCAAAATTTGTGCATACGTATATACATACACAGGTGATTCTATGATAATAAAACAATTACAATCCGCAATTCGGAAACATTCCTTCAATTTTGTTTTTTTAAATTAAAGATTTCCCAGTAAAACCAACCTGGTAATCGGGCACAGGATCGCACGCTCCACAGCTTACGACTTGACCAAAGAGGTGGTTAGGACGGTCGACAATTTTTTTTTATTTGACACCTGTCAAATTATTTTTTCACCTTCAGTCAATTTACACATACATTAAAGCGTTGTCCACATCAGCTTAGTCATACTTTACGTTTACAAAATATTAATGTGACATCTGTTATCAGTTTTTTTTTGTTTTAACTAATGATTGTAAGCACGCACGCATAATTAACTGAATTATTTTCTCGAAAATAAGTTCCATGTTGTTAAGTGTGAATTATTTATGGATTTACCTTGACTTGTTTTAATTGTTCATTGGAATACTTGTTGTATTTTATTCACTACCTACAATTTTTATTCATTATTTATTCACCACAAATTTTATTTATATTGCAATAAAGTCAGTTTATAGGCCAGTGATACGACTGCCAAGTCAATGGTCTCGAGTTCGAATCCAAGGCGAATATATTTCGAATTCATTTTTGAACCCGGTTTTATCTAATACATAAAATAACCTAACATTTAAATTTACTTTTAACAAAAAATCTAAAACCGCCTTCTAAAAATATTAATATAATAATTATGACTAAAATAGTATCTATTATATCGATACAAACCCCAAGGAACTGACTAAATCTACTTTTTTATACAAAGTGGGAAAACTAAAACTAGCATTATTGTTTTTTGAAAATAGAATCCTAAGATCAAATAAAAAGTTAAGATGGAACTTTGCGAACAAAGAAGTGAGGCCGGCCAAAACTACGCCTTGCCGTTTACAAACACAATTACACGCACACAAGTATACCGAAACTACGCCTTATCTGTCTCTATCTTGTCGGTCGACAAGGTAAGTTGTAGTTTCGGTATACGTGCGTGCGTGTCATTGTGTTTGCACACAGCAAGGCGTAGTTTAGCTGTCCTCACTTCTTTGTTCGCAAAATTCCATCTTAACTTTTTATTTGATCTGATATAGAATCATATTTCTCAGCTAAACGCCTAGCTAATATAAAATTAATCGTACAAGATTGCGATAAAGCACAGCAATGACTTTAAGTGGTCTAATAATAGCGTAACAAAGCGTTATTACTATCAACAAAATTAATGTTTAGTGAAATAGCGCTGAATTATGAAGTAATGAATATTATTCATGATTTCATTACACCGCTCGTAATACAGTTTAAGATGTTTATGGATATACTAATTTTGGACATTTACCAGAACTTAAAAACAAGCCGTGCTCCACGGCGTTACACGCTGACTGAACTTTAAATAGCATATAAACCTTCCTTCAGAATGATGCTCTCAATTAAAAAAAAAAACAAATCTGACTGGTGATATAAGATTTGTGCAAAAAAAAATACAAATAAACGGACTCTTTATTATTAGCACCTAAAATAAAAAAATAAAAATTAAATTTGGTACCAAAAATATAGCTACTTCTTACGGATCTTATCGCGATATTTTGATTAAATACAATTATATTTGGCTGAACAGAGGCATTTAAATTACATTAGGTATTCATGTTATTATATACCGACGGTTCGAAAAATTTACAGCATCCATGAGGTCATTAATAGACTAGACAGATCTAGAAATATACGCGTGATAGAGAAAATAAAGCAGGTTGAGAAAACAAGTAAAAAATACTCCAGTTTCAAATATGGTCAGTATTGAACTTTGAAAAGATTGAATAGGTATGCTAAAAAAAGTTGGAACACATACCAAACTTTCACAATTATTCATACTAATTGAAACAAACAACTGGCGGCTTCCGCAACGGCTAGATACTGGCGTAACAACCGGATCCACTTCCAGAAAGATCCAGTTTAAAATTCACGAATGGGAACGAAGATCTGCATATCCTACTTTTGTTTGGTTGCAATGTATGTGCATGCGATTTGTGTATGTAATGGCATACACATCGTTCTTCGTGCTTTGGAATAGTGTTCGGAAATACAGATGATTGATAGCGATTTAATGGGTGCTTTGAATTAATTGTACTAGAATTGACTGCCTCATTAGTCTAGTGGTCCTAAGCGCGAATGCTACGCTAGACGTCCTGGGTTGGATCTCCAGGTCGAGCAAAGTATTATTGGGTTTTCTATGAAATTCACAGTAGCGGCTCAGAGTTTAGATTTGTGTCCGGTTAATGGCAATAGGTTCGCCCCCTATTACATGGGACCTAAACATAACGGCGAAATGTGGGTGTACATTAGTACACCTCTGCCTAACCCTTCGGGGAATACAGGCGTGATGGTATGTTATGTTGATTAAGGAGAACTTTATACTTTAAGCTTAACGTAGTTTTGTCTAAATGAATTGAAAGCCTATTGATGACCATTAAACTGCCAAGTTAAAGGTCTCGAGTTCGAATCCAAGGCACGCACCTCTGACTTTTCCAAGTCGTGTGCGCATTAATAAATAATTAATTATCACGAGCTTAGACGGTGAAGGAAAACATCGTGAAGAAACCAACAGTCTGAATACTGTTACTTTGCGTCGATATCCTGTGGGAGGTTGGTAGTTCCCCAGTCGTGTCGACCCATTCAAGATGGCATGTAGATATCTGTTGGGTCCAGGACTCTATCTAATTGTGTAAGGGAATACCTGGACTATATAAATGAAAGTTTAGTGGACTTGATACTATTATGCGAGTAATACAATAAAATAACAAGGTAAATCGCGCGACGCGTACAATGGTAATGAATTTTGTCGTGGTAGGGCCACGCTGTTCGCAGCATGAATGGGCTGGCTTGCCCGGGGAAGTACCACACTCTTGCAGAAGACCGACGTCCGAGTAGTAGCGTTTAGTTACTGCGCTTCGTTCGGTGAGCGAGAGGGCCGGAGGCCCAATTCCTCCCCCAATCCCCTTCTCCTTTTCTCCTTCCCCTCCCTTTCCCTAAATAGGCTCGGCAACGCATCTGCAACTCCTTTGGTTTTGCAGATGTCCATGGGCGGCGATGACTACTTACCATCAGGTAGCTCGCCTGCTCGTTTGCCGAGTTATACCATAAAAAAAAAATGGTTTCGGACCGTAGTCGCTGACCGAGTGAGTTGTATGTGCTGGCGCGTCACAAAGCGCGACAGCTGACCGTCGATGATGCCTGAGCCTCTCCTCCCTCAGGCACTGCGTGCTCCGCCATCGCCCACGCTAGTTTGTCGTGAACAATACCCTAGCGAGACACTAATACTACTAATACTCGTGAATAAGGAAGGTTATTACCGTTAAGCTTAAAGTAATTAAATACGCTCACCAATCAATCTGCAAGATAAGCATACCTATTCTTAATCTTAATACCTTATTGCCCGAATAATTCACCAGTAGAGAATCCCATTTTGCTCCAAGTACGATTTGCCATTTTTTTAACATAAAATAAAAGAGCATTAATTGGCTTACTAATAAAAAGTTTACGAGTATTAAGTTATTTAAAACCGACGTTAAAAGTATGTAATTTCTTGGCTTAACTATGATTTATATCTAAGAGTAATTGAAAAGAAAGGAATTGGAGTACTTTTGTTTTGGTCAGCTCTCAAGCCATGATTTCCTATTTTTATATCTCAAGGAATACGAGCAAAGTGCTGTGGGTAAATAAGAAATAATAGAGTTGAATTTAACAGTAGCTTTGGCACTGGTTGAATGCTTTTTGTTATTTTCATATAGCAAAACTTTTTAAACAAACCTATGTTCAAAGTTAAGTACGATGTCGAGAGGTTGCTTTCTATAAATTATACACCTTTCTATTTTACTTCTAGCTACCTCATTGGCCAAGTGGTCCTCAACTGCGGCTGCTGAGAATGAGGTCCTGGGTTCAAGTCCCAAAATGAGCAAAGCTTGTTTATTATTAAGGTGGTCACAAATGTTCAATTAAGTTATGATTTTTTATTAAAATATTAGTTCCATTTGATGACAATCATCAATCAACAATGATTTAGTTGATGGCATTAGTTAAAATTGGAACAGTTTTTATATTGTTATAGCTTGAATTAGATAGTCAATGTCTTTAATTTTTTTTTAATAATATGAACGCTCACTAGAACAAGTTATTTATTATAAATTTTGTTTAATTCGCTAAATAACTGTTTTAGAATTCAGTTCACTTCATTCGAAACTAATTTCAGAAATTGAATGTATGAACTGAACTAACACAATAAATAACCTAACTTAATAAATAGTTACCAAAGCACACTAAGTTTTAAACGAACTTGATCGTAGCACCCCGCTACGCCGTAGCCGGCTACGAGTACTACGGATGCTACGGAAGCTACAAACGGTGAACAATTTTGTTATTACTTAACAGTATTGGTTTACGCTAATGGACGTGAAATCAGTTCCTTCAAAGTATTTTGAACCAAATATTTAATTTCTTTGGCGTCCAGATTAATAGCGTCACTGCCGGATTTCACTTATAAACATAAAATCTTGTAGTATTTATAGATAGAAAAGGTGGAATTCAAGCATTTTTTTAAAGTTTGTTTTTATTTATTCGGAATTCAATACTGTTACGCCGAGTAACTAATAGAAAAACGTGGATAGGCCACGAAGGTTCTAGATCCGTCATAGAAGCACGTCGAAACATAAAAGAATGTACCCGACTGCACCGCGCGCAAATAATAACCGTTCAAGGCCAAGGTCACGGGTCAACGCCCGGAAACAATAGGCGGTTAGGTACCTACACGATATTTATCGACTTATCGCGACCATTCGACTCTGGAATCTTCATTGCGCGTATAAATACCGGTCGTGAGGGCTAGGCAGAGTAGTCTTGTGTTGGAAGCGAACAAGTGAAGATCGAAGTGAGTTAACAAGTGATTAATTGTGCGATATTGTTGAGTGTAGTGTACAACTATAGTGACGTTGTGGTGATTTATTGTTGTGTTTTAGTGTATTTAATTAAAGTGTTTGTTTGTTTATTGGTAAATTGGTGTTAATTAATTTATCCCGAACCCCAGCTCGTAACAATTTGGTGTCAGAAGTAGTGGGATAAATTATGCCAGTTTTACCCAAGGAAGACACTGACGGTATTCGTACCAGAAGTCAGCGGCAGCAGGAGATGGACCAGAGACGTTCTGGAGATTCTCCACCACAACCTATGGTCCGCCAGCAACCGCTGGAAGAACCAGCCGCTAGCCCGTCTGGAGCTGCTCCTGCACCAGGACCTGATATGGCGGCCTTGATGCTTATGCTACAGGAGCAGGCCCGTCAACTGCACGAGCAACTGCAGAAGGATAAGGAGGAGCAGGCACGTCGCGAAGCGGAGCAGGCACGCCTTCTGCGGGAGCAGCTGCAGCAGGATAAAGAGGAGCAGGCCCGCCGACAGGAGGAGCAGGCCCGCCGGCAGGAGGAGCAGGCCCGCCGGCAGGAGGAGCAGGCCCGCCGGCAGGAGGAGCAAACGCGACAGTTGCAGGAGCAGATACAGAGTGCTAAAAATGACCAAATGCTCCTTATGAAGGACATTCACGCTACATTTAGCAAGGAGCTCAAGGTGATGAAAGAGCAGGTTGAGCAGCATGACAGTTGGATTTCTGAATTAAAATTTAAGATGGCTGAGATGAGGAAGACTTTAGACGACCTTAAGGCGAGGAACAGATCTGTGGTTGAACCTCCAAGATATGAGTTTAAACTGCCACCATTCGACGGAACATCATCGTGGTCAGCTTATAAAGTTCAGCTGGAAGCTGTTAAGAACGCAAACGGGTGGACGAAAGAACAGACTATGACTGCTCTTATTTTAGGTCTCCGCGATCAAGCCTTAATCGTTTTAGAGGTTCTTGGGAAGGACGTGACCTACGAGCGGCTGGTTGAGATCTTGGAGTCAAGATACGGTGACACACACCTGGAGCATGTGTATCGGGCTCAGTTGAAGCATCGTGTGCAAGGCAGTGATGAGACCTTACAGCAGTGGTCCCTGGAAGTTGAGAAACTAGTTAGAAAAGCGTACCAGTCTGACCCTACGCTTATTGACGTTTGTCTGATGGTTGCGTTCGTCGATGGAATAAGAGATGTGGACGTAAGAGCCGCTGTGAGACTAGGGCACCACAAGACCTTGAAGGACGCCTTAGCTCATGCCTTGGAGGTGGAGGCAGCAAGACTCGACTATGGAGCCTACCGAGTTAAGGAGATCGAGGAAGAAGTTAAGTGCTACGCCTGTGGAAAAACGGGACACCTTCAAGCTAGTTGTTGCAAACGTCGTATATGGAAGGAGGACCAATCTAACGAAGAAACGAAGTGTGTGGCAGCTCCTAGATGTTACATCTGTGGAGAAAAGGGTCATCTCCGAATGAGTTGCCCGGAGCGAAGAGGATCCAGTGGAAGGTTTCCGAGCAGACCTGGTTTTGAAAATTGGAGGAAGAATAAAAACTGCGCCAATTCTGATGTTGGGCACGAAGTCACTGTAAGTACTTGTGAAGTACCTGTGAAGATTTTAAGGGCAGATATGAGTGTTGTAGAAAAAGGAAGTTCTGAGCATGTCAGGCAATCAGACCAACAAACATCTGAGAGAATGAAGACCCGCTACGACCGCAAGATGAACTTCAAGAGCTTCTACCAAGGTTCACTAGTGTGGCTACATAACCCAGTGCGCAGCAAAGGAAAGTCACCTAAGTTACAAGCAAAATGGGACGGTCCTTACAGAGTAGTAACTAAGATTAACGATGTCACCTACCGTATACAAAAAGGACCAAGAGGTGCCCCGAAGATCGTTCATGTGGATCGTTTAGCGCGGTATCATGGATCTAATGATGCTCGGGACGAGCATGTCTTAGGAGGGGGCAGTGTTACGCCGAGTAACTAATAGAAAAACGTGGATAGGCCACGAAGGTTCTAGATCCGTCATAGAAGCACGTCGAAACATAAAAGAATGTACCCGACTGCACCGCGCGCAAATAATAACCGTTCAAGGCCAAGGTCACGGGTCAACGCCCGGAAACAATAGGCGGTTAGGTACCTACACGATATTTATCGACTTATCGCGACCATTCGACTCTGGAATCTTCATTGCGCGTATAAATACCGGTCGTGAGGGCTAGGCAGAGTAGTCTTGTGTTGGAAGCGAACAAGTGAAGATCGAAGTGAGTTAACAAGTGATTAATTGTGCGATATTGTTGAGTGTAGTGTACAACTATAGTGACGTTGTGGTGATTTATTGTTGTGTTTTAGTGTATTTAATTAAAGTGTTTGTTTGTTTATTGGTAAATTGGTGTTAATTAATTTATCCCGAACCCCAGCTCGTAACAATACTATATATACTACAAATTTTAGTAAATTTGTAGTGTTTGTGTTATTTGTAGGAGCAGCAAATTAATAATCTTAAAAGATAGATAGTAACATATTAGATCAAAGTACCTGAGTCTCAAAAGAACTTTATGTTCCTTCAACCCTCCAATGTTGAGTATATTGGTAATGTATAGAACTAAAATAGCACATTTAATCTATCCGTATGTTAGATCTAGGACTGAGATGGATAGGATATATTCCTCCACGCTGGCAGACTCTATCGACCGGAGTCAATAAAAATAATATTTAAATACTATAATAATTATGCAAAAACGATAATCTCAATTTTCCTTATTCAAAAATCACCTTCCCTTACTAGTTTAATATTTAAAATTGTAATTGCAATCATGACAACAGTGAATTGTCGGATAAATTAAATTAACCCTTATAAAGCTGTGAAACACGAGGCAATTAGGTCGAAACGGCCGAGCAATTTGGGTTTAGAATTAAAATATCACGACACTCCGTAGGATCTCGACCCATCTCACCGACTTTTTTCTAAGCGCAGTGGCCTGGCTTAAATTTTAATTATGCTGTGTGTTTTAATGAACAAAAGAAATGTAAAGTGACGTCGGCAAAAAATGTTGTTGACATCAAAATGTTTGTTGGAATGTGTGCACAGAGATTACTTTGTAGGATTATGTTCTTTTTGCACGCTGCAGTGGACGGGATAAATTTTAAAATTGATTAAAAAAATATTGTTTTAAGACATAGGACTATGCTGACATCTGTGTGCGCAAAGATTAACAATAGCCAATGAGAGATAATTTTTAGTTCGAGATTGGGTGAGTGGATTATAATGTATTATCTATAGTTATAACAAATAGTAGTAGGTATAGTTGCAAACATTAAAAGGTACTAATTTATCCTTAGCTACTTTCGAAATATTTGTCTATCAGTTTCGTGATCATATAATGGTTTACCCTTAAGAGGAGTTCACTGCCCATCATTTAGACTTAACCCTTGTTACACACCCTTTAAAAAACCTTACGAAGTAATTTAAAAACGGCCCGCTTTTATCCAGTACTTTAACCCAAAAATACTTGAGTCATTAGACCGATATATCGCAGAGATTGAGTTTCGTCCAACGCTGCGGGGCAAGTAAAAACTTGTCCGTGGGCCGAGGTGCCCAAGGAATTAATTGGGTTTCGACCCAACCCTTGTATATGTGTGCTCGACAAAATTCGACCCTAGCTTGTCCGCCTAATTTCATTCTGACTGTCCTATACTTTTTAAATACCTTAGCGTATTTTTTAAGAATAGCGTTTATTTTTTGTGATATTTTAATTCGTTCGTTCCGGGAAAACAGAGAAAAATAAATTATATTTATACAGATATATTTAGATAATTAAAATGGAGTTTTTATACAATACATGCAAAATAATGATATTGCAATAATTTTATTAAGTTGCACATATTTTTATCTGTTTTTTTTTTGTAAATTACCTACAGCAAAAAATCTGATTACGATACATATCTGTTAAAATGTAGTTTTTATACAATAGATGTAAAATAATGAGATTGCAATTATTTTATTAAGTTGCACATATTTTTCTCTGATTTTTTTTTTGTAAATTACCTACAGCAAAAAATCTGATTAAGTAAGTTTAATTTCGAAGCTCTACTTAAAATATGAACAACATTTTCGTCTCGGATTCCATTTCTATTTACACTATATTATTCCGCGGGCTCTCTAAGAACCTTAATAGCTGCAAAATTCTGAGTAGGTCTGCCTAAAGACCGTGAGCCGACCCTTTGCAAAAATCCTACTATTTTCCTGCGGAAATTACGTCAACATTTTCCTTCACCCGTATTAGAAAAAAAGCTTAGGGAGTACATTTCTTTGTGGATTTTTAAGGTTCTGTAATGTAGTGATTAAAACAGGATTTTTCAAGACTATTCGTATCGCCGGCTCCTCAAGAATTAGTTTAAAAAAATTATTAAAAAACAACAGAGTCTAGTTGCTCTAAAGAAATTTGCTATTTCGAAAAACTGATCTTGAAGGCCACCTACTGTGTAACACTTTATACCAAATATATATCGAGCCTTGAACTCATATTAAATGTATAGAAGAAAGAGTTCAAGGTACACATTTTTATTTTAGGTGACACACACTTCGCTGGTTTTTTACTCCAGTAAATATTGGAGGGGGTTCAAATATTTTATCGCGGCCACGCACAAACAGTGTTGAAAGCATTACACTGTAAGATACACGAACATGGAACGTGATGTCTTTATAACAAGCTTATTGTTTTTTGGAGAGGGCGAAGGGGAGGGTTTGAAAATATTTGATACGTATGATCGTACGCGTTACTTGTATTTTACAAACTACCATTCTTTTTTGCGGGGTCATGATTTATAAGGCATAGTTTCAACTACTTAAAGATGACAACCATACCAAAAAGTTTGTAAAACAATTAAATACTTGACTAGAATTTTAGAATTCCAAAACTACAAACAAATTGATACAACTGGCCAAATACATCGAGTTTGAATTTAGAATACACTAAAATTAGAACTCACCAATGAAACTATACAATACATTTGGTTAGGCGCCGGACCCAAGTCCGCGCGGGCTATTGATAACTACGATCGCAACACGATGAATTTTTGATTTGTGGCTAGCCGCAGCCTAGTTTCATTTACGACTATGTGAACACGTCTGATATTTATTTCAGGTAATAATTTATAGAAAGAAGTAAAATGGCCATTTTATGATACTAGGGTATGAGAAATTGGATACCCAAGGCGCAAAAAACTAAAGAATGCTAATAAAACAGTTGGTACGTACCATTATAATATTCAACGGTGGAGTAAATAATTAGCAAGCAAAAGTCGTAATCTAAGTTAACCTCAACTAAGTCATTCGAATGCTGCAGTTTTTGTGCGATAGTGGTCCCATAATGCAAATGTTTATGTATCGCGCGTTTGTTGACTAAACTAAACAATGCTGGAGTTAAATCTGTGGAAATTGTCATTCAAATTTATATTTCCGACGCCATTTTGATAGCTCAATAGTGCTTCGAAATTTGAAATTGAATTTATAATCCGGTGTTGATATTAGTATTTATCAAAAAGGAAATAGTTTTTGGACTTTAATCGTGTCAACTCTCAGAATGAGAGTGTTTACCTCATTCTGAGAGTTGACACGTGTCCAGCTGCGGATCGTAAATGGGTTGATGATGGTGATGATGATGATAACGACGCTTCATGCAATATTATACGGTTTTCCCTTGGACTCCAATCTTTACAACTCCAATCATTTCATTTATACATTTTTTCCCACTCTCGTTTAAGTTAATTCATTTCAATCAAAGCCTTTCACCTCGCAGACTGAAATTTAACTGGAAAATAACGTTCCTACACGGTAACGGTTATGAAAACGGGCAGGAAATTGAAATGGGCGTACCGTTGAATATTGGCGGGCGGGTTTCACCGGCTTCCAATAATTCGCAGGATGTTGTCTGAAAGACGGCAGACTGTTCCATAACAGCTCGATTGCTATGAGAGGATAAAATAAAACTTCTGCAACACTATGGGATAAAAAGAGATAGATAAATAATCCTAGTAAGGTTGGTAAGGTCTAAGATTGCCTGGAAGAAATAGCAGATAGCGATAAGGCCATCCATTGTATGTTATAAACTGCATTTGTGTCCTGTCTTTTGTATTTGGTCTTGGTGTACAATAAAGTATAATATAATAAATAAATAAATAAGGTCTAAATAAATCACCGACAATAAATCACGGAGAAAATAATTAGCGCAATGTGTGCTGTTAAGTGTATAACACTAAAAAACAAAAAATCTAGTGCCAAATAAAAAAATAAAAATCTTTCCAGATAAATTACAACTCTAGATAAATATGAGAGCGGCGATCATTCGAATAATGGGCGGCATTTAGCAATTACATTTAATTTCCTTTTGGCTAACACTACACACACTGTATTTTTACTAATTAATGTTAAGTACAAAATTAATTAATTAAACGAACTTACCTTAAGTGAAGTATCATTACTATTTTATGAAAGGCGATCTGAAATATAATGAATACCATAGACTAACGAATGAGATATCTACTACTCTGTAATTAATAATTATATTTGAAATCATACTCAAATGCTATATTACTCTGATGTTTTCTTCACATTTGAAATTTGATGAACAATACGCATGGTATATAGTTATACCATCACGCCTATATTCCTTGAAGGGTAAGGCAGAGGTGTACTAATGTACACCTACACTTCGCCGGTATGTTTAGGTCCCATGTTATTTATTACATGGCGGGGACGAGCCTACTGCCACTAATCGGCCACAAATCCAGATTTCGAGTTGCTACTGAGAATTAAATAGAAAAACCCAATAAGACTTTGTTGGACCTGGGAATAGAACCCAGAACCTCTAGCGTAGCAGTCGCGCTTGGAACCATTAGACTAATGAGGCGGTCTAAGTATTAATACCAGAATACAGAACAAAATCTATTTGATTAAATGAAATACGTTCGCTTCGATTTTAAAATTTCAGGACATGCATTTTCTTCGCAAAAGAATCTATTATAACAAATAGCCTCTTAGGGTTTGCCTGGCAATGTTGTTACGTATACTTTGCCGCTGTAATGGCGGCTTTGAACCGCCAGACGACGCTTCAGGTTATAGACACAATTGATTTTTACTTTGGAAAATAAAGGCCAAATGTGAATAAATAAGCTGGATAAAGAGTACTTATTGTATCAATAATCAAGTGGTTATAGTTGCTGAGAGTAATGACCTAGATAAAATATCCAGGTAGAGTAAAATGTTAGGGTTTTCTATGAAATTATTAAGTGGCAGAGGCGTGATGGTGTTTTTGTATTGATACACTTAGAGAATACTCCGGGCATAATTACATACAAATATTTATGAAAATTAAAAAATATATATTCTTCATTCAGTTGCAAAGGATTACAAAAAACTCTCAACATGTTTTTTATTGAAAGGCGCATAAATATATACTTCTATACTAATAAAGTTTGTGAGTTTGTGACGTTGTAGGGGGTAATATCTAGATCTACTGAACCAATTTTGAAATTTCTTTCACCAATAGGAAGTTACATTATGACTGAGTGACATAGGTTATATATATTCTCCCGAAAAATGAAAAGAAATGTATATTTCATGCGAGCGAAGTCGCGGGCGGAAAGTTATATACTTACAATATAATGAGAAGTACAAAAATCATAAAGTTACGTTAAATTAATAAAAATGTCCGTCATTTAAATAGTCAGCAACATCACAAGTTTCTTCATGTTTTTATTGAAAATATTCAAATCTTTGTATGCCTTTGGCCTTTGTTGTATAATTTTGGGGCCATGCAGAATGGCACTCTAACACATGAGAGCGGTTTTAGCGATACGTAAACGAAATCTCCGATTGTCACTTTGACCTTTTTTTTTATGGGATAACTCGGCAAACGAGCGGACGAGCTACCTGTTGGTAAGTAGTCATCGCCGCCCATGGACATCTGCAAAACCAAAGGAGTTGCAGATGCGTTGCCGAGCCTATTTAGGGAAAGGGAGGAGAAGGAGAAAAGGAGAAGGAAGGGGATTGGGGGAGGAATTGGGCCTCCGGCCCTCTCGCTCACCGAACGAAGCGCAGTAACGAAACGCTACTACTCGGACGTCGGTCTTCTGCGAGAGTGTGGTACTTCCCCGGTCAAGCCGGGGCCACAACAAAACCTTTTTCAGAACCATCTAAAGACTTCGGAAAAAGAAAAATTAACTGCGATTCTCTTACAATTCCAGACAGAACAGACGCTCGTCCTAAATAACTGTAAAATAAACGTTTTTTTCCATTAATTTACCTGTAAACTGTCACGTTGTAATTAGGCGCCTTTCTAGCAAAATGGCGTTTCAATAATAATTAAGGAATTCTTTCCGGAAGGTCAATTAGTGATGGCTTGATCAAAAACAACGTGAAAAGAATACAAATTGAAACAATAGGAGACAGGATAATTATCTTGAAATTAAAAGCTTTTAGACCAGACGATATTAATACTGTCTTTGTTTAGCATTGTTAAGAATATTACATAGATATGATAGATGTCTAAATACTTTATATCTCAATGAGTATATGCCTCTTCGACCAGAACTGTGATTTAGTACGGACGTGTGTCAAACATTTAATTATTTATTTTATTGCATTAATTCTGTTCAAACTAATTACGACCGTATAGTCTTGATAATAGTGCATAATTTCGAAGTGTTGAATTGACTCTGTGTCCGTCGTAAGCAAGGTGTGAACGAGCCTACTACCGCGCGCTGCCTTTTACTTGCGAGAACAGTAGTCCTCGCATAATTGCTATCCCGCTTGCGCCTGCGACGCGGACTCATAACCTACGTCATCGCAGGACTGAGCGGACCAAGATTGCTCGCTGGGAAAGAATACCACGCATGTGACGGTGATTCGCAACAAGATTATTGCAGTTACTAAAACTCCACTAAAAACATGCCGCTAAAACGAACGCCGCCGCCGCATTCGCCGGTCTCACCTGTTATTAAAGAACTTGGAACACTCACTGTAGGTAACCCGACTATTTCTCTGTCTGGTTCTGCCCCAAATCTGAGTTGTACTGAGGTAGGAATCGTCACAACACGTTCTAAGCGCAAGCGAGATGACGATATGTCTTCTTTTATGCAGGAGATACGCAATTTGTTACAGTCATCGAACACTCAATCAGAAAGTAAGTTTCTGGCACTACAAAATTCAATAGCAGAAATAATAGCACAGAACTCCGAAATAAAAAATTCCCTAACGTTCGTCTCTCGGCAGTACGATGAGCTGAAGGTTAAAATTGATAATCTTGAAAGAGAACGTAAATCAGAACATAACTATATAACTCAGCTTGAGGAAAAAGTAGAAAATTTAGAGCGAACGCTTTGTCTCACAAAAATGGAAGTAAGAAACATACCAAAGAAGGAAGGCGAAAACAAAGATGATCTTCGTCAGATGATTACGGAAACAGCCAGCGTTCTGGACATCACGCTCGAACGTTCGGATATCAAGGATATTTTTCGCCTAAACAAAAAGGATGGAACACCGTCTATTATTGTTGATTTCGGCTCGGTTACTACTAAAGAAAATGTTCTAGATAAAGTTCGCCAATACAACCGCAACAATAAACAAGATAAGCTGAACACAGGTCACATTAAACTAAAAGGTGAGAAAAAACCAATTTATGTATCTGAGTGTTTGACGCCGAAGGCTCAACGCCTATTTTACCTCGCTCGCAAATTTGCTTATGATAATAGCTTTAAATTCTGCTGGACCTCATACGGTAAAGTTTTCCTGCGGCAAAATGAGGGGAAGAAACACATAATGGTTAAAAGCGAAGCAGACCTTAAGTCTAATTTAGAACAATGACTAAGCAAAACGGCATGGTTCTTAAAACATTTGTTAAGTTTAATTTTAATGTCTTTCTATATAAACTTGCTTATTAACTGTTATACACATAAACCTTTTTCAAATAAACTACAAAACTACTATCCTAAATACACACACCAATACACATCACAACCATATCTCAAAATATTAAAAAAAAAACCTAATCTACACACAAACATCCAGTCTTTGCTCGGGTTTGGTAAAGTGTTAAGTCTCACTTCTAGGTCATCTAAAGCTATGCGGGTTAAAAGAATACACCCCTATTTGTATCAAAGTTTTATTTACGTTTTTAAATGGCTAATGAGGACATCTTAGCACATATCGATGATATCACATTAGCAACTTCTTATAATTGTGATACTGACACTTGTAACGCAATTGTCAATAACAAAATTGCGTCTCACAAAATATTAACCCAAAATATCCGGAGCATATATAAAAATTTTGACTGCTTCCAGGCCCAATTAGCAAGGTTAGCATTTGAAATAGATATCTTAATTCTAACGGAGTGTTGGCTCAATGACGCTAAACCAATCCCTATACTAGAAAATTATGCCACCTACTCTTCAAAAAAGAGCCTCAATCAAAACGATGGTATTGTAATTTATGTAAAAAATCATATTCATTGCACAGTTGAGGAACCGGAACCATCAGGTGCCAACTTCCTTTTATTAAAAGTTGATTCAGATGTTTGTATTGTGGCAGTATATAGGTCCCCCTCAATATACCGTATTGACAGTTTCCTTAACTCCCTCGAAAATATAATAAGCAAACTAAAAGTGAAAAATATTATTCTGATGGGCGACATTAACATTGACATTAAAGCAAACAATTCTGACAGGAATAGTGCACCTTACCTCAATCTGACTGCAGAATTGGGCCTCCTGCCTGGTCATACACATCCAACAAGATTGCATAACTGCCTCGATCATATAATGATCAATACCTCACATTATGCAACAGTTATCGTAATAGACTCCACAGTTAGTGACCATGCCTCTGTATTGTTATGCCTAAATAACGAACCCTGTAAAATAAAAACACCCAAAACCACTACAAGAATCAACATTGAATCTACTGTCGAATACTTAAAAGATACCGATTTCTCTTTTATAACAAATGACACTGATGCGAATGAGGCAGCAACACTTTTTGTCCAGTGTTTGATGGCTGCAGTCTTACTACACTCAAAAGTAATTAATGTGCCTAATCGTAAAGTAATACTCAAACCGTGGTTAACTCCAGGTCTATTACGATGCATCAGACACAGAGACAAACTGCATAAAAAGTATTTAAAAGACCCAGGAAACTCAGTTTCAGAGATTTCATATAAGAGATATCGTAATCACTGTAATTCGTTACTTCGAAAATTAAAAAATAATCACGAAAAGTCAGCGTTAAAAGCGTCACAAAGCACCAAAGAAACCTGGAACATCGTTAAGTCAATTACAAACCAAAGCAAGCAAAAATCATCAGCTGACAAATTATTATCTAGTACAAATGAGGACTCAAATGTGATAGAGGACATAAATAGGTATTTTTCTAACATCGGTAGCCAACTTGCAGTCTCCGTCATCCAGAACCGTAAAGGTCAAACTAGATCAAACAAATTTAATACACCACCTGTTCTTAATTCTATCGTTCTTCTCCCCCCTGATGAGGCTGAAATAGAATCTATAATAAACACCTTAAAATCAGACTGTGCCACGGGGTGGGATTCTATTTCGGCAAAACTGCTTAAAACTGGTAAAACCATTTTAATTCCTCATATAACTAAGCTCATGCAAATATGTTTCGAACAGGGAGTTTTTCCTCGAGTGTTTAAAAAATCACTTATCACGCCAGTTCACAAGGGAGGGAAGCAGAATGACGTCAGGAACTACAGACCCATATCAGTCTTACCAGCACTATCAAAATTATTAGAAAAACTTCTAAATACTAGGCTCATTAAGTTCTTAGAACGGAATAATACGCTATCGGATGCTCAATTTGGCTTTAGGTCTGGTAAAAGCACTGAAGACGCAGTAAATCAACTCGTTGATTATATTACAGACAAAGTTGATGCTAAAAAGAAATGCATAGGTGTTTTTCTGGACCTCGCCAAGGCCTTTGACACGGTCTGTATTCCTACCCTTGTGAAAAAGCTTGACCACGTGGGGATACGGGGAGAGGCTCTCAGCATATTTACCGATTTTCTGAACGATAGGACACAAAAAGTAAAAATTGGTCAAGTTATTAGTAACGAAGCCAATGTCACATATGGTGTTCCACAAGGAAGCTCCCTCTCCCCGAGTCTCTTCCTGATATATGTAAACGATTTGCTCGAACAACACTTAAGTATGGGTAGAATATTCAGCTATGCTGACGACACAGCACTCATATTTCATGGAGAGACTTGGGAAGAAGTGCAGCACACAGCTGAGTTGGGTCTACATAAAGTCAGCCAGTGGCTGGAAAGTAATCTGCTTACCCTTAATATCGCTAAGACGTCATATTTGCAGTTCTCATTCGCCAAAACTCGACCCGTGGCAATAAGCCTTAAAGCCCACTCTTGTGATCGTGCCGACAATGGGGCCATTTGCACGTGTCCTACTATTTCCCAAAAACCAATAGTAAAATATTTAGGCATAGTCCTTGACGACAGACTAAGTTGGCGGCCGCATGTGGAAATAATGACCTGCCGTGTCAGGAAACTCGTTTGGGCATTTAAAAAACTCCGACATGTGGCCGACTTTAGCCTTCTACGCACAGTTTATTTATCGCTAGCTCAGTCAATAATTAGGTATTGTATTACGGTATGGGGTGGTGCCGGTAAAACCATTATGATTAAACTGGAAAGAGCGCAAAGATCACTGCTCAAAGTCATGACCTTCAAGCCATATCGGTTCCCAACCACAAACCTGTATCAAAATTGTAAAGTACTCACAGTGAGACAATTATACCTTCTCAGCCTAACATGCAAGCAACACCAAAGAACACCTGCAAACCATAACAACAAAAGTAAACGCACTATCACTAATGTCTGCAATATGGTAAATTGTAAGACTGCTTCAGCTAGACGACAGCATCATTTTCTTTCCGCGTATATCTATAATAAGATAAACAAGGCTCTTCTTATTAATCCCTTATCAAGTATGGAGACTAAAAGGAAAGTAAACACCTGGCTACACTCATTGGATTACATACAAACCGAAAACTTATTATTATAATCTGTATTACAACCAGGACCCACAAAGTTAAAAAAAAAAAAAAAACATACATCCAAACGCATGCACAATCAGGTACACACACGCACACATCGTACACACACACATACACACGTGCACACACACACATATACACACGTGCACACACACACTCGCACACACATGCACACACACACTTACAGTAAGGATTGTATGATTTCATGTTTGTATTTTTATTGCATAAATTGTAATGTAATTTAATGGGAGAAGACACTGATTCCTGTAACACAGGTTACCACCTAGCTCAGGAATCAGGGCTTCATTGTAATAATGTAACGCCGTTTTTATGTCAATAAAAAATTTATTTATTTATTTGTACAGGGTAAATATGAAATCGTAAGCACTTTTCAGGCTAATTGTCAATTAGGCTAATTATGGCTTATATTTTACTTTATTATCAAAATAAGTGGTTGACTACTTTCAACCTTATTGTTGGACACTAAAAGTTGAAAATTGACCGACCGCTAATGATGTTGGTCTTTTGTACCTAACAATATCTCAGTTTTCATCAAATAACAAATTACTGACACAACAATCTCATGTAAAGTAAACTCAAACCCTTCCGTTTTTATAGAAAGCATTCAATAACTCTTTGCTCGACGTGGTAATCGAACCCGGGACACACATCAACGGTCGCGCTTTGCGAAATTAGACATATTTAGTGGTTAAGTTTAAACTGAATAAAACTTCATAACAGACGAAGTACTATAGTATAATATGTACTTTCCACGAAGATAATACTAAAGAAGGCTTGCAGGAACCTTCTTCATAGGTAATTTACTTGCTTGACTATATTGAAAGTTCAATTGGGCTTAAGCAACATGGTCTATTGATTTAAACGAGAAATTGAAAGCACTGGCAAAACTACCGACTTAGCGTACTCGATGGACGTCATCCCACTATCACTATCCCGTCTATCCAGTAGGTACGTAGCACATAAGGTCACCACAACATGACAAATTTTCTCAGTCGATTTTGAACTTAATTATTAACAATTTAATGTTTAAAATCATTTGGAGAAATTTGACAGTTTTGTATAGCCTGATGTGTTGGCGACTGTATATTCAGCATCAAATTCGTGTATATTGAAACCAATAGATTATTTATCATAATCTAAACTTGTAAAGAAATTAAAATTTATCTCAGTGAGATAAAATTAAATTTAAATTCGTTAAACAGACTTTTCAAGAAATTTGAAATACAACCATATCAAATTGTATAATATAATTTATTTCGTAACAGGCAGAGAAAGTGACGTATCATCAAATATTACTAATCGCCTAATGGCTTTCGGAATATTTGCAAAAGAAAACTTGTACCTATGAGAACAAGACAGAGCTAAAATGTTTCTTGTTTACCGAATCAAGATAATGTCTAAAGCGTTTGCGCGACGAAAGCGACGAAAGCGACATTTAGCGTGATCGAATTTTGATGTGAAAATTAAAATTTACAGTTTGTTATTTTTTTAAGAATATGTTTGACAAATAAAATAAAATAAATACTACTAGACAATAATTAAAACACTGTTTAAGTTTTCCTTTTAATATCTAAATTTCGTTTGTTCAAATTATATTGTATGAGCAAAATCAATTTTAATTCGAAGAGCCGTGTTTTGTTTAAACAAACTTGGCTCATATTTAACGTTTTTGTTTTTGGTAGGATGACCTCTATAGCCAGACTATAAAAAAAACTCAGTTTCAAAAAAGGGTTATAAAATTAGGAAAGACTGAGTAACTTTTTGGCACCCGCGCCATCACTATTAAAATATAACAAAAAACAATTAATAAAAAATATTACGTAAAAAGTTTTATTACTATGACTTGCGTAAGTGTCAAAAACAAAATAAGTTCACTAGTACAAACAAAATATAAATTCAGAATACATTTGCCAAATTCAATAAAATCTCGGCTCCATCTAGAAATACATCTGAATTATTTATATCACGCACAGTGCGTCTACTCCACTACCGCTTTTGATTAGCAAAAGCGAAACGAAAGGAAAAAATGAACGCAACACTCAAATATGAACATAAGATTGCGTTGCTTAATTTTTTGAATAAATAATGCGTACACTTTGAGTGGGAAATGTAATGCTTTCAAATATTCAAGAATACAGTGGCGCTGCGGACTTGGTGACAATGTTACTATGAATTTATTTGAAAATTTTATAGAATCGCTATTTGTTGAAGTCTGATAAAATTGGTAAAAAAAGTTGGACACAATTAAATGTAATTTTCTGACTATTGGAAACTAATTGAATATTTTATTTAGTATGATATAATTATTATGTTTTATGTTTTTGTGATATATAACATATTTTAAACGAATACGTTAACGCATGGTAAATCGTCCATCAGTAGACGAATACAGGTTGAAGAAGATGATAATATTTTATCCCTAGTTATATTTATTGTGTCATAAAGTTCTGTATTATCATTCCTCCAATCAAAACAAACAACTTTCATCAATTCCACTAGTTCTTTAAATCTTATCAACATAAAAACTCAATCCATCAAAGTTATAGCAGAAACCAATAAAATGCCGTTTTCAATGTACCAATGCGAACACAGTTCTGTCGCAATGCGTGTCCGGCGTCCCACGGGACGGTTTGGTCGTACCATCCCACGGTACACGAAGTAGATAGTGTAGTGACCTCGAGTTTGATAAACTCAATGTAACTTGTATTTAGAATGAAATAAAAAATCTGATTATGCTTATAAGTAAGTAGCTGTTGCCCCAGTTTCATTTGCATCCCAAAGACAAAAATAAGTTTGTTCCTCTCCTAGGTTTAATCTGTCTCTATGTCAAAATTCATCAAAGTTGGTTCAGCGGTTTGGGCGTGAAATTTACACACAAACAAGAGGGTTACTTCCGCATTTATAACATTCAGGAGTCATGGATAATAATTTTCTCAGAATTATCAAAAAATATTTTATAAATTTAGTAATATTTTTTAAATATTTGTTATAAGTAGTTTAGAGTCTAGATTTGCGCCCGGTTAATGGCAAGGGCTCACCCCCTATTACCTGGGACCTAAACATTAATACACCTTTGCCTAACCCTTCGGGGAATACCGGTGTGATGGTGTGATGGTATGTAAATGAGATATTACGCGTGAATTGAGTCGCAACTGAACTCATTTTTTTTCAGCGAAAGTCATTATACAGTGTAAATGCTCTCCAAACTCATAATGTAGGAGAGAAGTAGGGGGGTCTTTAATGATAATATCTTAAGATACTTTGGAGCCATTTTGAAGCGTACCCTAGTTGCGAAGTATAGGGAAAATTGATTCGTAGAAAACTTTTGAAATGCAGACAAAAACAGCTGGATAAATAAAATAAAAAGAGAGTTTTACCGAGGTTTACAAAACAGAGATGTACACGTATGTTTAGGTCCCATGTGATAGGGGGCGAGCCTTCGCGACGCCGCGGGGCATTTCCAAACTAATCAATAAAATGTGTACCTTTTTGTGTAGAAAATAAAGTCGTAGCGTCATATTGCGGTGTGAACTGACCCTAAATTTACGAAAACGGCTGTGAAGCAACGCTTACGTTGTGTTTCAAGTGGGTGAGAATGCCGGGAGCCAAACCCTTTTAAAAGCCTGCCGGCTTTTCGTACTCGTACTCACGACTCACTTGGTGATGCAGGTGATCATGAGCGGCCGTAACCGTTTACCATCAGGCGATCGGTCTGCTCATTTGCCCATAAAAAAAAAACAAATTTCAAACAAATGAAAATCACGTCATCAAATTTGAGATCAACAAAACAAAACAATAAACATTTTCACGATTATTATCAGTGGTAAAAATCCAAATTTGTAACACAATATGACTAGACGTAAACAAGTTACATCGTACTAAACCACATACTGTGCATTAATATTCGTAAAAGTTATTGTACTATTACTGGAGTGGTACATCAAAGTGAGTGTTATGAATATTTTAGTGGTTCCATCATAGGAATTTATATTTTTTCATCACAATAAAAGAAGGAAGATTTTTGCAGATCATTTTGCGGGTTATCTTTTAGAAGAAAAAGCGTTTCTTGGGCTAACACCAATATTTATAGATAGTTACCTAATATCAATTTTTTGGACATCAAGAAATCCTCATTACATGAACATTAAAAAAATATCAGCGACATGCGGGAGTTAGACATAGGTATAAGTAGATATATACATAATTATCTGCCTTATCCTGTGGAGCATAGAGGCATGATGGTATGTTATTCTCTAGAGTACTCACTGTCACTACTTTAAATACCCCACTCATAAATATACAGACGAACGTATAACCGCCTCCTTTTCTGCAGTCGTTTAAAAATAGACCGTAGTGGCATAGCAATAGACTCCATTAAAAATCAGGCATAATTTCAAACTCTGCTACTTACTTATGATAAAATCATAGAATAATAATATCTAAATATTTTTTATATAAATATTGAGCACCAAATTTTAATTCTCCTTTCTTGCAAAACAAGGAAAAGTATTTACTTATATTCAGGGCGGCCTAAACATTAATATTTCTTAAAGAACAATCACTAAAATGTAATCATCAAACCGGTTACGAAAGAGCTTTAATAAGTAATGTCGGGTACCAAGTTTTTAGTATTGTGAAAATAAAATTTTCTTTTACGACGTCGCTGGGCCCCGAGGAAAATAGCCCATTTGATCCGCGAATAATGGGCGCACAGCAACAGACGTTACATCAATGTGGTATAAAGATGCTGGAGGAGTAGAGGAAAGAAAGATAGATGCGGTATAATTATTATCTCCTTCCAAAGCCTACTCCAACAGTAGAAATTCACTGATGCTTGATTTATTAAAAATAACAGGTGCCTAGTGCCCTCGCCGAGACAGACATTTGGTTCGTCTTGGCGAGGGCACTACTACTAGATATATTAGACTACTACTACTAGATTTATTTTTTTACCTACGAGGAGGCTGCGTTGGGTATTTCATTAGTAGTAGTAGTAGTGTTGCGTTTAGTTGTTTGTTAGGTATGAATTGGTCCGCGCGACCGGGTAAATAATACCCTCCCACAGATTATCGACGTCAAGTAGTAGTATGCATAGTGTTGCGTTTCGTACGGTGATTGTGGAGCGCCGTAGGCCCAATTCCTCCCTCAGTCCCCTTCCTTCTAAATTTATCTTTCCCCCTCTTTTTCGTTAATAGGCTCGGCAATGCATCTGCAACTCTTTTGGTGTCGCAGATGTCCATCAGGCAGCTCGCCTGCTCGTTTGGCGAGTTGTCCCATAAAAAAAATCTCTTATATTACATACCCTACAGTAGAGCTGATTTGTATCCAGGTTCAATACCATAGTTGTCAGTTTACCAACGATAAATATTCGGTACTTATGTGAAAAAAAGCGGCACGCATTGGCCTTGTATTATAAAAGCGTTCTTCAGTTAAAATGCCGCATCTATTAGGTAAGTACATACTCTGGACGTTCCCCCCGCCAAAGATGTTTCTTCGCAGACTTTATAGCATGAAATACGTATCTGTAAGTAAAGTACATATTTGAAAATTTCCTCTTTAACACTCACCGTTCGCAATGAGACTGTTAATGTCGTTATAATAGTCTATAAAAAAAAACGCCTTAATATGCTAGTTAAATGTTTTGAAACGGCCATTACAAGGTAGTGAGTTGGAATGTGGGAAGCTGCTTGCATTTTGTTGTAATAATCGGTACCAGTTTCATTTTTCTACTGCATTATAGTTGCGTTTTCTAAACATTAAATTGGATGGGCGCAAAATATCTATGTTTATGATGGTTTTTTTTTTTTGGTTTTTTTTCGTGCAAAGATCAAGTCTCTCGGTGCATTATCAAATTTCTAAGCCGAAGAAGTCGCTTACCCACTGCGGGTTGGCAGACTTCATACGCCGTCAAGAAAATCTATTTGACATGCAGGTTTCCTCACGATATTTTCCTTCATCGTTTAAGCGCGTGATAATTAATTATATACGCTTATTTCTTCAAAAAGTCAGAGTTTGGCCTTGGATTCTGAATGGAGACCTTTGACTTGGCAGTCCGACGGTCATACCACTAGGCTATCACTTTACTTACCACTCCTTGCTTTAATAAAAACGCGTGCTCCAATAAATTCTAAACATGTCTATTCCTGAGAACACTTACAGTGGCGAGTGGCGAGTGATAACAACTGTCACACTGCGAAGAAACCGTCCGGCCTGAATGTCTACATCAACTACAGAATTCCTTTTACAATGTCGGACAACTAGTTCAAACATTATATATTCTTTGAATCAGTTCGAACGAATAGGAAATTGTGTTCTTTAACGGTTTATTTTATAACTTAGAGTTCATTTCCATGTACAGTATTTTTTTTGTATACCTTTCATCATTAAGCCATTTACTATCCCACTGTTGGGCACGGTTCTCCTATCAAGGTGAGGCTTTAGTTTTCTGTAGTTCAAGTTTATCTTTATACTATAAATAACTCTTCTAATGGCTGGACCGATAATTTCTAAAAACACACCATCATGCCTATAGTCCCCGAAGGGTTAGACAGAGGCATACTAATGTACACCCACATTTTGCCGGTATATTTAGGTCCCATGTAGGGGGCGAGCCTATTGCCATTAACCGGGCACAAAATCCAGATCCTGAGCTACTACTGAAAATTTCATAGAAAATTCAATAACACTTTGCTCGACCTGGGGACCGAACCCAAGACTTTAGCGTAGCAGTCGTGATTGGGAGCACTAGACTAACGAGGCAGTCCATTTTATGAACAGTATATTTTGTTTGTATATCTTCCATCATCATCATCATCATCATCATCAAGCCATTTAATGTCCCACTGTTGGGCACGGGTGTCCGATCAAGTTGAGGCTTTAGTTCTCTGTAGTTCAAGTTAGATTATAGTGTACTGTTTATCTTTAATTAACGCCTCGTACTAAGCTAAATGCTTGTATTACGAGTGGGTTCACGTCGGTAGTGCAATGGGTGGGGTTCGAACCGGCAACCACATGATCGCAAGTCCGACGCCCTAGCCATTAGGCTTCCACCGCTAAGATAGTTTAGATACACCATTGGACTTGGTAGTTCAGTCTGGCCATGACTATAGAGGGAAGGCAAGCGCAGTTTTAATCGATACGAGTCCAACATACTGACAACTCCTCAGGTAGCAAGAAACAATCCTACGAGGAAGATCCTCGGGAGGGCCACGGATTCTTTGAAAACAAATTATTTCTTTAATTCAAGTAATAGACAGTTTTTCTGTTATAAAAAAGAAACAATAACAAAGTATATTTTAACGTAGAAGGTATCCATCAAAATATTTACTATCCGAGAGCTGTTACAAATGTTTATTATCATTGTCGCTTTTCTTGATTAAGTAGAACACGAAAGGGCATTCCACTCAAATCGCTTTTTTAAGGTTGAATAAAAAATATAATAAGCACTCAATGTTTGCCATCTTGAATTTGGCAAATTTTTGAAAATTGAATTGAATTTGAAATTTGAATTTGAACAATTTTCTAGCCATAATTTCATTATTCATAATAAATTGTTCTCCGATATCAGATCAAATAAAAGTTAAGATGGAACTTTGCGAACAAAGAAGTGAGGCCGGCTAAAACTACGCCTTGACGTGTACAAACACATTTACACGCAAACAGGGATACCGAAACTACGCCTAAAATATTGTTTTTTTTAGCAATGCAGAGTTAATTAATCTGTTTAATCAAATTTTAGATTAGTACTAAAAACTCCTTATTTTCATAATAATGTATAACTTAACGTGTTAAGCAATCGTTACAAAAATATTGATAAAAATTTGTTTGTTGTATAATTTTCTATTTCATTAGGTTCATACCTTCACGCCTGTATTCCCCGAAGGATTACGCAGAGGTGTAAGTAATTAATGTACACCCAAAGTTCACCGGTATGTTTAGGTCCCACGTAATAGGGGGCGAGCCTATTGCCCCATTCACTGGGTACGTAACCAAACAGTTACAGAGAAACAGATACGTTACAGAGAATCTCATAGAAAAATTCAATAACACTTTGCTCGACCTGGGAATCGAACCCGAGACCTCTAGCGTAACAGTAACACTAAGAACCATTAGATTAGAGAGTCAGTTCATCCGGTTGGATTTTTAAAAAATCAAATCCAGTGTTCTTTTTTAAAAAAAAAAGGTTTTATTACATTCATATTATTATTATCATCACTATTATGCCTTCTTCTAATATCCCATTCAATACGTTTCTAATACTTCATACCTATTCTTACAACTACTTGCACCGTCCCATTTCAAATGCTTGATTGATTGCTGGCGATTAGCGATTGCTTGACCGTCAATCCGTCGTCATGACAACCGACCTTTCACATTAGAACCATTATACAAAGACCCTTTAGCTCTTCAACGAACATTTGAGTAGAGATCACTTTTAGAGCTCACTTGCAGTTGGTTGCTATAGTGGATTGACAATAACAGCAATGCGGTTGGATTAGACTCTAAATTGTCCTATATAAGGTTGAAAATGGTTTGATTTGGGTGTTAGTTTGAAATTAAAGCGATTTCTACACGTGCGTTGATTGGCTCAGCTGACAGATAGGAAGATAAACGATCCTTGTCATTTGTCATTCGTGTCCCGAACGCCGCTGACGAGTTCTTGCACTCGCCATATTAAATGCATATTATAATGAGAAATTTTGTACTTTGATTGATGATAGCATGTGTAGGTACTGGCTATTGATAATCTAAGGCTTCTGTAAGGAGTTTTGAATAAATACCACAAGTTATACTCAATACTCAATATATTTATTGCACTCCACAATGTTAACAGGTGTTACACAGTAATTTAGTAGGTATCAATCATGGACCCTGTCGGGCACGGCAATTTAGGAGAGAGGAGGAAGGCATTCTATTTTTATATTTGTTATACCTACTACTTTTTTTAGTTTTTTATTTTTTTACTCTTAGTTACTTTCAAGTTAGGTAGAGGTGAACTTATGAACATCCATTTGCCGATATGTTTGGGTCCCATGTAATATGGGGCAAGTTTATTGACTTTAAACGAGCACTAATCCAGACTTCAACTTCACTAACCCGATAACACTGCTCGATCTGGGAATCGAACCTAGGACCTCAAGCGTAGCAGTCGCCTTTGGAACACTAGACTAATGAGGCTGTCATGAGGATAATAAATACTACTTATATAATACTTTTATATTTATTCATCTATTATATTTCGAACTATTTGATATAAACGTTAATCATTTTATAATTATTCCAAAATAACTCAAAAGCTTAAGTTAATTTGCTGTGGAATAAATGTCAAACGTAATTTTGTTTACGCTAACAAACAACCAAAATAGCTCTTTTGTTCGAGGAAACGAAACCAATAATAATCCGTACAATAATAGCATTAGATAAACTCACTTTGATAATTAAATTTCCTTATCTTGGTAAAAAGTATATTTGTATATATTATCGTCATTAAATTCTTCTTTATTTTAGTGGGTTTTCAAATCCAATTGCTCTATTGTTTATAGAAAAAAATAATCTAAGCCAAATTGACTAAGGGCCTGTTTCACCGCTTTCTGATAAGTTCCCGATAAATTATCTGACAGTTATATACATACAAATTCTGTTCCAATATTGAATTTATCTGGTAGATAGTGCTTATTTGGAGGTGTTGAAACAGGCCCTAAGAATATCAATATTAATTCAAATAGAGTCATCTCTGTGGTAAATAAGATTATTTATTTTATAGGTACATAGAATCATTAAACAATATCTTCGTTAAAAAATAGTTTGTCTATTATCAATAACTCAGGTTTGATATTGATAACACTGCCTCATTAGTTTTGTGGTTCCAAGCGCGACTGCTACGCTAGGTGCCCTGGGTTCGATTCCCAGGTCGAGCAAAGTATTATTGGGTTTTTCTATTCAATGAAAGTCTCAGTAAAAGTTCAGAGTCTGGACTTGTCCCTGTTTAATGGCAATAGGCTCGCCCCCTATTACATGGGACCTAAATATACCGGCAAATGTGGGTGTACATTAGTACGCCTTAACCTTCAGGGAATACAGGCGTGATGGTATATTATATTGATTACACTATATTAATATTCTGTGGAAACATATTAAAACCATCTATTAAGAACCTCCATTCTTCTATTCCACTTTCAAAAAGTAGAGTCAACAAAAAAATCACACACAATGACGTAATAAATTGGATTATAAATGTAATCACATCAATCACTGTACAATAAATACACGGCACAAGTATTGTAAGGATTACCGTGTGTCCCCTTTCCCTGATAACTTTGACGGACAATCTTTTATCTCCCCTTCACACAAAGACCCTTTGTATATCGACTACATTTTTCTTATTAACAGACCCTACTTCTGAAGACCCAAAGATTTCTTGTTACCAATTTAATTATATTATTATTAAGTTGATGGATTAGGTTAGTATTCTGCGAATTGTTGTGTAAAGTCGAAAAAAATTGCCTTAGGAGCCTTAACATGTCAAGATTGAAGTCGCCAAACACTACTGCTCTCTTTGTATTGTGTAGTTGTTCCGAGAAGATTATCAAGAAATTAATCCATATTAGTATTACTCGATTTATAAATTGCCCCAATATCCAACGAAAACTTTTTTACATGGATCCAGAGGTAATGTGTGTTGTCTATACAATATTCCTCAATTAGATGGTGTTTTAAATTATCATGTACAAATATTGAGACTCCTCCTCCTCTTTTATTTTGCCTAAAATTGTAATAATGTGTGTAGTTAGGGATGTGAAGTCTTCTGGCCTCGTCTTCGTTTTTAATCCATGTCTCGGTAAGTATATATTTAAGGGATTTAAATATGTTAAGGCTCCGGTATCTGATTGTCCGTCTGTCTGTAGGTTACACTCATTTTTCCAAGTTACTGTCATTGCTATCTATACTTTACCGATTACAGTGTTTTTTTTTTGGTTGGCTTTTGATAGAGAAATATAAAATTAAAAAAATATATTTGTTAAACATAGGTGGAAAGTTACAAACTTGGTAAAACATAAAAGGTCCGTTATTATGTTTCAGCATTAAGTCATACAAATATTTATTTCTAATAATAATTTATATTGTCATTGTTATGTTTACAATTGTGTTATACTAATAGTTTCATGCAGTTTTACTTTAAAAAGTAAAGAAACATTTTTTACGTAGACTTTTTGTCATAAATTTAAGTTATTTTAGTGAGTTAAATAAATGAATAAATTTAAGTGTTTTAACTACATAAGTTATAAAAAAAGTCCATATTCATAGTAAGGAACCCTCGTAGCTCGATCAAACTCTAAATTGACCGTGTATATTAAGGTACGGACGGCTACACATCAAGCTATACAAACCAGTTTACGCTGGCCTCTTATTGTATAGAAAGCCTAATTAGTGCGAGATCAGCTTAAACTGGTTTTATATAGGTTGACCTGTAGTTGTGTGTACCAATTTTACGTAATTTCCACCCTTATTCTCTTCAAAGAAATATCATTGTCTTTCGTGCGCAAGTAAGATAAGATGGTGATTAAAATTTCAATGTTTATGCATAATATATTAATTTGAATTTTATTCTTAGAGGGTATAACCTCCCCTTGGGGCTTTAATTTTGTGTTATCCCGTTTTATTTCAAGTTGTTGAGTGGAAATAGATTTAAATGCATTATCTTGGTATAAGACGTGTGTCTTTTGTCTTTCGAATCATATTTTTTTAATAACAAACGAAAACAGCCTGATAATTAGTGTCATAAAATTTAAGTTATTTTAGTGAGTTAAATAAATGAATAAATTTAAGTGTTTTAACTACATAAGTTATAAAAAAGTCCATATTCATAGTAAGGAACCCTCGTAGCTCGATCAAACTCTAAATTGACCGTGTATATTAAGGTACGGACGGCTACACATCAAGCTATACAAACCAGTTTACGCTGGCCTCTTATTGTATAGAAAGCCTAATTAGTGCGAGATCAGCTTAAACTGGTTTTATATAGGTTGACCTGTAGTTGTGTGTACCAATTTTACGTAGTTTCCACCCTTATTCTCTTCAAAGAAATATCATTGTCTTTCGTGCGCAAGTAAGATAAGATGGTGATTAAAATTTCAATGTTTATGCATAATATATTAATTTGAATTTTATTCTTAGAGGGTATAACCTCCCCTTGGGACTTTAATTTTGTGTTATCCCGTTTTATTTCAAGTTGTTGAGTGGAAATAGATTTAAATGCATTATCTTGGTATAAGACGTGTGTCTTTTGTCTTTCGAATCATATTTTTTTAATAACAAACGAAAACAGCCTGATAATTAGTGTCATAATAATTTGACTTTAATTACATCGATATTAGGGTCATATTATAACCCTAATATCGATGTTCGCAATTTTTTATACTGATATTAGTTTCTGTTAATTATATACAATGTAATAAGGGAAGAGCGTATTGCTGTTATGCACGCATCTAGATTGTAAGCGGCTACTGGAAATTTCTGCACATGCATTTGACCGTACCGGAATCAAACTCATCATTAGGAGGAGGATTACTTAGGAGGCACACTTCCGACCACTAGACTAACAAGGCAGACTTAAGAATGAAAATACATAGGTAATTTTATAAAAAAATATGCAAAGATTTTCAACTTCCTTAGATTTTGTTCACCACTGTACCCAAAATTGGATAGGCCAATATCCAATATCATCTATATACGCTAAACAATACCGTTGTGTAAACATTGTACATATTATTGAGCGCGCGACGGTGTCAGCGGCCCGTGAAATTATGCCACCCCGTGCTATTGTGTTGCACCCTTAGTAACGTACGGTACAAGTCATGAGAGACAGCGATTTTATAAATAAAAACATTCGAAATACGTACCTATTAAAATTAACTACTTATCTCGTAAAGTTGTGAGTTGATATATTGTTAGTAAATTTCCAGGTTCCGTTCTGGGATCAATTCCCAAGGTCCAGCTAATATTAAAAAAAAACCTTTTTTTTTTGCCAAAATATGATACACTACGTAGTTGAAACAACATTCTGTAACGTATAGCAATATTATTATTTTCTTAGAAACCTGACTACAAATGTTATGGCAAAATATAAAATAAACTATTTACTAGAACAAATATAATCTCAAACATTCCAATCTGCGTCCCTCTGGTTAAGTACGGTGGCCAGCACATCAAGTTATCACAATATGTCAAATTTTCTCAGTTGATTTTGAACTTAATTTGCAACAATTTAAGGTTTAAAATCATTTGGAGAAATTTGACAGTTTTGTATAACTTGACGTGCTGGCGACTGTACATCGGACGCTTTATCGAATTTCTCTTCCACATCCTACGTCTTAAGGTAACGTCAGCAACATCATCTATTGAAGACAAATTACTATATCCTTCAACTATTTATGTAAGAATTACCTACTTGGATGCTAAATATTTAATAATAGTTAATTTGAATTCAAATTGTATCTAAATGGATTCATGGAAAAATACGAACATCGATTATCTGTTTAAATAAATATCCAGTCAAGCTTTATCAAGTCAGCTTTATTCTTCTAACTTGGACCAACACTAGTCAGCCATAGGGAATTGGGGACTATAGGGCGTTTTGGTGTAATACCTGCTCTTTAGTTATGTTATGGTGTCATTAAAGAGAGAATTTTAATACGAAAATTTTGACGCTCGCTTCAAAAATGTTAATAAGAAAAGGTGTTCTGCATTATTCCTTAAATTGCATTACACTGCATTTTCGCTTTTGGTCGTTAATTTTAACAAATTTAATTTTGTTTTTACTGTTCGAAAGCTGTTTATGCGCTCTAACTTACGTAAACACTGCGGTAAGTACATCTTATCTTATCTTGATTAGTAGAACAGGTCTGACGTAATACTTGACCTCTCCGTTTCATGCAGGTCCATAAAAAGAAGAGATCATCACTGTTGGTTTATGGTTTATGATTAAATTGTTTCTATTCATCCACGGGGGCAAATTATACGTACTATAGTAGATTTTGTATAGGACGAAACCATGTAACACCTATTTTTATCTCTTATCTCCTGTCAACCTTCATGTTTGAAGCGGCGGTAGCCTAATGGCTAGGGCGTTGGACTTGCAATCATGTGGTTGCCGGTTCGAAACCCACCCATTACACTACCGACGTGAACCCACTCGTGATACAAGCATTTAGCTTAGTACGAGGCGTTAACAAGAATACTAGTAATGTGCGACCCAAATAGCTAGTAAACTTTAAAAAAAAAAAAAAAAACTTAAAATACCGCCAGGCCTGGAACCGAGCCGTATAGTGTTTTGCTTTACGACACAGTTCTTATCTATTATTGTGCCTACATAAATAAAAAAGAAAATTACCTCTAGGGCCTCTTGGTACCCTCTTAGTCCCACATCACTCATAAAACACACCAGATTTTTACCGTACAAACTCGGTAAACGCTGGTATTAAAATTTTACGCTATACACAAACATAAGTTGAGGATCTTTTTATATTATATTTCAAGATAATGTACGGCGTTACATTCTGTACATTTCTGCTTCCGGGGAAATACGAGAGGAATATTTTCTTAGTAAAATACAGTATGCTTTTGGCACATAATAGATAGTTCCAGAAAGTCAACTCAAATTATAACAATGAATTGAATTTATCTCTTAGCATCTTAAAATGAGAAGGGTAAGGCACCTTGGTTGCTTAATTGGAAGACATCACAGACTTTTAAGAACTTTATGGCATGAAATTGCTAGTTAGAGATTAGGGTTTTTCAATTGTTTTCTTTCATGTTGAAAATATTCATATTTAGATTTTTTGTTCTTCTATTAAATGCTGCGAACTACTTGTAGGTCATAGGTTCGAACCCAGGCAAGCGCTTTCACACTTTCGCAAACCGGCATGTCATAGAACAGGAATTCTAAAACATGTGACTTCTACCAAACCGCAATGGGCGCGCGAGGTGGATAGCGGCCCACTCCCTCTCGCCGAGACGAGGCCTGTGTCCCAGCAGTGGGAACATTATAGGTTGATTATGATGATGGTGATGATGACATAAATGCATTAAGTATTCTATTATTCCAACAAAAAAGACGAATCATTTGAATTTTCTGGAATTGGCTAAAAGGCCTTAGTATTAGTAATTTTAAAATTGTACTTTACCTTGTTTTCGAAGGTTGCGAGTAGTATGCCTACTGTATTTCTTCTTGTGATAGATAAGTTCACATCAAGGTAGGTGAGAACCAGTGTTTTGAGGCTTACATTTCTTCCTCCCTAATATTATCATATACATACAATTTACATATATCTTCTTATCTCTAAAGAAACATGGACTAAAAGAATAACAAAGTCTTTTGAAATCAGATGGTTGCTACCGAAATTTACAGAAAACAACTGTTGCTATTAAGTAAAATTCTGCGTTTCGAACCCGTTATCTTGTTGGACCACTACTGCTGCTTTGTTCGAGCAATCATAAATATGTACATAAGTAACATGATTGTATCCATAGTCCAAACATTTTGTCAGCAAATTTGATAATAGCCTTTGTATACCTTTCCAAAATGACAGACGCTTTCCTCAAAGACAAGGCAAGAGTCTTACAAATAAACTTTCAAAAATACCAAGCCGAATATTTACTCAAGGAAACTCCACACATCACATTCCACTAGAGTACCTATGCAAAAACTCCCTTGAAATATGTATCATAGTTACTTCCTCCCACATTATGCGGTGTCGTCGTCGCCGCGTCGCCGCGTCGGGGAGAATTCTAAGGCATCACAACAACAGCCCAAACATCACGTCGTAACAATAAAAACTCAGGTAAGCGGGCGTAGGCATTCTAAATGCCGCAGCGTTGACATTAAGAAGCACTTTGTTTCTATTCAATTCGTGGAAGAGTTATTTCGAAAGAAGGGTATCTGTTTTCGATATCTTTGTGTCTGCGTAAGCTTTTTTGGATGGGGACTGACGTAAAGTAGCTAAGATCATTATTACAAGAATCGTTTTGATAAGACAGTGGAGGAAACTGTAGATGATCTTGTTTAGATTAGAAGGAGATGGAGAAGACTATCTAAGACCAGATAAAGAGAAAAGAATAGAGAGTTATTGTATGAGTAATTATGCAATCCGAATCGCCTATTAGATTTAAGAGACATGTTACACAGACCCTAAATAAATTGGGACTTTGATTAAATCACGATGAATCTCGTGTTTAAAAATATGTATTATAGACTGGCTCGGAACAGGTTTATAATCAAGACATTTACTGACCTAAGAGACAGAGAGTTTGAGAACCACATTGATTTATGTCTTCAAGCATGGACTAGATGTACTGAGTGTACAAAGTTTTTTTATTTTAAAATGAAAAAATTAAGATATAATGCAGTGAAGAAGAAACTGAGGTTTTGTTATGTTTAAATGTAGGCAAACGAGCAGACAAGCCACGTTGTGGTAAGTGGTCGCCGCCCATGGACACCTACAACACCAAAAGACTGTCTAATGCGTTACCGGCCCTTAAGGAGAAAAGGAGAAAGAAGGAGAGAGTGTGAGGAACGCAACAGTACCTATGCATAGTGAGTTCAAAAAATATAAACATTAAACACATTTTTTTACCTACGCTTAAAATTTTAAATTCGTATCAAAAATATTCTTGCAGATAAAATAGTATAATTATACCAACATCAGTCACTGCAGCGCATAATTGCCATTTGATATCAGTTCACCGGTGCCTGTGAAAGTTGACAGACCCCTTTTTTATTTAAGCTTCAAGCGCGGAAAAGATATCTTCTAACTCAATTAAATGCGACCCATCATTATGCACCCCTAAATCAAACACGTTCTGAACAACACCCTGTACAATGCACCCTGGGTAATGGTGCACCGGATCACGGGCCCTCGCACAATGAGCAATCAATGGCTAAATTAAACAACTGCCTTCATATACCTTTACAAAGATGTTAAGAAACTAGAAGTGATCATGAAAATATCAGGCACGCCTTTCGACGATTCCTGTGAAGTCCTTATAGTTAATACTTACGTGAGATTGTAGATGTATCAATAAACTTTCAAAGTACCCACCACCCAAAAGTCCTTGTCACTTAACTATGTGGTTTTGAATATCGTTGAAAATGAAAACGAGTTCAAGATAGTAAATAGTAAAATATTCTCACTTAAATCGAATATAGGTACTATTGTTCGCAATTTGGGGGAAAATTGCCGCGAACATCAAGAGGATCGATGCACTTTAAGCGATGATATTAATTTACAAAAATGTTTGTGTAGTATCTGTGCTTTATGGAACGTATTTTACTCGTTGTACAATTTTTCCAGATTAAAATTTTACAAACATACTCATGCAAGTCAATTAATCAAAGTAGACAACTGACATAGATTTATCGTTTTTGTGACCATTTTACGTATATACAACGTGGTATTTTTGGTATGGTGGGCTTATTTCCGCAACTCCACGACTAAGCGCGTATTTTGCGTGATACAACGTGGTATTCAATCATTCATATCCTGTGACGACTGTTACCAGTTGTCTTGTGTCGTATCCAGTTGAAGTTGTAAAACTAAGCTACCATTATCAAGTACGCTCCACTCGTTTACGAAAGGGCGTACTTTCTTTCACGAAATCATATCTAGTTTCACTATATCCAGTGCATCTCCCCCTTGTTTACTTAGCGTGAAGATGCACCGTTGAGTGATCGGCTTATTTCGGTGTAGATAATTAAGTAATGAACAAAGGAAATGCAGCAACATAACATGTAATATAGCTGAAGGGAATGACATATTTTGTCTTGCATGAGATAATATGACGAGGGTAGGTATTTTCTTTTCAATGTTGGTTGAGCGCCACAGAACCTGATCTTCGAAGATCAAGTCTTCAACCCAAAGGCCGCTCGGTGCCCGGTGCCCGGTTAATGGCATGTAACATGTAATAGGGAGAGAGCCTACTCCCTCCCTATTACATGTGACTTAAACATAGCGGCGAACTGTGGGTGTACATAGTACACCTGTAGGTACTAACCCTTCGGGGAATACAGACGTGATTATAATAATGTTTATTTGCATATATATAGCCGCCCGATATCCAACGCTAGGCAATATTCTACCTGGTTGGAGGATTCTCCGTTTAGTTGGATCACACTCTCAAAATGTACGGTGTATACAAAATATTTGGATACAAAATCAACAAGTTTAACCACTGATCCCAAAGCAAATATTCATACTGAAAGCCTCAACAATGTAGACGAAACAAAGTGGCCGCCACATCACGAACATACCAATACGATATGTTCGCGATACCAAACGTTTCGACGTACTTTCTTTAAGTTTACGATGGCTCTCTATACGGTAAAGTCGTAAACCGAATCCTCAAAGGAAACTAGCAAACGAGTGTGTTGGTGCACCTATTAAGCTTTGAACTTAGGAAGTTTATTTATTTATTTAATTAGAAATAACATTAGGAATAAATCTACTTATAAAACTTATTGATATGATTTTAATAACAATATCTATATATGACATACCATCACGCCTGTATTCCCCGAAGGGTTAGGCAGAGGTGTACTTCATGTACACCCACAGTTCGCCGGTTTGTTTTAGATCCCATGTAATAGGGGGCGAGCCTATTGCCATTCACCGGGCACAAATCCAGACTCTGAGCTGCTACTGAGAATTTCATAGAAAAACTCGATAACACTTTGCTCGACCTGGGGATCGAACCCGAGACCTCTAGCGTAACAGTCGCGATTGGGACCACTAGACCAACGAGGCAGTCAGATCTATATATGAGACTGTAACAAACATCACGCCAGTATTCACCGAAGGGTTAGACGGAGATGTACGAGTGTATAGGCATCGTTCGCCGGTAATTTTAGTTCTCACGCAATAGGGCGCAAGCTTATTACCATTAATAGGACACAACTCTAATCTCCGAGAATTTGGTAGAAAAACCCAATAATACTTTGCTTAATCTTACAACTAGACCAATGAGGCAGATACGGTACGGTTACTTGGTTTTCGCACAGATAATACATATAAGTAATACTTTCTAGTACTTATGTGTAGAACTGTAAATACAAAAGCGAGATTATCCGACTTGCTTGTGACGTTTTCATAGAACAAATCGATAAAATAGAGGCTCCCAATTTTAATACTCAAAATATGTTTTCCAAATTTGTCACAGTTTTGAAAACCTAATTAATTAAGGACATAGTTCGATTAAAAAAAAGTTCTCAAGTCCACAGTCTTTATAAGTATTAAACAACAATAAGTTACATCGACATAAGTTGAGCAAAGATGTTCAGTGTTCTCCTGCGCACAAGTATAAAATAAATGCTATAAAACTTATATTAACTGCTTTGGTATACATGCGGTACGGTATAAAACTAACGTACTTATTGGTGAATTGGAAATATTGGCTACTATTTTATTATTTACACGCTCCGAGTCCTGTGTGGTCTCTACAGAGAAATTTTGTTGTCTGTTTGTTTTGCTTTTAGATTTGATGTTAGATATTAGAACAGATTAAATGTTTGCTAAGATTTATTGAATGTGGAAAAAGCAAAAAAGTATGCAAGAATTAAAAGAAGTGGTGGTTTGTAGTTTCTGCCTGCCACTGTCGGGAATGGTGTGAGTGTATATAATTATATTGTATGTAAGTAACTTTTCTCTACTTTCTTTTTTTCATTTGGTTGGCAGAACAGGTAGTGCAATGGCTGTGATAACCCATCGATATGACCATTGGACTTCCAATTCATAGGTCTTCAGATCAAACCTCTGACTTTTCATAATCCTGTGCGTCTTAATGAATTTTTTTTATCTCTCACTTGAAATACTTAGGAAACCTGCATGCCTGAGAATTTTTCTCATCGACGCGGCGTCGTGTGAAGTCTGCCAACCTGTAGTAGGCTAGCGTGTTGTAAGTACGTAGTACTCGCAACCGGCGCGTGTGTAAGAAAAGATCAAAAGATGTATGAATGTGGAAGAAGCGAAAGAGATATGCAAGAATCTTAGCAAGTGGTGGTCTATAGTTTCTGCCTACCCCTGTGGGAAAAAGGCGTGAGTGTATGTTTGTATGTATGCTTTCGTTTATAGGCTGCCGTTGCTACTTACTATTGGTCCGTATATTTATCATTTTGTACAACACGGAACCAGGTTTTTAGATACATGCTACTCAATAATAAAACTACACAACCACAGCATTTATCATTTCACGCATCTATCCAGTAAATACCGGCGGTGAATTATTAGCCAGTAATGCAGCCTGAATGTTCGCGCTTCGTTCTTTATGCCACTCACTCACGCACACGAGGGTTATAGATTAACAAATAGATTGACAGATGCGACACAACGTACTTAAGTTTTAGTTTTTAGAATTATTTGAAAGTAGTAACTATTTCGGCCAACCTTGTTACAGTTTGTTTGAAATAACTGCGCTTGTCTGAAGTTTGCCATTCCGAACTACCGCACAGTTTGTGTAGGTACATAAGAATCTAAGATAATAATCACGGGTGCCTGCCGTTTTGCCGAAAAGATTTTGACAATATTTCATCAATCACAAATTTTAGCAATCTTTTTTTATACCATTGCAATATTTCGAATGATTTTAGTAAGCATATTTTTATTTGGTGAATTTTTTACTTGGCAAAATATTACCAAGTATAATGTCATTATGGCATTTGGTCTTTAATCAAATGATTTATTACAGCAAACAATTTTCAGACACTAACGTTTGGTGCAATGATTTGTTAAGAATTAGGTTAGGTTAAAACTGTGACCTCCTACCACCAGACACGACTTGCATTAATAGAAAAAAAAACAGCGTCAAGTGCGAGTCAGACTCGCGCACGGAGGGTTCCGTACCATTACGATTTATGACGTATTAAAAAAAAACTACTCACTAGATCTCTTTCAAACAAATTTTCGTTGAAAGTTTACATGGCAATGTACATCATATATTTTTTTTTAAGTTTTATCATTCTCTTATTTTAGAAGTTACAGGGGGACACTCACACATTTTACCACTTTGGAAGGGTCCCTCGCACAAACTCTTCAGTATAGAAAAAAATGGTTTTAGAAACCTCAATATAATTTTTTAAGACCTATCCATAGATACCTCACACGTATGGGTTTAATGAAAAAAAAAATTTTGAGTTTCAGTTCTAAGTGAGGAAACCCCCAAATTTTTTTAGTTTTTTTCTATTTTTGTGTAAAAATCTTAATGCGGTTCACAGAATACATCTACTTACCAAGTTTTAACAGCATAGCTCTTATAGGTTCAGAGAAAAAATTCTGTGACATACGGACGGACAGGCAGACAGACAGACAGACATGACAAATCTATTAGGGTTCTGTTTTTTGCCATTTGGCTACGGAACCCTAAAAAGATATTGTTTTTAGTAGGTTACCCGGAACTCAACTATTTAGATTAAGTTAATTTCTTCTTCTAAACAAGTTATAGTTTAAACGTTCATTTCCCAAACATTAGGTTTGCATTTAAAATTTTTGTGAATAGATTTTTTGCTAAGTAATAATTTGGCAAATGAAATTATGCGTATCATTTTTTGGGAAGTGAAAATTTGTCAAATTCCTTTAGATCAAACAAGGGAGACACAATAATCACAAATGCTAAACATATTATCCCAATCGTATTTACACCGACTCTATTAAAATGTACCACTGCTGCACCACTTGCGGACAACTTCAGAAGTGCTTAGTTATATCGAACAAAATGTAACTGTAATTGTTACATTTGTATTGTTTGTACCTTATTATGATGGGAAAAATTGTAGGCAAAAGACGTGTCAGTCGGAGGAAGATGTGGTAGGTATTTTGTCGTGGTAGGGCCACGCTGTTCGCAGCATGAATGGGCCGGCTTGCTCGGGGAAGTACCACACTCTCGCAGAAGAACGACGTCCGAGTAGTAGCGTTTAGTTACTGCGCTTCTTTCGGTGAGCGAGAGGGCCGGAGGCCCAAGTCCTCCCCCAATCCTCTTCCTTCTCCTTTTCTCCTTCTCCTCCCTTTCACTAAATAGGCTCGGCAACGCATCTGCAACTCCTTTGGTTTTGCAGATGTCCATGGGCGGCGATGACTACTTACCATCAGGTAGCTCGCCTGCACGTTTGCCGAGTTAAACCATAAAAAAAAATGAAGAAGTCATCGCTACGTAACATCAGGGAGTGGATGGGGATAGCGAGCACTGTCGAACTGTTTCATCTCGCTAGAGATAGAAATGAATATGCTAAATTGACTGTCCAAACTTCGCTAGATGGAGAGGCACTATGAGAGAGAGAGAGAGAGAGAGAGAGTAATTAGTTGCAATAGACTTATTTTTCTAGTGGTTGCAAGTGCGGCTACAGATCAGGGGTCCTGGGCTAAATTATTATTGAGTTGTTCTATGATTCTCGGTAGCAACCCCGAATTCAAATTTTTGCCCGGTTAATAACAATAGCCATATTTTATAAAACTTAGAACTGAACACGCTAAATGTGGGTGTAATTAAATATACCTCCGCCTAACCCATCGGACATAAGTAATTAGATTCGATTAATTAATTTATTAAACATGTGTGAACATCACGTTATATTAACATGAAATTTTATTGTACTCAAATATTTTCTGACAACGTGTTATCTAAATATTACTTGAAGGAGATTTCACTGAATTCAGTTGTTGAAATGAATTTGACCACAATAGGTAATCCATTCGTAGCCAGCAGCAATTGACATGTGATATCCACAGTGGCTTTCGTAACAATAAAATAATTCAGCGCATATCAACTGTCAAAATGGACGACTTTTTTGGGATAATACCCTTTTGTTTTAATTCAAATGAGAAAATTATGCAAAACAACTTTATCTACTTGCTACCAACGTTTGTCCTCTGAATAATCACAAATTCTAAAAGTATCTACTGTTATCGGAAAAAAGTTGAATCTCGAATAATTTACAATTCGAAGAATAATTTGTCTGGAATAGTTTCAAAGTTCTAATATATTTTGATTGTAATAACTTTCATTTGTTGTAAGATGTAGGTATTTTTTTTTTTAATTTGGTTTGGATTTCATACAATTTACGGTTAATAGCAAAGAGCTGATACCGTTCTTTAGAAAACTATAGAAAGGTTCAGAGACAAATTGGAGTCTTGGAAAATTCGTACCTTCAATAATATCTACTCTCATGACTGATTATGGGGCTAATTCTTATAATCCACGCTGATATTATGAATTCTTAAACTGCACCAATTTTGATGAATTTATGATAGATGTTGATGATTGTTACGAACTTTTGTGAGGCTTACTTCTCGTAGGCAAAATCTGACAGTAGGTATTGTATCGAATCTGAACCGGATAACGCCTTTGAAATATTATTAAACGAGTGTTTTTATGCTATATGTGCGGTTGCAATAATAAAACTATATTTATACCATTGGAAATAATTTCGGCCATTTTGGAAATGTTTTGAATATCGAAAAATATATTCTGCCTTAACCCCGAAACTATTGACATGTTAGAATATAGCAAAGTAAGCAATAGCTAAGATTTTTATTGTAAATTTTTTTTTGGTTACATACATACATAATAAGCAATTTTTCGAAAGAACCTACACCAATTCGTTCTCCTACCTGAGACGCCAGTTTAACGTGCCTATTAATGAAGATTTCTAAACATACGATGGTAAAATCAAAACTCTACTCCCAAACACATTTAAACAGTCATTCAAAAACCTATCACACACAAAACTATTATTAAACAAAACATTAAACTCAACAATACAATATCTTATAACAAAACTCAATATTACATATCCCGTAACAGCCCGCTAAAGACAATATAACAACACATTACTTACGTACGAGAGAACTTAAAAGACTCGTACTACAGAATAACACAATTAATCCAGCTTCAATGCCCGTTAATATTATTTTAAGTTTAAAACGTTGCCGAATATTTTGGGGATAGCCTACAAAGGAATCTCTTCTTCCGAATCAATGATTTTTGTATAACAGCGGTGGTTTAAATTATAAGAAGAGCGAGTTATGTGTTTAAAGAAACTTTATTCCTCAAAAGAAATTCACAACAAATTTCACTTAATGAGAAACATATTATAAGTAAAAATATAAAATTAGCAAGCAGAACTATCAATACAAAACTGAGTAGGTTAAATATGAAGTCCGTATCATAATGGTTATTGTAGGTAGGAATAAAGGATTCGTGTGAAACAGAAATCAATTTACGTGGGTAGGGTTATGAAGCCGTCAGCAGAGCCAGATTTAGATAGGGTTATTGACAGATTTGTGATCCATTTGATTGATCCATCCATCCATTGTGATTCGAAGCGGCGGTAGCCTAATGGCTAGAGGGTCGGACTTGCAATCATGTGGTTGCAAGTTTTAAACCCACAAATCTTAGTACGAGGGGTTAACAAGATTACTAGTAATATGCGATCCGCATTGCCAGTAAGCGTTTTAAAAAAGATTGGTGACAAGTATAGAGTAGTAGTATACCAGGTTATGGATGAGGTTGAAGCTAGATGCAAAACGTAAAAGTGAAAGGGCGCACACTTGGACATGAGGAAGTGGACTGATATAGGCACTTCTGGACATTAACAAAAGGGATTTGGCTATTATAATTCACCACGCTACCTTACTGCGGGTTGGCCCTACTGTGCATTGGCCTTACTGCGCTTTGACGCTACTGCAGGTGGTCCCTACTGCGGGTTGGCCCTACTGTACATTGGCTTTACTGCGGGTTGGCCGTACTGCGGGTTGGCCCTTCTGCGGGTTGGCCCTACTGCAGGTTGGTTCCACTGCGAGTTGGCCATGGCAACAACTTGCAAAAAAAATATTTTTAAACAATAAATGCAAAAATGCAATCCGCTTATCACTTGCACCAAACAGACAAGAGCATACAACAATGCATCCCTGTTTCGCACGTGAGTTCATCGCATCGATCAAAATGATTTATTTGCATCCGATGAGGGCAAAACTTTCTGCCCTTATTACATTAATACTATTATTGAGAATGTTTTCATGAAGATTGAACTTTCGGAGCAATGGAATTGTTGATCTTTTCGCTTTGTTTTTCGTGTATATATGTGATAATGGATGTGTTTCTGGCTGAGGAAGTTAAATGTTTATTTAGGATAATTATGTTTAGGAGAGGGGAGATGCCGTGGTTTAGTAATTACGATGCCAATCAATCAATATGCAACGTTAAGCTGCGCTTGAAGAGGTCAGTCTGTGGATTTGGTCAACTATTATTATATCTACATCTATAATAAACTTGGAAATCTATGATAGTCACCAATTATCGTTAGAATTTCAAGCATCCTCCTCTCTTCTAAGTTGCCGTGCCCTGCAGGGCCCATAATAATATACCTTTTGTAATACTTTAACATCTTACAAGATTATGGAGTGCAATAAAGATATTGAATATACAGTATTAAATGCTGACTTTAGAGAATCTAAATTGACAAGCTTTAACGATTTCTCATTCTATGTAAATGATAACTCATTCTTTTCAAAATCCATTTTTTGCATTATAACATAGATACCTACTTAAAAAATTTACTTTATGGGTTCTATTTTAATGCCGTGTTTACTCAAGTAGATGTTTACATTCATAAAGTCCATACATAATATATTATTCTGCATCACTACTCTATACACTACTCTATAGACTGAGCGTAACTGTTTAATCAGTCTTTAATCATTAAATTAAAAATGACCAGCAAGACTTTTACTCTGGTAACATCGTTGTTTCATGCATATTTTCTACTTAACTCCCAACACGCTTCGGTAATGAACGAAAAATATAAAGTAAACATACGAAGCTTGCAGACGATAAAATGCTGCTGCTTGTGTTAATTAGTCAGTATTTATTAAACATACTGTATTCATAATATATTTCCTTTTTGGTGAATGAATAAGGAAATATTCTCGGAGCAAACATTGACAAAGCTCAATGAAAAAACAAAAGCATGACTAATAAAAGAAATAAATATATTTTATCATCCAAAATAACACCGCCTTCAAACCATAACCAATAAAATAATGTTCTTTCCGCAGTTTCGGACGGCAGTACCTTTACCTTTTACGAGTGGGTTCACGTCGGTAGTGCAATGGGTTGGTTTCGAACCGGCAACTACATGATTGCAAGTCTGAGGCCCTATCCATTAGGCTACCGCCGCTTCAAATTCTCATATTAATGGTGACTGTGATTTTATTCAATAAATACATGGAGTATGAGAACTACATCCACAAATATGTAGTGGCTTTATGATGGGGCCTCAATGGGGAATCAATCTCTACAAAAAAATGATTTTCCGCACTAACAATACACGAGAAAATCCTACAGTCAGACTAAAACAGATATTTATTTCAATCTAGATTCTTTTTCCAAAATTGTTGTCACTCCAAAAACAAAACACTGACACTTATTTCGGATAAAAAACTCGGTTCCAGGCACTCGTACATTCGGGTACAAAGATTAATTCAGTGGAGTTCAGATTACACGTATGATACTATTGTACTGCGCGACTGTACTGGGGTTGTCTGTATTGTAGACTAACGTATTATTATTTATGTGATTCGTTGATGTTCGGACATTGAACGGTACCATTGTACTTATTGTGTTAATATTGAAGAGGAATTCCGATTTTGATCTCGATGTGCGTACAATATCATTATGACTATATACCTGAAAGGTTTGGCCGAGTTGTACTGATGTACACCCATAGTTTACCCTTATGTTAGAGGTAGGAGAGCTAGTTGTCATTATTTGGTCGCGGTTGTCATACGAACTTGACAATCATTAGTAGTTCTCAGAAGGCTAAAAGCCAAACAGACAATGTATCCCACGTCTTTATTTCCCGGAGAGAAGCAGAGGTGTACAAATTTACACCCGAGAGAAGGAGAGGTGTACAAATGTACACCAACAGTTTGCTTAGATCCCATGCAATAGAGAGCGAGCCTATTGCCACAAAACTAATGAGGTAGTTCCGGCAGCCGAATTGTATTTAATATCAGCCGCATCTTGTTGGATTGGAAGCCAATCTTGACATAATTGAGAAAATACTAAAGGTTGATGTCTATAACTGGTCACCCATCATCCATCCATCCATAAACTGGCTTCAGCAAGCGCAACTTAACTTTGCAGACTGATAAGCTTAGTTATTATTTTAGCTTTGGGCTTTCTTATCACATCCTATAGTGTAAACCAAAGCAATAAATTCCATAACAAAATCCATAATGGATTTCATCAAATCTGCCAATTCAATTTCAAAATACCAAGCAATATCTGCCACAATATTTTACAAATCCAAATATTTGTGAAATACCGTTCCACGGCCATCGCAAATACCGCAAACGAATCGCCCACTACCCCCGAGAAAGGCCATTCGTTCACTGTGACGTAACGATAGACATAACCCATTCGGTGCATAATTTAATGCCGCAAACGCTTGAGTTATTGAATGAACGAAACTAAGATATGAACCCTGCATATACCTCAAATGAATGAATGGATATTTAATGTCATATTTTAAACTGCCTCATTAGTCTAGTGGTCCTAAGCGCGACTGCTGCGCTAGAGGCCCTGGGTTCGATCCCAAGGTCGAGAAAAGTGTTATTAGGTTTTTCTATGAAATTCTCAGTAGCAGCTCGGAGTCTGGATTTGTGCCCGGTTAATGGCAATAGGGTAGCCCACTATTACATGGGACCTAACAACATACCGGCGATGTGTGGCTGTACATTAGTATACCTCTGCCTAACCCTTCGGGGAATACAGGCGTGATGGTATAGGTATATTTTCGATGCATACAATTATAAATTAAAAAAATTAGACCAGCCTTTAACATGAAGTCATTCGTAGCCTAATTTCTGGACGACAGCTATATTTATCCTGTTTTATAAAAGGGTTTTCTGTACTACGAAAAAGGTATACCACAATAATAGGTAGCTGATATTGCAAACAAAAACAACGAAAACGTAACCATAATAATTACGTTTGTAACTATTATAGTTACGTTTCGTTCCATCAAAATCTTTAGGGAAATAAATAACACATTGAGATACAATAAATTACGTACGCATATGTTGCCTTACACGCAAGAGTATTCATCAAATGTAATATATTGTAAGGAAAACATAACAGTTTGTAAGGATCATTGGGTTATTATATTACTTATAGTAGCCGAAATAATATATCACTTAGTTTTGTTTCTTGTAGCTTCGATTGTGGTGGCATGAGTTACCTTCCATTTTTAAAGCTTTAGGATTTTATTCTGTGTCATCGATGCACTCTAAATATTTACTGCTATGGGGAGTGTATTTAAAGGGCTTTTTAAAAATATATCCAATAAAACAATCAGTTATCTACTTATCTGCCTCATTAGTCTAGTGGTGCTAGTAGCGCGACTGCTGCACTAGAGATGCTGCAATTCCGAGCAGAGAATCGACCGACTCTCCGACGCTCCGACTCGAGCTAAGAATGATTTGGTTTCACTACGAAATTCTCAGTAGCAGCTGGGGGTTCGTATTTGTGCCCGGTGAATGGCAATAGGCTCGCTCCCTATTACATGGGACCTAAAATTACCAGCGAAGCGTGGGTGTTCAATAATTAGTACCTACACCTCTGCTTAACCCTTTGAACCCTGCGAGATGGTATGTTTGTAATTAAAAAACACTTATTACACACTAGTGAATGATTAACCTAACCCTCCACTCTGAAAATTATCTTCAACGACTACAACTAGCAACATTGTACAGCCCTCATTCGATTTCAACTTGTTGCAGATTACAGGGAGTTACATTTCCAGTTTGGAATTACAGTCTGTGTGATCGTAGAAACTAGTTTTCCAGATACTCAATAAAAAGTATAGTTTAGTTTTTTTTATGCTTTTCAATAAGGAACCGGTGTACGGTGGTATGGACAAGTCGAAAGAGGCTTATGATGGTGGTATAGCAAGAAATTGGCAATATAAAGATTACATTTAAAAAAATATTGGTAACCACTTCCCGATAGCTATTTTTAGTCTTTCTCTTTCTTCTTCTGGTGTCAATGTTCGGCTCTCCTAGTAAATGCTACAGAGCACGATCCTTGGCGTTACCTAATAGTTCCAACCACACATTATCCATTTCTGTTCAGAATAAGTTATGTGGAACATTAAATGTTTCAAAAATGTGTCAGAAACATGTACCCGCCACATACAAGCTACAAAACATGTTTCGAAACTTGTTGCAGTAACTGCCGCGAGCTCGAGTTTTTTGGTTTTCGAAAACATACTATTATATTTATACATCAGAAAAATAGTAGTACAGTGGCACATATTAAGTGTCATAGCTAGCATTAGAACAGTCTACAATACTTATAACTATCAACACGTATATTATTACAAACATCCTTACATGGGTGCACTAAACTACAAAATACAAATAAACAAGACACAATCGATTTAAAAACATACAATGGGCGGCCTTATCGTGGACTGCGATTTCTTCCAGTCCAGGCAACCTTGGCATACCTATGATCCCGTCAATCACAACTCCGCCCTACACAGTGATGTTATCCCCCGAACTTATCAGCTTGAGTACAATAGCGAACAGCTGCGTGAGTCCAATTACAACCTATCAGATCTGATTTAATCGTGGACCCCACGACATTATTATGTCTCGACAAGATTTTCAATGCAACATTATTAACTCCTCAGAATTTTGCGTGACTGTAAAAAATTACTGTGAAATATCACAGTTCTGTAACTCAAGAATATTTATCGAAAATACCAAGTGAAAGTTCAGTTGCACTGTTTAAGCAAAGATAGTGATGTAGGTACCCTCACAGTTTGCCGGTTTTAGGTTTGATGTAATAGGGGCCGAGCCTATTACCATTTATCGGGCAGATATCTACACTGAATCCTATGGCCTCACGGCCATAGGGCTAAAGAAAACAAGTCAGTAGTAAACAAGTTTTTAGTCAGCAGGTACGAATCCCGCATACTGTGCCCTGTCTATCGATAGCAAAGGTACTATCACCCATTTCGCACCTCAAAAAAAAGGAAAAACAAGTCGAAACTTTAGTACAAATTTAAAGTTTTATAGAAAAACACAGTACCAGTGTTGATATCATCGATGCAGCTTATATAGTTGTCACCACATTATTAGACTAACAAGCACCTTAATCCTTAGTACACAAGAACCAAAGTGTATTTACCCAAAACCCTAGTAACATTGAAGGTTACTATCATCCGCAGCCAAAGTGGATGAGCGTCATCACCATAAATATGCGTTATCACCACAGGCGGGTCGATGTGGCCCCACGGATATTTCGATTTATGGGAATTAGGGACACCATTCTGTTCAGATTATTTATGTCGCACTCGCCCGCTCGCTGTAACTGTGTGAGGTTGTTTGAACAGTTTTTCAAATGTATTAAGTATTGCAGTATAGTGATATTTATAATATATTGCCCAATATTGGAAACGGTAGATAATTAACATTTCCAATTGCTTATTTCATTTACAAGTAATATATTACCCTCCCTAATAACTAAATTTTCTAAGTGAAACTTTTAAGCTAATATTATAAATGCGAAAGTAAGTCTGTGCTTACTACGTTAATGCTTATTACGTTTTCATGCCTGAAAACTTTTCAGGTTCAGGGGGAACCAAATTTCATGAATTTTGGTATAGAGATAGATTGGACCTAAAATTATCTCTGTATAAATTTATTTCTATGCTCTAGACTACATTTTGTCTCAAAAAGTTTTTTGGGATGCAAGAGATATGTCGAGCAACAGCTTGTAATAACGGACTAGATCAAGGGTTATATAAAGTTGTAGTGAGGCGAGATGTATTCCCCCTCCAACCAAAGGGAGGATCCTCCAACCAGGCAGGTGTTTTTGCCTGGCGGGCTACGGCCCGACGGTTGATGTCAGGCGGTTGTATAGGTATATGCGAGTCGCGCGGTCCACTTGCTCTATTCAGGATTTGAACGACGTAGTTCCATGTATCGCGCTAGATGTCGCTACAAAGTAATAAATAAATTAGGATTCTTAATATCATCACCATTAACCCTTTGTGCTGGGAATGGGTCTTCTGTCAGGCACTCAGTCTTCACCGAGTTTCTGAGAACATTATGTTTTCCTTCACTATTAATTAGTGAAAACTGCAAACTGCAGTGATAGCCTAGTGATATGACTATTGATCTGTCAAGTCAAAGGTCTTGAGTTCGAATCCAAGGCACACACCTCTGACTTTTCGAAGTTATGTGCGTATTCATAATTAATTATGACGCGCTTAAACGGTGAAGGAAAACATCGTGAGGAAACCTGCATGCCTGAGAGATTTTCTTGACGGCGTGTGAAGTCTGCCAACCCGCAGTAGGCCAGCGTGGTGGACTACAGTTAATCCCTCTCGCTCTGAGAGGAGACCCGTGCCCAGCAGCGAGACAATGTAATGGGTTGATGATGATTAATTTGTACTCACATGATTTTGTATGTGAGTATTAGCCAGAAATTGAATTATGGTTGTCGGATAGCAATCGCTTCGTGTAAAATTCGAATATTCCGCTGCATCTGGTTAGACTTGGAGTCAAACCCAGCCAAGTAAAGCTTAAGAAAAGATCAGTTTTTTTTTAATTCGTTTCTAAACGGTTACCTACTTATGAAGTTTATGTCGATGTCAAAAATGCATGTATAAAGCGCCCTGTAAACGATCAAGTTTGTTTGACAAATTTACGTGTATGTCAAATTATTTGATAGTGTGCAGCTTTGTTTGACGCGTTTGTCAAACAGTCTACTATGAGTTTTTGATGAAAACGTGAAGTTTGACAAACATTTATGTCAAGCATATTCGATCGTTTACAGGGCGCTTAAAAGGTTACGTCATACTATCAACTCTCTAATTTTTCCCAGTCTAGTTTCCCAACAGAAAACGTATAAAAATATTGAAAATTCCACTATGTTACATGAATTACGCAACTCGTTGGCCCAGTTTCAAAGTGTGTCGGTGAATTAACTGTTTTTAAGGTAAATCCTATCTCTTTTTCTAGTCTAGCATACTTGTTTGCAGATGGTTAGTTAAAAATTGAAAAATGCACGTGGAATTATTAAAAATCCCTCAATGGTCTAGTGGTTGCAAGTGTATCCGAGCTTATGTTATTCAGTTTTTAGAGAAAGTGTCAAAGATACATAAAGAAAGCTTAATATCTAGCCATCCCCAATGAAATAGTAATCGGGGGAAGAAAGAAAGAAAACTTTACTTTCCTTTCATTATACATTACCTAAAAAGTTAAATGACTAATTATTTTTTTGTATTAATCCATATCTATACTATTCTCATACAGAGGCTTATGTTTATTTGGAATCGATAAGCACTAACACTATTAAACAGATTTTAATATTTCTTTCGCCACCAGATATTAACAAAAAACATGGGTATGCGGGACCTAGTTTGACCATAAATAGAGCCGATCAACACAAAAATAAATTAAAAAATGATCGCAAATAAGGAAGTTATATCTAAGCATTTTAGTTTTATGTTAGAAAGAGAGTGTACAATATCGAGAGATGACGTCAAGCCTTACGTATAAGGCAAGCAGGTAAAGGTTGTTAGTTTCCCGGAAAATTAGTGATAGTATATAATTTATATGATACATTTTTTGTTACGTCATAACTATCGTTTTATTTTAGAACCTTATTAGTTAATTTGCATTATGTTTTTAATATCTATGCGAATTATAATTGTTTCAGGAAACCATATCAGGCATCTGCCTACCATTATAGTTGAGCTACGAGTTACTTATATATCTTTCAGCGCGCGCACAAGACTGTTCATTAAAATTATATATATTATTTATTTTACGTACAATACACCTTTATCTATAATTCTATATACCCACTATTAAAGTTGATATCGAATATTTATTAAATTTCACCCAAAGCATCGTATTATATTACTCTAGTCCAAACACAACAGACAATAAAACTCCATGGGAGATTTTTTCTCATAATAATCTCTTTATCAAAAGAACCATAACACCATGACGTTTTATTGTCCAACAATTCATTCAATATACAACCTTATTTCTTGGTAATAAGATACATATTTAGACCGTTATGACGTTGAAAATTAACATAATTTCATAACTAGGGGTGAACAGATTTCTAATAACATATTTTGATTTTTTTATTTCCCTCTTTGAAAAGATATTTCGCATAAATGGGTGGGATAAGACCCGTCCGATTATGACCGCGACTTTTGTTCGGCGCCCTAATGTAATAGCGTAATGTTTGAGACTGGTCGTTAATAGACGGGGGAAGTTTCCTGTTACACTTGGGGTACCTAAAAATAATGATATAGATAGATATTTCAAATTCCACTTACCGATATCCAACAGCTATTTCATGGTAACTAAAAAAAAACAAAAGAAAATGACAACCAAAAGCCTGGTTCAATTTGCATTGGTCTTTAGATGAGAATTATCTCATTTAACATACCATCAAGCCTGTATTCCCCGAATGGTTAGGCAGAGGTGTAATTAACCTACACCCACGCTTCGCCGATATGTTTAGGTCCCATGTAATGGGGAGCGAGCCTATTGCCATTAACCGGGCACAAATCCAGACTCCGCAGCTGCTACAGATATTTTCATAGAAAAGCTTAATAACAATTTGCTTGAACTGGGTATTTAATTCAAGACCTCTAGTGTAGCAGTCATAGACGTAGCAGTCGTGCGTTGGAACCATTGGACTAAAGAGGCTCATAAAACATAAAAATACAGATAGGTACTTATGATAAGCTTCGTCTTCTTATTTAAACAATTCGATAAGTAGTAAAATAATGCAGATAAATTCCGTACATATCATCAATTCTATCTATCATAGCTAAAAACTGAGGAGACCAGAAAACTTTAACTAGGTACCTATAAATCTAGTGGTAGTACCTAATTTCCTATCTCAGAATATTTATATATAGACTGTTTACTTGAAAGTACACGGTACTTACTAAATATGCTATGTTGGGATCTACCAAAAGAGTTAGAAAAATAAAATTATACCTACTTTATTCAAATTGAAAATTTTAACATACTTAGATAAAATGAAAAGTCTAATACTATGAGTTATAGTCCCCAATAATGATTTCAATGGGACTGATATAATTCAAAAACAAAAAGCGAAGAAAATACATGAAGGGGAGGGAGACTAATCCCATACAAATAAGGGGAAATGAAGGGAAAGGATAAAAGGACTTCATAGGTAGAATCAAGAGGCTAAGTCATTGCTTTCAAGGGCCATTACGTCGCCGTTTTTCTTTGTTGATTTTGTAACGCGATTGGGTTTTGACCATGATATCCGTATAGGGATTTTTAACAATGCAATGTGACTCAACATGAAAATAACCGCTCTTATAAATGGTATAGACAATTTAAAACCTAATAAAGGTGAAACAACATTTTTGGGATATATACATGAACCAGCAGTGGACGAGTATGGGCTGATGATGATGATGATTTATATTATAAGGAAAGCATTTATTCATTCATTCATTGATATACCTAATATTTTGGATTTAGAAATGATGAAATCTGAATGATAATAAATTCAAAACATAATTTAAATTCGTGGTTACATAAAATATTTATTTTTTGTTTTTGCAAAAGAAAACGTATAAGTGTGACGACTTTCTGACTAAGTATTAAATGTTTCATGTTTTTGGTAAATACAACTATGCTTATGAAAATCTTCTGATTTTGGAGGTGATTTCATGCATGTTTTCATTAAGTACAAGATATCATTAAGTACAACAAACGTTTGTTGTTTAACTATATACCTCTGTATGTACGCAACGCTACACATCAAGCTATACAAATCCAGTATTGACTGACCTCGTATTGTAAACGCTTTCCGCACAATGCGAGGCCAGCCTATATTGGATTTGTATAGCTTGATGTGTAGCCGTGTGTACGTTCAAAACTAGAACGATTACCACCTATTTACAGGTCCTAAAGCAAAGATACTTCGGAATTGAGAACACAAGTAATTGCAAATACCTAAGGCTTAACTATACAGCAATTAAATTCCGTAGTAAAAAGCTTAAGGAAACAATTCATTTTCTGAAAACTTTCTCAAGAGCACTATAGGATTCCGACTTTTTAAGAGCCAAACAATAAGTTCTTTGCGTGGAGTTAAGCTCTTGGAGTGCAAAGGACAATGCGTTCTAGTGCGGAACTCTTTTGTAGTTTGTTCGCTGTGACAGGTAACTGAGTTTCATTATGGAAGCTAGAAGTAGGGTGCGACTTGCAGAAGAAGAAGAATAGAATTCTTTATATATATTTGTATTTATTTTAAATCATTGTTAACTGAGATTCAATATAATAAACATTAAAATAATTCTAATTATGTACCTACGCATAAAAAAAGAAATTATTAAGTGAAATAGTTTATTATTATATAAATGTGGAATCTATGACTGCCTCATAACTGCCTCATCATTCTAGTGTTCTCAAGCATGACTGCCACACTAGATGTCCTAGATTCTGTTCCCAGGTCGAGCAGTGTTATTCGGTTTTTCTATAATATTCTCACTAGCATCTCGGAGTTTGGTTTTGTTCTGTTATGTAATAGGACCTAAACATACCGGAAAAATGTGGGCATACAAAGTACATCCTCGCCTAACCCTTCGGGGAATACAGACATATATTATGCTCATAATGATATTACAATACGCTACTTGCAAATAATTCTTGACTAAGCGCAATCCGCGTATAAATACAATAAATCAACAACTTTCTTTGCTGTAGGTCTTTCCCCTATACCACTCCACAACAAACAAAAACCTTTACACCGTACCAATAATACAGTTACCTACATTGTAAATAAAACCTGCAAACAAAACAGCTAAACTAAATAAAAGCAACAATAAAAATCTCCAGGTAAATCGCTTACAAAGAGACCCTACACTTACAACAGGCGCGTTAATACTCAACAACTATTAAAGGTTCATTGTTCTTACACACAATAAGAAGTGTAGTTGTAGGGATCCTCATAAAACTGGCGTTAAATCTTATTATAGTACATTTAAGGAGACAAAAGACTAGCCACTTAACAGGGTAATAATGTACCTGTGCGTTCTCCTAAGACAATTATGAATAACGTTAATTAACTTGCACATCTTGGAACTACGGTAGCGAGAAAAATAGCGTTTAATACTGAGCCGAAGATTCTGGTATCAATTCTTGAGAGAAATAAGCTTCACAAGCTCTCGGAAGTAGATATTAAGTGTTCAAAGAATCTCAAAGCAAAAACTCGGGTAGAAACTCCTGTCAAATTAATTGATATTTGAAACTCTTGGCAGATCCTTAGCATTTCTCTAACATGAGTCATATTTATTTTTCGTTAAAAGCGGCCATTTTAGCCTTGCTCGTGAAAGTAAGAGAATTATTGGTGCAACGCTTCAACAGAGAAAATCTACCAAATTGTGGTATATTGGCAGAGAATTTTAATGATTGCAGTTCGGCGATATTTATAATTTCCTGCCTGCTAGTTTATTTAGATAAACCCAAAATATTTTGAGCTGTGATATGACATTTGTGTCATATCGTAATAAATACAAGTTAATAATACTACAAATATTCATAAAGACATTTACATGGTGAACAACATGGTATATCGGTATCGGTTTTCCGACACTATATAAGAACATACGAATATTTTAATGTATTTCAAATCATATCATGCTTATGATACAAATATAAATTATGATAGGGCGTGGTATTTAAAAAGATTTAGTATGGCTCTAGGCCAAAGTAACAATTTACAATTTTACACAGTCAGGATTACATCAAGCAAGCACAAAATAATTACAAGTACTGATCGGACAGAGATTCAACCTCACTATAACAATTACTAGCGGACCAGTGTCTGTCATTACGTCCATAATTATGTATATTAACTATTCACCACACGTTGTTCAAAATAAACAAAATAATAATAGTAATAGGTTTAAGAGCTTTATTTCTCATTAAGAATTACATACATAATAAACCGTAACTAATAAAACAAAATATCTAAAGTGCTCCACTCCTCTCTCCTATTTAAAAAAAAATGTTGCTGTGCCCGACAGGGTCCATAATAAAATTCTACCTTTCTAATATAATAACCGTATATGCAAAAAGTATATGAATATGACACATATCCGTCGCCTCCGAGACCACGAGAAAAAGTGAATGAGTTGACGTATCGGCTTGTCTTTTATACAAAACCGACGCATGTCACTTTTAGAATAGGTAGGTGTGCCTAAAAACTTCATCAATCTCCAAACAATACAATATTAAATTTCACAAGAAGTTCTCTGAACAGACAATGTAATTCTCAATCTTTTGCTAATAGTCTGCAGGCACATGTCTATTTTACCGGTTGACACGTCTGGCCGAGGGCGTCCCAAACTTAATTTGCTGGCTTGCGGTTTCCTATTGAGACCTCGTCTGCTAAAAGGCCCATCAATTCCCTGATAGATTGGGCGAATTGGCACTAACTATTTGTCTGTTACCAAGCAGTTTCCGTTACATGTAATTATTATGTTCAATCTACTTTATTAGGACGCAGAGTGGAGTTAGTGCAGAGATAACCTAGTGATATGACCATTGGACTGCCAAAGGTCTCGAGTTCGAATCCAAGGCACGCACCTCTGACTTTTCGAAGTCATGTGCGTATCAATAGTTCATTATCACGCGCTTAAACGGTGAAGGAAAACATCGTGAGGAAACCTGCATGCCTGAGAGATTTTCTTGAGGGCGTGTGAAGTCTGCCAACCCGCAGTAGGCTAGCGTGGTGGACTATAGCCTAATCCTTCTCTTACTGAGAGGAGACCCGTGCCCAGCAGTGGGCCAACGTAATGGGTTGATGATGATGATGAGGATGCGGAGAGAACATAAAGCCGTCGATTCTACTCATGACAATCCTTAGCGATAGTCAGGAGACCAATAGAGCAGAAAAACTAGTCTATCCGGATATTGAGTCGCGCCCTGTAGGATTATTTTCCGATGATAACTTAAGTAACCCATACATAATTCAATTGCATCAACACGTTTGGAGGAATGTACTCCCTCAATTATGAAAAGCCAAAGCATTGAAATGAGGTGATAAAAATAATAAAAGAGTTTGTTTTGGCATTTCTTCTCAGATCTCGTCAGATAGGATATTCTGGCGCCATCTAATTAAAAAAAATGTAAAAAATTGGTTTTTAAAAGTGTCTTTAAAAGATCTATTTACAGAAATGAATATCATTTAATCATTGATTATAAAATAAACAAATAACATTAAGAACAGTTCACTGCATATTAAGTTGCATCTGATTAGACTGAAGCCAACCCCAACATAGTTAAAAATAAAAGGCTAGGAGATAAGATGAGAATCATCCACTGGATATCATTATATCACTTTGGTGTGACGGACAAATTCAAAGCAAGATAACTACAGCTATCTACATCAACGAAACGTTGCAACGACTTTTATTACACCTTAAAATACTAGTGGACGTGACTTGGACATACGTTTAGAGTACTAAAGTCCTGCTAGAGAACAAATTTTACCTGTGCGTGACCACTTGACGCTCCACTAGCTCTGAAAAAGGGAATTATGTGTAAGATTTTTTACAGTCATCAGCACATCAGGTTATACAAAACTGTCAAATTTCTCCAAATGATTGTAAACCTTAAAAACGTTATTAATTAAGTCCAAAATTAACTGAAAAACCAAATACATTTTGTGGTAACTTGATGTGCTCGCCACCGTACATTTCATTAGGCAAGTTAAATCAGGTATTTTCGCTGCAAATTAGCTGCTGATGAAACAAGTTAGCGGATGTTTAGCCGCAAACAGTATTGCTTGATGAGCCTTGCTATCTACCTACTAATAGCCTAATCTAATTACCACATAACATAACATAACATACCATCACGCCTGTATTCCCCGAAGGGTTAGGCAGAGGTGTACTTAATGTACACCCACAGTTCGCCGGTATGTTTGGGTCCCATGTAATAGGGGGCGAGCCTATTGCCATTCACCGGGCACAAATCCAGACTCCGAGCTGCTACTGAGAATTTCATAGACTCAATAACACTTTGCTCGACCTGGGGATCGAACCCAAGACCTCTAGCGTAGCAGTCGCGATTGGGACCACTAGACCAACGACGCAGTCTAATAATAGTCTAATTACCACGCCAACATTAAATATTGTGTCGTTCGTTCATCTTAACGTGGTGGAATTTGACGGTGCGATCAAAGCAGTGATTTGGTTTGATACTGCGTTCGGAGTCTCCGGTTGACTTTTAAACTTGTGCCTTCGTTTTGTGTCTGTCTGTGTGCTTGTAATACCCATATCTACTGCACAAAATTGGATGAGGTTTTCACAATTTGGTGCATGTTCATGTTGACCATGCCGCTGCCTAATACCCGAATTATAATGTTATACCCTTTCTGGCTTCTTCCTTCCTTTTACTTTTTCACTGAAGCGTAACTAGATTGTACGTCCAGGTGCAAGCATTAAGCAACTGCTTTAAAATTGGACTACCCTTACAGTTCTGCTTCATAATTCTGATAATTTGTAAGATAAAAGCAATCAAATTTAGACGAAATACCTATCCATTGTTTAGTTACGCTTACCCTTCGCTTTGGCCGAATTTGTTGTTTAGTTAAACCTAGGGCTGTCGCACCTCGCGTAGCAGGCTGGTATTAGAAAAATAACAACAAAGTTTCGCATAAAATAATATTTCTTACGTCTTTAGTAGATAGTTATTTTTTCTCTTTTGAATGTTAAAATACTTATTTAAACTGTTTTCATCAGGCTATACCTACTTTGTTAATTTACATCGAAGAGTAAAACTAGGAGTTAAACATGTATTTCTTTAATTTATTTAGGTACATTGCAAAAAATTGTTTAGATAGCATACTTGGACCATATAACAGATACATTCTACGTTGTCTCTCGATAACAAAGCCCGTCTTACCAACAATAATGTACGTGAATGAAAATGCATAACACCACATCCTTTCTATTACTCAAAGTCACGCGCCAACCCTAAGGCGATGACGTCATAAACGGATGACTCACAAACACCACCTGCCTACAATAATGTTATTAAACAATCTATACGTTGGCCCCATAGCTAATATAGCATTATTTGATTAAGTCCAGGAGTAGATAGATACTGTATTGAATTTTTATTACGCTAGAATGTTATTATTTAAAGTGCTTTTATAGTTCAGTTGTTAATACTATAGCTTATTAACGAAGTACTATGATAGGTCGTCCACCGATGAAGTCATATTAAAATCTTATTTTATCGTTAGATGCACTACAATAGCAAAAGTCTACTTCATTGGGTAATTAAAATTAAAACCTCTTTAAAATTAAACCTCCTTTAATGCAAGTTGTACTACATATTATAATAGTTTTGTTTCTATCAATGTCTTTTTCGGTGAGATAAAGTAGTAGTCTTCCCAAGAGATATCATTAGTACCGATAGTCTTAAGCATAGTTAGATAAACCTCACTAATCATGTGACCTCCAAGATATATTACACACTATTTTCCCTGTAAACATAGGAACATGTTTCTTAGTTAATTTAGCGGTCAGTGGGCCTCAAGCATATCAACAGATTTGTTGACTTAGGATCCAAGATGAGCAAATTAATTATTCTTGCCGTGTTTCTTTTTACGTGTAGCAAATAAATCTTTGCTCGGATCTCGGTTTCCAAAGATTTATTAGGTGAGAAATTAAGGTTCGGAATTTTTCTTCTAACACGATTTGGGTTGCTGTCAATAAAAGTACCAATAGTAGAAGTGCAGCTAAATCTTAAGAAGGTATCGCATGCATTTTGAACTAGAACAGAATATAATAAGCACATGCTTTAACAGTAAAGGAAAACATCGTGAGGATACCTATACATCTTAGAGAACTTCATAAGGATCTGGAAGTTGCCAAGAAAGAGAAAAATGCCAACCCGCCCTAGACCCTCGCGATGGACAATGATCTTGATTTAAATGTAAGAGGAGACCCGTATACAGCAATGAACAATATTAATGGGCTGTTAAGATCACATTGTCTTAATAGAATCACTTCCAAGTAAGGCACACATTTTTGAAAGGCCCTTTACATTCTTGAATCAGTAGATCATCTAAATTTCTATAAAACAATATAATGACAATGACAATGTCAAAATCACATAAATCGTACTCTTAAATAAAACTTAAAAGAACTCGCACCTAAAGAATCCTAACCTTTTACCTACATAACACTTTGGAAACCTAAAAAAAAAGAAATCTTTCCAAATAACGAGGGAAAATAAATTTTACCACGAAAAAATAACATCATAAAACGTTCTCGTTATGCGCACACAATACTGTTACTGCGAATATATGTTTTTTCTCCATATTCGAAAAATTACAGCTTATCCTCTTATCCGTCTGGAGTTCACCCTAAATTATTTACATTACCTTGGCTGTCCATTACAGCCCCTAAACGCGTCCACTCCCCGCTAGTTTTGGGAGTCCACGCCCCGCGTCGCTCAGCCCAGTTGTCATCTCGCACCCGATAAGGGAAGCACGCGCGTTTGCTCCCCTAGTGACGTCAACTTTACGAATTCATCGCATAATTTTCCAAACTCGATTCTTTTTTAGTCCAGTATTTATTTAGTGGTTTTGTGTGAAGTGGTCTGTACGTTTTGGAATTGCCAGAGGTGAGACTTTGTTTTTTTTATCACAATTTTGGGTTGGTATTTTCTTTGTGTTTTCTGTTATTTCTTTCCTCTTTTATTCTTTGTATTATGGACCTCTAGGAATTTTATTTATAGCTTATTCTAGCTTTGAATATTTTGTCCACCCCAATTTTACATTTATTATTTAATACATAACATAAAAGTCATTTTATTCATAATGTTTCATTTAAATTCTATCTATCTATCTATCTAAATTGTTAAAATAAACTTTACCGTATTTTCGTTAATCTTACTCTTTAGTTTTATGTTGTTCTTTATTCCAACACTAATAATATACCATCTTATTAATAAATAAGATGGTATATTATTAGTGTTGGAATTAAATACTGATACAATAGTATCAGTATTTAATTTTATTTCAATTGAAAATTATGTTAGTATTTTGCTTTTTTCGTAAACTTAGCAATTTTTAAATAAGTAGCTACGTCTCTAATTAAAAATGTTGACTACTTTTTTTATAAAGTACTCATGGATATTTTGCCACCTGGGGAATGCATGTCGAACTCATTTCGAGTAAAACCGGAACTTGCCTGATCTTGTCCTATAGCCAGGTCGATGGGGTATTTGATAAATCTTTATAGGCTAATGCCTAACAGATAATTCCGTTAAATTGATTAAATTCATCTTGCTAAGCCTTCAAGCTTTCCCAACTTAGACATTCCAAGGCTACATCTATAACTGATAAAGACGATCCATTGTTTTGCCATCCGGATACATTTGTGCGTCGCGTCAGATCCAATCGCAAAAGCTGTTTACCACTGAGGTTAATATAGAAAATTATTGCACCACACTGTATTTCAATTGTAATAATAGTTAGAATAGTCAACTACGTATTCTTTGAAGATTTCTGAACTAAATGTAATGTTATTTGTAGATCTAGTCTGACCTTAAGACACATTAGAATAAGCGTTTCATTAAATTTATTATTGGAACTAGCTTACCTTAGTTAATGAAATATTAATTTCGGTTTATTTAAATGTACAAATCATAGTTTTTCTAGTTGCTGTATTTTTATTTGAACCTGTAAAAATATTTTTATTAATTACTGCTGGACATAGGTTTCTGAAAATGAGAGAGGTATGCAGTCTAGCAGATTTCACATGCAGACCTAAGAATGTATAAGGTATATTGGTTGCTCTACGATGTGTTCTGTCATCTTAGAAGCGAGTAGCTTGCGAGTAGCTTGCTAGCTCGTGCGAGCTTTACGCACATGTTTTTGAAAAGTCAGAGTATGTCTGTCTGTGTCTGCCTTGAATTCGAGCTCAATATTACTTGTTATTTTATTATTAACAAATTATCCCTAGTCAACTATCAACTACTTTGACACGTCCCGATAGTAATTCAAATCGATTGACATCAAATTTATGAGTACAAAGTGCCGCTCTATTGAAGACAGGATATAAGTATTACCCGTCAAACGACATAAATTTGATTCCATCATGGATGTGGATAGGCCTCGTCCATTGTTACATGACCATGTACACCATGACACTGATCTTTTGTAATGAGAAAATATTGCAAAGACTACATAAAACTATTAAAAAAGTAGTTGCACAGTAAATATTGTGTTATTTCGGTAAAATATTGATTATCCGTTGTGCATCATTATTATCATCAGCATCATCATCATATACTAGTCCACTGCTGGACGTAGGACTTTTCTTGTGAGCGCCATTTCACTCTGTCTTTCGCTTTATCCGTTGTACACTATGCAGTAATTGGAAAGTGTTTAATGAAAGAATAAGAGAATGAGAGTCATTTTAATATTCAGTTTTTACGCGTAAAAGTACCTATGTATAAGAAAGAAAGTTACTATAAAAATATCAAAATTGAAATTGATAATAATTTTATGATTACTTCTTTTTGTTGAATATTTTTCTTTAAAAGGGCTTTAGTTCTTTTCGGCAATATGTTCTTTAGTAATAGAAAGACAGCTTTGCAGCAAATATCTTTAAAGGATTTTGCTGACTTTACGAATGAATGAATAAACGATTATTATTGAGCTTTTAGCTTTGTACAACGTTCCAAAGAAAATCCTTAAGCCTACAAATTTTAAAGAAGCATCTTTGTTTCCAGATTTTATCGATAATTACTCATATTGTAGGTATCTGCAGGCCCTAATCCAATATAAGACACACAAAACCATAATACCTCCGAAAAAAATGTCAATTACTTCTATTCACCGTCCGAAATTGGTCTCATCGCGAATTTCTTTACAAAAAAATATAAAGACAGGCTTTTTACGTGTAATATTCTGGGCTTTAATAAATGGCGGAAGAAATACGTTGAGGAGGTATTTTGAGAGATTTTTTTAAAGAATTTTCATTGTGAGTGGTCGTCCACAAAGACGGGGAAGCTCAACACCAATTAGTGTCACTCGTTTATTAGTTCGCGAGGCTTCGGGGAGGCGGTAAACCCTGATGTGTGGTTCAAGTGATACGCGATCGGCAGCTGAGGCATTATTTTTCTTTTCGTGTTATCATCATATAAGCCTATCGCCCTCTACTGCTGAATTGCTGGACTGTAGGCCTCCCCCAAAAAGCGCCGTCCTGGTCTTGGACCAGGATGGATAGCGCTTTTTGGCAGCTTACATCGTTTTTTTTTAATGCTTACTAGCAATGTTAGTCACACATTACTATGGCGGGGTTCGAAGCGGCTACCACATGATCGCAAGTCCGATGCCCTAGCCATTAGGCTACCGCTGCTTTAACTTTCTTCGCTTTCGTGCTATAAACTCGATTAACTTGAGTGTTCTCTCACTATACTATTACTATAACCGTTTGCTAGCTACCTACTTGTAGCTAGATCGTGTCGCACAGGTACCATTGTACCTGTGCGACATTCACAGTTAAATATTAACTTGCTTAGAACCATTGTTAAATCGGGTGTATCGGTATGAAAAACATAATGATATATCTTGTATCAGAGCTGAATTTTGAAGGACTCAGGACTCAATAATATTCCATTTGATATCTATCACAAGATATTTTTGCAGTAAGTGACACTTGAAGTTTATTAAATTCTCTATATATTTGTCATTAGTGCAGCCAGCTGGTGTTTATTATTAATTTATTTTCTAAAATTATTCCTTCATTTGATTTGACTACACAGATATTTCTTCGCACTTTTCAGTCCTTGAAGTTGGTTCAGGGATCTTTGTATTTGCCGCTGCAATCAGTGTAGCTAATTGGTGTTTACTTATAGTATTTTACGTTTTTTTCAGTTGCGTTGTAAAATGTTATCCTCATCTTTACCGATATTGTAACATAACAAAACATACCATCGCGCCTGTATTCCCCGAAGGGTTAGGCAGAGGTGTACTAATGTAAACCCACATTTCGCCGGTATGTTTAGGTCCCATGTAATAGGGGACGAGCCTATTGCCATTCAACGGGCACAGACAACGAGCTGCTACTGAGAATTTCATAGAAAAACCCAATAACACTTCGAACCCAGGACCTCTAGCGTAGAAGGCACGCTTAGGACCACTAGACTAATGAGGCAGTCTAGGTATGTTTTTATGGGACAAAATAGCCTCAGTATAATTTATTTTATAATAAATAAAATAATTAATATTTTATATCAATTGTAAACGCTTTAAGCGCATGCCTTGTGTATCAGATTGGTTCCTGGGCCATTTTGCAGACTAAACCTAGCGTAAATAGATGTTACAAGAGCGGTATCTAATGAGACCCATATTTCGCAAAGACTAACATTAGAATATTTTAATCTGAATAAATTATTATATTTAATTTTGCGCCTTATAACATTATTCATTTAACTTCGTATCATAATACCAGTGTTTTCTATGACCTACTTATAAACGTTTTCTACTTTTTGTGACAAGACGATGACGAGTATGCTTCTTTTGAAATCATTTGTTGTTTTGGCAATGCTAGCTCTGGCCATTAAAATAATATGGTAGTTCTAAACTAGTATCAGTATTACAAATTCTTTTGTTTTATTGTGTTTTATTTTAACAAAACTTTGAACATATAAAAAGGAGCCTTTAATAACATTTATCATGATCACACTAAGAATTCCTTATGTTAGCATTTTAAGTTTCCATAAATTATTCAAACTTGAATCTTGGTCTTTTACTTACTATGTTGCTTAAGAGGGTACTCTAGTGAGCCTTTCTCCATACAAACGCATTCTGCTGTTTTCTTCGTAGATAATGGCTCTAGAGCAATGATATTTTTCCAAAAAATCTACATCTAATTTATAAAAAATTTAAAAGTAATTTTCACAAGAAAATATGACAATTCAAAAACTCGAAAAAAAGACCGTTTTTTCCGTCATGTTCAGGCGACTATCAGACAAATTAGAAAAGTTTTTAACAAAAAATAAAAAAACAGAAGCATAGACATGCTTTTCCTCTAAATTTTGATATATCAATTGTTTAGATCAATCCACTTTTGAAGAAGAAAACAGCAGAATACGAAACGTCTTTTGGTCAAGGTTTTTGTAGGTAAGATCATCCTTAGCTGCAGTTGTTCTTTTCGCACTTTACGGGGAGAGACTGGAGGTGCAGCGCGACGTCAATAATAATAATGGTTTCTTCAAATACCTATTTTTCAAATTCCTCAGGACTAGAGTCCCCTCTTAATAAAATAAAAACTTCATATCAGTATTTTCCAAAAAAGCAGTAGGTTTTCTAAAGCAACTGCTGTTAGACCGCATTCCAATTTATTAATTTCCTAAAGACAAACTTTATCTTATATTGTTATTTTATAAAGAAAAATTGTATTTCGAATAATCCATTCAAGATTATTATTTGAAAACGCTTTATAATCTTTATTGGTTACATTTTTTGTTTGAGTTCGCCTAAGGCTACTAACTAATTGCGGACAAGTTCTTCGGCCGTCTTATATTATTAAATCTGTTCTTTTCCAATAAAATTATCTACACCAAAAATAGCCACGGTATTACAGTACTACCAAGAAAATCTTGAAAGAGCTTTTAATAGAAAAACAAAGATCTCAGTGCTTTTCAGACATCATTTGTTTTATATAAGTACTTTTTTATGAAGATACTAGACAATATACAATATGAAAAGAGGCTTTGAGAGCCAGCTAACAAGGCTTTTAGAACTAGTTTTTTATTTATATAATAAACTTGAGCGTCCCATGAAACCCATCAAGAAATTATAAAAAACTTAGAAGAAACAATTATGTAGAATGTATCTACAACACAGGGCTATTTTTCAACCGACTTCAAAAAGGAGGAGGCTCTCAATTCGTCTGTATGTTTTTTTTTGTATGTTTGTTACGCGATATAATACGCGCCAATTGTGGACCGATTTTAATGATTGTTTTTTTTGTTTGGTAGGTCATACTTTAGAGGTGGTCGCGTTTATTTTATCAAAATCGGTTGAGCAGTTTTGAAAATATCAACAAAAATCTAAAAATTGTTTATGTCAAAATAATAATGGTTATAATTCGAAAACGACAAACCAATTTAGGTAAAATTAACAAAAGGACCAAAACAATAGTTAAAAACCCAATTAACAATTTCCTCGGTTTTACGTCTGTTGTGACTTAAAGCATGTATTGTGTCTTTATTTCACCATTTGCCATCCAAGCTTTTAGAAATAAAACTGGCAAACAGCACATAAAACGAAGACTGGGAGCTTCAATCGAGAACAGTCTACTCTGATGAAGACCCACTACAACTATAGGGCCATAAAAACACAATTCGAAATAACGACTTTAATAAACCAGGAACACAGACCAAATTCCTTTGTTTTACCACCGTCCAAATTTCCTTTACAGTGTTGAATTATTTCTGTATTCGACACACAATAGTTTGATGACCGATGGCCTAAGGACTCAGGTATTTGTCAAACTTTGTAGTGAAACATTGTTTTCAACCAAATTAAAATTTTTAGATCGAATTTAGAATTTGATTCGAAATTGGAACCATACTTTAATTGTTTCTAAATTAAATGTCAATTTTATAAAGTAACAGAATTTCAATTTGGAACCTCAACTGTAATGTTTTATTAGTTCGTATTGTGTTTTATTTTAATCAAAGTTACAAGGCCCGCGCACAATTTAAATTTTACAATAGACCGCCTCAGTCTATAATAATAATCTTTAATGTATGTTCAATCAAGCTTCAAAAGGTTTTGTAGATATTAAATACTTCGTTATTAACTCTCAGGTAAAAGCTGAAATTTACTGTTCTTAGAATAATAATTAAAACCGATCGGCTCCAAGTTTTCCGTTGGTTTTCAAAACTACAATAATTCTTTGAAATTTTTACAATGAATTGAACACGCTAAGCTAAAGTTTGTTGAGGTTGTTATAAGTTTTCTATGGCTCTTTATAGCAGTGTTTTTGATGTAGACATTTCGACATTTCAGAGTTACTTACTAAATAGGCTCGCCCCCTATTAAGGACATAATTTATTATGTAACGAGTTTTTTTTACAATAGGCTCGCCCTCTATTACATGGGACCTGAACTTACTGGTGAAATGTGGGTGTACACCTCTGCTTAAGCCTTCGGGGAATAAAGGCGTGATGGTATGTGATAAATAACGTAATTTCCATTTTCATTTCATTATTCAGTAACGAATTTTTTAAGAGCTTTAATAGTCTTAAATACCAACTCCTCGGTCTTCACACTTAGTTAATTAACTTTACAAGTTACTAAGTCATTCGTCAAAGTTAGTCGTTCGAAGTTAACTGGGCTTAGATAAAAGCTAGGTTATTGCGTAAAATTTAAAATAATTGTATCTCGGTAATTATTTTAATAGATATAGTGGAGATATTATTATAAAGAAATATCTTTACAATTTAACACTGGCAGTGTTGTTAATTACTTGTACCTAACCAGAAGACGCAGGTTCGAATCCTGCCCGCATTCGATTTTTTTCCTTTTTTTATAATCTTAGCTTGGAAAATCCATAAAAAATTCAAAAACATGGATTGGTGGGTAGGTACGTACCTAATTTCCTAAGGCCCGTGCCCAAAATGTTTTTTAACTTGCCAACAATGGCACGCGTGCCATTATTTCGCCGTTACTGGCCTAGAAATACTTATTGCTTGTTGAAAAATCCGCAAGATTACCAATGCAGTTATTCTTATAACAAATCCTCTAGTATTTTCCAATACAAACACCGTGAAATCCGATTTTATTGTATTCAAAAGGTGATAAAATTGCATTACATTTATTCAACCTGTGATCGTTAAATTTAAAGTGATCTATAAATACTGATACAATTGTTGTATCTAAATGTAGATATTTCAGTATGTGGTTTTAGTTAGATAAACCATATAAATGTATGTTTTTAAATAGTAGATACATCTATATTATAATATTATAAAGAGGAAAAGTTTCTGAGTCTGTGACGTTTGTAGGAATAATCACTGGGCCTTCTGAGCCTATTTTGAAAATTCTTTCGCCAATCGAAAGCTACAATATTTCTTGGTCATATAAGCTGTATATTATTCCGTAAAATGAAAAGAAACATATAGACCACGCGGGAAAACCGCGGGCGGAAAGCTATTCGATAATATTTTTAGCATAATCTAATTTTCGTCTCTATATCTCTCCTCCCATCTTATTAATTACTGGAGATCGAAAACATACTTGAGAATCTAAGGATATCTAAATATATATGTCGACGCGCGGGACGATTCAGCGCTTAAAACATTATTTTAATAGTTAGCATTTACTTTATATGCACACTTTATTATGGTTGTTAATTGAAGACTAGTTTTCTACAGTTTCAATTGTTCGGACTTAAGCATTGTGTAATTAACACATCTGCAAGCAGTATAGAAATAGCAGATAGGGATAGTAGACATCCCGGTGTGAGGGTTTGACGTGGGTCGCCTAATGAATTGTACAGATTTATGTGAGTCCTTCCGAGACGGTTAAGTACCTATTTTTTCAAAGAGGGGCGGTAACATGTGCAATGCAGATGCACTGTGCCGAGCGTAGTCGCAGGTCGGCCTATGATGAGAAAGTGGACATTGTTTTTTATGATGGTGCCATGCAAAAGAGCAAAGGGGCTGCATCCTTGGACATTCTGTATTGAGACATCGTGAAGTATAGGCGCGACCTGCGAAAACGTTCCTCTCTGAGAAATCTTTGAGTTAATGTTTCATCATATAAGTTTATACCTAGTTGTGTTGCGTGCTAGTATAATTATTTGCGGTCATATTGATTGTAGAACATTTACTTAGTCTTTTAATTTATTATAGTCGCGTTACCACGCCCAATAGTAATAACCACACTTCTGATCTCGTTCGAGAGCGACTAGCTATTTTCCTATCTCCGTGACGCTCCGACATCAGAAGTGGGATTCGCGCGACTCGTGTGAAAATGCCGCGATTCCGAGTGAATAGTGTATCATTGATAATACCATTATCAAGTGGTAAGAATATTGCCAACTTGTGCGATATGGCAAAGCAACGTTCGGTGGAAGCAGCAGGCGAGAAGTGGCACCGCAGCAATGTCTGTTATATCTGAGCGCAGCTTCTTCACCAAGGCGGTCAGTCGTTCCATTTTTATTTTGTTTTCGGGCCTGAGGTTTCTCTGATATGAGAAAATATTGCAAATGATTTTGTTATAATTTTTTTACGGCTCTAGTAATGAGTATTAGGAATTGTGACGTGCATAGCACTTGTCAGACTTTTTTGCAGCTATTAATGATATTGAGATACAATCTACCACACTTTACTATCTTGTCTTTGGAGAACTAATTTGTTGAAATAGAGTAATAGCGAGAAAATTTGTTGGAACTTCTAAAAATTCCGACGAACTGAGAAACTACTCCTTTTTAAGTTGGTTAAAAATAGAATAGTATTGTCCCGAAAATGTTCATCTATGACGAAATCGAATAGTAACGAAAGAAATAGCGATGAAAAAATAATACCATTTTTGTTTATGTTTATTTCGCCACTCGAGAGCAGTTGTGGCCCAATGGTGGCGGCTGCGACTTGCGAGTTGTGGGTTCGAGCCCCGGCGAGCGCTTTACTTTGTGTGGATTGTTTATCGTGGGGAGACTTGTATTGGGACCAGAAATTTGAGGACGTGTTACATCTGCCGGCCCGCGCTGGGCCCGCCTTGTGGATTGCGGCCTGTGACTGGGCGGTGTTAGCATTATGGGCTGATTGTGTTATTTCGCCACTCGAGGGGGCAGAGGCGTGCTAGTACGGTGCATTCGCAGATCGCCGGTATATTTTAGTTTTCCAATGTGAGAAAATATGTTTGGAAGCTCGTAAATATTGCATTACGTCTAGGCTATCTAATAAAAATTCCGGAAAACCCCAAGCGGAATTCCTTCCTGTATCTAAAATGTCAATTCACACAGTCAGTTGACACAGTATTCACATTGAGGTATCAAGTGAAGGCGAAGGTGAAGTGAGGCTTTGATGAAACGAAAAGAGCATGTGTGTATCTTAATTTTGTTGCTTTTACTAAATTATATGTTTTATTATAAAATTGATATCCTAAGTTGTACCGAATGTTTCAAGTATGCAGATAATTTATTTGTAGCTTCGTCTCGTATTTATATCAAATCCCCTGATTTGATATAAATAGGTTGTTTTGCGAATGAAGATTTTTGGATTTTTGCAATATACAACATCTTATTAGAAAAGATATTCTAATTAGAAAAAAAAATACTTTTTGAGAAATATTACACTACAGTCCTCGTTAGGGAGCTATAGGCGAGACTGAATTGCATGTTACGGCACTATAGGGCCCCGACGATTGTTTAATGTGCAAGCCAAATGGCAAATAGACTTTGTAACTCATAGTAATGTAATGTAGTAATCTGACACTCGTGATCTTATATTAAGACCGTTAATTGATTGATATTTTTTTTATTTTCATTGTTAACTTTGGTGACCAAGATGAAACGGAAAAGTTGATTGTAAATTATATGAGATCAGAGAACGAGCGGTCGCCGCAATCGAAAAAGCATGTTTCGTTGGTTATACAACGATTTGATGAGCTAAAGGACAAATTTTTAAAATTTTCTATTGATGGAAAATGGCGAGAAAAATAAGATAAAACCTGACCCGAAATTCCAAGATCTATTTAAAATTATTAAATAACTTGAGTGTGACGTTGTTAATTGAAAGAGTTAGACAACAAAAGAACCTATAAGTATGCATACAGCCGTGTCCGTACACTGCTAGACTGTTACTTTTCCACAGTACTGACTAGATTTTTTTTTCTCTCTCTGCTGAAGTTACTCGTAGTACCTATTGATAAAGAACAGTCAGGTCAAGCCGTTGTCGACGTTGTCAAATAATGTTAAAAATGAGAATTGAGCTATTTTGATTGATTTGTTGTTTTGTTCTGTTTACGTGACTTTGTACTGGGACCAGTTGCTTACCGTCGATCGTAGGTCAAATTCCTATACGGAGACTGCGCGGCGGCGGTCGGTGGCGGGTTCACAGTTAGCTGACCGGTGCCTTTTGTTCTGTTTACGTGACTTTGTACTGGGACCAGTTGCTTACCGTCGATCGTAGGTCAAATTCCTATACGGAGACTGCGCGGCGGCGGTCGGTGGCGGGTTCACAGTTAGCTGACCGGTGTGTCAGAGGTGGCGGTCGGTGTGCCAGAAGGTGACTGATCCGTCAGGTGATGGCGGGAGTGCCATTGGTGGCGGTCAGTGTGCCAGAGGGTGACCGATGCGTCAGGTGACGGCGAGAGTGCCGTGGGTGGCGGTCGGTGTGCCAGAAGGTGACTGATCCGTCAGGTGATGGCGGGAGAGCCATTGGTGGCGGTCAGTGTGCCATAGGGTGACCGATGCGTCAGGTGTAGGCCTGAGTGCCTGAGTGGGCTGTGTGCCCGTGTGTTGGCGTGAGTGCCAGTGTAGGCCTGAGTGCCAGTGTGGGCTGTGTGCCCGTGTATTGGCGAGAGTGCCAGTGTGGGCTGTGTGCCTGTGTGTGGGCCTGAGTGCCTATGTGGCGGCTGGAGCACCCAGTGGTGGCTGTGTGCTATAAGTTGGCCGGCCCCCTAGGTGTTGCCAGTGCGCCGTTGTTGTAAAGTCACATAAACATGCGTTGTTATTAATTGAATAAGAAGTTTTGCGAAACAATGAATAAGTAATCTATGAAATTATAATTAAAAGCGATCAGACCTGTTCTTTGTCAAGTTTTGAATAAAAAAAACGAGTAAATTAATGATTACCTATGTGCAAAGTGGAGACCTGACAGTCAATATTTATTTTAGTAACGGCAGGATAGCCGAGCGGTATCTCTAGAATAAAATGTTCTACAATAAGCGAAGACTGAACTTTGAACTGGGTTTTACCTAGATATGGCACCCGAGGACGTGTGATAGTCAGGATCGCCGTGTCGACGCGCGGGACGATTCAGCGCTTAAAACATTATTTTAATAGTTAGCATTTACTTTATATGCACACTTTATTATGGTTGTTAATTGAAGACTAGTTTTCTACAGTTTCAATTGTTCGGACTTAAGCATTGTGTAATTAACACATCTGCAAGCAGTATAGAAATAGCAGATAGGGATAGTAGACATCCCGGTGTGAGGGTTTGACGTGGGTCGCCTAATGAATTGTACAGATTTATGTGAGTCCTTCCGAGACGGTTAAGTACCTATTTTTTCAAAGAGGGGCGGTAACATGTGCAATGCAGATGCACTGTGCCGAGCGTAGTCGCAGGTCGGCCTATGATGAGAAAGTGGACATTGTTTTTTATGATGGTGCCATGCAAAAGAGCAAAGGGGCTGCATCCTTGGACATTCTGTATTGAGACATCGTGAAGTATAGGCGCGACCTGCGAAAACGTTCCTCTCTGAGAAATCTTTGAGTTAATGTTTCATCATATAAGTTTATACCTAGTTGTGTTGCGTGCTAGTATAATTATTTGCGGTCATATTGATTGTAGAACATTTACTTAGTCTTTTAATTTATTATAGTCGCGTTACCACGCCCAATAGTAATAACCACACTTCTGATCTCGTTCGAGAGCGACTAGCTATTTTCCTATCTCCGTGACGCTCCGACATATATAACTCAAAGGTGACTGACTGACTGACATAGTGATCTATCAACGCACAGCCTAAACCACTGGACGGATCGGGCTGAAATTTGGCATGCAGGTAGATGTTATGACGTAGGCATCCGCTAAGAAAGGATTTTGATTAATTCAACCCCCAAGGGGGTAAAATAGGGGATGAAAGTTTGTATGAGAAAACACGCGGGCGAAGCCTTGGTCGGAAAGCTAGTACCTACATTCGTATGATGAATCCATCTCATACTATACTTCTGCCTTACCTGTAAGAGAAACGAGACGTGATGGTATATTATGTAACACGTATTTTTTGGAGATACTTTTTCATCGATATAAGCATTTAATGGCTTTACTATCTAGCTTAAAATAAAATAAATATTGTACAGAGACTCGAGATCCCACAGTCAAACTGACAACGCAGTTTGGTGGGACACATGTATACTGTAAGAAAAAAACATGTGAGTCAATAATAATAAGTAAAAATAATAAATATACGGTATGTATATTCATACAGTTATCATTCAATAGTAATCTACACCTTGCTTTCATCCGCTCGTTAATACTATACGCTGTCTCTCCACTCAAGAACTCGTTGTCCCCAGTCCCCAGCGATTGTCGTTTCTTCCAGTTTCTTCAAGAAAATCAGACTTTACTGCATGCAATTCAAACTTTCTTCACAACAAAACTAAAAGAATTTCTTTCAGTTTTATTTCTTCGACCTCGTACACCCAAAAACTCAAAAGCATCCAACTCTAAATTAGCAAAACAAGTTGACGCGAACAGAAAAACTAACACTAAAGTTTTGTGTAAACAATTCGCCTAAAATAGTTCGGTCTTGACCAAGCCGTGGCCATTCATAAGCCGGGTCTAACCGTAAATTTGCCTAAAGGCGGCTTCCATTATGCACCCATACGAACGATCGACTGCCGCTGACAGCAACTTACGAGATGGTTGCCTCTCTCACACCATGCCTATTTATAAACATCGCCTTCTTTAGTCTTTGGCTTTTACTAATTTTGTTTTGTCAAAATAGAAACGATATTATACCATTTCTAAGCATTACTAGCTTCTGCCCCCAACTTCGCTGCATGGATATAATTTTATTCAGTCTTAGATAAATGTTTTAGTCCAGGTTATAAGCTATCTGTATACCAAACCTCATCCAAATCCATTAAACCGTTTTTATGTAATCGAGCAAAAAACTTTTACATTCATCTTTTAATATATTAAAATCTCGTGTCACTAGGTTTGTGGTCGCACTCCTCAGAAAGGTCGTAATGTATTTTTCACCCTCCTTTCCTCACCTTCCATTTCTTTATTTCGATTTTAGTATGCCAGAGCATCGTTTGCCGGGACAGGTAGTTATGTTATAAGGATTTAGTTTTGAACTTTTACTTTCATACATAGATGAATGTATAAAACTAAATTCGTGTTTATTCGATTCGATTATTGTGAGTCTCCGGTTATTACGAGTATCTCGATCTTTTTAAACATTAAAGAGACTGCTGACAAAAGAATTAGTTATGCAGTAATTAAGTAGTGTGAACCCAATTATTTCATATATGGTTGTGTCATGTTGATTAATGATGATGGTTTTTGTGGAGGGACGCGCCTAGAAAGAATCTTGTTCTTTCTGTATTCACTTTTTGTAGATAGATGGTGGATCTCCTGGGCTAAAATAATCGCTACTGATGAATAGTATTATGATTCACATTAGAAACTTTCTAAGGGTTAGGGCTTAAAAAAAGGACTGATGCCAAATGAATAAGTAACCATACTGTATGCTGCCTCTATGTATCATCATCATCAACCCGTTACATCGTCCCACTGCTGGGCACGGGTCTCCTCTCAGTACGAAAGGGATTAGACTGCAGTCCACCACGGTAGCCTACTGCGGGTGTGCAGACTTCTCACGCCGTCAAGAAAATCTCTCAGGCATGCTGGCTTCCTCACGATGTTCTTCCATCACCATTTAAGCGCATGATAATTAAATTATTAATACGCACATGACTTCGAAAACCCAGAGGTGTATGCCTTGGATTCTCGATACCTCTTACTTGCCAGTCAAATGGTGATATCACTAGGCTATCACTGCCCTCTACTTCTCTATATTTATCTGAAAATAATCTGAAATAAGCCTAAAGTAATTTACTCAGTTGCCTGGCAAGGTCAAGGTTTTCTCCGTATTTCGTTGATTGCGTCATGGAGGTTATGGCCCTTTTACGGGAAGCGTTATACTGTATCTTGACGATTATGTAATGAGTGGGGACGTGCTGCAGGCTAATTCAGTTAACGAAAGTGTTCGTCAAACGCAAACACAGCTTTTCTTTCTTTCGTATTCTATTAGAGATCATCAACACAAATATACAATTGGTTACTTGCCAAATGTACATGTACAGATTTTCTAAAATGTATATAGTTATAATTAGATTTCTCTTGCGTAATTGAATTATTTTGATACTATAACTATTCACTTTCATAAGGAGGTTAAAAATGTTCATACCGATTTAACGGTGAGATAAGTTGTACAAATCAAGTTACTGGACACCTTGTAAACTACCGCGTCTCTAGCAAATAAAGACAATTCTATTCTATTGTATTCTAAATGGGTGCCTTATTGAATAATATGAAGATAACATACCACCACCACGCCTGTATTCCCCGAAAGGTTACGCAGAGGTGTACTATAAACACCGACACTTCGCCGATATGTTTAGGTCTCATGTAATAGGGGACGAGTCTATTGCCATTAACCGGGCACAAATCCAAACTCCGAGTTGCTACTGGGAATTTCATAGAAAAACCCAATGACACTTTGCTCGATACGGTTATCAAACCCAGGACATCTAGCGTAGCATAGCTTAGGACAACTAGACTAATGAGGCATGCATATGTGTACGAAATAAGAATATACATCGATCCATTCCATTGGTAAGTAAATGAACGCTGTAGTAGTAGTCTGATATAGTAAATTACAGACCTATTTCACTGTTAACCAGCTTATCTAAAATAATAGAAAAAGCATTAAACCATAGATTAAGAAATTATTTGGAGAACAAAAAACTAATTTCAAGAAATCAATTCGGCTTTCGTAAAAACATATCAACGCAGGATGCTGTTCTTGCTTTAACCTCAAACATTACTAGAACCTTAGATACCAATGATAAGTGCTTAGCTATATTCTTAGATTTATCAAAAGCTTTTGATACTGTCTCAATACCCATACTAATCAATAAGCTTAATCAATTTGGAATTCGTGGAAAACCGTTAAGTCTCTTTACGGACTATTTAACTAATAGAACTCAAATCATTCAGGTGGGTGAACATAAAAGTTCTACCACGGAACGCATAACATTTGGCGTTCCTCAGGGCAGTGTCCTTGCACCGACACTTTTTATTACTTACGTAAATGACTTATGCAATTTGGATTTGGAAAATGGTAGTATTACTACTTATGCGGATGACACTGTATTATTCTTTAAAGGAAAAAACTGGGATGAGGTGTATGCTAGTGCTAACAAAGGGCTAAAACTAGTAGCTAAATGGCTTGATAACAACCTTCTCTCACTTAACTTATCAAAAACAAATTATATAAACTTTAGCATTAGAGCCGATGGTCAACCACCGAAGAATAAATACAATATTAAATTACATTACTGCAACAGCGACAATGCACACAATAATACCATTTGTAATAATGACATCTCTTCTAATTGTCCTACTATCATCTCAGTCACATCAATAAAATACTTGGGAATACAACTAGACAGTAATTTAAATTTTAAAACACATGTTAAAAGCCTTTCATCGCGTATTAGAAAATTTATTTTTATATTTAAAACGTTGCGGTACATTTGTGACATAAAACATTTAAAATCAATTTATCTGGCCCTGTGTGAATCTATTCTCACGTATTGCATTACATGTTGGGGCGGCTGTTGTAAAACGACATTACTAATGTTAGAAAGGGCACAGCGTGCAGTGCTCAAAGTAATATACTTTAAACCATTTTTATTTCCTACTTCACAGTTATACGCATTATCGATTACACTAACCATAAGACAACTGTTTATTTTAAAAACGGCGCTAGACCAACACAAAGATGCTTATGATAATATTGTAACCCTTAAAAGTAAACGGCGCAAAGATAGGGTTTTTACTGCTCCGCTATGCAGAACAACTTTTGCACAAAGATTTTTAATGTTTCTTGGACCCTTTCTATATAATAGACTTGCTAGGAAAATTCCAAATCTTCCAAATTTAAACAAAATTGATTGTAAACGAGCTATTTTCAATTACCTTAAATCACTTAACTATGACGTCACCGAATCCCTTCTCGATACCATAGGCCATAACCCCATGAACTTATAAATGTATTTATTAGACTAAGTAGTACTAATTAATAATTAACAGCAATATTAAACATACCCCTTCTAATAGTGGAACACTACCACTTTATTTAAACCTGTATTACCAAATATACTTACTTATATTATTCTTATATCTAAGATTTTTATAATTTAGGATATTATTAATATTGATGAACAGTTGCCTTCCGAGATACAGTCTTCACTAGTTCGGAAGGTACGGACCGATATCGCGTAAACAACCTAAGTTGATAAAATTTTAATTATAGTTCATATGGAAACAGAGTAGTGGTAACCTAAGCGTTAAATACAATATAAGATGTAATTTTTCTCTCTTTATTATATTAGGTTTATTTGTTGAATAAAAAATATATTGTATTGTATTGTATATTGTAATCTGAATCTCAATCTGTTAAATAATCATCCTATACGTCGCGTCTCTTTAAATAAAAAAGAGGGATTAAACTGCAGGTTTACTTCATAACATAACATGCCATCACGCTTGGGATCCCCGAAATGTCAGGTAGATGTGTATTAATGTAGATACTTATACGCACCCACAGTTTGGCGGTATTTTTAAAATTAACACATAAATTGGTTAACTATCATCTTCTTTAGTGTGGACTACTCACTTGGGCTATCATATTTGTTCTCTGTGTCATCGGACTATTAAATATATATCACATTATACAATTTACATAATTGTAAGGCGTACTTAACATTTTGCCTTCTAAGAAAAGGTTCATTGCATTCGCAGTAGGTGCCTTCTTTCTCCACAAATCTATACAAATAAATGACACTCGTATGAAAAAAACCTTACAAAAGCTACTTTTAGAGTCCTCTTTACACAATTACTTCACAGAACCACACTGTGTGCCTGTTAAAGAAATTGAAAAAACCCCAAAGAAATCTACCCGCAGGTAAATTCTATGCCTATACAACGCGACAGGTAAACGTGCCCAGTGATAAAATTGAAGGATTTTGTTAGAAAAAATCTCGAAAGGTTATTTGAAAAAGGTATAGGTACAAATATATACGCAGGTAGTAGATTTGGTAATAATTTGTGCGAAAGCACAGTGGGATTTACAGAGTTTTGTTGGGCAACATTTCTTTTTTTTTTGTTCTTTTGCTTTTTATACGAGAGCCAGTTTTTTTTTGCAATAAAATTCTGTATCTTTATAACTCTAATGTAAGTTTCAATATGATCTTAAAAAATCTAAATTATATTATTGAAGTCAACCGATTAAATTTGTAGTCACGTTAATCTTTATTAGATAATCTCTATTTAAAAAGGATAAGGTATTAATATTTTTTCAAATTATAAAATTCATGCTTTTAATATGTAGTCTGTATTTTTAGTTATATTTTCGCCCAAATGATACACAGAAAGTCATGTTTCGTTTGCCATCTTTTTAAATCGAATATTTACCTCTTATGCTAACCTTCAAATGGCTTCGAAAGCTTCAACGCATTAAAGCATAAAATAAACTCACTAAAGCCTTAGTAAAATCCATAAAAACTTTCTAAATTCTCAAACTTTAACATTTTCAAGTAGACATAATTGAATTTAAAAGCATCTTTTAAACCAAAAATATTTTACCAAATACATTATTGAATTTCTTGAAGAAATATTTCATTTGTATTAAATTGTAATCCTTGAAAAGATCTCATTATAAGTGTACATTTCGATTCCCTCGGCATCAGCTCAGAATTGGCGTAAAAGACAATGTTCTTAAAGGATTAACGTACTCTATAAGGCTAAGACGATTTCCATCTAAGTAGAAAAAGATAAGGCTTACCATACACAACACTCGAAAATTCCGGGTATTTTGTCGACGTTCGAGTATTTCCGTAATATCAGTGAATCCTCTTAATTAAATTTAGGCTGAGATTTCTCTGCGCGAACATCGCGGGAATTTGTGTAATGTTTATTTTTGGTTTTATTGTTATTTGAGAATTGAATGAAAATTGCCTGTTCAGTGTTAATTATTTTAAGGTTGAACATTAACCGCGTATGTTATGTTGGTACGCATGAGAATATGTTGCAAGGTTTAAGAAGGTACCGTCAAGATTTTTGGTAAAATATTCGGCCATTATAATCATGTCATGATTGTAAGTGTAAAATAATTCTATTAGGTTTACCAACTGAAATTAAACTACAGATAAATTACACCTTAAATATCTTATCAAGTTGAATGTTTCTCAGGTAGAACTAAGTCATTAAAATTTATCAACGAAATCCTAGTTATTATCTATACAGTACCCGTTATGTCACTTTGCCGCTCTGAAGTTGAACACAAGCAGGTGCACTGTAGTAGATTTTATGTTTTTGTTAATATCAATAGGCTCGTCACCTATTACATGGAATCTACCTATCGTCGAACTTTAGGTGTACATTGGTACAGCGCTACTTAACCCCTCAGAGAACACAGGCAAGCTGGTATGTTTCGTTAACACTTTTTTAAACGATAGTACCTACGCGGCCGTTAAAAAACAACTTACTTCACATGCGGCATAGTTACATTACTCAAACGGTTCCGAGGCTACAATAAAATCGCCAATAATTTCACAGAAGGGGTGCCTTCGAAAGCCGAGAAGACGTAATATTTTATCAAAACAAATTCAATACGATAAAACCTCACGAGCGAACGTTCGGGCGCTCGCCTAATGGAACTAGGGCTTAACATTAAGTAAGCACGTAGCTCCCTCGTATTATTTTAATGTCGCATTTTGCGAGCGTGACAAAGATCAGAGCAGTGATTATATACACTCTTCTTTTGAAATTATGTGAGAAATTTTCGTGACAAACATTTTATTCAACAATGTTTTCTGTTTCATTAGTTTTTATTAGTTTAGAGTTAATCCGATATTTTAGGGTTAATGCTTTCGAATTGTAATAAAACTAATTTTACGGAATATTTCGCTTTTATTGTTAGGATTACGTTTTGTTTGCAGTGACTTTGAGTATGTTACATCGTATGGGAAATTATGTTATTGATTTTGCTGCAATTACAATTAGGTACAGAGTTTGACCTCAGTATATCGAACTATAGTGAATACCAAAATTTTGTGTCCGAGTATTGGTTTTAGATACACAATGCAATGCTTGAAGTAGGTATTCTTTTTTGAAAGTTAATTATTATAAAAAAATGTGTTATTAAAATCTAGAACTTATAACTTTTGAATTTCTTCACTGACGGTAGCGGTCTCTAGCGACAAAAGCAATAGATTGTACATTGTGTCTATAAAATGGCACATGGTTAAGAAGCGTCATAGCATGCATTAATATTAACAATCGTGTAAATGAACTGCAGAGAACGTAAAATTAATGCTCGTTCATTCGTTCACATCCACTGTGAAATTTATTGTAACAATAATTTATCTGCCATTAAATCAAATTAAAAGCCTGTAGTATTTAATTTACAATGGTGCTGACTAAATTAATTTTGACCCTTTTTCTCTCTTACTTACAAACATAATTGAAAAGAGACAGGGAATATTGACTGCCTCATTAGTCTAGTGGTCTAAGCATGACTGCTACTTTAGAGATCCTGGGTTCGATCCCCAGGTCGAGCAAAGTGTTATTGGGTTTTTCTATGAAATCCTCAGCAGCAAGTTGGAGTCTGGATTTGTTCCCGGTTGATGGCAATAGGCCCGCCCCCTATTACATGGGACCGAAACATACCGGAAAACTGTAGGTATACATGGGCGTATGCTAGTAAAACTCTAAAGTCTTTGGGAATACAGGTGCCTATGTTATCTATCTCCAAATTTTATCTAGTTATACCAAGATCCTATTCATATAAAATGGTTGAGCTACACGATGACTGATGTATGCGTGCCGTCAGTTAGGACAGGTCAACTCAAAGTTGCTATGGCTCTTTCTTCAAAAGGCTTAAACTCGCATATCTAACAACAACTATTGTCTGGACTTTAAAAGAGACCATGATTCTCTGAGTTTGTTTCGACGTTTCTTCTCAGAGATCGTCAGATAGGAAACGTCGGCGCCATCTAGTTAAAAAAAAATGTAAAAATCGACTTGTAAAAGTGTCCTGAAAAGATCTATTTACAAAAATAAATATCATTTCATTTCATTTCAATATCATTTCATTTCATTTCATTTCATCATCATCATCAGCCCGATGCTGTCCACTGCTGGACCAAGGCCTCTTCATGCATCTTCCATTCGTTTCTGCTCTGGGCTACTCTAGACCATTTCTTTCCCGCTGCCTTCACTATGTCATCGCTCCATCTAGCCGGGGGTCGACCGACACTTCTACGACCGGTCCTCGGTTGCCAATCGAGGATCTTCCGACTCCATCTTCCGTCCTCTCTACGACATACGTGACCCGCCCATCTCCACTTGAGAGTAGCGGTTCTACGAGTGATGTCGGTTACTTTAGTTCGCCTTCGGATTTCCGCGTTAGTCACACGATCCCTAAGGGAAATGCCGAGCATCACTTTCTCCATAGCTCTCTGGGCAACCTGCAGTTGGTGTGCAGTTTGCTTTGTTAGGGTCCAGGTCTCTGCTGCGTAGGTCATAGTAGACAACACGCATTGGTCAAACAGTCTTCGTTTTAGGCACATCGGGAAATCTGCTTTCAACACATCAGACACTTTTCCAAAGGCTGCCCATCCGAGCCGGATACGTCGACTTATCTCTTTACTTTGGCCATCTTTATCGAGTGTCAGAGCTTGGCCCAGATAGACGTATACTGGTACATTTTTTATTTTGTTGCCATGTACGAGAATGTGGTCGACCTCTCTATGGCACATTATGCCAAGTTCCTATTACTTTTTCAAAAATTAAATGGACGATTAACTGTTTAATTAAAGTAATTAATTGATGAATAGTCATTAATTGATGGTAGGTTACCTCTATCCTGGTAAGCTCCCATGTAAAACCTGCACCAAAAAGCTTTGTTGGCTTGTTCTCTGTACCGCAATTATAGGTATACGAATCGCGATACTTACCTGAAGATGGGCAAGACACTTTAAGAGGAGTAGGAATGAAAGCCGAGGAATATCACATCGTAGAATCGAATCTAATCGGGAAGACCATAATCCGGTTATAGACCATGGTCGGACGATATTGTGAGGTCAGTAGGGAATAGAAAAGAGGCCTCCACTGTATAAATATATATCAGCACCAATATTGACATGTTCGTTTAATATTTAATGTAAAGTAGTGGTGGTATTAATACTACAGTGCTAGCAGCCGCCGTGGCCGGTCATTCTGAGTATTGATTTCATCTAAAATAACTAATTTAATCGCAGACTCTTTTGTGTGAGAGCTGAAGAGGCAGCGTATCATTTATTTGCATATAAATAATTCTAATAAGTATATTAAGTACCTGCCTTAATTATAATTTGTGATATTCCAATCAACACCTCATTTTGGAACGCACGCTATGGCAACTATTAATGGAAGTCAAAAGGACGAACAGCTTGACATCCAGTTTATTCTTAGGTATTGTCCGGAATTCACGAGCGCCCTTGGCCTTGGAAGGGGTTTTGGGAACACAGGACCACAACACTGTCAATATCATCATCATATCATCCTATCTGCGTTCACTACGGAACGTACGCCTCCCCCAAAAAGCGCCAACTATCCCGGTCTTGGGCGGCTCGCATCCATCCAGTGCCAGCTACTTTCTACAAATCAGCATTGTCATGGTTGTTGCGAATGTCACGAATTCCATGGCAGTGACTATAGGGCATAAGAATGGTTGTGCGGTTTTTAGTAGGTATAAACCCAGTACTCCGCAGCCACATCTGATTAGCTGTAAGTTCTTTTTTTAAAGCTTACTAGCAATGTGGGTCGCACATTACTAATATTCTTGTTAACCCCTCTTGTTAAGCTTAATGCTTCTGTTACGAATGGGTTTACGTCGATAGTGCAATGGGTGGGTTTCGAACCGGTAACCACATTATCGCAAGTCTATAATAATAACATAAAAAATACTGTTACTTGACCAAAACACATAGGTGACAAGCATATTCTGCTCAGTAAAATAACAAACAATGTTTGGTGTCAGCAGCATAAATACGTTTATTATTTTGATCATTATCAAATCCCATTCACAAACCTTACAATGCATGATGTGAAATATTAATTACAGCGGAAACAAATCACGCTTCAGGCGTCAAATAATTTTCATGTACCAGTATTAATATTTTGTTACTTCCAATATAATTTTACATTTTCTAAAATTTTACTATAAAGTTCGAAGCTTTTGTTTGTTTGTGGCATCTTAAGGTTTAGATTCATGTCTCCTACTTATAATTCACAATCAAAGTATCAACACTATCAACACATCAAATATCATACGCAAATTTTAACCAATCCAAGATGTAGTTCGAATTTAAATTAGTTGATTGTATTGCTAAGTATTAAAGGGTAAATAAATACAGAGAACATGACACGATTAAGAGTACACGAGTGATTAATATACTTCTAATAAAGATAGTCAAAATAACGTAAGTCTGATGATTTTATCACAACTATATTACTTAGTTGCCGATTCTAAAAAAATTCAAAGCATATTTTGTTATAATTTGTTTTTGGCAGCCAATAAAGAACGCTTGAACAGTTTTCTAAGTAAATTTAGTTATTAATACTTCATTTTATCGTTGATTTAACTAGACCAAGCACTCTTAATGGTTAATGAAAATAATAAATCAATTTTCATTAAGAAGTAGATGCCGTAGAGGGTTATCGAATTTTTATATTTACCCGTTTTTATTAGAACAGTGTAGAAACTGGGGTTCTATTATTATTATTTTTTTTATGGCATAACTCGGCAAACGAGCAGGCGAGCTACCTGATGGGAAGTAGTCATCGCCGCCCATGGACATTTGCAAATCCAAAGGAGTTGCAGATGCGTTACAGAGCCTATTTAAGGAAAAGGGAGGGGAAGGAGAAAAGGAGAAGGAAGGGGACTGAGGGAGAAATTGGGCCTCCGGCGCTCCACACTCACCGTACGAAACGCAACAGTATGCATACTGGTACTTGACGTCGATATTCTGTGGGAGGGTAGTACTTCCCCGGTCGTGCGACCCATTCATGCTGGCATGTAGATGTCTACATGCCAGCATGAATGGGTCGCACTGGGACAGATTCAAGTTCAGAACTAGTTTTGTTGTTATAGAAAATAAAATTATACAATTCCCAGGTATTTTGTTCTGTGATCTGTTAAGTCCACCTTTCTGTGACCTGTTAAGCTATTTTTAGTAGATACGATAACAAACATACTAAAACGGAATACACAAAATATTTCGTTACAAAAAATTTGCGGTTCCTTTCATTTCTAGATCATTTTATGTTATCCTTTTTTATATTGTATACACAAGAATAAGCAGTACACAATAATATATCAACAAGTAAAAAAGAAAGAAATAAATAAACATTTTTCGCTACAAAAAAGTTAACAGAGATCAATATTATTAGTATTCCAAAGTAATATTGTTCTAGTCCTCTATCAATACACTCGAAACATAAATCAAACAAATATAGGGACGTTATTAAAAAAGAATAAACAGTTTTTTGTTCGCAAGATGGTTTCTACAAAAGAGAAACAAACAAACAAAGGCTCCCAAAATGAAACGTTGGACTTCTAACAGTATCTTTTTACAACTTCACTCCAAATAGGTATTGTGGGCGCGATTCCAGACAGAATTAAATTTAAAAAAAAGTCCGAGCTAGTGCTGTCGGTGGCATTGTGTCGTGAAAAATGTAATGATTTTTTTGAATTCGATTCCTTTTGAAATGCGAGATTGGAGATTGTTTTCCTCGTGGAATGGAGAATTCTCCAATCATTTAGCATTGAGTAGCGTAGTGAATATCATCATCATATTCAACATCGAATAGTTTGACTGTGTGATCTAATTTTGTATCCCATTAATGATATTCATTACTATAATGCATACATCAGTCATCGTGTGTCATTGTTTAGAGAGCGCAACGACCCTTCGTATGACGATACCAGATCACCAAGAGTGGGTAGGAGGAATAGCCTCTCAAAGAGAAATAAAACTACTAGTTTTAGCTAGTTAACTCTATCGAACACCCTGAGTTGATACGAATTTGTAGGCTCCATACGCCTTTTTTTGTTTTCATAAAATTTTCTTCGTAATCGTAGTGAGTAATAGTTAATTATTTTGAATAGTCAGAGGTAAAATCTGATTCAAATACGAGATCTATCACAGGCAGTCAACTCTGGCTATCTCTGCTTAGTTTAATTACGTATCCAATATCAATCGTGTTATCTATGGCAGCCCCATAATTATTACGATACAGGAGTAAAGCATAAGCTATTTATTTAGTAGATGAAAAAGTACTAGTACTAGCCTAACACCTTATAATACCTATAAGTATGTAAGTTATCATAGCTACGAAATAATATTAAAAGATATTAAGATTTTATAACGTAAAACAAAATATAATCATCAAGATGAACGGAACTTTCTCTAGACAAAACTTTGAGAGCACTCGCAAGACAAAGGCGTTCACTTCTTCAAAGAAGCTCTAAAAAGTAAAAGGCAAACATGATTCGTGAATCTTTGCACGATATTAAACTTTTTACAATAACAAAAGACTTAACTGCTGAACTTTAGCATCTCGATCTAACAATCCCCTTAATTAAAAGCGTCGCGAACGCGTCAAGGGATGCCCTTAAAATTTCAATCCCTAATAACCATTTGGAAGAACAAAAAAGTCTGCACACAACGTTTTTTGTTTCGCTCACACTGATTACTATTCTCGTTCGCGTGAAAAAGAAAAACGTTTTTAATTAAACACGCTGATGAGCTAGTTTCGAGATGTGTAATTTTCTTTTGACAACGATGCTTTTGTGTTTTGTTAATTTATTTGGACAAAATGGGTATACTAAAAATCGCTGAGAGGTATATTGGAGTTTTAATTAGGCACTGAAAATTGTAATATCAAAAAAATCTATTTGTGTTTTGTAAAGGCAGGGCCATTTTCTTCACTATTGTCATAAGATTTATTATTTTATTAAATTAATTTTCTGTTCTCAACTAATGTCTTATTTTAATCTTTTGTATCCAGCTCATTTATTACATTACAAAGAAGACTCAGCCATCCTAAATAAACAAAATGACACAAAACGCCGTGCCAACGGCACATGGTATGATGAATTTCATGACTTCCCTCCCCTATTAGAAAGCATATTATCAAAGTAATTACGGTAAAAAAATGATACAAAAACCGAATTTACAGAGGGTGAATAAGCATAAATGACTCAAAGTCACGTGACATGTTCCGGTGCGTTCATTACACGCCTCCCCACAAATTAGGCTGAGTGCAGGCAATACATCCGATACCCACTCCAACAAGTCAATGGGCGAATGAATTACGATCAGTTTTGGTAATAAAGTAGGCAGCCAAACGCCGAGTCATTGTTTTAAAGCGTCCTGATTAAATTCACAAGTTGTATACCGTTAGGCCCATATTTTGGTTTCAATTCCAACATACTTCATTGTATTAAAGCAAAGTTTTCGGGAAATCTGTTTTGAAATTCGATTATTCCGTCCATTTTTCGAAATTCGATTGTTCGATTTAGATAACAGCCATTATCCAACTAATTCCCAAGACTCAATTTTGTTATTAAATTCTAACAGAAATTATTTCCTACGTTAAGTTTATACGCTAAAATGTTCGTAACATTATTTTGAGTTTATGCAAGAGCGTTTTCAAAGCAACTCTTTAATTTATTTTTTGTTTGTTCCAGGTTAGTGAAAAGGCAAGGGGGACATGGAGACCGTCGTCCAATATTTACTCCTAGCTTTGGCTCTGACTTCAGTGCAAATATCGTACACTGAAAGCCGTCTAAATGAAAAACGCAGAGATAAACCTGAAAGGAGGTACCATGGGACGCAAGTAAAAGATAACATATGCGAGATAACTAACAGAGAATCTAAAGTACATTGCTATTGCGAAAGCACTGATGTCAAAACTGCTACACGAGCTGACTGTTGGGTTTTCAACGGAGGTATCGATGAAACTGATCCAATATGGTCCACCTTCAACTCCCAACCGTATTTGGAAAGGCTAACATTCAACGTTCGATCAGACGGAGCTCTAAAATTCATTCCATTCCACGTGATACATCGCATGAAACGGCTACAAAAATTGTTCATACACTACGCTACGCTAAACAAGATTGAGAAAAGAACATTCTCCAACATAACCACTCTGAAAGAAATAACGCTGATGAACAACAAAATAACTGAATTGGACTTCTCATCGTTCACGAATCTCCCGTCGCTCGTAAACCTAACTATAAAAGATAATAAAGTAACAGAAGTGCAAAGGGACGTGTTTGTCGATTTACCGAGTCTCAAATATCTGGATTTGTCCTTTAACAGTATCAACCTGGCGCACGATGGTTGTTTTGAACATCTGACCGTACTAAGCGATCTGATACTGGAAGCTAATTCAATTACGGTACTGACTAGAGACACATTCAGGGGCTTAGCTAATCTGACGAGATTGGATCTGCGGTCCAACAAGTTGTCAATGTTGGGCGATTTAACTTTCACAGAGCTGTGGAATCTTAACGAGCTACTTTTGGACAATAATGAATTGAAATTTCTGTCTGAAAGGGCTTTCGATGGTCTCGCTCTGCTACAGAAATTATCTATGACAGGGAATAAATTGAAGTCTATTAATGACGGGCTATTAGAAGGTGTGCGCGGTCTTGAATTATTGGATTTAAGGAACAATGAGATAGAATATTTTACTTACGAAACAATAAAACCGATATTGGAAAATTTGAAAATGAAGAATTCTGTTCTGTATTTAAGCGGTAAGTGTTTTGCTACAACAAGTGTAGGTATACTTTTTAATCAAATTCCTTTAATATTTATGAGACATTGCATTCATATGTTTACGAAGTATTGACTCTTTTAACTGATCCTTTATTAAAAGGTATCCTATTTACCCAATCGCAACATCAATTATCTACTCTTCTTACACCACTATAATTTGCGATGTAACAGGAAATTCATATTCAATTCATCGCTGTCAGTGTCATTATTCAAAATGAACGACATTACTTTGCCATTATAATGAAATTACACGTCCATTTTTTCTGGCAACATGTTATTTACGAATAAATACTATACATCGCGTCTGTAGCTCTTGGGAAGTCAAATAAGTATTTATTTTGTGCAAACAATGGGGAATTCCCTCCTGTATTTAATCCCCCTACTAAAGCGCCCTTCACATTAAGAGCAATTAATGAATGTAACAGCTCCCTTTATCGACTCAACCAAAGCAATAACTCGATTTCTGTACAATGGCGTCGTTTTATTAAATACAAACATGTTGAAATTTAACTTTTTGATTAAAATGGCACGTGTGTCCGGATTATTAGGGGTGTAAATATTGAAAATAATGCAAGATGACTCGTAATTAATCCAATAATTGATTTATATAAAACACACGAGTTGAATTAGAATTCAACAATAACACTTGATCTTGAGTTCCAAAATGTAACGTCTACGAATAACCTTTGAATTATCTAAAAAATAATATATTTGTTACTCGCAAACAAGGAGCATCATCAATCATTCTATTTTGTTGTCATTTTGATTGACGTCGACATCTTAGTTTGTATCTTTACGTATATAATTTTTTATGGCTGGCTATATTTTATTAATAAAATTATCTACTTGCTTGATGAACGTCCTTCAAGCTATGCAATTTAATAATAATGCAATTCGAATTCGGGTTACACCCATCAGCAGATGTTGTATTTTCTGGTGCTTCCCTAAACTTTACTTGCTCGAGCAAGAATTTTAACTTGAACTTACCGGATCATCAAATTTCAATTCCATTATATTATGTGATTGTTTACATTCCGGCCTCAAAAATAGATATTGTGCTTTAATTCAATAAGGAATAATTCCTTTGAGCTGAAACGTAATAATAAAATATCCAATTTCAGATCTATTTACAGTTTTATACTTTGAGATTTATCTACTGCTTTGAGTATTTTATACATATAATTGTTATTAATGAAGTACTTTATTTTACAGGTAATAACTTAAGCTGTGATTGTCGTTTATCTTGGATACAAATTCTAAGGAACGAAACAAAGAGTGAACCTCTAAAAATGGCCTTAGATAGCGTCACATGTGTTCTGAATACTGCCACTAACGTTGAAAGTACATCAAACGACGTAATCTCGACATTCAATGACGTCAAACCCTCAAAATCTGAACAACTATTCGAGATAGAAACAAACGCTGAAGTTTTACAACAAGATGCCAATGACGAAGAATTGTATGAAGATTCAAATCAGTACAAGTTCGAACCGACAGTGCAACCAGTTGTAACCAATCAGCTAACAATTGTTAATATGCCTGTAGAAACCTTGCCTTGCCCTCGGGGGCTGATCCGGAGTGGTGAAGACTCTTTGATGCTTTCCTCGAAAGACGAAAGTTATTGGCAATCAAATAATAGCATACAATTTATGCCAAAATTAACATTCGTATTAGCTTTATTGTTAGTAAGTGGATTTTATTTGTGAAGTAATAATAGAGTTACCTGTGTGTTACCATGTATTAAACTAGTGCTGGAACAAATGAATATTTCAAGAGGTGAAAAAACAAACATTGTACAGCAAAACACCTACTTATTCTAAAGTAGGGTCCGTAATGGTTATAGAAGTGATTATCTTGGCTCCTCAGGGAATGATGGCCCCTTTATACCTCTAATCAGTGATAAGATTATCGCCCTACACATTTTTTGTATATTTCTGCTATTTCTATTTCGATCCTGCTAATTTAAAGCTATAGCTAGAATGCCAGATGTTCCAGCACTAAGAGCTTTAAATATTTTCTACTAATCTGCTGTCATGCTTGATTTTTAGATTCTAAAGAAAAAGACTGGTTTAGATATTTAATTAACTTATTTTTTAGAAGTGTAATTTAAAACCCAGTGTCATATTCTACCCAGTGCTAAGGATTCTCCGAAATTTTAGATGCGGTACATCAATAATGTCAGTAACATGACCGTTTGCAATGTGATTTTGGATATGTTCCAACTTGTTGAGATCGTATAAGGGGACGTAAAATATTGTAAATGTCCAACCAAGATGTGATTAAAATTGTGTAGATTCTATTTTTTATATTTGATAAAAAGTAAATCTTGAAAATTTGATACATGAATATTAAATTTCAATTTATAATAAATCCAATACAACTACTTCTTATAAATTTAATCGCGTCATATTGATAATGTACAATGCGATAAAAGTAGTTATATTTCAATGTCAGAAATTAGGCAAATCCAACTTAAAAGTATTTTCAAGATAGTAAAACCACTTACGCAGTAAAAAGTTTATGCGACCAACAGCTTGATCTTTTAAAGCTTAGAGCTTTTAGTTATGTACTTGGTGAAAATGTTTGAGCATAAGATATAGTAATCCCAAAAGCAGATATTGTAAAATAAATAATTTATGCCATTTCTCTACAAATACGTAAGAATTTGTTTTTTTTAGTATTGCTGATCTCCTGATGTACAAATGCCGTTTAGTTTTAACAAGAATAATATTTACATAGATTAATTTACTGTTTATCTATACTACTTAACTTAGTTAAGCCAAAGTTTCTGGTTATGACACTAAAGACGATACAAAAGTATTAGATTATAGTGAAAAAATATGAGATTCGTTTCAAAGACCTACAATTTTTCATGTCGAGAGTGCTATTACAAACACAAATCATGCGCTCAAACATCCAGACGTAGGAGAAATATCTGTTTATACAGATTTATGTTCTGATGCGGAAATCGAATCCTATTCAGTGTACGTTTGCACTTCAGATATGCATGCTCCAAGAGTTTTTGTGGGTTAAGTGTCTAACTGTCAAGTTGTAATATAGTTATCATAACACATGTAAATATTAAAAGTAAGAATTCGGCTATTGTAATTGATATTAGATGATATAAAATTAATAAATATTTGAAATTATGAATATTGTATACTTATTCATTTTTTTTCTTTTAGTTTTAGCTCTGGGATTGTATTCTCTATCGTCTTAGTTATCCTCTCTGATTCGTTAATATGAATTATTAAGGGACAATATTAGTACCTCTCACTTCGACCCCACGTTTATGCCATACAAAAACACCCGTTCATCATTTTGTCAACCTTTCCTTGCCCAAACGAGGTCATGAGACGCGTGATTAAGTTTATGTCTGGTCGGGAACCAGGCATTAGGATCCTTGGTAGTCGGCTTTACCGTAAATCTGCTGACCAGCTCATCTATATTATTCATCACGCCATCGATTATGATGTGTAGCTGATGACGACGCGACATGGCATTTGTTTTAAAATAAAACATTACAGATATCGAAGTAGACCTAAGGACAAAAAGGGTTTTTGATTGATAATGCTGTCAACCTGTGACAATGGAGATGACCGATACAATGAAATATTTGTAAACTAATCAATCAATCTTTTTTTTTTCGGAAATCAATAAGCAAGCTTCACTTGGGTAACGCTAAAGGTACCTAGCAGATATTGTGACTTATGTGTTATCTGTCGATGTCATACATAGTTTATGACATGAATAAGTCATTCTTATGCATGATAATAATTCTTATGTTGGAAGATATTAACTTACAGGTAATGTAAGATTTGCAGGAGGAATTTCGGTGAGATACATAATTACGATACAATCTACAATGTATATTAAAATATAATTCACTTTGTTGATGTAGATTCTACATCAACTCTACATCAACAAAGTAAATTATATTTTAGGACGATATATATTTGATATTAATAGTATTCTAACTCTGAATTTTTTCCTACTCAGACAGTAATAATAATTCTTAAATACAGTTTAGATTCTATTTCAGGTTTCAATGCTAATGTTGTTCAGTAGTCGCGAACTTATTCTCAGACATGACTTTAAATATTAAAACTTAATATACCTAATATTAAAACTTATTTGTTGCTTTAATACGACTTATGTTGGGGTGATACCTAATATTTACCTATCTTCTCAAAGCCTTTTGCCCAATTCTGTCTGCGAAGGTTTCATCAGGCGACCGACCTGATAAAACCTTCGCAGTCATACCTTTGGGTAATATCTATAGGTATCTTTAGGGTAAACTAGTCGACAGGCTTTTCAGCCTAGCAGTAACCTTTGTTATAGGTGATGACCAGGAACGGCTCTAGGCACGCTAAGATTGTGAAGGTCCGATGGCAGTCGCATCGTGTAAAAAAATAATATTCAACTGCGTTTGCCTAGACTCGAAGCCGAATACAGACAATGGAGAACCTCCTCCCTTTGAAGTCGGTTAAAAATGCAAGGAGGCAGGACTTATAATACTATAACTAATAGTTGGCTAGATGCATTCAACTGAGTCACGTGACCTATGGGAAGCGTTAAATCCTCTAGGGAACCTTAACACTTCCGAGTTCAGTAAAAGCAGTCCAGTAGATCCCGTTCCTCGTGGGATTTCAAGCGAGGGAGCGCCCCCTTAGCCTGAGTTTTTCTCATGATGATTAATATTATTACAGTCGTTTGTTTTGCCTGGTAAATAAGTAACACAAACAATAAAATACAAGTGATGTTATAGAAATGGGATGCCGAAATAAGAATGGTCGAAACATGTTCGATGATAGCTGATCGATCGTCGTTTATGCGATTGTTATTACTTACTCAACGCGTAATTATTTTCATTGAAGCTAAGAATAATAGTGGAAAAGTTAAATTTAGGCACTAAAATTCCAGCCAAACCAATACCTACAGATTTTGTTCTAACTAGTCAAATCAAATCAATCTAGGGATCCCGTAATTGAAAAAAAACCGTCTATTGTCACGGAACAAATAGATAAGTATCAGACGTAAAGTGCATCCAGATTCGAATCAAATATTTGAATACAACACTAATGTTTGTAGTAGATGAGATTCGAAACCAGGACAGCGCAGCAGTACTAGCCGTTTAAACAATTATGAAGGCTTAGTGTGCGGAAAAGCTCAAATATAGAATTTTAACTTTACTCATTTTTAAGTATTTTACCATTCTATTCCCGAATAATTCACACACTGTCTTTCAATATGATGTTATAGTAAATCACAAAGCAAACATTACATACATACAAATTATAGAAACCGTAACACAAAATCAACACATTCGAAGTAACTAATACTGAATTTGTAACAATAATCCGAACAAAGGGAACTCTGATGTAGTTCGTGGTAACTACGAGACTGATTTCAAAAGTTTGCTAATGACAGAGAATTATAATAGAGTTTTGTTACCTCCGGGAAACTAACATTAAGTTTTGTACGTGAACTGATATTGGAGATTCTATATGGTAGGCACATAATGGAAAATTGTGTGGGAAGTAGGGACTAAAAGTTTCTATATAATAAATCGATAGTAGATAACTAATGGGGTGAGATCAATGATAAAAAGTGATAGCCTAGTGACATGACCATCCTGCAAAGTCGCGGGTCTCAAGCTTAAAATCCATGACAGGCACCTTTGACTTCGCATTATGTGCGTATTAATAATTCATTATAAAATGTGCAGGAAAACATCTTGAGCAAACGAGGCATGACTGAATAATATCAACGGTGCGCGTTTATTAAACAAGCCTATTAACATTAACTGGCCTAAGCTGCTGCTGAGAATTTCATTTCAATCAAATAAAATTCGATACCAAAAAATAAACAGCTAGAAAAAAGATCAAAGAAAAATATATAATTTAATCGGATAGACAGACAGATTTGTATATCAGTAAAAGAAAAGTTACAGATCCTAATACGAGTTTAACGATATCATAAATTGTGTGAATTCAGTAACAATATTAGCAACACAAATATTAGAACATTAATCTTGCTAAATTGTCTTTAAATTTATCCATGGTGCGACTCTAGGCTGAAATATTTACTTTGTATCTAGTTTTGTAATATTATAAGGAAATTATAGCATCAGGATTTTCGTCTTCATTTCAGAGTATCGTATGTATATAGTAAATAGTCATAAAAAATATTTGTTTCCTTTAATAGTACTATTAATTAGTCCTTTAATCAACATCATCATTAAAGTGTGAAACTCGTATAACTCTTTCTCTTTCATTGTTCAGTCCCTCATACTTGTTCTAAATGTATCCTCAAAGTGTGCTACGATTACCCTAACATTACTCTGTCCTTAGGATATGTGCTACAATTACCCTGGCATGTGTCCTTAGGACGTGTGCTTCGATTACTCTGGCACTTATGAGTCCATAGGACGTTTACTACGATTACCCTCATGTAACATTGGACATGCGTTACAATTACGCTTACATCACATCTTTAGGACATTCGCTACGATTACCCTGTGCAGTAAGCTGTCCTACGGACGTGTACTACAATTGCTCTTACGTTACTACACAGTAATGGATGAATAGATTTGGGCTGCAATTATCTATCTTTACCCTATTCTAGTCATCCAGAGATATTATTTCGCTTTACTCTGCTTAACCTTCTGTAATAATGATTGAAACAAAAATATATATCATCTAGGCACTATTATGCACTCCTGTAAGTATAATATCCTGAAACTACGTCACACGAGCGGATGGACTCATAACTTCTAAAAGAGCGACAGGAAATCGGATTTGTCAAAGTTTGAGTGAGTCAACTTGTTTAATTTGTCGAGAGTCCCGGGCGAAGTATATGAAGTGTCCCCTTTACACACTATGTTTTGAAGGACAATTACAGTGACTGTATTAATAGAATCCAAGATGTAATAATAATTAAAAATACTTTATATTGAGCATCCCCACAAATGTTAGACGATAGTGCGGTTGTACTGAACGGAATGAGCTTGATGTCTTCTGAAGATTGGCCCTAAATAAGCTTAAACCGTAAGGAAAAAGATGAAAATAAGGAGGAGGAGGAATGCTTGAATGGAGTTTAGTGAGGTCTTTACCGTGCAGTGGCACAAAAATGGCTGAATAAAACATACCATCACGCTTGTATTTTATAAGGAATTATCTACACAAATTTTTTGGGGAATTTTTAGAGAGCCAATTTTAAAAATGATAGGAGTGCCATGTGTTACGAGTATAAGTCCGAATCGAAAAATTATGTCCGTATTAACCATTATCAAGCCAATAGCATTGTTCCAAATTCTGCATGCCTGAGATATTTTTTTCGGCATGTTAAATCTCCCAAACCGCCTTTGACTAAAGTGGTGGACGAAGGCTTACCTCTCTCATTCTAAGACCAGAAGCCCAACAGCGCTACAATATCTTTTTTTTAGTTGTGAGACAGGGATGGCGCTATTTAGTGTATAAACGACATCCTTCGTTCCTTAAATTGTAAAACAATCTCAATAACCTGGTTTAGCTTCTTTAGCTATTCTTATCCTAGGACTGAGAAATCTTTGCCTTACAAGGAACAGCGTTCTGCAAAACACCCTTAATTTGACCCTTGACGACTACGTTACAGATTTTGATAAAGCCTGTTTCTTTTTTTAATTATGGATGTATGATTATGTTAGGATAATAACTATAATGGATGGATGAACAGAGATTGATGAAACAAGTATATTTATGGTGAGTATGGATGGACGAGTTGGAAGACCTCGGCGAACGTACCGTAACCAAATTGCGGATGATCATAAAAAAGGCCAGGTTCCGAGCACCCTAAACCGACGGTCATGCATGAAGAGATTAATGAATGTAGATGAAGCGAAAGTAGTGTGCTAGGATCGTAGCAAGTGGAAATCTATAGTCTCTGCCAACCCCCATAGGAGACAGGCGTGACAAAATGTACGTATGTATGTATGTAATAACTATAATCCCTAAACCATAATCTAGAAAACACCGGGTGGAATGTTAAAATCAAAGAAACAGCCGACAGTTTTGTTTTTAAATAGGTACCTAAGAGTGCACAAATGTAGACAGAGCTTTTTCTTTAAAAATGCCGAGGTAATAAGTACAAGTCTTTTACTCCATACAGTGGGGCACCTTATAGCCCCTACTACTGCTCTTTGTGTACGGCTTAAGTTCTTAAATCGTCCATCGTCCCTGGTTGTCCTGGTTGTTGCTGTCCTTTTTGAACTTTATTTAATGCTGCATTGTTAAAACTGCACATACGTAATGGTTAAATTACGTTGGTAATGGTAAAGGGTCGGCTTCCAGTCTAAGCAGCTGCGACTGAATGTATTCTAGATAAAATTATTGCCATCAGGTTTTTTCAAACCAGTTTTCGGGCAATAAAGAAATTTTATGTATTAACTTGATATCGGGCTAAAAGAATAGCCCATCGTGGTCGTACCGAATGTCACAAATCCCATGGGCGTGACTATAGGACAGGGGATGGTAGGTACGGTTTTTATTCGATAAGAGTTCGATGTATCTTGCCACCTCTCTAGTTGGCAGATAATCACATCAAGATTCTTCGCTAGGGTTAAAAGAATGCACATTAAGTGATAAAATTCCGACAACCAATAGTACCGCAGGGCGGGTGGGATTCCCATCTCAGCGGATGTTAATGCCGCGCCGCATGATGAGTACCATTTACTGTTATTACACCTCCTTTCGCCGAACACCTCTATAACCAAAATAATAAGCACCTAAATAACTTATTTTGTTGAGTCCCCTTCTCGTTTGAATATGTTACATAAGTTAAGTGCTCTTTTGACGCGGATTTGAGGGCATAAATTCCATTTGCGAGTCGTTCAGCCTAACACGTTATTTATACGTTGATGTTTATTTTTGATGATACATTTTTCAAACAGATTTTTTCCCTATCAGATTTATATTTAAATGGATGGAATTATTTTGCTGTTAAGCATAAATTATTTCGTAGAATATTGGCGGGTTCAAAAAGTGTTTCGTAATACCATAATGATAAAGCGCTTTTGATCTTGGTATACCATCACCATATGTATCCTCATAAATAAACCTCTCTAGAGTTTCGGTTTTTTTTTCATTAGTATTATCAGATAATAGGTATCTGATAATACTACCCACTACTGAGTGAGTGAGTTTTACAATGTACGGCAATACCTATCTGAACATAACGTTTGAAGGAAGAGCCATAGCAGCATTATCCACAGTTCTTACTGAATTTTGATTCACGGAAAACTCAGATGTTCTTCGACCTTTGTCTTATCAGTCCTTGGTCATATAAATAGGGTATCACTGCTTTGCTGACTTTTTTTAATAATCAGACACAAATACAAAAAAAATGTGCCTCAGGTTTCACACGCTTTGCATCTGAGGATCGTAACGTGATGCTGGATAGCCTATAGATGTGGCTATCATATACAATAAACTAACAAACTCAACAGCTTTATTATATTAGTATAGAATAGAATAATAAAGTGAACTTTTTCATGGAAATAGTTGAATACAAATCGGAAAAACCACAGTAACGTATCGATATTAATGACCATATTAAAACTGCAATAAACTGAACCAATAACACCGACTGCAGCTAAAAGCATTCGCATTTAGGATCAATTATACGTCAATGATTTAATGGCGGTGATCCAGTATTCAGTACAATTAATATTGCATTGCACGTTTCAGTGGACGGCTATTTTGAACTCCTCAATTCAATATACACTGAGGCGGGCATTTTAGTTGTTTGGTTTGGTGCAAGATATAAAATTAAAGCTTTACAAAATAAGATAAACTTTCTTGAAAGGAATTCTCAGTATTCAGAAAAATGTGGCAAAAGGATTTGGTTTTGATAAACTAGAGACGTCGATCGTCGTCGATATTTTTTGTCATACTTTGTGAGAATTATATGTATTGAATTAAAGACGGAAAGAGATGCGAGACCTATAAGGTCTTTGACCTATAAGGTGGTGCAACTGTTGCTGTTATGGCCGTGGCGAATCTTGCGAATTCGATGGCCGTGTCTCTAAGACAAGAGGAGTCAAGTGAAGGCTTCTCCGTAGGTAGCAGACGATTCATAGCTTCACAAGGAAATCTGCAATTCTGTCGAAGAAATTTGCTAAAGGTGGTTATTTCCATAGGGCGAAAATAAATTATGAGACTAACGTCATGAAGTGTCGGCCAAACTTTTTAATAAGATATTGAGAGGAGCGCACCAATGCTTTGTAGTGAGATAGTATATGATTTGAAGCATGTCAGGCAAAATTGAAGGAAAACGAGGAAGAGGAAGACCTGGAAAAAGTTTTATTGAACAAGTGAAGGAAAAAGTGGGAGTAGAGTCGTAACAAGAGGTCAAACAAGGCAGAGAATAGAGATCAGTGGCGATTGCTCCACCGACAAGAGCAAAGCTCTTAAATGACAGAGAGAGAGATTAATGTCTAACACTTGACCCACACGTGACGAATAATAAATACGCCAATAGAACAAGAAGGAAAATTGTCAACAGCGCTCCTCAATACCGTAAATTGCTATGCAATTATAGTACTACCGCTATTTAAATAATTGCCTACTATTAAAACTAGGGACCCGTAAATTGTATGAAATAAGCCGGTAAAGTCTTATTTGTCAGACAAAGCGTTTCGAAATTCCGAAACATCAGAACGAACACTGACACAAAGGTATTCGGTATCCAATTATTTATGAATATTTGATATGGGGACGTTATTTGAACAACAATTTATTTAAAAACATTACTTTGTATTCAGATAAAATTGAGGTATACTTTACCTAGCTTGGTAAAGTGGAATTATAACAGGTTAAAATTACACATATTAGCAGATACAGTTGGAATGTCCTTAAACGGAATCATACTAAGTGGAAGAAATGTATAAGACAGACTTTGACTAAAAGCCCAATAGTAAGAACGAAGTAAAACGTAAGAACAAGTCTGATGGAGTATACAGGAAAATCTAATACTGAGACCAGCATCTCGGGCTGGACCAAGGTCTCGTCCCAAAATGGAAAGTAGTTTGGACTCTATTCCAATCAACATAATGTTGAAAAAAAGTATGATGCACGAGAGATCCCTGTAAAACTAATAACGATAACATAATACCAACTATACTTTTACTAATAATTTGATGCACAAAGTTGTCAAACACAGTACCTCGGAGTTCGGACATCATACTCTGTAGTTACAGACTTGCCCTTATAACCTTATTACGTCTATTGAATTAATAAAGCCGACTTATAAATTTTATGTAAGCAATTAATAAGCTTAACATTGTTAATTAAGAAAAATATGAGAGGATTAGAAAGTATATTTTCTCTAATCCTAATAAAATACTCAGATGAATATAACAAGGTGCTAAGCGATAACTTAAACAATGTCCGTAAGAATTTGTTGAGAGGATTAATTGCATTTACTAATGAAACTTAATTGGATTCGCTAAAATCCTTAGCGAAAGGTAAATTTTATAAAATACTCGCCGGCCCGACAGATGTTGTGCTGTCTAAACTTCAATAAATCATACAAAAATTCTATATAGAAAGTTTAAAATTTTCCGGGCAACCTTGTCAACTTTTTCTTATTCAGATTTTTTTATTATTCAGACTATTATGACCATAAAAAATGCATTCCCTGTGGCAGTTTGGAGTTTGTATTTACGCCTAGTAAACGGAAACTAGACTGGGATAATGATAGCCTTCAACGAGATAGACAGATAACCTTGTTAAGGGCACTGTGAGTCGTGAAATGTGAATTGGTCCTTTAGGGAAATATATCTCTTATTTCTCACATGATGATGATGGCAATAGAACGCCTCCTTGTTTATTTATTATATGCCAAGGAAATGTGAGCTAAACGATCATGGATCATCTGCCACAGACCTGTAGAACCTTGAGGACCCGGTCACGGTCACGGGATTCGTAACAATTGTTACCTGGCATCAGTTCATCAATATGAACAGACAGGATAATATGGATATGGCAGCCATGTCCATGTTATGTTATTTAGACAATTTATTTTTTCAAACATCGAAATATCCCAACTTTTTTCCCAGTATAATAACAATCAATAATGGCAAATAAATAACCAATGTCAATACCATACACCAAAGCTTCCCCCATGCTTTGAGCCCCATTGTGGCGTTCACAGTTCAATAATACAATAATAAATGGTCCACAAACAGAATAAAAAGCATTGTGAGTGGAATCGTATTACACACTCTTACGTATTATTAAAGGCTACAAATCAAGTACTTATAAAAACATCAAATGAAGGGACGTCTCCTGTCAACGAAAAAAAAAAATATTTTGGACACATTAGAAATTTTTGTGTTCATGTAATGGCATAATATGGTGAGGACCCTACACGTAGAAGCATATTGCTTTGCTTTTTTGTAATTCCTCTTTTTTACTAGTTTTTGCACGCTTATTTTATTTAAGTAATTTTATTGAGAGTTTTGACATTAAGTTCCAGTTTTTAAAACGTTGACTATGGAGGGACATTAAAATTATTTATACATCATCAAGTTATCGTAAAGGCATTTGTTTAGAAATGGACCTAATTTGGCTGAAAGATGAATGCTATAATGCACAAACTTCTTAAATCCTTCACCAGCTTCAAAATTGAAAAACCCAAAACAAATGAGACCCCAAAACATTTTGGCATTCTCCAAACAGGATCATCTAAGCCTTAGTAGATACTGTTCCAACAAAGTTAGACATTAAGAAGCCAATAACAAAGTTTGAGGATCTTAATAAACAAGCCCAAGTACTAGAAACGCAATTAGTGCTCCAAGAGAAACAGATCACACAAGTTTTAGGTTGGTGTTGTAAAAACTTGGAATAGAATTTGGATTAGTAATGATGGTTATTTAGAGAAATGCTGTTTGGAGATTCAACTGTAGTTTAGTGGGTTAAATTGTAATCTTTTGTTTGTACAGCTTTTCTTATTATTAATGAGTTGGCGAAACTACACTTTTGTGTAAGGCAGACCCACGCACGTCTAATAAGAAATTAACCTTAACCACATGTGATAAGTTTTTATTAATAAGTAATTCATAAAATAAATAAATTTTATAATCAATAAGTTTGCAGTAGTTATGCGCTTATTCAAAACTCTAAGGTTAAATTCATGGAATGCAGATGTTCTATAGGCTGGAACAACGTTCCATATCAGATTAAGGTTCTCGAAGATACGTCTACGAGTTTGAACTACGTCTCCGTGCATGCTTTTTAAAAGACTTTATTTCATCTCCAAGGCAGAAGACAACGCTATGACATCTAAAATGAATTAATTAAAACCACAGCCACTCGAATTTTGAATCAATTACTGGATGGATCACATCTTTCGGTATCTAAATTAATTTCAACGATAAAGAGATTCAATAAATGGCTTTGCGTATTACTCAATTCACCGAGGAATCTCGATGACTTAATATGTTTATCCATCTCCAATCATAATTTGGCAAACACTATGTCTCCATCCAAATTCTCTATAACACCGAGACTTAAAAAAAAATTCGGTCATAGTCAAATGAGTCAAATAATTAACTGAATAAAAGATTAAGTTTGTTTTCAGTTTATTTATTTTAAAGTTGTTGCTAATGAAAAGGTTTTATTATTTGATATAACAAGGACAGGTTTTAATATTAATGGGCGTATAAGTAAAGGGCTTAGTGAAATTACCCTCGATGGATTTAAGGCTACCTAATTTTAGTTTGAATAGCCCTAAGCTAGGCGGCGCCATCTTTTATTTTGTTAGAGTATTACAAAAGTGAAGGAAAAATGTAGTAATTTTACACGATTTTGAATCTTAGACAGCACAATGTTTTTAAACATATAGTCTATTCTTATACCTATTCGAGTAGAATATCCATGTAGGTATATTTTTAGATTCCATTATGATTGGGAGGCCTATTGATTTTAATCAATGATCATTAACCAATCCAGACACCATCATCATAATCAGGCAAAAGCAGTTCTGGGTGAATAAAAATCTCTTCCATTACGACCGTTTAGTCATCAGTTCTACGACCTATGTACCCCCCTCAGTGCCACTTAAGCTTATTTACTCTTTGAGCTAAGAGCTAAACTCCAAGTAACAGAGAATTTCAAACAAAAAACCCAGTAACAATTTCATCGAACTGGGAACTCAGGACCTCACGCTCGGCGGTCGAAAGTACGACCATAAAACCAAAGAGGTACATTACTTACACTAACAACAATAAAGGAATTCCAACAACATAGTTTCCTGAAACTCCTCATAGATACAATTACCACATCAATGATCACACTTAATCTTCCCACTGAATTCACCAACTTTAAAAATGCAGTTCTTTTAAACCGTACTTCCCCAGTTATTGAGACTAATTTCGCTTGTGTGTTAGGCTAAAGAAATTGCAATTCGTTTCCCGTACGTTCTTTCTTGTGATCTGTTGAACTAAAAACGTTTCCGCGACATAATGGGGGTAGGTAGCGAGGGTGATAAAGTGTGGATATCGTATGAAGTTAACGAGACAAGGAGATATTATTGTGGGGGTTCTTCGTATAAAATATTACCCCTTATTACCCAAACCAAACCTAAGCTAAATAAGGGAGATGGAAGATCATGCTGAATTTTGTTTTTGACTTTGACCCTAGTCTGTTGGTATGATAAAAAGCACGGAAAGCCGTTTTGAGCTCTGATTCTGATACACATGTGAGGGAACAAAAACTTAACTAGGATAACCTGAAACCAAGTGTAATCTAAACTAAGGTTTAAAATACATCAAGTTGTATATGTTAACACTACGAGAAAGGACCATTTTAAAACCTACGTTTTTCAAAGTAAGAATTCTATATTAGAAGCTAGATACGGCTAAAGTGGGAATTATCTCTAGTGATATCTTACTCAATTGACATCAAAATGAGAACGACAGCAGAAATAGTGGAGTGGTTGAGCGATTGGCTTTTGCTTTTTGTAATAGTTAATTATTTATCTAGCTCAAACGGTGAAGGAAACATCGGAAGAAAGCTGCATATCAATATCTATAATTGTGAGAGGAAACCCGTAACCCATAATAAAAATATCTTCATAGATTTCTACTGGACATAGATTTACTGCCTCATTGGTCAAGTGGTCTTAAGCGCGACTGCTACGCTAGAAGTCCTGAGTTCAATTCCCAGGTAGAGTATTATTCTTTTATGAAATTCTCAGTAACAGCCTGGTGTCTGGGTTTGTGCCCAGTTAAAGGCAATAGGCTCGCCCTCTATTACATGGGACCTAAACATACCGGCGAAATGTGGGAGTACATTAGTACCGAGGTACCCTTTGGGAAAAACAGGCATGATGGTAAGTTATACGTAATATGATATTAGGTACAAAATATTAACCGCCACTATATTCTTCGTTGTAATGGTATTCAGCAGAGAAACTAAATAGCATTCAGCCATTTAATTTCCTACTACCATTCTCGACCTAACTTGTATCGCGTTCGATATTCAAACGCCGCTAATATCGGGGTTGCCAGTAAAATACCAAATTCATACTAAAATGTCAAAACGATGTTAGGCTGCCTACACTTGGTATTATTATAGAAGACAAAATATTCGAATAAATGCATGAAATTTAAATGAGTACCAGGTGTTTTTTTATGGTATATATCTATCCTAATATTATACTAGCGGAAACCTAGTATAAAATAATATGACGAACGGCTATGTCTCTTGTCCCTTCTGGATTAAAAAAAAATATTTGTTAGTCTATACACATTCGCCCCTAATGATGTAGAACTTTCTGTATACGGTATTGTAATTTCGATTATTAATTTTTGTAATTGTTTATTTGTCTTATAGTTACAACTATCTGTATCTGTAAGTGATCTGTATGAAATACAGACGTTTTGGTATGTAATTTATTTTTTATTTGTGTTAATGGATTTTTCCGTCTCTTTTGCCGTAAATACTTGCGACATATTTTTTTAAGTATTATTCATTCACTTAATATATTATTTTTAATATCGTTCAATCGCCAGTGCGTAAACAGCCAACAGAATGGAAGTACCTCTATAAACCCATGAACGGATATTGAAATTCTATGTACGCATGGATGATTCGAATCATGTGCAATAGACTGTTGTTAAACTTTCATATTGCACAAATGTAAAATTGTTATTCATATAAATTATTATTTTTCCGTTAATACTAGAATAGCTCGCCGTTGGAGTGCTTAATTCTTGCTTTAATATTCTGTGTGGGTAGAAAAATATTACAAAATTGATTTTGTTACGTAATTTTTTGGATAGTGCAGCAGCACTACATAGTATGAAACAAAATCGCTTCCCGCTGTCTGTCTGTTCCTATGTATGCTTAGATCTTTAAAACTACGCAACGGCTTTTGATGCGGCTTTTTTTAATAGACAGAGTTATACAAGAGGAAGGGATATATGTTTACATGCATATTATAGTACAGAAAAGCCGAGAAATCACGCGGGCGAAGCCGTGGGCGAAAAGCTAGTACTATTTATATTTGGAATTCAGCCTGTGCATTTTATTTCACGTCCATAACCCTAATTTATACATAAACCTCTGTTTACATAATTGATTGCACTTTAAGTGCAACTAAATATTTGAATGGGCACAGACATTCGGAACGGTTTCATTACTGCGTTTATTTTTTCACCAAAAAACGTGTCAAACGGGGGATTCTTTGTCTGAATGCAATCCCCGTAAAATGCGGACGTGTATGCACGTCGGGTAGTGGTTTATATTCCGTGGCCGCCACGCGACGCTACTTCATCGGGCACCTTTCATATTTTGAAGTAGTTGCATCGTCTGAAATGTTAAGAAGAACGACGGCAAAGAACTTCGTGTTCTTTGAAGATTCGAATGATGTTGATATGTTCTGATATTTGATAAAATGTGCATCGCAAATATATTTTGCATTTTCCTACTCATATTTAAAAAGTTGTGTAGTTCTCATATACTTAAAGTATTATTTTTATGACTCTAAGCGCGCCGCTCAATTATTATCTGTGGTGCTTTAAGCTGGTACGGTGGCCAGCACATCAAGTAACCACAAAATGACATATTTTCTCAGTTGATTTTGAACTTTATCTTCAACAATTTAAGCTTTATAATCATTTGGAGAAATTTGACAGTTTTGTATACCTTGACCTGCTGGTGACTGTACTTAAAACTTTCACTCATTCCTGTGTACAATTAGTTCTATTTGAGTATCGTAGTCTAATATCAATTTTAGAAGACAAAATGAAGTAGGTGGGAGGAGAGGCTTATCCAGAGGTCAAATAGAAGGCAGAGAAAAGAGAACAGTGGCGATTGCTCCACTGACAAGAGCTGAGCTCTTAAATGCGAGAGAGACTAATTTAGCTAACTGCCTCATCAGACCAGTTTTTCTGAGCGCGACTGCCAGAATTCCTGGGTTCGATTCCCGAGCAGTGTTTTTCTATGAAATGCTCTATGCTACGCTCGCCCCCTATTACATGGGACCTAAACATGCTGGCGAAGTTTGGGTATACATTAATACACCTCACCAAAAAACCGTTTGGGTAACACAGGCGTGATGGTATGTTATGCTCAGTACAAGCTATGAGTTTTGATTTTAAGGTTATTAGCAATAGGCTCGCCCCCTATTACATGGGACTTAAACATAGCTACGAACTACAGGTGTTAGTTAGCATATCATTTTCTAACCCTTCGGGTGATGCAGGCGTCGACTCTCGCATTAAGTTCACACCTTAACCGCTGTCAGCGCGTCTGTCGCGGCGCGTAAATAATAAAAGCTGGAGAGCTTCTCGCGTCTCGAGACGTAAATATGTGTACACATGCTACTTTTTATTACGACTGTCGCCTGAGTCCCACTCGCGTTTAGTGGTGCGGCTTGTTTAGGGTTAACGACTTAAAGATACAGAGACGTGTAGAAAAGGTAAAAATTTGGAAACGAAACTACCTACTTAAAGGTTTTTTCAACAACATCCTTTGGTGATTCATACAGTCGTGATGATATATTTTTTATGACATACAACAAAGAACATACTCTTGACAAGGTCCAGCACTACATCAGATTTGATTAGCCACAAGTCCTTGTAAAGAAAACCGATTCCTACTCAGACTATTGAAACTAAAAAAACATTTATATTTCGATAAAGTGGACGTAGGCCTCCACTAGTGTTTAGAGCTTCTGTCATTATTATTAATATATATAAGCAGATTATAAAAAACACGACTTTCAGTTCCTGCTCAGGAGGCCTACAACAGCCCTAACTAGAATAATATGTGAAGCAATCATGAGTCCTGAGTGCCCTATCCAACCCATCAAGATGATTATTTTTTGGGCCCTTGATTATTTAAAAAAAAACAACTTGGTTTTTTTTATGGGATAACTCGGCAAACGAGCAGGCGAGCTACCTGATGGTAAGTAGTCATCGCCGCCCATGGAAATCTGCAAAACCAAAGGAGTTGCAGATGCGTTGCCGAGCCTATTTAGGGAAAGGGAGGGGAAGGAGAAGGAAGGGGATTGGGGGAGGAATTGGGCCTCCGGCCCTCTCGCTCACCGAACGAAGCGCAGTAACGAAACGCTACTACTCGGACGTCGGTCTTCTGCGAGAGTGTGGTACTTCCCCGGTCGAGTCGGCCCATTCATGCTGCGAACAGCGTGGCCCTACCACAACAAAGGTTGTTACACAATGTCTCTGATCCAGAACTCAACCTCACCCGAAATTAAATCCTGCCTACAGTTTTGAATCTAGAGCTCAGCTCAAACATTATTGCGTCATGAAGGTATCAAATTCACTCCCTGTGACGTAAAAGTATCTAAACTAACGAGTTCCATCGATTGATGTTCCATTTTAACGACCAGAGATTACGATACCTGATGCTTCTTTTTCGAATTTGCAAATAAACGCACGGTTATATCAAGCTATGAATATCCAATATAAGCTGAGCTCTCATTGTACATGAAGTTACAATCCGAGGTCAAAGTATACCTACTTACTGGATATTTATAGTTTGCTATGCATTCGTTTGAAATCTATATGTAAGTTAATTAATTAATTTCCTGGGAAATAAGATATTATTTAATATCCTTAATTCATTTCAGTGGCTTTTAATAAAATTGGATGTCTTCAGATTTATTTTACCTTTGAAATTGTCTACTGCAGCGAAATTATAACTAATTTATAATATAGCTGAAGAGTTTGTTTCTTTTTTGAACGCGTTAATCTCTATAACTATCTACTACGTATATTTGAAAAAATATTTTTGAGAAAGGCTGCTTTAAAACTTTTACGATGGTTTCCTTTATGGTTTATACGAGTACGGTCATTATATGTTATCCCATTGAGATAAAGATTAATTTCCCTAATTGCTTAAATAATTACGTACAGTCTGTTTGCTTCGATATTAGATAGCATCAAATATATGCTAACCGTCCTGTAAGGTTTTAATATTTTTTAAATAATTTTTATTTAATTTAGTTGTTCATTTGACTTTTTCCGATTGTACAAACTTCACGCAGTCTCACATCATGTGACACTTGGGGAGGGGAAATAGTCACCGTCGGAAGAAAGACGGACTGTGGACTCATTCTGGCGGCGACCGCCGAGCTGTTCGGACGCTTTATATGTTAAATAAGTACAAGTGGTGCATTTTATTGTGTTTGGATAAGATTATAAGTGTCGCATGTGAAAATATAAAAATACAGTGTTGTATCATAATACTTTTGGAGTTTGATTTGGGTGAACTCCTACATTTCAGAAGTGGGATAACCGGCGTAAAACTGCGTAAGTACTAGCCATAGGATAACTTATAAAAATTAATAGAAGGTAATGTGCCAAGTCATAGTTATTGTTAAAAGAGTATGTGATAACTAAACCTTATCTACTTGTAGACAAAAGACATAACATAGGGTTACGTACATTATAATTATACAGATATAACATATGTATATATGAATGGGTTGACCAGTACAGAAAGCGTAAAATATTTCATCAATCCACAAAGATACCCTCATGTTATATTCCAGTATAATAATATTTGTTAAATGTTGTGAGTTATAGAAAAATGGATGCATCGCAAGATAATCACCGGCGTTTGGCAACACCTGATCGTGAACCGAGCAATGTGCGGCGATCTCGCAGCCGTAGCCGGTTCAGTGGACTGCGTCGCAGCAGCAACCGTTCCCTGGGTGAACGAGAACTAGAATTGGAGCGTGAACGGCGGCGACTTCGCCACATGGAGGAAACGCTTCAGAAGGAGCGTGATGCGGAACTTCGGATGAGGCGTAGCGAGCAGCAGTCGCGGACGCCTCATCATGGATCGCGCATCGACTCTGAGCAACGCAATCGTCGACTGGATTTGGAGCAACGCGGACTTCGCGTCACTCCCGAGCAACGTGGTCGGCGTTTGGAACCTGAACGACGCAGACAGCGTGGTGACACCGAGCATCACGGGCGGACTGGCGTTCGTGAGCACCAGGACAAGTCTCCACGATACCAGCGGCAGGCCCAGCAGGACGGCACCACCGGTCGACGATCAAGGTCATGTAGCCCTTCTTTTTCTAGTAGAGATATTTACAAAATAATCCAATCGATTAAAAATGATAAGTCGTCTCAACCGTTCGATCAAAGAGCACATTCCAGTAATAAACTTGATTACAAGAACATCCTTCCGGAATTTGATCCTTCCACTAAAAATCAACGAATGGACGTTTGGCTTAGAAAGGTTAACGAATGTGCCTCTGTTTACGGGTGGGACGAAAAGACTACGATACATTTTTCAATGCAGAAACTACAAGGACTGGCCAAAACTTGGTATCAAAGTTTAACAACTATTTTATATTCATGGTCAGAATGGCAAGAAAAGCTTCTCAAAGCTTTCCCGTGCGAACAAAATTATGGCCAGTCCTTGGAGGATATGTTAAGGCGGAGAAGTAGGTTTAATGAACCGATTGAAAATTATTTTTATGAGAAGCTTGCTCTCCTTAATCAGTGCGAGATTACTGGTAAACGAGCAGTCGACTGTATAATCCATGGCCTCAATGATAGAACGGCTAAATCTAGTGCTTTAGCCTTGCGATGCTTAGAACCTGACCAGCTTTTACAGTTCTTATTAAGTAATAAAGACAACTTCAATCAGACTGCTATTAGAAACAAAAATTCCGATCACCCTAGTTCAACTGACAATACTCAACCAAATAAAAGTAATGTTAAAGCTGGCAGTAATACTTCATTGTTTTGCTACAATTGTAAAGAGAAAGGCCACCCCTACCTAAAGTGCACCAAACCAATAGTAAAGTGTAACACGTGTCATAAAATAGGACACAAAACTGAAAATTGTCAATTAAAATTAGAAAATCAATCAACAAAGCCTAACGTTTCTAAGGCTCTGTGTATATCGAGTTCAAATCCAAGTCACAAATATGTAAAAGGTGTGCTAGTTAATGAAGTATTACTGGAAGCATATATAGATTTCGGTAGTGAGGTAACACTGATAGGTGAAACTAGTTTCGGTAAGCTAGGAGTATTGCATGATGGGGTCCCATCGTTGATGAAAGGTTTTGGAAATGGATTAGTTCAGTCTTTAGGTTCGGCGTTACTTAACTTGACGATAGATGGTGTAAGTGCAGTGGTAGCATGCAGGGTAGTCGGGGATCATTTGCTGGAAAGGTCGATGCTCATCGGGCAAAATTTTTCAGAACAACCTCATATTGTAGTCTTTAAAGATTCAACAAAATTACAGTTCTTTGATATTGGTACCGAGGTGCCATCAAACTTTTCAGATGATGAAATGTGTCTTGAACTAGTTATGTTTACAGGGCGTAGTAAGTTATATGGTCTAGCAAGTGTTAGAGCTGTAACACAATCTAAAATTTTTGGAAACGTTTTGTTGGATTCAAAGGTTGTAGGAAAGCCTAATGAACAATTTGTCGTACTTGGAGGTATCTATGAGGTTAAGGATGGTATTCTACATGTATTGATAAGTCCTTGTTCCATTCCATGTCTACTGCAAAAGAATTTCGTATTTTCTCGAACCCAAAAAGTAAATGTTGTGGATAGGGCGATATCTTCACCTAATACAGTTACAACTACCAGACCTCGTTTAGTTAGGAAGATTGAAGAACACTAAATTAAATGTGGAGAATCGGCGTCTCCGCAAGACCGAATTAAACTTTTTTCATTGCTTCAGCGCTATGAACATTGTTTTGCTTTTGATTTAAGAGAATTAGGATGTACTGACGTCACGGAAATGCAAATTGAACTGAACAGCGATCGCCCGGTTGTATACAGGCCTTACCGGCTTTCTCACCATGAACGTGAGCAAGTTCGTCGAATGGTGAATGAGATGTTGGATGCAGGTGTCATTAGAGAATCGGTTTCGGATTATGCCAGCCCTATTATCCTTGTCCGCAAAAAGGACGGTAAAGTACGTATGTGTATTGATTACAGGATGCTTAACTCTATGACGGTGAAAGAACGCTATCCAATGCCGATTATCGAAGATGAAATATCCCGTCTATCAGGTCAGGCTTGGTTCGTTTCGCTAGATCTTAGGTCTGGATACTACCAGGTACCCATTGCCGAGCAACATAAACATCTGACTGCGTTTGTCACGCCGGACGGACATTATGAATTTAACCGCGTGCCGTTCGGCTTGGCAAACGCGCCAGCCGTTTTTCAAAGGTTAATGAATCGCGTCTTAGGTGTGGCAAGGTTCGATAAAGCAACCGTGTATATCGATGATTTATTGATCTATGGTAGAGATCCCGATGAAGTTCTAATGAGGCTCGAGGAAGTATTACAACTCTTAAATGATGCTAACCTTAAGTTGAATTTGTCCAAATGTAGTTTTCTGCAGGATAAAATTGACTATTTAGGATACGAGATCAGCTGTTCAGGAATGCGCCCTGGTGAGACTAAAATAAGATCTGTATCCAATTTTCCCAGACCTCAAAATGTTCATGCGGTCCGTCAGTTTCTCGGCTTGGTTAGCTATTTCCGAAAATTCATCCGTGGTTTTGCTGAGCTTGCATCCCCTCTAACAAAACTACTCAAAAAGGATGCTAAATGGGAGTGGGGAACCGACCAAGAAGTAGCTTTTGACAATCTTAAGGATAAACTAGCAAATAGACCAGTTTTAGCTATTTATAACCAGTCTGCAGAAACCGAACTCCATACGGACGCCAGTAGAATTGGTATTGGAGCAATCTTATTACAGCGTACGGCTGATGCAGAATCATTGAGACCAGTTGCATATTTCAGTCGACAAACGTCTCCTGAAGAGAGGAACTTTCACTCTTACGAACTCGAAACGCTAGCAGTAGTTTGCGCTCTGAGAAAGTTTCGAGTTTTCTTAATCGGTAAAAAGTTCAAAATTGTCACTGATTGTAGTGCCCTTCGTTCGACATTTCAAAAACGGGATCTTATACCCCGAATAGCGCGATGGTGGCTAGCACTCCAAGAATTTGATTGTAGTATAGAGTATCGAGCTGGGGTGAAGATGGCGCACGCAGATGCGCTATCGCGAAACCCAGTGATTGAAGCTGGTTCAACAGGTGCTGATCAATTTTGCTCTATATTTGCTATCAGTGATGAGGATTGGCTCCTTACCTTACAGCTAGGGGACACAGAATTAGTTAGAATTCGTGACATTGTTAATAGCGACCTAGACTCGAAGGGACTCGAATATATTAAGGAAAATTATGTCGTACGGGATAATAAGTTGTATAGGTATTTAGACGAAGATAAGACTGATGTGAGGTGGGTTGTTCCTAAAGGTGCAAGATGGCAGGTGTGAAAAATGAACCACGATGATATAGGACATGTTGGTTATGAGAAGACGCTAGATCGCATAAAAAGACGATATTGGTTTTCGAAAATGTCGAGGTTTGTAAAAAAAGTACGTAGGGTCATGTATTGAATGTGCGTATGCGAAGAAAACTGCGACCACTCGTGAGGGATTATTACATCCTATTGTCAAAGTTGCTATCCCATTTCATACTGTGCACGTCGACCACCTAGGGCCATTTGTGAAATCCAAAAAGGGCAACACACATTTATTGGTTGTTGTTGACTCCTTTACTAAATTTGTATTCATAAAAGCAGTTCGAAATACCAATACCTTAAATGTGATCAAAGTATTAGAGGATATATTTGATACTTTTAGGTCCCCAGATAGACTAGTAAGTGATCGTGGGAGTTGTTTTACTGCGCACTTGTTTAAAAGGTTTTGTTTGGATAGGGGTATCAAACATATTTTAAATGCTGTGGCCAGCCCTAGATCCAATGGACAGGTTGAAAGGTATAATCGCACTATATTAGACTCTCTCACAGCACAAAATCTAAAGGACGATGAGAGAAACTGGGATAATAAATTAGGAAAAATACAATGGGGTCTTAACAACACGGTACAAAAATCAATAGGTAGGGCTCCAGCCGAGGTTATGTTCGGGTTAGTAATGAACAGTGAGAACAATCCAGTGTTGAATGAGACAAAAGTATTAAATCAGGAATTCGGTGATATATCCTCAATTCGAGAGGAAGTTAAAAATAAAATCGATAAAGAACAAGAGAAACAAAAACAATACTATGATAAGGGCCGAAAACCGGCACGTACTTATAATAAAGGAGACCTAGTAAAAATTACCAAAACCAATTTCCAAAATAATGGCAAAAGTTCTAAACTTCTGCCTATATACGAAGGTCCATTTAGAGTAATTAAAGTACTAGGGAATGACCGCTATAAAGTTGCTCCTATTCCTGGTTTTGAGGGAATGAGAAATAAACGTAAGACTACTGTAGCTTCAGATAGGATGCAGTCATGGATACACATTATATCCTTAGACCTTGACAATGATGATGAGGATAAGGATATGATGCATGATAAAAGTGACGATGAGGCCTAGAGCTCAACTTAAATGATGGATCTATACAGTTCTGCAAAAGTTGGATGGAAACCTACAATGTTAATGTTATTACTGATTTTGATACACAGGTTTGTTTCAGACCGAGTGCGACAATGGATGGGTTCGCAACTCGATCTTTAATGTTTGAATTGATTGATAAGTGATCAGGAGCGAGAATGGATGGGTTCGCTACCTGATGCTTTTCATCAATTTATGATTGGTTAATTAAAGGCCAAGAGCGAGAATGGATGGGTTCGCTACTTGGTAGATTTTAGTTGATATGTTAATCAAAGGTCAGGAGCGAGAATGGATGGGTTCGCTACCTGAATGATGATTACATAGTTAGTTAATTAAGGAATCCTCGAGAATGGATGGGTTCGAGGTTATTTTGTAAGCAAATTTGTTAATTTTCCTTTTTCACAAATGATTTATGATTATATAATAATTGGCATTTAAAGTGTTGTAAATTAATGTCCATACAGAATGAGTCGACAGGCCGTGTGTAAGGTTTCCAATGGTAGCGTGTATGGGGTCATACACGTTATCAGGATGGTCGAGTGTAAGGTTTTAATATTTTTTAAATAATTTTTATTTAATTTAGTTGTTCATTTGACTTTTTCCGATTGTACAAACTTCACGCAGTCTCACATCATGTGACACTTGGGGAGGGGAAATAGTCACCGTCGGAAGAAAGACGGACTGTGGACTCATTCTGGCGGCGACCGCCGAGCTGTTCGGACGCTTTATATGTTAAATAAGTACAAGTGGTGCATTTTATTGTGTTTGGATAAGATTATAAGTGTCGCATGTGAAAATATAAAAATACAGTGTTGTATCATAATACTTTTGGAGTTTGATTTGGGTGAACTCCTACAGTCCCATTTATTCGAAAAGCCAGAGAGAGTCTTCTAGTCACATAAGAATTTGTTTAACTTGCTTGGATATTATGTGAAGACTTATTGTTAGTCAAAAATCACAATTCCTGGGAAATTAATGGTAATGACCTAATTTTTGCATGCTATACTATAATTAGCAAAACATGATTGATCAAAACTTATTTGTAACAACTTTTTATACCATGTTTTATGCAAATAAAGAATTTGATTTGATTTGATTTGATTTGACTGCTGATTATATATACCAATAGCTTAATGGCCATAACATAAGGAAACATTGTTAATTCAGACTACCCCATTAGTCTAGAGGGTTCGATTCCGGGGTCGAGCAAAGTGTTATTGAGTTTTTCTATGAAATTCTCAGTAGCAGCTCAGAGTCCGGATTTCTGCTCGGTTAATGGCAATAGGCCCGTCACCTATTACATGGGACGTAAACATACCGGCGAAGTGTGGGTATACATTAATACACCTTTGCCGAATTTAATACAGGCGTGATGGTATGTTATGATTATATTAATTCAGATTTTTCTCATAATATATTTTTCATATTTATATTTCATTCATTCATATATATTTTTCTCTAAACAAGGAGAATGTATTTTCTAATATATTATTGAAATATACAGCGCAGTGCTTTGTAAGAGCAAATCATCCTAATCCAAGACTTGTTCAAGATAATTGTAATAATAATTATTCCGAACACGTTTCTTATTCTTCTCTAATATTTTTGCGTTGTGAACATTTTACAGAAACGTTGGCAAGCTGTTAGTATTAAAAAACGTTATTAATTAGCTACAACAAATTACTTATTAGATTAAAACGTAAAAAAAGCTAGGTAGGTACTTGAATTTATTTTTATAGATGATTTTTTAAGCAAATGCCCTGTAAAGGACTGTAAAATTCTACTAAAGTCTATTCTAGTGTTTTGCCTTATGCTACACATTCCAAACATTACAGATTAAGATGGCAGAAATTTAATAAATTCGGGAACAACTTGATAGGCTTTTTGTTATTACGTCGCCATTTTTTTCTTATAGTACAACCTTTGGGGAGTGCCCGGAAACAAAAGAAAAGCGTTCCACATTTAAAATATTTTTTTTTATTACTATAGTAATAAAAAAGGATTTATAGTAAAAATGTTTGTCACATAAGAGGATGCTACACATTGGTCTATTAGATACTAAGCGTTTTGTGCGTTGTTTGACCTTCACAGGTACCTAGATATTAAAATTTTCTTGGTATTCGGCTAATATCACAACCCAATAGAATAAAATCTTTTGTGGAACTAGAATCAATAACAAATATAAAAGTAGCCGTAAAAGTCTTTCAGAATTATCAAGCGTTACTAAATACCTAAGAATGCCAGCTAATTAGAAGAATAATCGGGGAACGTAAAAGTTTCAAAGATGGTTGAAGTAAACTTGTTTAAAGATTAAGACACCCCTGTGTAGCACCTGATAACTTTAGTGTTCTGTGGAGCGTTTGAACAGGACTAGTTAGTGGAGCCAGTACTGGCCTAAAAGCACCACTAGAGGTATTGTGATTTTATTTATCAATATTTGAATTATACTTTTGGTAGGACATTGAAAGAGGATACAAGGGTGACGATTTGAAATAAGGCTTCAACTAGAATAGGTCCAGGACTCCTGGGGATAATTATGTTCAAGTAAAGGTACTTACTACTGCACAACCGGTTAAGATATTGTTCCAAAAAAAAAAACATACATTTTAGGCAGAGACACGGTTACCTACTAAGCTCAACTTCAATGAAAAGAATGGGTTCTTAATTCACTATATTTGTTTCTATTTTGGTTTTTATTTATCAACCTTTAGATGAAACTTATTTTTCATTGTTTCATTTCATCATGAACTATCAAAAAATCCAACTTAAAATGTAATAAAATCAATTCGAAAGACACAGTAAGTTTTCTATGTCTTCTCGTGCAAATAGGAAATATACTAAGCTAAAAACTCCTCATTAAGTTAATTTAAACGAGGCATGATTCAAAATACAATGACAATGACTAGTAGGGACGAAGAAAGGGCTTCTCTATGAAAATGAGTGTCGCTTAGTCAGCAGTACTTTATTACATTTCTAATTGTATTCAGTATTAAAATTGGACTTTAAACTTGTTTAATGTGATTATTAAATTTGCTGATATTAAATTACCTTAGAAGTTTGTTTTGGATGAAGAAACATTGCCATCTCGTGAAAAAAAACATGGCTATTAATTTAATAATATAATAGTCTCGTAAAGTTTAAAATAAAATCCTCCTTTAATTTCCTCCTCCATCAACCTCCTTAAAATTCTTTTACTTTTCAGGGATACAGGCGTTTTGCTCTAATTATATACAAAACTTATGATATTACAGATAAAGCTTGACAATGGGGGTAACAACTTGCGGTAGTCTAATGGCTAGGGAGTCGGACTTGCGATCATGTGGTTGCCTGTACGAAACCCACCCATTGCACTACCGACGTGAACCCACTCGTAACACAAGCATTTAGCTTAGCGCGAGGGGTTAACAAGATTACTAGTAATGTGTGACCCACATTGCTAGTAAGCTTTAAAAAAAACTTAGCAACATATTATATGACTCTACTAAACAGGTGCAAAAATAACTTTAGGATTAGCTACAAAGGTTTCTTTACGAAATAATTCAAATGCTGAAGAAATGGGATCTCATATTATGCATGGTCCACCCCACATTCATTTACTTGCCATATTTTGTCAGCCTAAATAACAGTTTTATCCCCAAAACTAAGCTCACAAAGAGAAACCCACTACACATTAAGCATAAATATTTAATGTTCGCTACGCGAGAACCTTAATGGTACTTTTACACGGGCAGATTTTGAGCAACTAATTGTAAGGCCACAATCGCCCAACAATTCGTTGCATTAGCTAAATGAAATACAAAAGCGATAGAGTGGATAAACTAGGTATTTGCTATGTTAAAGATGAAAATAAGCGGCAGGCACAATAAAGGTAAATTATACTTATTTATACATACGCTATGTATAAGTATGTATATATACCACATAATATCGGTTTGGGCGCACGAAAAAAATATTTGTTTACTTACAAACATTTTTTTGTTCATATTTGTTCCGGGTTTGATTTAGATTTTAAAATGTCTTAATTTACATATAAGCTTTCCGCCCGCAGCTTCGCCCGCGTTTTGACACCTTGGGTTTATTGCATTGTTATTAGGGGCCCCTATTTTTTTTCATTTACATAATATAGCCTATGTCACTCATTGAAGATGCAGCTTTCTAATGGTGAAAGAATTTTCGAAACTGGTCCAGAAGTTTTTGCGTGAAAACGTTACAAACATACATACAAAAACACAAATGTTTACTCTTTATAATATTAGTTTAGACAGGAGATACAAAAAGGTATTTTTCTTATTGTAGTACCTACATCTATATCACTAGAATAAGTTTCCGGGTTTGCCTGTCTTTGTATGTAAAAAATTGTTATCGAATGAACCCGCGATACAAGAGTAAATCCTAGTGTGGAGAACAGTTAGAAAAAAGATTAACATAAGTTATGCAACAATTGATAATCTGTCGGTACGTTGACAAATTGCTACTGCACAATAAGAAGATTCTGCTGGAATACACAAAATGTATGTAGGTTTTGTATTCTAATTCGATAGGACTATCCATGTCCACAGTCAGGCAATTTCATTGACCCGTGTGAGTCCACCTTTACGCGATCCACAACATGGAGCAAGTCCAAGGCCTTTCATATTTTATGAACAACGCTTTTAGCCAAGTAATTAATTAAACGTTTTAATTAATTAGTCGTCACTTATTTGGAATGATTCGCTATTTTTGATAGCGATAATCAATTTGTCTTATGGTTTACTAGTTGTTGTGCTGTATTTAGCTTTATGCACATTCATATAGGTCGGACTGCCTCATTGGTCTACTGGTCCTGGCCTTGGGTTCGATCCCCAGGTCGAGCAAAGTGTTATTGAGTTTTTCTATGAAATTCTCTGTAGCAGCTCGGAGTCTCGATTTGTGCCCGGTTAGTGGCAATAGGCTCGCCCCAAATTACATGGGACCTTAACATACCTACCAGCGAAATGTGGGTGTACATTGGTACACCTCTGCCTAACCCTTCGGGGAATACCGGCTTGATGGTATGTAATATAGGTCGGATCAATGCGATGCTACGGTCAAGTTTAGGTGCTTCATCATTATTGTCGTATAAAAAGAAGGATAGACACTTTTCTGGCTAAAACCACAGTTTGCCTCACTCCATCTATATTATAGTTAGAGTAAATACATCTATAATAAAGTTTGAGTAAACATCACATTTGTATAATTTAAGGGCAATCAATTTGCCAAACGGTCTTCAACACTCTTCCTATTTTCTAATTTTGCTGTGCCTGACAGGGTCCATAATGATCCAAGTTATCTATAGTCCACCTTTATAAAACTTTATGGAATGTATTAAAGTATTGAGTGTTCCGTATTGAGTTTCGAAATCCGAAAAGAGATTCTTCGGGACCCCTACCAACGTTTCACTTATTCACCATTGGTAACGATTGTCATTCCACTTACAAGCCTTAGTATATAGGTAAATGTGTTTACTTTTACTCGACAGTAGTTACTGAAATATAGCATCAAACAGACATCATTCTCTTACCTATTATAAAACTGGGTAGAATATTTATTTAAAAGCCCAGACCTTGGTCCGAATCTAAGCCACTATCCATTTCTCATGTAGATAAAAACGTCGTAAAACGCTGTGAATGGACACGAAATTTCAGGATTTCATAATATCAATATAGCTCGATAAAAACGAACCTAAGTATATGATGGACTGAAAATAAGTATTCTCGCAATTTTGTTTCGTAAAATGGTTTTATTTGAATATCTAGACTTAACTTCGCCTACGCCCATCGGACAAAAAATACTTTGAACTGATGCTTTTGACCACAAATTAAAAAGTAGGTACCCACATACAACAAACACAGGAGGAATTATCATCATCAACCCATTACATTGTCCCACTGCTGGGCACGGGTCTCCTCTCAGAACGAGAGGGATAAGACTATAATCCACCACGCTAGCCTACTGCGGGTTAGCAGACTTCACACACCAACGAGAAAATCTCTCAAGCATGCAGGTTTCCTCACGATGTTTGCCTTCACCGTTTAAGTGCGTGATAATTGAGTATTAATACGCACATGCCTTCGAAAAGTCAGAGGTGCGTGCCTTGGATCTTAACTCGAGATCTTTGATATGGCAGTCCTATGGTCATATCACAAGGCGATCACTGCACTTCGCATGAGGAATGATAATTACATCAAAAAATAAGTACTTATGAGTAAGATTAGGTTGTGATGTTAAGTTATAAGTTGAATACTCATGTTTAGCTGTAAGACACCATCAGAGTTTAAAACGTTAGAATAGGTACTCAGGTATAAAAAGGAAACTTAGTTATTGCTAGTCTCGCAGCTGTCTCAAATAGGTCCAGTTTAGTATTATCATTATTATTCATCACTAGATTAAACTGTTAAATTAATTACAATATACCTGATAAAATCTAATTATCATGATCCAATAGCCAGCAAGCGTTATTAATTAGCAATTATCGAAGCACATGATTTAATAAGCGATAGTAAGACGTATTAATTGTGGTTTAGATTAACTAATTTGCAATATATGATTTAGTATTATTGGATTCGAATCGCGGTGTCGCGAACAATAGATAGTTCAGAATCTTTAAGACCATTTAATTCAACTGGAAGTTAAAGTATTCAATTTCCTTCTCCTGCTCTTTGCAATCTTGCGAAAGTGTCAACCAATCCATTCTAAAAATAATTTGCTGTTCCTATCATATTCACCAGCGTCTCCCGCTGCCATTTAAAATTATACCATCACGCATTTAATGCTCAAAGGATTAGGCATATGTACACCCACAGTTCGCTGGTACGTTTTGGTCCCATGTATTTGGGGCGAGATTTAAATTTATAATGCCTTTTTCTAGATTTTTGCTAGTCAAAGTAGGTATTCTAAACAAGTATTATAGTCAAATACTTGTTTAGAATACCTACTTTGACAGCTTTCAGGTGACGTCAGTAATTGGTTTCTTGGCACTGTGCCTTGTATTCGATTCATAAATCGATGTCCAGAACACTACCCTCCATTCCTAATCCCCCAAACCTTCAGCGTGGAACGCTATTAAGCAGTCCAAGACTACATTTGCGCGTGGCGCCGAACCTATATATCGATATAAAGGATAAATGGCAATTCGTGTTTGTTCGTAACACATTGGAAGTACGCCCTTTATGAATTCCTTTTCTTAGAGCTTTTGATGCTTCAAATAACTTAACCTTTCTCGTTTCTTTTTCTAGTCTTTTCCTTTAATTTTCTTCTTTACTTTTTTTACATGATTTTACATCTCACCTGACATAAATTAAATTGTTGATATTAGTCTAAGCATAGAATTATGAGCCCGCCATTACTTCTTCATTAGTCTAGTGGTTTTAAGTGCGATAATATACCTGGCTGCTATTACTAGGTCGATCAGTGTTAATGGGTTTTTCTACGAAATTTATAGCAGCAGCTCAGAGTGTAGGTTTCATTGTCAAATGTTTTATTTCAATTAGATCAATATTAAAGGTACTTTTAAAAATTAACAAAAACTACGTGCATTTGTGTCCGGTTAGTAGCAATAAGCTTCCTATTACATGGGACCAAGGCGAACTGCCCAACCATTCTTGAAATACAGGTGCATGAAAAACGGGCAATAACTATAAAAACGTTTTATTCGGGCCAAATCTCACAGACTCAATTTACATAACATAACATACCATCATGCCTGTATTCCTCAAAGGGTTAGGCAGAGGTGTACTGAATGTACACTCACAGTTCAGACTAGTATTTCACAGAGCCTATTGCCATTCACCGGGCACAAATCCAGACTCCGAGCTGCTACTGAGGCTTTCATAGAAAAACCCAATAACACTTTGCTCGACCTGGGGATCGAACCCAAGACCTCTAGTGTAGCAGTCGCGTTTGGAACCCCTACACTTACTAGGCAGTCACAATTTATGCACTAAGATATGATTCAATTAGGATCTAAATGTCCTAATTGAAACAACAGATAGCCGAACAGTACCTACCGATATCTGCTGGTCATACATCATGCCTGCAATTAGTTCTAATCTGTATCAGTTATGGATGGCCGGCTGTAATGTATGTACGCATTTGTTATTTCGCTCAGACATTTCGAATTAAGCTAGATGGATTCAAGCCCAATATGAATATGAAATTGAATCTATAAGCTTCGGATTAAATTTAACGGTGAAATATTATGCTTGATTGGAAAAATTTTAGCCCTAATTCTAGAGATCTTTTAAATATTTACAGATAAATATTTTATATGTGGTTATTTATATTTGACAAAATCCATTCATCCAAATAATCAAATGTGATATCCGACGGTGTATCTAAAGACGAATTATACACTAGTTTTCAACTAAAAACTTTGAAAAGCGGCGGTAGCCTAATGGCTAGGGCGTCCGACTTGCGATCATGTGGTTGCCGGTTCGAAACCCACCTATTGCATTACCGACGTGAACCGACTCGATAGAAAAAGGTCGTCCGATCACTGTACTGGACACCAGGATAGCCTGCCACTGTCGGTAGTGACGAATGTCGGAAATCTCATGGCTTTGGCCATTAGGCCAGAGAAGTTAAGTAGGTACAGTTTTTAGTCAGTTCAAGACCGACATGCCACCTCCTTGGTGGCAGATGTAAGGTACATGCGGATTTTCTACAATGCAAAAAAATAATTCACAGAACAAAGGATTAATACCTATAGTATAAGAGCTCATCTCTGACAAAATAAAATACCCGTTTCCTAAGTAATAAATGTTAATAAATTTTGCAAACGATACATTAAGTCACTGATTGCAGACGGACGTATTCAAAACGTATAATAAATAACCATTTCATGGGTATCCATTATAAAGACATTAAAATTCAAATAATAGCCATATGAAATTCATATTAAACACACTGTGTATTGAAGCTGGTATATGATGTTGGCTTTAAGAATTCTGATTTTAATTTTTGTATGGCGTGCCGCTTCTTTAGAACATTCAATAGCAAAAAATGCAAATAACTATGTAAGTTACATTCAATTTATTCTACCAATATTTTTTTATCTTATACACAGTTTTTTGAATGCACTGCTAATTGATTTTATTGTTATTACAATTGTAAACTTTCATCACGCGATTAACTTCATTTTTGGAATTGTTAGCATCACTAAATAACCATGCATACCTACCTATAATCAATATTAATAATATCATGCAATAGACTGCCTCATTAGTCTAGTGTTCCTAAGCGCGACTGCTACGCTAGAGGTCCTGGTTTAAATCCCCAGGTCGCGCAGTGTTATTGGGTTTTTCTATAAAATTCTCAGTGGCAGCTCGGAGTCTGGATTTGTGCCCGGTTAATGGCAATAGGCTCGCCCCCTATTACATGGGACCTAAACGTACCGGCGAAATGTGGTTGTACATTAGTATCTGCCTAACCCTTCGGGGAATACAGGCGTGATGGTATGTTATGTTATGTGTTATCATGCATTAGATTACAATCTATGATTAGAAAAGTCACTCACCTATTATTATGACTACGAGCCTGTAGTGTCCTATTGCTGGGCAAAGGCCTATCCACTCTTTTTCTACTTCTGTCTGTCCGGTGCTGTTAAGGACCAGTAGTTTTGAAGAGTCCAGCTCATTCCGTCATCTCTGTTTAAGCCTGCCACCCACCTATTCCTGCACAAAATTTCGTCATATTTACAAAAATTTAACGTTAAATCGGTTAATAAACACTTTTGTTTATAGAATACTAGCTTTTTGCCTACGGCTTCGCCCGCGTGTTTTCTCAACTTTTCTGTTGAGAAAACACGCGGTTCATATTATACATATAAACCTTCCTCTTGAATCACTCTATGTATTAACCCGTGAGAAGGCGCGCTATGAGCAATTCACTCACACAAAAATTTAAAGCAAATTTTTTTGGTGATACCAACGCCCTAAAGTCTCAAGCGCCTAGGTACCTTCCCAACTATTCATCCCCTACCACGTGACGCAACTCTCGTGCCGATCAGTTCTGTTGCGACCATGCAGCTAAGTGTTTGTGGAGGCCACGTACCATCGTGCGGTAATTTGCTCATCACGCGCCCATCCGTGTAAGTATTTATTTGATATATTATATATTTCACGCCGAATTTGCATGGAGAATATATCGTCAGATCTCAAGTTTCTAATGAAGCGATTTGTGTCGGCTCTTAGACCTATTTCAGAGCCTAGGCCAAGCGGATTCTGTTCTATATGTCCTAGACGAAAGAATAGAGGGTCAAATAAAGCTTGCACTTTGTGCAAGCAATTACTCTGCACCGAACATATCACATATATGTGTCTAATGTGTTTCGAGAGGCACACTTGTTGAGTATTTTTTTTAAGATTTTGATATGTAAGATTTTTTATTGTGATTTATATGAAGACTGTCAAAATTAGAAAATAAAAATTAGTTGTGTTGTTATTTGTTTTATAAGTTGCATTTATGTTTCATAGTTTTAATAAAAATACTTATTTTCTTACTAATTGAACCTTGTTTTATTCATATAAATCCATTATAAGTCAATAAGTACTTTAAACGTAGAAATATGAGCATTTAAAGTAGTGTGAGTAATTTGCTCGCGCGCGCCTCTCCATGCAACAAACAGAGGCGCGCCTTCTCACGGGTTAATAAAAAACCCCAGACAATCGCTTTATATCTCGACCGATTTTTATCAAACATAGCTAAGAACACTCCTGACTAATTCAATTTTTAAACAAAAAAAACTTAATCCAAATCGGTCCATCTGTTCGGGAGCTACGATGCCACAAACAGACACACACACACACGTCAAACTTAAAACGTCGGGCGTTAAAAAAAGTGCATCATAATCCGTTGTGTAGTTTTAAAGATCTAAGCATACACAGGGACAGACAGACAGCGGGAAGCGATTTTGTTTTATATTATGACTAGCTTTCCGCCCACGGCTTCGCCCGCGTGGTTTATTGGCTTTTCTATACTAAAATATGTATGTATTATACATATAAACATTCCTCTTGAATCACTCTATCTATTAAAATAAACCGCATCAAAATCCGTTGCGTAGTTTCAAAGATTTAAGCATACAAAGGGACATAGGGACAGAGAAAGCGACTTTGTTTTATACTATGTAGTGAAGTGAAGCCATTTGATAGTAAGTAGTTATCACCGCCCGTGGACACTAGCAATACCAAAGTTACTGATGCCTTGCTGACCCTTAAATGCCCTTACGGACTACAGACTACTTCAGACTAAGTCAGTCCCAGTAAATAAGAGGAACCTGGCTCAAACACGTAAAAGTCAAAACATACACTAAGGCACCTTACGTCAGACTCGGAGGAAAGGGAAATCGACAACCAGTCAAACCTCTAGAGGGTAGGACCTCTTTCGTACGAAAAAGTTAGATATTTTCTGGCTTCTTACGAGATGCCTGTTTGAATGACAGCGCGTATATCTATGTCTAAACGGGGTACAATTTGTATCGACAACTAGCTGTATGCATACTTTTGCGTTACGTACGGTGAGTGTGGAGCGCCGGAGGTCCAATTCCTCCGTCAGTCCCCTTCTTACTCCTTTTGTCCTCCGCCTCCCTCTTCCTTTAATAAGCTCGGCAACACATCTGCATTTCCTTTTGTATTGCAGATGTCCATTTGTGGCTCGCGTGCTCGTTTGCCAAGTTATTCATAAAATAAGAAGCGGTGGTAGCCTAATGGTTGGGGCATTGAACTTGCGATTGTACATGTGGTTGCCGGTTCGAAACCCATATATTGCACTACCGACGTGGACCCACGCGTAATACAAGAATTTAGCTTAGTACGAGGGGTTAAGAGGGTACTCTAGTGAGCCTTTCTCCATACAAACGCATTCTGCTGTTTTCTTCGTAGCTCTAGAGCAATGATATTTTTCCAAAAAATCTGGATCTAATTTATACGGGCCCCTATTATTTCATTTTTTCCAAAAAAAAAAATGTCACAAGAATCCACTTTTGAAGAAGAAAATAGCAGAATACGAAACGTCTTTTGGTCAAGTTTTTTGTAGGTAAAATCATCCTAAGCTGCAGTTGTCCTTTTCGCACTGTACAGAAAGAGAATGGAGGTGCAGCGCGACGGCAATAGTTTCTTCAAATACCTATTTTTCAAATTCCTTAGGACTAGAGTCCCCTCTTAACAAGAATACTAGTAATGTGCGACCCACATTGCCAGTAAGGTTTTTTAAGGAAAAAATACAAGTACCTAATTTTAATATACTATTCTTATCAGGGTCCATATTCCATCAAATGGTACAACTATGAAACATGCCGAGGTCCGCGTTCAAAAAATGCGACGGTAACAACATCAAAGTTCGTAATGGACGATTATGGTGCTATTGTTTTTTATAATACCACGTTTATTATACCCACTAGGATCGAAGAGGTAAGAGTTGCAATTTTAATATTATACGGGCAGTATATTGGTCTAGAGATCACAAGTGTGGCTACTGCGTTTCAGTTCCAAGCTAAGCAAGCAAAGCATTATTGGGGTTTTCTATGAAATTTGCAGTAGCAGCTTGAAGTTTATATTTGTTCCAATTTAAAATTAATTGGGGTCGGGGCACATTAGTACACCACTCACCTTTCGAAGATACCAGACATGATACTCGTAGTAAGTTATTTGTTTATTAATTCCAACAACAGCAACAAAAAACATGAAAAATATAAAATTTCACCAATATTATTTTGATTGCCTCATCAGTCTAGTGTTCGTTGGCGCGACTGCTACTCTAGAGGTCCTCGGTTCAATTCCCAGGACGAGCAAAGTGTTATAGAAATATAACAGATATTTATGAAATTCTCTCCATGCAATAGGCTCGGGCCATGCCTATTACATGGGACTTAAACATACCGGCAAACTTCGGGTTATATTATTACGCCTCTGCCTAACCTTTCGGGAAAAACAGGCGTGATGGTATGTTATGTTAGTATTTTAAGGTCACATAAGTTTATTCAAATATTACGTTGTTCATAGCTAAAGATCGTCGTTTGGAATGTCAATGGAGTTCACAAGAATACACTGTGGAATTACAAAGTGAATAAGCCATGTCAGCATTTTGCGATCACCGCATTTCTGGACCGATATTTGCAAATAAAAAACTGTGTGGTGAAACCGGTTTGTATTCCATCTTATTATATATTTATTATGATAAATATGGCACAACACCGTTTAGATAAGTCAACATTAATTAAACTATTCACAAAGATATGAATTTTCTAATTAAAGAAATTTTTTGTTGAAAAAAAAATTCGATCTCAGACAGTGTTTGAATTTTTCTATCACTACAATCTTTAATTAGAAAATTCATATGTTTGTGAACATTTCGCAAAATTTAATGCAAAAAAATAAAATAAATAAGCATGAATTAAACTATTTACACAGATTAATATAATACGACCTACAACTCGTTTCGAACCCAGTCAGGCTCTTAACTTTGTGTAAATGCATCACCATTGCTTCTAAAATGGTGAAGGAAAAAGTGAGGTATAAGCACCAGCTACCAGCACGAGTCACGCTAGGATTACATTATTTTAGTAAATTTTATAAATAAAGATAAATATTTTGTCCAATACAAGGTTACAATTTAGATTTACCTACCCGGAAGTTGAACAAAAGCTATAAAAAGTTTTACCTCACTCGTTTAGTGACAAAACAATGTTAGTGTTTATAAATGTTTTGTGATAGATAGAGTTTCTGTGTGTGTGTATGTATGTGTCTACCTAAATCTAAGTAAAATGTTTTGCTACTATAGCCTCGTTGACTGATATTTTATATGGTCCAATTAAAAAAAATAACATAAATACACGAAATTAAAATTGGTACAGAAATAAAGAAGTTTTAAGCATTTTCATTTAATGCGAGACAGAGAGCGCACTATATCGGCTTGTGACGTCACAATCCGATATGTCATACAATTTCTATACAGACACTCTTTTACGGGAAAGGGCCAGAGCATCCTCTTTCAATCCCAACAAAAAATAATTAAGGACTTATATCTTAGAACTTTATTAGTCGATTTGAATATTTTTTTCCGCATACCTCTTATATTTAATTAAATTTTACAATAGGACTGTTAAAAAATTCAATACCAACTATGCTACTAAAACAATATTCCCGATACTACCTCATAAGTCTAGTGGTCCCAAGCGTGACTGCTATGCTAGAGGTCCTGGTATTTAATCCCGAGTCCAACAAAATGTCATTGAGTTTTTCTATTAAATTTTCAGTACCTAGCAGCTCGGAGTCTAGATTTGTGCTCGGTCACGGCAATAGCCTCGCCCTACATGGGACCCAAACATAACGGCGAAGTGTGGGTATACATTACACCTCTGCCTAACCTTACAGGGAAAATAGGGGTAATGGTATATTCCCACTACTTTTTTAACTTTTTAATTTCAGGGAGAATATGTTTATAAGACCAATTACACTGAGATCGCCTACCAGTTCTTTGGGAAAAAATTCTTCTACGGAGACTATTCATTCAAAGTTAATGTATTATCCAAACAAGGAAATGTCATATGTATAACCATTAATGCTTTGTTTTCTAAAAAAGTAATATAACACAGTTTTTTCTTTATTTACGTAATAAACATAACAATACATTATTTGTTATTTTATTGAAAAAAAACTAAATAAAAATCAGTCCATTTGTTCAGTAGCTATGATGTCACAGACAGATACACAGTGCATGCATATATCACACCTCATTTTTCGTCGGTGGTTAAAAATGAAGCTGAGTGACTAAAAAGGATACAGAATTGTGGTTATTAGGTAAGAAAATCATCAGTTTATTTTATAATAGTACTGCTGATCAGTTTAAGCAATTCAAAACACTGTAACGTATAAGACAATTAAGAAACTGACATTTAATGTTTTTTTTATTGAAATTAATCATTAAATACTGCTAAAAAAAGATTACTTTCGCATTAGGGAATAGTAAGCTAACTGCAGGAGATTTCGATTACACAAATATTCGTCTCAGGTGGTAATTGGATCCGCAACACACTTCAATCGATACACCGAACGTACACCTAGATGAATACTCGCAATATCGATATCAAAATAACTGCATAGCAGTTTGAAATTTCAATATTGAAATTCAGCGGCGAAACTGAATACATAATATTTAAATGGTAATAGTTCTCTGTTTACCATTCCAGGAGGGACTGGTAAACATGCGGCTATTGCTGCGTTTATGATTTATGATAATGTCATTGCCTTGTATACTTTGTCCATTACGAGTATGTGAACCGTTTTTTGACAGATGGAACTAGTGATTGCAGGAACGTAACAATGCGATTATCGACCCGATTATTGACACTTTGATTACTGTCTAGTAGTGATTATCAATTGTTAGGTTATCGAATCGAAAATGGTGCAAAGACGACCAATAATAAATAAATATGTATAATATTCATCTGATTGTATTAATTATTGTATAATATTCATTATCCATACATTTCTTTTCAAAAAGATTGTTTAATTTATATTTTATTGATATTAGAGTGGATGCCATTTTCCGATACTGATTTAATGTCATAGTTCAAAATGATTGCAGCGAATACATTCGATTGCATCACTAGACACGATAGAATGTGGTAGAATGTAACTAAATTTAATACGCTTAACAATAATCATTTTATTGGAAAATCCGTTACATTTATGGTATTATAATGTCTGCAAGGAATCATAATTAAGATAATTGAATAACATAAGGTAGATAATACCTTTATTTTGTTACGCATTTCAAAGTTAACTTTTACGTAATCTGGAACAGCTACGGATCTGTCAAAAAATGGTTCACATAATGGACAAAGTATAGACAGTTTTTTTAGATTTATTATTTTACTAAACACATTCTTTGACTTAGATAAAGTCTTTAGCTAAAGTGATATCAAAAGTAGTCAAGTTCACTGTGAAACTAAAAATTTCAGTGTAAAAGTTAATCCATCAAGTCCCATATTATAGACACAATGCAAAATCGATTGTTTTGATCGCCAAATAACAAAACGGTCGTCAGTGAATTAAGTTGAAGTACACTATTGGATGCGTCCAACAATCGCTCTCCCTTTATTGCAGAAGACAACGCGTCAGGCCTAGAAGAAGATGGCGGGATGAACTGGACTCTTTTTAAAAAGAACCAGTCTTTTTAAAAAGAGTTCACCTTCACAGCAACCGACAGAGAGGAGAGGAAGAAGAGCCTTTGCCCTGCAATGAGACACAGCAAGCTCATAATAATAATAACACTATTGGATGCTATTCGTATACATATTTTCAGATCCCAGGCACCTACTTTCTTCGATCTGGGAATCGGACAGAAAATCTCACAATCACTGGACAAATGAGACAGGCTGCCTAGTGAGAGTTTATCAAAACCCTTGGTTTAAGCATAATTGCAGTGATAGCCTAGTGACGTAATCATTGGATTGCCAAGTCGTCGCGAGTTCGAATCAAAGGCATGCGGCTCTGACTTTTCGTAATCCTGAGCGTATTAATAATTAACTATCACGCGATTAAAAAGGTGAAGGCAGACATAGTGAGCAAACATGCATGCCTGAAAGACTTCTGGATGGCGTATGAAGTCTGCCATCCCGAAGTAGACTAGAGTGGTGGACTATAACCTAACCCTCCTCGCTTTGAGATTGTGAGGACACCCGTGCCCAGCAGTGGGATAATAAATGGGTTGACGGTGGCTGTATCATTATACAACTACCTACATGTTCCATTCTAGCAGTAGTTATTCGTCCTTGATTTACATAATTATGGGTTTTCATCAAGAACACATTAACCTCATCTTTTTGAGATTAGGTAATCATTATGCTACACCAATTATAATACCATCAGTAAGTAATAGTCAATTAGCCGTCATATTCATCAAAATATAAAACGTCCAATTCATTTCCTGTAGCTATACTGTGTTTTTTTATCTTTGTCTCAAATATCACGTGCCAAGAGAAGACAAAACAAATTAATTCATAGTTCTAAAAAATTCATATTATATTTTTATTACGTCAATTGTCAGCATTTCTCTATCGCTGCTGGTGGAAGTCTGATGCTGACTTATTAGGCGCTAGTGCAATGGGTGAGTTTCGAACCGGCAACCACACGATTGCAAGTCCAACGACCTAGCCATTAAGCTACCGCTGCTTCTTAAAATAATATACTGCGATATTAAGCAAAAAGGTTAAGCAATTCATAGAAAATAATGCGATTATTAAAATATTTTACTAATAATGTGCTAATCAATACTTGGCTTGAATCTAGTTTTGTAAATTCGTGGAACAAATTCTCATCATTACCGGATCTCGGTCACAAAAGCGGGCTGATTTGCCTCACGGATTAGACTCAGGTACAGTAGTGAATTAATTTGCAACGTGCCAATGATTTACAACCCCTGGTTTAGACGTAATTTAGTTATGGATGATGTGGCTGTGTAGTTTATGGATAGCAATTAGCATTTAAAGGGTTGATTTTAGCCACTTTATGGTACAATTAGTTGTAATCTTAGATCTATTTTTATTTTTTTAACATAGCCCGTAGTACCGACGTTTTTGGAAGGGTTTTGGGTATCGTAGAATATAAAACTTGAGGAAAAAATAAGGCGGGATTGGCAAATGGCATACAAGACGGACATTTAGTAGTGTCTCGCTGGCATGTCTACGTGCCAGCATGAATGGGTCGACACGACCGGGAAAGTAATACCTTCCCACATAATATCGACGTGAAGTGGCAGTATGCATACTGTTGCGTTTCGTACGGTGAAAACGGAGCGCCGGAGGCCCGGAGGCAATTCCTCCCTCAGTTCTCTTCCTTCTTTTCTCCGTCCTATTCCTTCTCCTATTTTCCGTCATTTTCCTTAATAGGCTCGGCAACGCATATACGACTCCTTTGGTATTACAGATTTCCATGAGCGGCAATGACTACTTACCCAAACCTAGCTCGTCTGTTCACTTTCCTAAACGTCTCATAATAAAAAAACATGATTATGCTATCAAGCGTTCTAAAATATAAATTGGTTGTCAGGCTTCTTGAAGTTCTTATACCCACTAATAATTGTCATAGTGTTCGTATGACAAGTGAAACTTCCACGGGACACAAAGGGATTTTGTAAAAACTGATCACCCATCCTAAGTCAGCTAACCTTACAGATCAATTGATCAGTGTTATTACTTAGCCCCTCTAAACTAAAACAAACTGTCCGAGATAATTCGAGATAAATACGTGTAGCCCTTTATACAATTACTAGGCAGGTACGAGTAAGTATATGTTCTGGAAATGTAATTAAGCTAAAATGTAGCGCGGTCGAAGAGCGAAAGTTTTGGTAGCGTGTTACGCTAACCACGTGCTGTGGGTACTTACATGGTAGGGGAAGTTGGGAGGTAGGGACACTGGAAGAGATTGACGGACTTGTGGAATTCATCATCATCATCATCCACAGCCTGACTTCACCCACTGCTGGGTATAGGCTTGCCTAAGTTTGTGTCATCCACCACGGTCTCATGACACTCTCATCCAAGTACGCCCAACGACATGAATTATGTCGTCTGGGTCGACGACATAGTTCATGTCGTCGTCTTGCTGTTGCCCGACACTCCTATTGCCATCCCTTGGCCACCATTCTGTCGTTGCCCTAATCCACCAGTCGTCACTCCATCTCACCAAGTGTCCTAAGGAGTTAGGACAATTTAAATATATATTGTTACAAGATGATACTCATGCCAGTAACACCAGTGGTATGCAATCGTGCATCGTCATCTTGATACTTTAGTTAGAGTTTTATTGGGTTTTACGGCCATTGCCAATGGACATACGGTAGCTCTCCTTTTACATAGGAGTCAAACATACCGACGAACTGTGTATATACATCAGTACTCCTCTGCCTAACCCTTTGGGGAATAGCAGCGTAAGTAATGATATGTCACTTAAAAAATATCACTTCCAGTCTTAACTATGTCCAAAACTCTTCGCAGCAATGTGCGATGAAAGCACTTTGCTTAAAACAAATTACAGGGCCCCATAGAGGGTTCATCTATTTTTATTGTACACCTAAGATACAAGTACGGAACCTTCGGCCGACGAGAATACATAATGAAGGCGTACTGATTGCGAGAATATAATAATAATAGCGTACCCTTAGAAGCTATATAGGTATTGCTAGGGAAATAACGAAGTTCGTTTAAATAGATTGCTTCGGAAAACGTGGTCGTACCGAAGTTTTGAGATTTTTTCGTGGTTAACGAAGGTAAAGGGTTTGGTTTAGGAAAGTATTTTCTTAAGTAATTGTTAAATCTCCAGCAATGATAACCGACAAGTATTTATTATGCGAAATAGAGTAACCGAAAATGAATCACTTATAATTATTGCTAGATATATGGCAATCATAACTTCACCGGCACTTTTATTAATGAATAATTGTATGGTGACAATCAAGACTGCTGTCAGCTTCAACGGAACGGACATAATTTACAGTATTTAAATTTGTCAAATTGAGTAGTAATGTAGTGCAAGACGCCGCACGGTGGATCGAAAATAGCCCGTAGAGGACTTAGGGTTCGACAAAAATTGATGGTGTTATTTAAAAAAAATAATTACGGAAATGAAATCTACTATCAAATACAATCTAATAATGTTCTATGACTTTTACGTTGGACTATTATTTTTAATGTTACGAATTTTTATATATTTTTTTGTATGGAAAAAAACATAACTTCATGAAAATCTCGAAATTCTCAAATTTTCTCAAGCAACGGTTAAGAGATTATAATAGTACAAATTATTAGCCTATTTTAGCATATAATCTGGTACTGCGATAATCTGCGATATTGGAGATATATATTTTTTTAATTATCTATTCCACACTACCCCCGAGGTAGAGAACTAGGCGCATTATTTTTAACAGTGGTGTCCCCAATAGGCCTAATCCACTACAGAAAACGTTTTTTTGGCTTGGACGAATGCATAATTAATTAATTATTCAGAAAAGTTCGATTCAAAGTCATGGTTCAGTGATAGGTCTGATCTTAAATTTATGTTTTCCTGATCATAATCGTCAAAAAAATTATCTTTAATATTCAACAAAGCTTTTGCCGCTTCTGAGAGGGCTTTGTGTTTCGTAACAGTTTGTGACGTATTTTTAAAAGTAGTGGTTCAGAGCTAATTAATAAAATTATTCATAATATCTTCATTGGTAGCCTTTCTACAGAATTTTCTCGAATGATGTGCACGATATCTCCTGAAATCCTTATTTCGAGCTTCAGCAGCTTCTTCGGATAATTTCCCATTTGGCACTATGCACAAATTCTCATTATATCTTCTCCGTGAGCAAGAACTTTATGTACACTTGCAGGCATATAAGACCAATTATACAAATTAACATACAGTTTCATGGTAGCTTCGGTATAGTCTTTGAACTTAATAACATCTATAGGATGTCCTGAAGAAATTGCCTCAAGTATGGTTTTAAACAGTTTTATCAAATTCTCATCCACTCCTGTAATTGAAGCCGCAATTTCGGAGTTTTCAAAAAACCTTCTAGCGGTATTTCCATCATTGGTTGTACCGTGGCCCTGTTTTACGTCATCAATTAACAGTCCTGTTTGAGATTTAAACGCTTCTTGAATATATTTCTTTCTGCTCTCCAAAATAGCCTTGCTGTCACCCTCAACAGTCCACATCTTTAAATGTAATCTATACGCTATATGAAGAATGCATTCCATGAATCGTATCCATATATGTAATCACGATATACCATATCTATATAAATCGACATCAGCTTTCTTTGTCAGTATCAAGGGCAAGTCATTTGTCTCCTTTGGAGTAGCTTTACATATGTCGCATCTTTGAGATGATGTATCGCAAAGAATAGCTGTTGCTTTACCATCTATCATGGTTAGTTTTAAATCGTGTGAGATTTTCATTTCTCCAATTTCTGTCTCTACCAAATTATCAATCTCTGCCATGATTGCATTTTTCTCTTGTAGAATACTACATTTGTTATCTTATTAGCATAGCATTTTAGTTTTTCATTTTGTAAAGTGCAGTAGGAGGAAAATATATTACCACAAGTCACTTCTTGGTTTCTCTCCCGTAGAGTATTATATTGCCTCTTCGTCATTTTAAGGGACAAAAATAAAAGCCTTCACTCGGTGCAAATTCAGCTTTTTTTAACAAAAAGACAAAATTTTACTTTCTGCACTTGTTGTGGATTCTTAAGCAAGTGCTCTAATACTTCTGCAATACTTTCATTTCTGATTTTAACTTTGAAACACATGCGTGTGATAATTCATCCGAAGACATAGTTGTCATGGTATGTTCTATACGTCTCTTTTTTTGCTTGGAACCTAATTCAGTAAAAGGTTTTCTAGGACTAACTTCGGTCGATGTGCCAATAGATGCTTTTACTGGAGATGGAATCACAAACTGTGTAGATGTACTGGGAACTGGTTCTTCGTCAATTTCTATCAAAGCTCGCATAAAATAAAAATCAGATGTAGGGTAGGTAGATTAGTCTGAATGTAATCGTAGATAACACCGAACTAAGGTCACCGTTTGATGTTTCTTACCCTCTCAATGACCATCTACCTGCAAATTTACTACCCTCTGATTGGTCCACGACACTAATTACTAGTGACGTGGACCAATCAGAGGACAGTAAATTAAGTCACCTACGCGTCTACTGATAAGAAAACCGGTTTGGCCGTGTTTTGAACACAAACAAATGACGTCACGGGAGTGTTGTTGAATATCTTTGCATGTACCTACAAAAACGTCTAATTTGAATATATTTTGCAGTACTAGTATTATTTTAATAAATATTTTTTTTCATACAATCTTGAAAGCAGTATAACTCCGTAAGTAATGGGTTGATAAAAAAAGTCTAGTAACATAAAAATATTGTATTAATCTATAGATTTCAAAAATGTACACACCAATCCTTAAGTCCCGACTTCGCGTTTTCGATCCACTGTGCGCCGTCCGGTAAGCTAAAGTGATGATTTGCGAAAAGTTACTGGCAAAAGCTTGATGCAAAAAGCAGAGGACAGAGTGAAATGGCGTTCACTAGAGGAGTCCTACGTCCAGCAGTTGACGGATATAGACTGATGATGATGATGAAGTCAAATTTCAATACAAACATAAGTTCACGCTTAGATTCTTTATGCATGCTAAAGCATCTCAGCCTTAAACTGAAAAAGGTAACATACAAACAAACCATATGTAAAATTAAAATATATTCAAGCATGTATATCAAGTACAGTTTTAAAATGTTGGAATGATCCAATGTCCTAAAGCAAATACAGATAAAGTTTTCAAATCTGTTAAGTACGTTTCCAAAGTAATCCAGAAATTATATCATGAGTTGTGGGCCTTAAAGTCCGCGGGAAATGTTTTATTTTCGACTTTGAATAAAATAAATTTGATATGAGTAAATACAATTTAACATAACATAACATCACGCCTGTATTCCCCGAAGGGTTAGGCAGAGGTGTACTAATGTACACCCACATTTTGCCGGTTTAGGTCCCATGTAATAGGGGGAGAGCCTATTGTCATTAACCGGGCACAAATCCAGACTCCGAGCTGCTACTTAACTTACTTAAATACAATTTAGAAGATTCAAAACAAAAGAAAGTTTGTATAATAGATATAATATTTATATTTTTTTTGCATAGGTAATGCAAAAAAAATATAAATATTATACATATTATGCATCATTATCAACTAATTAAGGAACGAAGAATTACAGCAGCAGTTTAGCAGTGTTCGTTTTAATACTTTTAATTAATTGCAGTGTTAGTTATATGAGTATTGGACTGCCAAGTCCAAGGTTCTCCAGTTCAAATCCAATAGATGCAAAACTGACTTCCCTAGTCATATGCGTATTAAAATATGGATTTATCACATGCTTAAATGGTGAAAACGTCGTGAAAACACCTGCGTGTCTTACACATTTCTGTGACGTAGATGAGAGAAGGGAAAAATCTGCAAAATCGTACTATTCCAGCGTGGTTGACTAGCTTAACCTGTATTATTCAGAGGGGAAACCCCGTGCACAGCAGTTGGTCCATAAATGGATTAATAATGACGTTATTGTAAAAAGCAGGCATAATTTCCACGTTTCCTTCCTAAATTTGGAGCATCGACACAAAAGTTTTATAAGTTTTTTACCTTATTACCTACAATACTAATTTAATAAAAAAATACAATCGCTAGTCTTATGGCCCCAGCAGTATCGTCGTATGAGGATTTTCTAATATTCGTATTGCTTTCCGCAGATCTTGAAAATTCTTGTCTCATTCCATTAAGAATGGCGACTTACCTTTACAGATATTTGTTTTCAAAGTTGTGATACGAAATATTCTTATAACTGACTTACCTTACCCACGGCTTTGCTTAAGTGAATGTAGAATCAATATAAGAATTAGAAATAAATCCTGAAGGAACAGAAAAATACAGAAAATAATACTTTTTAATCAAAAATCTGTGTTATGATCTCTTATTTCTATGAGTCTGGATACAACAGAGAGGTCGAGTTCTATCTCAGAATCTGTTGAGCTAATTGAGACGATATGTACCCCAGTTTTTAAGTTGGAGCATAGTACTTTCGAACGGTTATAACAAAATTAAAATCTAATTTTATGTTTTTGGTGCCAACCCCTAAAAAACAGACGAAATAATTGAGGCTAGGGACGTTCATACGTTCGGACCCGGGTTATAAACCGATCTTCAGTTTTAGCTCACATATAGATATATTTTTTTAAACCATTGCCATTTCATAACTGGACCATGGCCTCCAGTCACTTTCGTGTTGCGCCACCCCGAACCAACCACATTACAGTATAAATATTAAGTTACTTTAAGCATTTATAGTGAAAAATATAATACTCGATGAAACTGTGTCGATAATTTTATATAATAATTTCCTGCGACCGCCAATTAGCCAGACCAACAAAGAGAATTACTGGCCAGAAGACCGCCAAACGCTATGGTAATTAAAATTGTAATCCTCTTACAAGGATGCAAGCGATACCGCATAATGGCACGCTAAATTATTGTTGATGTTCTCTTTAGAAATTGTGGAGTGAAAATTATTACACCGATATTCATACTAATAAAACCATATCTATCAAAATATCTAAAGTAAAGTGGTGTCATTAGTCTAGTGGGCCTAAACGCGACTGCTACGATAGAAGTCCCGGGTTCAATCCCCAGGTTGAGTTTTTCTACGAAATTCTCAGTAACAGCTCTGAGTCTGGTTTTGTGCCCGTTAACGGCAATAGACTCGCCCTCTATTACATGGGACTTAAACATACCGGCGAAGTGTGGATGTACACCTCTGCCTAATGTGGTAAATTATCTAAAGTAAAGGAGAGAAGAAAACGGATGGGTCGATTTATATTCCTCAGTTTATCGATAATAATTGTTCATACAATAGTATCTAAACATATACTAGAATACAATACTTTTTTTATCGGTTAACTCAGCAGACGAAAATAGGCTTGCCACGTTATGGTAAGTAAGTTATCGCCGCCCATGGACATTTGCAATACCAAAAGAGTTGCAGATGCGTTACCAAGCCTATTAAGGAGAAGGGAGGGGAATGAGAAAAGGAGAAGGAAGGAGACTGAGGGAGAAGTTTGTCACCGTACGACACGCAACACTATGCATACTGTTACTTCACGTCGATATTTTGTGGGAATGTATGTTTAATTTACCTTTTGTTCTCATGTAAGCTGCCCAAAAATCACTTTGAAAATCACTTTTAACTAGCACTCACTCACTAGTCACTTTCTATACGGTGAAATTCATAGTACAAGGACAACATACTGCTTTACATATTAAATAACTTTGCTTAAATGTGGATAATATCAAAATCACACACAAAGATTTTATGACATATCGAGGGTAGATTTGTGTTTTCTTCATTGTCCAGCGAGAAGCGACCGTAGACAAGCGGCGCGGGCGCCGACGCCCGAGGTGGGAGCGAGACAACTCATTTGTTTTACAATACAATTTAATTACGCCTAGATTGGCTTAGATAAACCAGCAAGCGATTGACAGATCCAGAATTCAGCACGTAATATTCAAAAACATTTTTATTGCATATATGTACGGTGGTCAGCACATCAAGTTACCACAAAATGACAAATTTTCTCAGTTGATTTTGAACTTTATCTTCAACAATTTAAGGTTAAAAATCATTTGGAGAAATTTGACAGTTTTGTATACCTCGACCTGCTGGCGACTGTACATAGAGAATAAGAGAATATTGAATTAAATGTCATACGTAAAGACTATCAGGATTTTCTTACGGAATACGGTATACAAGTACATTAATTCACATATACCTTTTCTTATTTAAAAAGAAAAACATTATATTTCCAAATAAATCTAACGGAGAAGAATAAACGGTAAATCAAATTGTATCTAATATTTTCATACAGTAACATCCCACGAGAGAAGGTTATCAAGTAAGTTAAACCCAACAAGTTTCAGCTGAGATACTCCAGAGGGCGCGTTAGGCGTAAACAAACAAACTTCACACCTCAGAAAATGTATGTGAAAGTTTTTTTGGTTCATGCCAACGGTAACTTTATATTATACGATCATGTTTAGGGATAAACCAGATGAGGAAATTTTGTTTGCTATTGTAAGACTTTATGAGTTACTGTTTTGCAACTGATGAAATAAGGGATTCTGTTCACAGATTACGAGTAGGCAATTAAATTTAAGGCGAAAGCGCCAGGTTTGGGCACGCAATAAAAAATTTTCTTGGTTTTTGGCCATTTTTTCGGCTATATCACATTCTAGGTACATGCCCACTGGGTACAATAACTTATTCACAATTGAGTATAAAAACTTTTGCTTAACAATTGTTATCGTAGGAGATTAAGTGTAAATTGTAATTTTTCGCCGAATCCACTATTTTACACCAAAATCTTCGATGATAACGATTTTGAACGACCCCAACGCTTTAGCCTTAAAAGCATGTTTGTTGCAGTGAACCAGGGTGAACCGATGTACCTACAGTCTCCTTCTACAAGATAACCTTGATCAAAACTCAAGGGCTACAAGGGTCCGCAAGAAGCAGCGTAAAAGTGTTGCCATCTTTTAGGAAACACTCCTTATAAACTGGCAACAGTTTTATTACGTTACCCGAAACGGCTTCGCATTGTATTCAATTTGTATATATTTTATACACTTAAATCTTCCTCATGAATCACTCTATCTATTGGTGAATACCGCGTGAAAATAAATTAAGCAGTTTTTGAGTGTATAGCGAATACTGAGATCGAATAATACATAATTATTTCCTAAAAGTACCGCCATTTGAACTTGAGACAACTGACCTCTTTTCTATAATGATAATTATTATCTCCTTTAAAATAAGTTGCCCTGGTATTTTAAAACTTTCAAAGCGAATTAAATTTTAAGTCCATAAGAATTTTAGGATATTATTTGCAAGAAACTAATAACGAACGCCTAAGTATAAAAAAATAATTCAATTTCTAAATCGTGACATTGCAAAACCTTCTCTTTAATTTGTAAAAGGCTTGTCAGTTAATAATCAAACTAACTAATTAATTCAGAGTAACACCCAATCGGTTTTACCAAACAGATGTACTCGTTGGGGCTTTTCAAACATTTTATAACATCCATTAGCTTAGTTTTCGGGGGACAGACAATTCTTAGGAGTTCTAAGAGACTTTGCTAACTTATCTTTAAACTTTGTCGATAAAGACTCGATTTGTAAAGATTTCGTGCCAATCTTCAGAAAGTTTATTTTTCTTTTAATTTTTTTTTACTAAACTAAATTATTGGCAAATACTGGGATATTTGCCTCGATCGCGGGTGCATTTGAAAACACATATTTTTGAATATATTTTATACGAGCTAAATAGGACCACACTGGGACCAGTTTGAAAATTTCAAAAAATAAACTATGTTAGGGTAGACTTAAGAATGTATCACATCATTTCTATAAGTACTCAATTAGTAACTGCTATCTGCATCAGCTCAAAGTTTACTTTGTATCCACATCATTATTATCCGATAATGTTCGTGAGTTTGTAGTGAATATTAAAACATTTTTTTTTTCTGTAAATAGATCTTTTAAGACACTTTTACAAGTCGTTTTTTTACATATTTTTTTTAACTAGATGGCGTCGACGTTTCCTATCTGACGACCTCTGAGAAGAAACGTCGAAACAAACTCAGAGAATCATGGTCTCTTTTAAAGTCCAGACAATAGTTATATTATATGCGAGTTCAATGTAGGGCAAAATCTGAACAGGCCTTTTGAAGAAAGAACCATACCAGCTTTGAGTTGACCTGTCCTAACTGACGGAACGCATACATCAGTCATCGTGTATTTCTACATGTAATGTTGTTTTTTATGAACCTTAAGGTTTAGTACTTTCAGATTAATGGCTAATTATATGTTTGAGTATGGTTTAATATGTTCTGAATCAAACATTTATGATTTTTTGAATTTTGCGTAGTTCTATTTTGGAAATATCTTTTACAATATCTACGAGGTATTGATTAGTAATGAGCTGAAGAGATTACCAATAGAACTTTGAGAGTGGTTTTTGGGAAGGGATTTAGACCCCTCTAAATCCCTTCCCAAAAACTACTCTAAGTATGTAAATATAGTACGTCGGAATTAAAATGTATTACATAGAAAAACGACATCTTGAATGTGTTTTTTTGTTAATGTATTATGTTTTGTAAATAATCACAGAACAAAAAATATTGTTTGTGATGTTAGAAATACAGTTCTGGGAGGTTGTGTGTTTTATCTATAACCCTGTATAATATTATATAAATAATATTGTATAATATAATATTATATATATATATATATATTTATATATTATGTAAATATTGTGTATTATGTCGGAGTGAAGCGACGGCGTGGTCTCGACTCTTTTGAGAAAGATTGAGTCACTAAAACTTTGGACTTGTCCTTTGCCCAGTAGTGGGACGAAATAAGCTAGAAAAATATATGTATGTAAAAGTTCAGTTCAATCTGTGATATGTGAAAACTGACCTTTTTAGTAAGCTTTCCAGTTAATTGTACCGGGTACTCCTTGTAGCTTTAACTTGAAACTCAGATCAAATAAAAAGTTAAGATGGAACTTTACGAACAAAGAAGTGAGGCCGGCTAAAACTACGCCTTGCAGTGTACAACACACAATTACACGCACACACGTATACCGAAACTACGCCTTATCTTGTCAGTCGAGCTATCGAAAGCTTGACTGACAAGATAAGGCGTAGTTAACTTATACATGTGTGAGTGTATTTGTGTGTTGTACACGGTAAGGCGTAGTTTTAGCCGGCCTCACTTCTTTGTTCGCAAAGATCCATCTTAACTTTTTATTTGATCTGAGAGGTCGGCTTGGAAAGAATAAGGAGGCTTTTGCCCAGCAGTGGGATGAAATGACCTATAAAAAAATCAAAAGTCAGTTCAATCTGTGATCTGTGAAAACTGATCTATTTAGTGAGCTTTCCAGTTAATTGTACCGGTTACTCCTTGTAGCGTTAACTTGAAACAGTGCCAAGTTAACAGCGAAACATTAAGCAATTAAGTTTCTAACTTCTTGGTTCAATTCTGTTATCCTGAATTCGAAAAATACTGAAGTAGAAAAGACATAACTGCGGTCTATTTAAATGAATATCTAAAAACGTTGCAATATTATTTTAAGCTTCTTTCTATTATTTTAACATACGAGTATATAGATCCGTATCATCACGCCTAATTCCGGAATCGATAGGCAGAGGTGTACAAATGTACGTTCTCATTTTTACGGTATGTCAGGATCATAATTATGTTAGGAGGTGAGCCCAAACATACCAGTACACATCAAAACTTAAAACCTCTGCTAAGAATGTCGTATAAAAACCCAAAAAAGTTTTATTACATTTCTGAGAATAAAACCCAAGACCTTTAGGATAGCTCGCTATATATATGCGCTTATGACCACTAGACTAATTAGGCTTATAACTAACTCTTTGACGTTACATAATATACCATCACGCCTGTACTTATTCCCCGAAGGGTTTGGGAGAGGTGCACTAATGTACACCCACATTTCGCCGGTTTGTTTAGGTCGCATGTAATAGAGCCTATTAGCATTTCGAGTTGCTACTGAGAATTTCATAGAAAAACCCAATAACACTGCTTCGATTTGATCGAACCCAATACTTCTAGCGTAGCAGTCGCGCTTAGGACTGCTAGGCTATCGAGGCTGTTAAGTAACTCTTTATCACCAATAAAATCCCCATCTGTTCTTGACGCTTCGCTTATAATTATAAACGTCTAAATAACCAAGTTTTACGAGAGTTTTATAATCGAAAACGGCTCATAAAAACAGACTTTTACTTATAACATTTATCAAAATTGAATATTCCAACCAATATTGTCTTATTAGAACACATTTAGTACTAAATCATATCCAAAATAGAAAATGCTTAAAACATTTTATGTAAAAAACAGAATATTAGCAATGGAACTAATACTATATTATTTTTAAAGAAAAACACAAAATAAATTCACAAACGTTTGAGCGATAAATAGAATCGGGGCTTAAAATTCAAAAACTCTTGAATTATTATTTTAATGATAAATTATCCTTATTCAGTCAGTTGGCTATATGTAACATTTATTCGCGTCAAATTTTATGACAAGATAAAGCCGCGTCTATTCAAATAACGGTTCATTTAATTGCTTCGCGTCTCGATAGCAATAAACAAAAAACAATTGCGAAGAAAATACTTAACGAGACACGTAATGAGGCCGTATTTAAATCAAGAGCTTTTGAGATACCCAATTCAGTATCGGCTGAGGTTAAGAGCCACTTACTTCTAACTTGATGTACCTAACTTTTATTAGAATTCTTAGCAAGCCAATCAGCTCACACTTGACTTGCGAAGGGGAAACAGAAAAAAGGGAAGAAAAAGTCGGCAGATTGATCAAGTGGAAAATTACTTGAAGGAAGCTCGCTCATAAGGATTACACACTGTTTCGGAGATTGGCGAATCATACTGTATTTATTTTCAAAAAGTGATAGGTAGGCTTTGCTTAAAGTCGTTGATAATTAGGTACTTACATATTTTATACTCGTAAAAGTTGTTTTTTAACTCCTAGTCAAGACTAAGCTTTATAATTATGGGAATGATTAATTTAGGGTTCGAGCGTTAAATTACTTAGGACCTATCATTATTATAAACACGTAAGTGTTTATAATAATGATAGGTCCTAAGTAATTTTTAAGAATTTTTTTAAAATTATAATTAAGTCCTAAACCCTGCTTTATTTATTGATCAAAAATCCTATTTTTTTTCAAAATGATTGGTTTTCGAATAACCATTTATATAAAATGGTGTGACTCATCCTTTTTAGTATAAATGCTGATTTGCTCATAAAGCTTGGCAATCAGCTTAGTTTTTCAAATCATCCCTTTATTTTTTATATTACTTTTATGTATAACCACCATCACCATCACCTGCACCAAGGTGCAGTGATAGCCTAGTGATATGACCATTAGACTGACAAGTCAAAGGTCTCGAGTTCGAATCCAAGGCACGCACCTCTGACTTTTCGAAGTCATGTGCGTATTAATAATTAATTATCACGCGCTGAAACGGTGAAGGAAAACATTGTGAGGAAACCTGCATGCCTGAGAGATTTTCTTGATGGCGTGTGAAGTCTGCCAACCCGCAGTAGGCTAGCGTGGCGGACTATAGCCTAAACCCTCTCCTACTGAGAGGAGACCCGTGCCCAGCAGTGGGACAATGTAATGGGTTGATGATAACCACCATCCAAGTCATTGATTTTCATGCGCAAGAGCATTTTTTTGAGCAAGAGGCGGGATAAATCTTTTTCAAAAAAAATAGAAACATACATACATACAAAACCAGGCTGGCTGGCTAGCTAGCTGGCTTCATATTGTATGGAAAGCATATTATACAATGCGAGATCAGCTTAAACTGGATTTGTATAGGTTGACCTGTAGCCGTGTGTACAAGTGTCTTTAAAAGATATATTTACATAAGTAAATAATATCATTTATCATTGGACTTGACAATATTATGAATTTACATTCTTATTGTTTTCGGTTTCAAACTAAATAAGTATCAGATCAACCAATAACACCTTTTACAATTATGTTTTTTTGTATTTATATCTGCAATCAGTGTATTACTATAATCAGATGAGTTTTTAGTCTGGTATACTCTCGATTCGAGAGTGCCTTCCAGTGAAAGCATCTACTCAGGGGACTACTGGTTCAGTTTGATCTGTGTAGCTGCAATATGTCCTTCCTTTTAAGTCGTTTGATATGGCTTTGTCTAGTCAGCTCGGCTGCTAGTACATTTGGGTGATTTTTAAGCCTGTCTTGATATTTTTTTGAAGATGTTAGGATTTCTTCCCTAACTGTTATAATTTAAAGGTTTTGATGGATTTCATTGTTGGTTATCAGCCATGGTACTTTAGTCACCGATCTGAGGATAGAATTTTGCATCCGTTGCAGAATTGAAATGTTTGAATTACTGGCGCTAGCCCACAGTTGTATTCCATACATCCATATTGGCTTAAGCATCACCTTTTACAATTAAAACTGTTTTCTTAAATCAGTTCAGTTGTTGACACAGGGTCTTTTACCAATAAAAAAAAACAAACCGAACAACAATAACACGATTTCAATCGTCCAACTACTTTATATTGAAAACAAAACAATTGCGGTTCGCGTCGAAATTGAATTACATATCAGACCGATGACAGCCGTCTCGTTATGTTTTTATTTTTATCTGTTTTTAGACGTTGATTGATGGGTTCTGTTCAAATAAAATATTCTTTTATATCCAATACTTGAGAATAAATTTTGGGGATGAATATTCACTTTTTAGAGTTGTTTAAGAATTTTTATATGAAAAGCTTTGGGCTAAGACTGTACTTAATATCTAATAGACCCAATTGTGGCTTTTATTTCCCGTTATTTTGAGACGAATAATTTAAATTAAAGTCAAACATTCAAAATATTAAAATGAAACAAGTTAAATAATATTATATGTACGTATAAATAAAATAATAATCATATGATAATAATGAAAAAAGAAAATAATGGAATGACAAATTTAAACGATGAAGTATGGCGTGAATACTCAATAATTCCTTGAACGCAACCGTTATCAAGAAAATGCTTATAAGATCAATAAGGAAGACAAAGATAATAACTAAAAAGTATAACAATGGGAACCTCTGTGTGTATACATTCCTCAGGATTATCGTTACGACATGAGGGATTTTTTCTACCTGTTCGATTCGACTAAAACTCGGTAAGCGTAAAACATGCGTTACTTATTACGAAGTATGGACTTCATTCGGTATCAATATCATCATGAAATTTCATTCACATTCACATTAGAATTATGCGAACGAAATCCGAAGAAATGACGAGTTTAAGACCATTGTAAATTTTAATGACGTATCTGAAGACTGGAATCAATGAACCAGCTTAATATATCATTTATTTTAATATCGGTACTCACTTTCTCTTGCCAAGAAATTGTAATTGCAAAGTTCGATTCTCAGGTCGAGAAAAATGTTATTGGGTTTTTCTATGAATTTCTCAGTAGCAACACAGAGTTAGGATTTGTGCCCGATTGATTGGCAATAGGCTCGCCCTCTATTATTTTTTAGCCCGCGGCATCGCGTATTAACCAACAGAGATGGATCTCATCATTCTATTGATCTACGTACACTTGAGAGGTCAGGCCGTATCTCACGATCTGTTCAAGTAATTGTGATAAAATGCACCGCAGTTTTTAAGTTGTAATAATAATATATGCTTTCTTGCAGTGAAAATAAAATTAAAATCTGTCTGTAGTTTTACGCCAACCCCTAACAAACCAACTATAATAAAAGAAACACTTTTTTTGGATATAAGACGTTTATAAATAATATATTCTAACTTCTGCCTCTTAAGTCTAGTGGTCCCAATCGCGACTGCTAAGCTAGAGGTCTTGGGTTTGATCACCATATCGAACAAAGTGTTATTGGATTTTTCTATGGAATTCTTAGCAGCAACTCGGAGTCTGGATTTGAGCCCGGTGAATGGAAATAGGCTCACCCCCTATTACATGGGACCTAAACATCCGGGCGATCTGTAGACGAACATTAAGTACACCTCTGCCTAACTCTTCTGGGAATACAGGCGTGATGGTATGTTATGTTACGTTTATATAGGTAACTCACTTGTTTCAATGTAAATTCAAAACTTAGATGCAACATTCTCTGCATGTGGTTTTGGAGCAGCCGTCACTTGCCGCGTCACACGATCGGGTGGGTGGTCAAACGCCGTTCTCACCATCGGTTCCGGTGGCATTAATTGACAGCCAACCGCAGAACCGGTAACCACAGGATAATCGACTTTATAATTACATATTACTGTTGTGGTAGGGCCACGCTATTTGCAGCATGAATAGGCCGGCTTGACCCGGGAAGTATCACACTCTCGCAGAAGACCGATGTCCGAGTAGTAGCGTTTCGCTACTGCGCTTCGTTCCGTGAGCAAGAGGGCCGGAGTCCCAATTCGTTCCTCAATACCCTTCCCGCTCCATTCCTTCCCCTCCCTTTCCATAAATAGGCTCGGCAACGCATCTGCGACACCTTTGGTTTTGCAAATGTCCATGGGCGGCGATGACTACTTACCATCAGGTAGCTCGCTTGCTCATTTGCCATTACTCAGAAAAAAAATGGATCGCATTATACAGACTGACTGGTGAGACACTTACGATACGGGAGGACGTAATATTTGGCTTATATGAAGAAAAAAAATATATTAGTAATAAATATTCATTCAGTACTTAGTTAAACTTCACCGAAAGTTAAGTAATTAATTACGCAACGCATGGACTACGCGCTGATACACAGTGCCCGCGCTACGCTATTAACACATAGATAATAATATGTACAGTCGCCAGCAGGTCAAGTTATACAAAACTGTCAAATTTCTCCAAATGATTTTAAACCTTAAATCGTTGCAGATAAAGTTCAAAATCAACTAAGAAAATTTGACATTTTGTGGTAGCTTGATGTGCTGGCCACCGTACCTACATTTACTTTAACTGAATTAACGTTATCAGCGTCGCGCGTCAGGATTGTATCCACACTTCTTTTATTTATATGAAAATTTATTCAAAAATTAAGTACCTACTTTGATACATATTTAGAACGAGAATCGAATAAAGAGTACTTTCCTTAAATATCGTTAGTGTCTTACCGGTCACCCTGTATATGCTTTGCATTTGTGATAATTTTATTTGACTGCCTCATTAGTCTAGTGGTCCCAAGCGCGACTGCTACGCTAGAGGTCCTGGGTTCGATTCCCAGGTCGAGCGAAGCGTTACTGGGTTTTTCTATGAAATTCTCAGTAGCAGCTCGGAGTCTGGATTTGTGCCCGGTTAATGGCAATAGGCTCGCCCCCTATTACATGGGACCTAAACACATCGGCGAAGTGTGGGTGTACATTGGTACACCTCTGCCTAACCCTTCGGGGAATACAGGCGTGATGGTATGTTATGTTATAATTTTATTTACTAACTAGCTTCTGCCCGCGACGTCGTCCACGTTGTAGGCAAAAAGTCCCATCTTATGTGTTAATTCATTTATTAATTTCGATATTTATGTATAAAACACTTAATTAAGTGAATTTACCAGCGCGGTAGTTTAGAATTGCTAACTTCAGATGAACAGAGTTACTTTGAACAAACTGTTCTCACGGCTACACATCAAGCTATACATAACCAATTTATGCTGGCCTCTTATTGTATGAGAAGCCTATACAATGCGAAATCAGCTTAAACTGAATTTGTATGTATGTTATTCGCCTTATTATTATAAAATGTATAAATTCAGCATAATATAAAGCATAACATTATTATTAATTCTAAATTAATAAAGATAATAATTATGTTTTACTTGTCAAGAAATAAACGCGTTTTTTCCAGTTAGTGTAATTTTTTTGACTTTGTCAGTTAGGAGTTCTTGATACTTCGCCGTCGATTTGACATAGTGTGTTCTCCAGCAGGTTGCGATATAAATGGAAGCTAACCGCATCACCAACCAAAATGTAATTATATGGAACGGATTACTACTTCACAATTTAATTACTTCACACCTGTTCGGCGTATCAGTATAGTTTGCTTGGAGAATTATAAAGTCAATACCATCAAATATAGATAGATACATAGATAGATTATTCTTTATTGCACACCAAAAAATATTGTCAAGTACATATTATAAATCTTACAATGGTACAATGGGCGGTCTTATCGCTCAAAGCGATCTCTTACAGACAACCTTTGGATGGACTCGAGTGAAAGGTAAGCCGATAACTAGGTAGTCTGGCGTTCATAAAATAAACTAGACATTTAAGATTAAATTATACTTAAATTTGAATAATATAAATGAAGAACATACGTTACATAGATTATTGATTATAATATATAAATTAATTAATAAATATATATATGTATAGTATAAATATATAAAGACATATATCGATCAATATGGCATAATAATATAAGTGTACAATTATTACAAAAAAATATAAATATATTGCAGAGGTTGCAAAATTTGACTTGCAAACCTTGATATTCTCAAGAGATTCTTGAGATTCGTCATTACTCTAGTGGTTCCAAGCGTGACTGTTGCGCTAGAGGTCTTGGGTTCGATTCCCAGGTCGAGCAAAGTGTTATTGAGCTTTTCTATGAAATTTATCTATGAATCTATAAAGTAGCAGCTCAGAGTCTGGATTTGTGCCCGGTTAATGGCAGTAGGTTAGCCCCCCACTACATGGGACCTAAACATACCGGCGAAGCGTGTCTGTACATTAGTACACCTGCCTAACCCCTCGCAGGAATACAGGCGTGATGGTATGTTATGTTAAATACATCTTCCTTGTTTCTTCTTCACATAAAATAGTTATGCTTGTATCACTGTGTATTTTATAAAATGTACCTTCGTACTGTTATTCTCCTGAAGATTACTGTTAAGCAGGGATTTTTCGTGAAATAACCTATAGTTCGTTGGTATGTTTCTGGTACTATGTCCAATACGCGCCCATTGAGTGGATACAAATCCTCCATCCGAGTTGCATTGTTCTTGAATTTTCAACAACACTTCCCAACCTAGAAATCAAGCCTTAGTCGTCACGCTAAGCAGCCAGGCTTGCTAACATTTAACCAATGATGTATTAAAGACTGATGGAAAAAGAAGATTCAAATACAAAGGAATCACATGTCTTTATCAGAAAGGTAAACACATTTTAAGGTTTTAAATTAATATCTAGGACCCATAGCGTCAGGTCTCGAATTAATGAGGGTTTTAATTAAAATTTCATGAAAATATCGCGTATGTAACATTTTAATTAAAGAAAACTCTGCGCAAAACTCTCACAAAATTCAAATAGCGAATTTCATTGAAATAACCAAAATATTGCAGCTATAGCCATAAAGATTCAATAGTTGGAACGCTGGCTAGCTATTGAAAGGCTAAAAGCTTAGGTCCTGTCGCATTGAATTATTGTGAAGAGTTATTTCAGCTATTTCCATTATATACGTGTACTTAGAGTAGTTAAATGGGGCACTATAAAAGTAACATAACATACCATCACGCCTGTATTCCCCGAAGGGTTAGGCAGAGGTGTACTAATGTATACCCACACTTCGCCGGTATGTTTAGGTCCGATGTAATAGGGGGCGAGCCTATTACCATTAACCGGGCACAAATCCAGACTCCGAGCTGCTACTGGGAATTTCATAGAAAAACCCAATAACACTTAACACGCATTTTTAAAAACCTTTTACAAAATGATACAAATACAAGGCAATTTTTGTTAGTAAGATCCATTGGGGCGTAAAGAGAAAACGTCCATGAAATCTGTCTCATACCAAAGTTTGTGGGAAAATTTATTGTCACCCGATTTATCTGCGCCGATATCGCCCCAATCTGGGAGCAGTTTTAGCTGAAATATTTGGAGACAAAATAATTCTCAGGTGTGCTCTAACAAGGCGTTGTGGGGTGAAAGGGTTTGGGATGGTATTTAAAGAGGACATAGTGGTCCCTGCCATGTGCTGATGGTGGTCACCAGGGTGGGTTTTAACCGACTTCAAAGTTTGTGAAGGTCGTATTTCGACTGTAGGTACGTATGTTATTTATTTATATCCACTGATTTCTCCATCAATTGCGAACTGATTTTGAAGAATGTAATTTTTTTGTTGGTAACACTCGGGTCTTTATCGTTGTGGACCAGTAGGCTGTCGAAGGTTTTCCCCCCATTAATAAAAAAAGGTACCTAAGTTGCAGTTATGTAGAAGAATATTTTACAGCTATGATTCCCTGTTAACCTCTATGTTCCTATATCAATCGTTATTAAGAACTTAATTTTTTTGAAAACAAGCTAAGTTATCTTCAATGTCAGTAGCCTCTTTGGAAATGTTAAATCAAAATAATATTTTTTCTGTGGCTTTTCTGTTAAATATCCTTGCGATACCCGTTATTTTTCTTCTTCTACTTTGTACTGCCTAATTAATCTATTAATCGTATATATAATGTTACAGGTACCTATTACATTCGATTTCTGGCTCAAATTATTGTTATTCTATGAAAATATTAAGTGCTAATTTAGAAGTTAGTAGTGTCTCGCTAACGTGTCTACATGCCAACATGAATGGGTTGGCATGACCTACTACCCTCCCACAGAATTTTGACGTGAAGTAGCATTATTGCGTTTCTCTGGTAATATATAAAAAAAAATACATAGGTACCAACTCATACCTAGGTATATATTTTATTATCTACAATTCCGAATTTACAACCTGTATCTTTCGCAACACCCTCTACTCAGCTTTCATTTCTTTTTATTAATAAAAAATATTATTTTACCCAAGTCGGTGATCCAACCGAAGATGCCAAAGTTTCAAGAGTAAGTTATTACTAAGTTACTTAAGAACATTTAGTTGGATAACTTGGTTTGTTACCCGTTCTGGCGAAAAACATAATTTATTCTGTAGTGAGTACAAGCGAAGAATATTAATAGGTAGCTATCTAAAAAGCTTGTTTAGTAGTACTTTTACACTTAGTACAAACTCTAGATAAAATATCGTTGACTATATTGTGAAAAAGATCGTATTATTTGGCGTTTGGTTTAAGTTTCTCTTATTTTTTCTGCCTCTCTTGTAACTCCAATAATTTTCATTAGTTACAACCTATACAGATAGAATTTTGTTATGAAAGAAAAATACGATCCGAGACTTTTTGTTTCAGTAAAGTTATTTTATTTTACTTTATTTTGGTAACAAACCGATGTGGTTACAAATGTAAGTTATTCATTAATATTTAGAATTATTTGCTTTTCTTTAAATATAGAACCTTTTCGTAATCTACTGTGTTATGCTTTAAAAAGCATATAGAAGTAGATTAATATATAAGAATAGTAAATTAATACATAATATAATAGAACATAAATACCTATATGCCATACCCTAAAATAACTTAGATTTTTATTAGAATAACTATTCTAATACCTTGAAATAAAACTACTTTTTACGGATTTTATCGCGTTATATTGATATTTTTAAATTCTGCGTGACCGGTTTAAATAATAATCTACAAAATGTAGGGTAGCTGTTGATAATTTTGACATTAGGACGACCAACACCTCAGTCCACCCGTGACCATGGATGCTGTAAAGGATCCGAAACGTCGGGAATTTAAAAATATCAATATAACGCGATAAAATCCGTAAAAAGTAGTTTTATTTCAATGTCTAATATTCGCGTAAGTGTTAGAAACCAGTATATTCTAATACCTATTATGCAAGCTCCTTGTAGAAAAAAATAGCACTTAGCACGAAAAATGTTTTGTTTAAATTTTATTATCCAACACACAGCTTTGCACTAATACACTTGGTGGGCAGGAGTATAAATGCATTTCAGTAATTTTATCCCAATATAGCCTTTCATAGTCATCGCAAAAATCACGAATCTCTGTAACTGAAGGAGAAGAAGAAGAACTGAAGGCAATGCAGTTTCTACCAACATACTCTGTCGCTTCTACAGGCAGGAACCCATAACGATTTTTGTCCTAAAATAGAGGGCTGTTGACGGCAAACAAGGTTGCAGCTGATCGATTTCGCGTTGGAACGCCTTAATAATTCTCTATGAGTGTATCAGAAAGGCAACAATCATGCATGTCACTAATCTATCCCGAGTGTATAGACGAATAAGATGACAAAACGGCTATATACCTCTGAAAGAAGGAGATTCTTTATAGCAGTCTTTAACAGTAACACAGTATATACATTTATCAGCCTACAATGTTCCCACTGCTAGGACATAGGCCTTCTCTCGGTGAGAGGGAGTGGACCATAATCCACCACGCCAGCCCAGTGCAGGTTGATAGATCTCACATGTCTTCAAATTTTTGGTTCAAGGAACCGGTTTTCTCCCTATTTTGAGAGCAGTGGTCATGCAAATAATTTATGCAACGTAAACCTGGGTTCGAACCTACGACCACTGGGCCACCATCGCTCAACTGGATATATAAAATGCATATTATTGAATAGCAATGATATGACTTTGAACTTCGACTTCTTAAGTTCGAATACTGCAAGCACATATACATTTTGGAATCATGTTCGTATTAATAATTAATTAGTATCTCACTTGCTTAAAACGGTGAAGGAAAACATCGTGAGGAAACCTGCGCGCCTAAGAAATTTTCTCAACGGTGTGTGAAGTTTGCCAACCGGCTCTAGGCTAGCGTGGTGAACCTATCGTGGTGTATAGCCTAATCGCTCTTATTATGACAGGAAACTGATGTGTGAGTGGGATACTATAGGGGCTAATGATACATTTTATTAAAAACTGGTAGCTGTTCATAAATTATAGAACGCTAAATTGCTTGGAGCAGAACTTTAATATAGCTCAGAAGTAACTCTTGCAGTTTAATAGGTCCACGACTAAAGTTTATGTAAATATTACACTTTTTTTCCCCTTTTCCTTACCGGCTGACAACGGCGCTCGTAATCTAGGCGATGAAAGCCCTGGCTAATAATGTTCCAAGACCGGCATTTATATTTCCTTTACCTTAAGTATAGAAAGTCTCTGTTTATTCTCATTTTCTTTGATATTTTCTACTACATTTTATAGAGTGCCTTTACGCTAATCAACTGCTTCATTAGTCTAGTGGTAGGTACTAAGTGCAAACTTCTGTCTTTGGTTCGATTTGTCGAGCAACGTATTATTGAGTTATTCTATGAAATTCTATGAAATATGTGGCCGGTGAATGGCAATAGGCTCGCCTCCTATTACATGGGGCCTAAACATACCGGCAAACTGTGGGTATACATTAAGTCCACCTCTGCCTATCCTTTCAGTGAATACAGGCGTGATGCTATGTTACGTTATTCATTAGTGAGCAGAGAAGCTTAAATGTTGACTTTTGGTGAATCACAATATAATTTACAGATACACAGCCATACAAAGGGCCAGCATATACTAATCTCTATGTTTATTAATAGCCTATACAATGCCAGTTCAGCTAGTATAATCAGTTTAGTTCCTGGTGGTTAGGTGGGCTGGTATTGCTGGGTCCTCGGGTTAAGCGAGGATTAAGTAAACTGACATAGGAGCATAAGTAGATATTGACACAATCAAAGAGGCCTATTACCGATATACCTAATGATAATTACGATAATGAAGATAAAAGAGATGAGTTATAAATGAATATATTTAAATACAGAAAGCCAAAGGTACTTGATTAATAATAATCAATTACAATCTAGTTCCATAGCTAAAAATTAATTAATTAAATTAGCTAATGTCAAACAAAATAGAAAAATCCAAGACCCTAATGTTATCTATTACATTTTTAATTTAAACATCCGTCCACTAAACAATCATTTAACATTTTTGGAGTAGGTAACCATTAAATAATTGAATAATCACACAAAATTCAAAGTTACTGCTTAATTATTCTAACAGCCTATTTTGCGATACCCAAGGACTTCCAAACAATGTTAAGAGATTTGCCATTTTAAGTAACATTTCTCGAGCGGAATTGCGAGCACCGATTGTTTAATGTACTGTGGAGACTTTAGTCAGTGTCATAATCGAAGCAGTCAGCTGTGCTCTAAATAGATTCACGTTATCGAAGTTTAATGTACGCGCAATGATGTTGGAATATTATGAGCTGTTACCGCATGGCAAAATAACAAAATTTACAAATCACTTAGTGATAAAACAAAAGAGTAAGGACGTAAAAGAGTAAGGTCTGGTGTACTTAACCAGAGGGACGTACTGTTATGCATTGTCTTTGTATGCAGTAAACGCTGACATATACAATTGTAATTTATATAAAACTGTTTCCAGAGTTGTGTTAACAGAGAGTCGATTACCAACCGTTGTCCGATTCATACGTTTCTTTTCTGATCTTAATTTTGGCAATAAACCAAACCATTCAGCAGTGTAAATTGTGTTTTTTTTTAAAAAGGACCTACAGAGCGCCATCCTTACAAATTTGGTGTCAGAAGTGGGATCCCAGGAAAAATCGCTGAGTACTGGGATCCATTAGGTGTTAGGCGCGTCGCGAAACGAAACACGTCTCTCACCAGATTACGGGCTCTGTAGTAGAAGAAAGGTCCTAACTTTTAGTGAAAGTGCAAGTGGTCGACGATAAGCCTTTGGGTATTGTATGCCCCAAGCCCGCGCTGCTGCTCTCATCAAGATCGACGATAAGTCTCCGCTATTAAGCGTGAGCCCGCATCTCCACCGACACTCTCTGCTGCTTGTTCGTGGTCGACGGTAAGCCTCCACCCTAGTGTGTGAGCCCGCATCACATCCACTGTTATCAGCTTCATCGGACAACACGACCTCATCACCATCATCAGCTCACCCTCCATCACCAGCTCACGTGGACTTTACTTACCACCATTTACACGTGTAAAGTCATTCCCACGGTTGACGCAACGTGACTTCGAGTTCTGCAATACGACTCCCTGAGACGCCAGGTCCCCGAGGTTCACGCTGACACCGCCGTTTTAGCTGCACACGACACCGCATCGCATTCTTCGAGTGTGTGAAAATGTTCGTGAATTCTGCGTTAATACTGTGAGTTTTCTTTATTTTCTTTTATAAAATCTTGCCAAATTAGGAGTGAATCAAAGTGAAAGTGAATTTTCTCGAAAAAGTGTTTATTAACAAATTTTTACATCATAACATCTATAACTTAATTTAAAGAAAATCAATTCCTAATTTACTTAATTCTATGTTACTAATCAATATTATTGTGTTTTCCTGAAGATCTGTACTTACTGCATTTTACAATTTTTATAACGATATTTAAAGCCGCCTAAAAAAAAAAAAATCGAAGAAGTAGAAACTTCCGATTCTTCAAACAGTTCTGTAGAAGATAGTCCAATTCATAAAAAACAAAAACCCAAAATGTCTGAAAAGGTACCTCTAAATACGCTTACCAAATTTATCAAACCCTACAAAGGGGATCGCGAGACATTGCCCGCGTTTATTACTAATTGCGAAGCTGCAATTGCATTAGCAAGTACAGACCAGCAGAATGTTTTATGTAAATTTATTATATCACAACTTGAAGGCAAAGCACAGTTAGCCAGCTGTCTTAAACGTTTTAATAACTGGCCTGAAATTAAGCAATTTCTTAAATCTACTTTCGGGGAGAAAAAACATTCATCCCATTTATTAGTTGATCTGCAATCATGTAAACAATTGCCTTCAGAAGATGTGATACAATATTCTATACGTGTTGAAGCTTGTTTAACACGAATTCAAGCCGATATCCATTACAGCTGCGAAGAAGAAACCGAACTTGTAGGCAAATTAGCTATTATGGAACAATTAGCTCGAGATATATTTATATTAGGATTGAATCCAAATTTTTCTCATATTGTGCGTTGCAGAAACCCTAAAAAGTTATCTGACGCTATTACACACGCTGTTGAAGAAGAAAAGCTTTTTAATCTCTCTAAGGTTACAAACCGCTCATCTAAACATTGCACAGTTTGTCAAAAAAGCGGTCATAATGCTTCAGAATGTTACAGGAATAAACCTAGGCATTCTACTAATTTTCATCACGTAAATACTAATTCGTCAAACAACAATCAAAATAATTTTAATTATAACAATCATAATAAATCATCGTCTAATTTTAATTCTAATAAAATGTGCGCATATTGCAAAAAGCGCGGACATTTGATCAAAGAGTGTCGCAAACTTCAGTTTAAAAATAATAATATGCACTCTGTGCCGCGTAATTCTACACTATCAGGTGCAAATGCACCAAGTACAAGCGGTATGTCGAACAATAATAACCATTCTAATGTGCATGTTGTCGACACTTCTAGTGATAATAACGATTTAAACTAAAATCGGTTTCGGTGCCGTGTCTGCCGGAACCTCAAGGTGTTTTGAATGACACGAAATTATTATTAAAAAACCGTGTTCCAAATTTATTTAATACACGGACAACTAAAGCTAATGTTTATCATGATAAAAATTATATTAAAAATACTGAGTTTCCACTAAAGTTTCAAGGTCGTTCCGTCTGTGGTCAATTCTCTGTTGCACGGACTAACACACCTTCGTCTCAATTTAATTATAAAAATAAATTTAATACTCAGTTCTCGAAAGTTAATTTTGACCCCTGTGTTCTTAAATTTTCCCCAACACAGGTTAGTCAACAATCAAACTCATCCGAGTCAAAAATTAAATTTAATACCTCGGATTGTTATGTTAAAAATAATAATACGAATTTACAAAAATGTTTTGACATTCCCTCATCTCGTAAAGAGTCTAATTTTTCTAGGGAATGCTCACGTGAGAAAGCTCATGTTATAAATAACATTAATAATAAAGTTTCTCTTCCTCACGTTTATTTAAAAACAAATTTTAATGATAAGCCCTTATGTTTTTTAATCGATACTGGTTCTTCAATTTCCATTGTGAAATTCTCAAGTTTATTGAACCAGCCGATTCTTCAACCTAATATTGTTAAAATTAAAGGTTTAAGTGATAATGATTCTTATTGTGAATCACTAGGAACTATTCAACTTAATTTTGAGTATCGCATTTCTCCAAAAAGTAAGATAATATTTAACTATATTTTTAACGCGATTGATGATGCGATTAACTTATGTTACGATGGTATTATAGGTAGCAATTTTATTCAACACTTTAGAATTGACGTCCAATATTCTACTAATACCTTAAATTTACAAGGTCACATTATACCTATTTGTTTTAGTGAGCCGTCATATGTTATACCTCCACGGTCAGAAATGGTTATTGAGTGTCCAGTTTCAAATTTATCTGACTTTTCCGAACAAAAAGTAGCTTTAATTTTAGACCAGAAAATCTGTGAAGGCGTATTTTTAGCAAATTGCATAGTAAGCTTAAAACCTAATAATAGAGTCAATGTCTCTGTTTTAAACACTACTGAGTCTGCAGTAAGAATTGACAATTTTTATGTCAAATTAACCCCATTTGAGCTATCGTCATCAAATACAGATGACACTCAACCTGAAGTTGTTCATCAATTAAATTCTTTAAATAGTGACCGATCTCGAAAGGTCCTTGAGCAAATTCGGTGCTCACATTTAAATCCGCAAGAGAAAAAATCTTTAATGAATTGTCTTTCTAAATACACCGATATATTTCATCTTGATGGTGAATCCTTAACATGTACTAATATACTTCAACATTCTATTAATACCGGGAATGCTGCCCCTATTCACGTAAAATCGTACCGTTTTCCTGAAATTCACAAGGACGAAGTAGAAAAACAACATCATAGGATGCGTAAAGCTTTGTCCCCAATCTGGAAGGGACCATTCAAGATAATAAAAACTCATGGAAAAAATAATGTTACACTTTGCATAAATAGAAAACATTTAAAATATCATATAAATGAAATAAAACCAGCATAAAATTATAATTATAATTGTTTCAGGTTTTTCTTCCAAACGAGTTATTCGGAACCAATCCAGACTATATCACATAGTCCCGGAATATTCTTCGACCCGACTTCTATTGCATATTTCTATAATGATTACTGGAATGTAATCACTTATGTTGATATAGTACCAGTCAAACCTTATTTAAATAAAATTGATAAAAGCATTTTAAGCATTTCTAGCTTTTGTGAAAAAGCTCAGAATATGGCTTCTTTAACTATTGATTGTAAGGATATGATTAACCCTTTAGAAATTCTTATTAACGCTAATAATCTTAAATATGATTCACTGTCTCACCTTATTTCTGAAAACCCTTCAAACCGTTTTAAGAGAGCTCTTGAGTTCGGTGGTGAGATTCTGAAATTTTTCTTTGGTACATTAGATGCCGATGATGCCCGAAAATATGATGAAGCTATTTCTAATTGCCAACAAAATGAAAATCATATATTTTCATTAATGAAAGACAATATACATATTGTACAATCTACCATTCATAATTTTAATGCTTCTATCTTAAAATTAAATAATAATGAACTAAGATTAAATAAACAAATAGAAAAACTTAACTACGTACTTTCAGAAAATTCTAAGGATAATTCTAAATGAATAAATACTGAAAAATTTAATAATTTAATTAACGTAATGGAAGGTTCTTTATTGTCAATTTCTAATATTTTAGATACAATTTTAAACTCAATTTTATTTGCAAAAGCAAACATTCTACATCCTTATGTTTTAACGCCTACAAAATTGTTTAATGAACTTTCTAGTAACAAAATAAATATAAAAAACTTAGAATTTCCTGCTCCATTGTCCTTACAGAACATTCATAATATAATTGATTTATCTAGGTTAACTTCTTATTATTATAATAACAAATTAATGTTTGTTATTGAAATTCCTTTAATTAATCCAGTTAAATTTAGTGTTTATAAGAATCTACCGTTACCTACACCACATGAAATAAACAATTTTTTGTCATATGGTCTCATTCACCCGACCAAACTATACGTGGCTGTAACGGATGATAGATTAAGTTACGCATTATTAGATAGTTTAAGTGACTGTAGAAATACTAATTTAGAGTATATTATATGTCCACTTCCTTCTATTTTATCTACTATTAATAACCCAACATGCGAAACGAAATTGTTAACTGAAGTTACTCTAACACTTCCTGATATATGTGAGTCAAAAATAATTTATGGTTATATTAATCTTTGGCAAAAACTTAATGACGGAAGATATATTTATGTACAATCAAAACCTAATAAATTAACTATAAAATGTAACAATGAAATTAATGATTTTACTTTACAAGGTACTGGAATATTATCTTTACATAATAATTGTATTGCATATTTTCAAACCCTACAAATGTATCCATCTCGAAGATATAAAACTGTCTTGCCAAGCCAACTATCTATTAACTTTAATATAATTGAAGATGATTGTTGCAAATTTAATTTTATTAATAATAGTTTACACAATTTTTCTCCAATAACTTTGACTAATATTGACTTAGAATCATTAAGCGTAGCCTCTCATAAATTAGATAATTTAGAAAGTCAAATACGTCAGGCCGAAAATCAGTCCCATATACTGAAATATGGACATTACTATTCTACTATTACTATTATTATAATTTGTCTAATAATTACCTATATAATATATAGAATTTATAAAAAATGTTTCCCGAATTGTTGTAAAAATACATCTTGTTGCATTCAAATCTTTAATCAATGTCATAACAATAAAAAAACTTATAAAACTAATACTGCAGCTACTCTTGAATTAACTAATATTTCAGATGAATCCATTGAATGCGACAGGAAGTCAATTAAAAGTCTTCCGGAAATAGAAATTAATAAAACAAAAAATAAAGTTGTTTTTAGACACTCCGAATCGAATCGAAACATAAGTAGTTTTTGATTCATTTTATTAAAAATAAAACATAATTTCTATTACCTAAAGGACTAAAGATAAAATATAATTAAATATATATAATTAAATAAATAAATAAAACATACTTTTGTATAACTAGCTTAAATTAGTTTACTGCTGATTGTGATGTCATTTTTAAACTTTTGTAATTTTATGACTTCGAATATTTTAAGGATATTTCTCCGTCTTAAAGGGGGGAGATGTTATGCATTGTCTTTGTATGCAGTAAACGCTGACATATACAATTGTAATTTATATAAAACTGTTTCCAGAGTTGTGTTAACAGAGAGTCGATTACCAACCGTTGTCCGATTCATACGTTTCTTTTCTGATCTTAATTTTGGCAATAAACCAAACCATTCAGCAGTGTAAATTGTGTTTTTTTTTAAAAAGGACCTACAGAGCGCCATCCGTTCAAACCTGAGGCCGAATTTTTCTTTCATTATGTAATTTTCTTTCAATAGAAAATTCATATGTTTGTGAAAAGAGTAAGGAGTTAACTACACTAGACATTAGCAATATTTTTGTTCACATTTTAATTCTAAAATGTTTGCATTTTTTTGTCTATTCTGTTTAAGAATAAGTACATAATTATCTCTTAAAAAAAGCATGCGGTCATGGGACCTCCGTCAGAAACAAAGATTCTCATGCGTTTAAAAGAAACAAGTATGGCGGCCAGCACCCGACTAAGTTTAGTATCCGAACTATGCCGCATGGAACCGTCTTTAATGCTTGACGCTTTTTCGTTACGGAGACGATTTTCACCAAGTAATACCTACCACAAGCCGTGTTAAGGAACTTCGTTTCCAATACTTAAACGAATAAATAAAGAGAAAATTAATAAATAAATAAATCCAAAAATTATAGACAAAATAATACCAAACTCGTTTTTATAACGAACCTTTTTTTAAATTACTTGACGACCGTGTCTTTGTTTACTTTGAAAAAAATTTTGATATCAATGAAACACCACGCTTAGTTTAGCTCACGAGATCATAGGAAATAACATAATTGACCACACGCCATCATATTGTCAAAGTACGGTGTTTATAAAGCTACGTACCGACTATGCGTGGCTACCGCAGCGAGCCAATTTACCACGCGCGAGCCAAGTTTGATGTGATTTTCATTTGTTAAAGCACGGTGCACGCTGTTATTATTACACTGGATTATCGCATATGGCAGACGATTCTTTAGACTATCATGCAAATTCAATCTTGTCTCCCCATTAATTGCGATCCTAATTGAGTGCTGCTGAACCAGGAACAAATAGCCGCGGCCGTATAGACTGAAACAGCTGAACAAACTGTTTTAATATGTTTGTTATGATTATAATAACGCATTCGACCTCAAACACAATATAATAACCATCAAGTTCCAAATATTAACTGCCTATTTAGTCTAGTGGTCCTAAAGACTGCTACACTAGAGGTCTTGGGTCGCTGCCCAGGTCGAGTAGTGTTATTGAGATTTTCTATGAAATTCTCAGTAGTAGCTTGGAGACTGGATTCTCGCCCCTATTACATGGGTGTGTGTAAGGTGGGTGACGGGTGTACATTAGTATATATCTGCCTAACCTCGGGAATATAGGCGTGATGTTATATTTAATGTTACAGTTTCTTTGAAATAAGTAAGCCGATCGGAAGTTGTCTGCAAGTGGTTTAGAAGTGGTAAATTTTAATAGAAAGAGTCGGTGTAAAGATAATTAGAGTCGTATATGTTTCACATTTCTCATTATTTTGTTTACTAATTTCGACATTCATGTATTAAAACACTTCTTTAAACGATTTTATCACCGCGGTAGTTCGGAACGGCTAACTTCCGATCGGCTTACTTATTTCGAGCAAACTGTAAGTTCTAAACACATTCTCGATGAAGCTGTCGAACGAGTCAATGTTCAAGGTTCACTCCGCATAATTTGGACGAGACTTTACGTCAAATACTAGTGAGGCATTGCCTCACGACACGATTAGAATTAGAGCTGGGAATGCCATTGTTGTTGTCAATTGGTTTAGATGCATGCTAGCTCGCTGTGTGTAATCACTCGATGACAGAACTGAACGTGTTGTCAAACTGGACATGCATGCATGGTTTAGCAATAGATTGTACAATTTTATACAGAGTATTATCATCAAAGTAACAAAAGTTAAAACTATGGCTAAATTTAAACTATAGATACTAATAATAATGCTCGATATGAATACTCTGGATACAGAATATGTTGAAATAAACGAGGCTTAGGGTGGCGCAAGGAGTCACTGTGGGAGTGTAGTATTTAGGATCAAGATAAAATATAACCCACCTTCTTTTTCAAAATGCGACGATCAAAATAACTCGCAATATAGTAATTTTAAGAAATCTTCCATAAAAAAGCAATAATAGCTTATGAATACTTGGATTGAAAATATTGAAATAACCTTTGAAATTTAACAAAGGCCTTTCCAAACTTTCACATTTATAATTTCAGTGGGATATAATTATATGTCCATTATATTCTTTGAATTAATTAGAATTGATAATTCTTGTACTTATGTAATACTAAAGTGGATAAGGATTTTTCTACAAAATTCAGTCCGGTAATGAGCTCGCCCCATATTACATGGGACCAAACATACTAAACCAAACTATGACTTCATATTAGCACACCTCTGAATTACCGTTCAGGGAATACAGGCGCGGCAGTATGATATACTTAGCAAAATTATACATTAAAAAAGGAAAGTGATGAAAATGGTTTTAAAACGTCGGTATTAAAACCTCTTTATTAAAAAGCGCTCCAACATCAGTGGCACATAAATGTGAGCGAGTTATACTTTGCAAGTTAGAAAACTAGCTGACTGGAAGTTTAAGTGCTGTTAGCGGACTTTAAATATCGAGGTGGAACTAATTCTTTATGTATCTATATGTGTATAAATATTATATAGTATAAAAATTGTGTGCACCATTTTCAACCCCACTTTATAGTTCAGTTCAGTTATGTCCATCCTAAGGTTGCCTGGAAGAGATTGCAGATAGCGATAAGGTCACCAATTGTATATTCTTTTATTTTCAAATGTGTTTTAAATATATATATTTTTCTGGTGTACAATAAAGTATAAAATAAATAAATAATAAAATAAATAATTCTTGAAGTGTTTCAGTAACAACCACTTCCGCATTAGCAATAACTAATATGGTGTTACCAAGTTTAGTAATATACATATATTATTGTATCGTTGGTGTTGGTATGGTCACGTAATGAGTAGGGATGAAATGCGTGTAACTAAAGGAGTTACGAGTATGAATGTGGAGGGATGGAGGGGTTAGAGGGAGACCAAAGAAAAGTTGGATGGATTAAGTGAAGTCAGATATGATGGAAAAGGGATTGAATGATGAAGATTACGACTAACAGGCATGAATGGAAGAATAGGACAGGCTGCGCCGACCCCGAATAAACTTGGAAAGTTTTGTACGGTGAGTTTGTGGAGCGCCGGAGGCCCAGTCCCTCCCTCCTTTTTGTTTCTTCTCCTTTTCTCCTTTTCCCTTACTTTTCCTTAAAAAGGCTCGGCAACGCATGTCCATGGGCGGCGACGACTATGTACCATCAGGTAAAGCCTGCTAGTTTGCCGAGTTAGCCCATAAAAAAGTACTCAAACAAAAAACAACTTAACAACCAACAAAAAAAAATTATATACACGAGTACTATAACATCATCTATTAAAATTGGCTTTAAATAGACGAAGATAAATATCAGTTTTTTTGATGAGTACGTTAATTCACACACACCCAATCATACAAATATTATCTTCGCTTTTTATTTCTAAAAGAACGCAGTCATCGCCCTTGAACGTTGATGTTGATAATTTATTATGGATCAGATTATACATTCAGTTGTTCACTGGCACTCGCTATGGCAACATCTATACGTGCTTCGATTAATGTTATTTTAATCGCGTATTTATTTTCTTATCTGTAGATAAAAGGTCGTTCGTAGGTGAAAAATTATCAATTAATAATTTCAAAAATTGTAAACGGTGTGTGTGTTTATCATAAAGAAATTGGAAACTTCACTAAGAATCTGTAAGTGTATTTTTTAGCTATAGTTTATTTATTTAATCTGTGTGAGAAATAAAAAAAAAATTCTTTGGAATTTTTGTTTGTCTGTCCGTCTGTGTGTTTGTTCACGCATCCAGCAAAGCTACTGCATTAAATTGATGATCTGCTGCATGTTTCATCTTGTTATAAAGTAAATCCTTTTGGGACGCGAGTAAAACCGCGAACCATCGGAGAATACAGGCGTGATGGTATGTACCATCACGCTTGTATTCTCCGATGGTTAGGCAGAGGTGTAGGTACTAATATACACCCATATTTCGCCGGTATGTTTAGGTCTCATGTAATAGGGCGGGAGCCAGGGCGAGCCTATGTATAATAACCAGGTACCTATGCACGGCTACACATCAAGCTGTACAAAACCAGTTTATGCTGGCCTCTTAGTGTATGGGAAGCCTATACAATGCGAGATCACCTCAAACGGGATTTGTATAAGTTGACCTGTAGCCGTGTGTACAAATCAAAAATTCGAGGTGTTAATGAGAATTTCATAAAAAAAAACCTAATAACAGTTTGGTTGACCTTGGGACCTCTAGCGTAGTAGTCGCGCTTAGGACCACCAGACTAATGAGGCAGTTTATGGCAAGTAGTCAGAATCAACCTACACTAGAAAACAATAGAAAATCATTTTTGTTTGCTTGTTAGTTCTTCCACGTAAATCATCCAACTTATTGCAGGCAGAAAAAAAAGGGAAAACAGCAAAAACTTTTCCGTGTCTTAGAATAAGTGATTCTTAATCATGTAGGTAGATAATCATATAAAAACAACAAATTGTTATTACATACATACATAGATATTGTCACGCCTGTCTTCCATGGGGGAAGGCAGAGACTACATATAGATTTCTATTTGCTACGATCCTGGCACACTACTTCCGCTTCATCTACATTCATTAATCTCTTCATGTATGACCGTCGATTTAGGATGCTCGAAACCTGGCCTTTATTAAGAACATTATTGTTATTAATGACGTTTATATCATGCAAAAAAGATAATTTAACAATGTATGTGGGGCTATTATTGTATTGCTATTCTAAAGGTATATTATATAGCGGAAACATTTGTGTTTTTATATGTATGTTTGTAACGTTTTCACACAAGTACTACTGGACCGATTTCAAAAAATCTTTCACCATTAGAAAGCTGCATCTTCACTGAGTGTCATAAGCTATATTACATGTTCAAAAAAAAAATTGGAATCCCTAATAAAAATGCAATAATTTAACCCAAGGTGTGAAAACGCGGGCAAAGCTGCGGGCGGAAAGCTAGTTATAAATATTCTAATAGTCTGAAATATACAAACTGTATTATAATTTTTGTATTTATATTTTACTAGATGTGTCCCGCGGTTTCTGTCACTGTTACTGTTTTTTACATCCGTTCTCTATCAAATTGCACCGAATCACTTGCCGCGTTAATCTGAAAATGTCATCAAAATCCATTTTGGAGCCCTAGGAAACATACACACAACGATTTTTATTATTGAAAGATTACACTAGAAAGAAACACATTACTTTGCCAGCCACTCATTAAGTGCTTAATTGTTTTACTCCCTTTTTATGGCTACATCATCATCATCAACCCATTTACTGTCCCACTGCTAGGCATGGGTCTTATCTCAGAGCGAGAGGGGTTAGGCTACAGTCCACCACGCTCGCTTACTGCATGTTGGCAGACTTCACACGCCGTCGAAAGACTCTCAGGGATGTTGGTTTCTCCACGACTTCCTTAACTGTTTTAAGCAAGTGATGGCATTGCATTGCCTGAAGGTATGCCTTTTTCCGGTATAGTTAGGTCTCATGTAAAAAGGGCCGAGCTTATTGCCATTAACAGGGCATATATGCAAACTCCGGATGCTACTAGTTTCATAGAAAAACCCATTCACACTTTGCTTGACCTGGGAATAACCCAGGATCTCTGGTGTAGCAGTAACGCTTAGGACCACTAGACTAACGAGGCAGTTTACTTTTTTTCAGCAAAGCAAAATGGCAGCAAGGAATATAATATCTAGAATCGCAAAAAAGGTTTTGGCATACAGAACCATTGCTTTAAATTCTAGAAAACAAAGTGTTTGGACGCCCGATAAGACGGTCAGATCGGGTCATAGAGATGTGGAGATACCGAATAGGACTGTTACTGAACACATTTGGGAGAACCTGGAGCGGTGGGCTGATAATACTGCAATGGTATGTATCTCATCGTACTAACTTTTTACCCACTGTTGTGGACTGCTGTCAGTGTTCCAGAAGCGACTGAATGTACATATTTTACACGGTACTTCCAACAGACTAGCACAACCCAATTACTGGGTACTATCGATTTTTTTTTTTTAAAGCTTACTAGCAATGTGGGTTACACATTACTTTACTATACTCCATTTGGTTAGGTACTTAACTAAAGGTAAACAAATCATAAAAAAGGTTCTTTTATAGGGCCATTTTTCATCTTGAAACAAAACGTAACCAAAATAAATTATTTAATCATTCAAAATAATTTTCCTTTACTTATAGCATATTTTACTACTTTGCTTAATATTAAATGGTAATTATAAATTCTTAAGCTTGCGACCAATAAATAAATCAAATCTGATAATTATGTCATAAAGTATTGCAATGTGCCTACTAGAAAGAATCTAAAAAGACAGGAAATCAAAACCTTTTTCTACATAATAGACTTTTGATAACTCGAAAAAATTAAGAAGTAGTAGCGCGAGGAAGCGCGGCAAAATAATTAACCGATATTATACTTAGTCGGGTAACCAGACGACATTCGTAACAGTTTGTACTTTCGTTCGTTTTTGTGTTTCTTTTGCCGTAAATTGTATTATTTAGTTATAGTTTTGTTTGTTCGTTGTTTTTATTGATTGTTAGATGTGTTGTTATTAATTTCACTCCCAATTCATAAGATACCATTGTAATAAAGGTTGAAGAGGTCTGAACGCCGCCAATTTTTATTGTTTACCTTTAGTTAAGTACCTAACCAAATGGAGTATAGTTAAGCCCTCGTGCTAAGCTAAATGCTTGTGTTACGAGTGGGTTCACGTCGGTAGTGCAATAGGTGGGGTTCGAACCGGCAACCATGATCGCAAGTCCGACGCCCTAGCCATTAGGCTACCGCCGCTTTTTTACTAACGATAATCTAAGGTTAAACCTTGTTTTTATATTTTATTTATTTATCAAACTTTATGCAGTGTTGTGTAAAGTCCGTTTTAGACTACTTCTAACTATTATAAGCGTTCATGGAAAATAAGACAGTCAGTAGGTTCATAGATTACCTTTAATCGACAACTTGTATGTGTAGCGACTTGTTGTAATATATAAACTGACAGCTAGATGTCATTGAAAAAGTAAACAATATAAATTTGATTATTAAAATTATTTATTTAGAGCTTTCCGCCCGCAGTTTCGCCCGCGTTTTCACACCTTGGCTTATATTATTGCATTTTTAGTAGGGATCCCCATTTCTATTTATTTAATGTTATATAGCCTATGTCACTCATTACATACATACATATTGTCACGCCTGTCTCCCATGGGGGTAGGCAGAGACTATAGATTTCCACTTGCTACGATCCTGGCACACTACTTTCGCTTCATCTACATTCATTCTGTCACTCATTGAAGATGATAATTAAGATAAGTTAAGATAATAATTATAATTTATAAGTTAAGATATTTTTTTAAATCGGTCCAGTAGTTTGTTGTGTGAAAACATTACAAACATACATACAAAAACACAGATGTTTCCTATTTATAATGTTAGTTTAGATGAAGCACACCCCCACACTAGGGGACAATCCCTTTGTCCCGGGGACTTCCCAAACATACTATTAATGGACAGAAAATACACCCGACTCTAAATAAAATAACATACCATCACGCCTGTATTCCCCGAAGGGTTAGGCAGAGGTGCACTTAATGTACACCCACAGTTCGCCGGTATGTTTGGGTCCCATGTAATAGGGGGCGAGCCTATTGCCATTCACCGGGCACAAATCCAGACTCCGAGCTGGTACTGGGAATTTCATAGAAAAACCCAATAACACTGCTCGACCTGGGGATCGAACCCAGGACCTCTAGCGTAGCAGTCGTGCTTAGGACCACTAGACTAATCAAACTTTATGCAGTGTTGTGTAAAATTGATGGTTTTACCAAGATGGTAAAATTGTTACTTTCGCCGATGACACAGCCCTCTTTTTCAGTGGCCATACCTGGGAGATGGTCTTTGACTCAGCACAAAATGGATTTAACCGGGTTTGTGAATGGCTTCGGTCAAATATCCTAACATTGAATGTTAATAAAACCAAATATATCACTTTTGCTCATAGGTTAAATTTACTCCCTCCACCTGATTTACGCATCTCCTATCACTCCTGTGTTCCTGATACCCAGTGCTCCTGCCCCATTCTACAAAGAGTGGAGAATATTAAATACCTTGGTATCATTATTGACCAGTTCCTGACATTCAAGCCGCATATAAAAGTCCTTGTAACCCGCATGCGTAAACTAATTTACATTTTTAAAACCATCAGGCACACAGCAGATCGGAGTATTATCAAAATTATTTACAATGCCTTATGCCATTCACTTATCGATTACTGTATAACTTCTTGGGAAGGCGCCGCAAAGACCCACTTGATTGAAGTTGAGAGAGCACAGCGTGCCATTCTTAAAGTTGCAGCCGGTCACCCCTACCTATTTCCTACCGTAGCCCTCTTTAAGGAATGGGATGTTCTTACGGTTAGACAAACCTTTATTTTGCGTACGGCGATCAAGCAACATTCTTTATTGCAATACAATCCAAACCTTCACAAAGATAAGCGCCGAAAAGGTAGGGTATGCCAAACTCAATCCGTCAAATCTTCCCACTCACGTAATTTCTTCTCCTTCCTAGGACCATACTTATATAATAAATTAAATAGCACCATTAAGATATATCCCTTAACTAAATATAAATGTAAAACCACAGTCACTGCATACCTGAAATCCCTGAACTACCAAGAAACCGAGGAATTATTGATCCCTCTCAAATAATTGGATCTCGCTTCCTGCTTCTGCTGCCCCAATCATCACGTATAGTTGCAACTCGCTTTTCCATACTCAAAACACACGCACATACACACTTCTTTATACACACACTAGCAACTCATATCTAAAAGCACTGGTACTTCCACCTTTTATTATCTTACTTTAGTTTTCTATTTAGTTTTTAGTTTTTTTTATTTACCAAAATCTAATAATAAATATGTGAACAGATAAATTAGACATATGGAATTTTAGCCGCGAGAGGGCCCTGGTGACCTGTATTACAGGCTTCTGTAGAAACCTACCTCAGGCACCAGTCTCTCACAAAGTTAACTCCTTGTTCGTTTTTACACTACTGTTAAGCCTAGTATTAAGTAACTTGTGAAGAGAAAATAAACGTTTATATTATTTATATTACTAATGAGGCAGACTCTAAATAAATCTCCGAGAAACTCACAAATATTGTCTTCTTTCTTTCTTCAGGAAAAACATTCCAATAGATTAAAGCAATAAGCCCTGATAGCGAGCAGTTATGGGTGATATAAAAAATCACAACGGGATATAAAATGTGCATTGGTTGCAATTTATATATAATCCAATACCCGCAATAATAACCGAGATTATCTATCTTCATTATTATTTATTATTGATGCATATTATCTACCGCCGAAAGCTATCGAGTTATCACAAGTCATAAATAACAAACGTCTCATAATTATGTTATCATTTCATCCATCAGCCATCGTAACTTGTGTAGACGTAATATATTAATTGATTACAAGTATCTTTCTAATCCATAATTTCCATATTTAGCAGCAAGCTATTGGATGGAATGTTTTACTGAAATACTCACTTTTATCTTTATATAATATATTATGCCTATTATTTTTTTGTACGTGAGTATGTCACTGACTTCTACTTTTAAATTGCTGTACCGATTTTGATGATTATTTCATTGTGCGTTTATCTAAGTGGGTCTCTGGATACAATTTTCCACGGGTCACCAGTATTCTATAAAATTTTATTTTAATATTGTACGGAACGTAATGCTATGAACCCCCCTCATCAGTCGTAAGCGCCACTGCTATTTTGGAGGTCGTGGTTTCGAATCCCAGATGGAGCAATTGACATTAGCAGTTGCAGCTTGGAATTTCGATTTCGTTGATTTAGCCCTCTCCTTATAAGATGGAACCTAGACGTGCCGTAGGTATTTGGATTATCAATCTTATATGATATTACATATCTATTTATTTCCTTATAATATAAGTCACATAAAGATTTAGCCCTCTCCTTATAACATGGAACCTAGACGAGCCGTAGGTATTTGGATTATCAATCTTATGTGATATTACATATCATCTGTTTATTTCCTTATCCACATAAATATGATAATTCAGACACGTGTATATAACTTTCCAGTTTTAGATAAACTTTATGTGAATGTATACGATAAACTTAGCTTCTGCTCCGGGTCATTAATGTGACAATAAGTTAATTGTTATTGTCTTAGATGATTAGAAAGTCATAACGCTGTTTATTCATTATATTATCAAAATAATAAGAAAACAATGGTCTACAAATTATGTTACGGTTAAAGATGAAGATAAAATCAACAATAGGCTCGGCACCTATTAAATAGGACCTAAGTAGAAGATACTGGTGAAGTGTGGGTGTACATAAATACACTTCTACCTAACCCTTCGGGGAATACAGAAGTGATAGTTTTTTATGTTTTTATCATTTGGTGTTGTGGATGGTATAATACATGGGCTTGGGGATAAAAAAAAATCTCACGTAGTGGATTACTTAACTAAATTAAGACTCGTAGTGGGTAGCTTCTAACTAATTATAAACATAACATAACACATAACATACCATCACGCCTGTATTCCCCGAAGGGTTCGGCAGAGGTTTACATTAAGACATTTCGCCGGTATGGTTAGGTCCCATGTAATAGGGGGCGAGCCTATTGCCACTAACCGGGCACAAATCCAGACTCCGAGCTGCCGCTAGGAATTTCATAGAAAAACCTAATAACACTTTGCTCGACCTGGGGATCGAACCCAGGACCTCTAGCGTAGCAGTCGCTCTTAGGACCACTAGACTAATTAGGCAGTCTGTTGAGGCAGCCTTTATAATTAGGCTGCAATAAATAGTTCCCTCTCTAAGTGAGGAACTACATGAGCAATGGCGGCGGATTGTCAAGCGTGCCACCACCACCATGTAGCAAAGCATGTATCGACGGTGTATTCCAGTTAGGGCACCCAGCCGAATAGCACCTGAGCGAATATCACCTGAGGTCTTCCACTTAGAGCAACTTTCAATATTTTTGCCGATTGCTCTAAGCTGAAAAAAATTAATACTCAATTTTATTCCTCGAATAGCACCTACGTTAAAGTAGTTTCTAGTGATATGGTTATGCTTTCTTCAGGACTCGATTTAATAAAATAGTTTATCGATAAAATCAATTATTATACACATTGACTTATCTATAGTGGTTAATGTGGTCTTGTACAGCAATATAAACCCTATTGCATTTTTTACTGGTTTATACAATAAAGTCGATTCACATTTCAGGTTTGCGGAGTAACAAATCGATCATACACTTACCATGAATTATATCGCTACACAAGAAACTTCGCCGCAAAATTACGTACACAGTTAAAAATTAGGGATGGAGACGTTGTTCTTATCATGATGCCCAACTCGCCTGAATTTGCGTTAGCAACCCTAGGAGCATTGGAAGCAGGAGCTGAAGTCACAACTGTCAACCCTATTTATACTGCATGTAAGTAATCTAATAATTCACTATCTTCATAATTTTAATAACCACAATTATTATCATCAAAACTATTAAAATATGAAGTTGTAAATGATTTTCGTCTCCAGAGATAACACTTTTTTTTATTATAACAAGAATATTAAAGCCGATAACGTTTGGATTCGTTGTCAGTGATAATTAAATTCATATCTTATCTTAAACTAAAATTGTGATCAAATCAGATTGATATTTTTTTGCAGACGAAGTTGAACGCCAAATTAGACAAGCTAATCCCAAAGTATTGATTGGTGTCCCAGAAACCATTCCAGTTATCAAAGAATCTTTATCATTAGCCAAGAAAGACCTACCGATCATTGCTGTTAAGGGAACAGACAATATTCTACCACCAGGAACCATTTCGTTTCAAGAATTTGCTTTAGCTGACAATGTTGATCACAGTGTACTAAAAGAGGTGGCAAAAAAATCAGAAGATGTGGCCTTTCTGCCCTATTCTAGTGGTACCACTGGTCTGCCAAAAGGGGTGGAATTAGAACATAGAAACATTGTTGTCAACTGTTTGCAGCAAGACGTTGATACTGTGCGACATTACGAAGAAACAACAAGTGAGTTCATAGATCACGAAATTTTGTTAAAGGTTCTTATTAATTTTGTCCAAATCAAAATACTCAATTAATATTGTGTTAAAATAAGGAAATTCTAAAGAACGGTGACGCGGTGTCACGGGTGATTAATAAACCATTTTAACAAAATTGTGAATAAACAAATCTGAACTGTTACTTTGAATGTGATCATCATTATCATCAGTCTCAGTGAATGGCATATCCGGTAACAATTGTTGAGTTTATTTTTAACATTCATCTTCAATTGAACTGACTGCCTCATGTGAATAGCTCAGTTAAAACAGCTTATCTTTGTATTTCTATTTATTTTTCCAAGCTTCACACAAATTTCAACCAAATCGATTCAGCGGTGAATCGATTTGGTTGAAATTTTTGTGTTATAAGGAGAGTCATTACATTTATTTATTGTCAGGAAGATTTACAGACAAATAATAACGGTACAATAAAGAAAATACAAATAGTCCTGTGCCAATTACAAATCTTCACCAGTGAGTTATAAGTATAAGTAAACATGAGAGCTGTTAGGTAAAAGGTAGGTACATAGGGTATAAATTATTTTTCTACTACTTTTGGGAGATAGCAAGATAGGAGCAGCAATAATTTTGATGTACCTACCTCCTTTTACTTATATAAATGTACCTAAGAGTCCTTCTTGGACACGTCTGTGTAACAGCTTATTAAATTAATGATAATTTCTTTTACAGAAACCAATCAAGATATAACTCTCGGTGTGTTACCATTTTACCATATTTACGGTTTGACGGTAGTTTTACTTCATAAGCTATCTGTAGGATTGAAAATTGTGACGGTACCCAAGTTCCAGACAAACACTTTCATTGATACGATGAAGGCACACAAGATAAACCTTCTAAGTGCTGCTCCACCTCTCGGTAAGTCATAACCTATGTAAACTTATTTTTTGTTGATTTAATGTTAGTTCGAAAAGACGCTATGTCCACAGAGCGTTTACTTCCAATTAGCCATTCACTACTACTTATATTATGGTATTAGATGTTACTAATAAAGAGAGCCAATAGAATGGCCGAACGATATAAAAACGGCGCGACTGGCGGCATCGGGCGCCTTTACGTTGAAATCTCGTACTGTGCGGATTTGCCTTCCATTTTGATTATTTAAAAGATTGTTTTTATTTATATTTCTGTTTGTGTTTAGGTTATCAAATTTTTATTTAAAGCAATTTCACTTCTGAAAATGCCTTAAAAATACAAAAAGTTAAGATTAATTATCTATCAGTCAGTGTAAGAGTTTTGACATTCTAATCATTAAGTATTATCTATTATATCCTCCTTCCAGTTTTATTCCTCGGTTCACATCCTGGAGTAACAGAAGAGCATTTATCGTCTATAAAAACGATTACATCAGGAGCTGCCCCCTTACCGAGAAATGATGTTGTGAGAGTTTTAGAAAAAGTTAAGGTAAATAAATTAGTTTAAATTATATTAAATCAAATCTTTGAAAAAAACATTCATTGACTTCAATAATCCTTACAGAGTAAAATACATTAGCCAGTGCTATAACTATAGTTTTTGATTGAGTTAATACCTAATCTTATTATGCAAAACTTAGATTATTATTTTAAGCCCACACCGCTGCTAAAACTCTATTAGTGCCCAGGGAGCTAAAAGAAAAAAAATGTACGAGTTTTACAAACCAATTGACCCGCACAAAATCACAATTTTATACACTAAGCCTCCATTTATGTAAATAGCTTTAAAAATATTCAAAAAAATCTAAACAGCAATCCTTATGGGGCCATTCTTGTGAAGATAAATGAAGAAAACAAATATAATCCAACTTGCTTTGCATAATAAAATTAGTTCAAACTTAGTAACATTAATATCCTTCAAAGTCATTTTTCTAGATTGAGTTTTATTTTCTCCTGAATGGCCTATTTATTTTTTCATCATAATTTGAAAACAATATCTTATGATGGATTGTTACCCAATATTTTTATCGAATGTTTGCAATTTTTGGAATTACTTTGGTAACAACACATGGGACTTAAATATGTATATAGGCTCGTAAACTGCTTGTCGAAAGAAAAATTCTGGTCTTAATATCCGGAAAAAGTTGTTCAAAAAGCCGTTAATCCTCGAGCGCTTAGGTTGAGGTGTACTACTGATGTATAACCAGAGGTCACTGGTATATTTTTAGGTCTCGTGTAAGCCTATTGTTATTAACTAGGCACAAATCGAACAACCAAGCACTAACCAAGGGGAATTTCATGGGAAAACCCAAATACATTTTACTGGATCTCGATTAAATTTCCAAATACCTATTAATCATGGTTTCACGCGCATGCCAAAAGACTGTTTATTATATATTTTTACAGCCAAACGGTTCTATATCCGTTCTCATCTCGGGGTGCATACCTAGAAATCTTTGCCAAATTTTATCGCAATCTATTCAGTAATTAAGGAATGGTAACAGAAAGGTATTTAGTATTGATAGTATCCAATTTTATTGTGTTTATATTTCAGCACAAAATGGACTTCCTCCAAATCTATGGCTTAACAGAAACATCTCCGCTGGCAACTGCAATGTCACCAGGATCAGCCAACTATTCCTCGGCTGGTCATGCTGTATCAAATACTGAACTGAGGATTGTAGATCCAGATTTACGACCATTAGGACCAAATGAGGTATTTTTATAGACAACTCCCATTTTAGGCCTTGTGTTGCGAAGGAATTCACAAACATACAAATAAAGGACACAAAGAACACTCAGACTACCGATTACTCGTCCTATCTACATTGTGTTAAAACGCAGAACTGACAGAGTCTGTCCAACGTCGGGGGCTAAATTGGAAATTGTCCGTCGGCAGTTCATTTACTGCAGTCCCCTGCTTTATAATAGAATAAATAAGGTGCTTTCGATTTATCCGTGTACTCTTCGAAATTGCAAAAAGATTATTAATAATTGGCTTCATACTCTCACGTATGAAGAATTGGAGAATTTAATCAAACCCTAAAAAATCTTTCTTCCGTAGACATGCATACCAAATACACGTAGCGTGAAGTGTGCTCGTGGGGAGGTTCCACAAGCACACTCTACATTACAACCCACACACACGCACTACACTCGCATACAACACTCCCACAGGCACAACAGTAATCACTGACCTATTTGAATTATTACTGCTATTTAAATTTTTACTATTATTATCATTGTAATTTTTTTTTTAAGTTATTATACTCATTGTAATTTGGAACGTTGTAGTCTCCCTCTTGGAGGTGGGCGTCAATAGCTGCGACACAGTTTTGCAACTATTTACGTACGCAATTAATTTGTAAAATTTATTTTTGTTCCAATAAAGAAAGAAAGAAAAATGCTACAAATAAATTAATAATATGTACCGTTCTAACTTTCTCACTGGTGAATTTTTAGTCAATCAGTTGTATTTGAAAAGGTCCTTTTGCTTTAAAATAAATCAGGCTATTATTAAATGAGCTCCAAGCTATAAAGGCTACTTTATCTGTATAAAAATAAATTTACTATTATTCACAGGTCGGTGAACTTTTGATACGTGGCCCTCAAGTAATGAAAGGTTATAGAAATAATCCTGAAGCAACAAAGGCGGCAATTATTGAAGACGGTTGGTTCAGATCAGGTGACCTTGCGAGCATCGACGAGCAAGGAGAAGTCACAATAGCTGATCGACTCAAAGAACTGATCAAGGTTAGTTACGTTACTAACGTAACAACGTTAGATACTGTACATTTTCTTTATGGAGATTGTAGTTTTATTTATAATGGCAGATTAAAAAAAAAAATTATTATAATGTATCAGCATTCGGGGAATATAGGCGTCCAGTATGAGCTCGACGCTTATATTCCCCGAATGCTGCCACTGAAAAAATATTGAATAACCCAACAACACTCAGATTTTAGAATCAAAAGCAATACCTCTAGCTTAGTAGTAGTGAACACTAGAATATTGAGGCAGTTACATTAAAAATAATCCCCAATTTGAATAGTTAATATATGTTATATTTTCAATAATTTTCAGGTAAAGGGCTATCAGGTACCACCTGCTGAGCTGGAAAGCTTATTAAAGGAACATCCAGATATAATAGATGCAGCTGTAGTTGGTGTTCCTGATGCAAGAATGGGAGAAGTTCCTAAAGCCTTCGTAGTTATAAAAGATGGACGTAAAGTTGATGCGAGTAGTGTAGTTTCGTTTGTTGCCGAGAGAGTTGCAGAGTACAAAAGAATAAAAGAGGTCATGTTCTTAGATATGGTGCCGAAGAACCCTTCTGGAAAGATCTTGAGAAGAGTTTTGAAGGAAAAATATTGTTAAGCATAGAATTAAAGAAGCCCTGTCCGATTATAAAGGGAAGTATATAGGCGCCCTAATCACATTACTTAAAGAATAAAAAGCTATTAGAGACACTATAAATCGAAAAAAAATAAAAACTTTAAATTACTATTCGTGGATCGATTAACTTTTGAAACGTGGTCCTCCTGTTTGTCTCTGCGCTTGTTACTGTGTCGCCATTTATTCCATTTAGTACCAGGTTGCGCTGTCCTCTTGATTAGTCAACAGACATGAAAGAAAACGTATTATTGGAATGCACCGTGATTGTGTCTAATTTACTGCAATTTTTGGACTGTTAATCGAGTACATTACACCGTCGCCGTCTACGTCGAAATATCGCTCATTTGGCGGCAATCTTTTATCAAAAGGATTTTATTATCAGAATCGAATCTCGATAACCAATTAAAAAAACTTTCACGATTTGGACAGGGTTTTTTAACATATTACATTAAGGTAGTTTTTAGCTGTGTTATTTAGAATATTTTTCTATAGTTAACAAATAAATATTTCCTTTTCCCAATATTAGTGAAGATTGTAAAAGGAGCTCGGACATTTTATTATAAGAAAATTTTTTTGAAACATCTTTAAAATTATATTTTATTTTCAGCATTGTCGATGTGTTCTACATTAAAATATGTATATATTTTATCAAGTGTATCAGTAATCATTTAACAATACCTGTTCCGTCCACGGTGACCTGTACCATAGATTTGAATTTTGACTATAATATCTTCTTTGAAGGATTAATACCTTTTTTTATGACTGTAGAAACATATCTGGAGTCTCTGATCTCCTTCTTTCAAATTAATTATAAAAAACCCAAAAACCACAATTCAGTAAAGATGTTATAAACGATATAACAAATTTACAAAGTGGCAACCACTTTGTTCTCTGTTATTTTTCAGAATAACAATAAAAACCTTTTACGTAGATAGTATATTACTGGGGAGCATTACATCAATTTGCATTGAAGGGTTAAAGTAAACAAATATTTCTGAAACAGTGCCTTCGATTGAGAGAAAAGCTTTCAGCTTCGTAGAACACTGTGCGTTTTTTTTTAACTAAACCTTTTTCGTTATCGTCAAGGAAAAAGTGGCCCCTTTGACACCTTTAGAAAAAAAACATAATCCTGATTTAATTAAAACTGCAAATGTAATTTTCCATTGAAGGATGGTCCATAAGGATATCTGAAAAGATTTCATCATTTTTTTATTACAAATATTTCTAAATTGCCTGCCTCACTGCCTCGTTGGTCTAGTGGTCCGAATCGCGACTGCTACGCTAGAGGTCTTGGGTTCGATCCCCAGGTCGAGCAAAGTTTTATTGAGTTTTTCTATGAAATTCTCGGTAGCAGCTCGGAGTCCGGATTTGTGCCCGGTTAATGGCAATAGGCTCGCCCCCTATTACGTGGAACCCAAACATACCGGCGAACTGTGGGTGTACAGTAAGTACGCCTCTGCCTAACCCTTCGGGGAATACAGACGTGATGGTATATTTCTAAATTCTGGGAGTTGTGAATAGGAATAGAATAGGTGTGAAATAGGAATAAAAGTCAAAACTGATTGTCCCTTAGTTCTGTTGTAATTTAGTTTTTAACCCCCGACGCAAAAACGACGGCGTGTTATATAAGTTTGACGTGTCTGTGTGTGTGTGCGCGTGTGTCTGTCTGTGCATCGTAGTTCCCGAACGGATGAACCGATTTTGATTTAGTTTTTTTTGTTTGAAAGGTAAATTAGTCGGAAGTGTTCTTAGCTATGTTTGATGAAAATCGGTCGCGATATAATGCAATTGTCGGGGGCTTCACATTCTAGGTTCGTGGGAGCAAGAAATTGCGACATTAACTACATTATAGTATTTACTAGCTTCCCGCCCACGGCTTCGCCCGCGTAGTTTCTCGGCTTTTCTATACTAAAATATGTATGTATTATACATATAAACCTTCCTCTTGAATCACTCTATCTATTAAAAAAACCGCATCAAAATCCGTTGCGTAGTTTCAAAGATTTAAGCATACAAAGGGACAGAGAAAGCGACTTTGTTTTATACTATGTAGTGATAGTGTATCCACAACTATAGGCCGACCGTTTAACTCGCGTATCGCCTGCGCGGTAAGAAGGGAGTAGGTACTACTACTAGTAGGGATACTTAAAAAAGATACTTATTATTTTATTCTTTACCAACAATGTCTATCTCGAGATAAATCTTTGGATTATTGACTCCGTGTGTAGCGTTACCCGCCCCCGCTCCCTTCTTACCGCGCAGGGGAATACGGGAGTTAAACGGTCGGCTTATAAGTGAGGAAACTTTTGCTAAAAAATCGTCACATATTATCAAATGCGTTTTGAGATACATAAAAAAAGTTCTTAAATATACCTATTTGTGTCGTTAATGTTACTGAAATATTCGTGCACCATTGACCCGGTTATTATGGACATCAACCACGAAATATGAAGGGTCACGTACGTTCATAACAACTGAACTTTTGCTTCTGGCACACCACTTTTGAATTTCGAACGGTTAGCGAACGTGATTTTTTCTATTTGAGTATTTTAGTTTTCTCTGAATGTAGTTTTAGAATGTCCGTTATTTTAAAAAACCGTATTCCATTGTCATGAATGAATGATTGAATTTTAAGATAGTTACGAGCGCTACGAATTAATACTCATTATTTGTTCGTGGCATGAACGTTATTTAAAATATGGCAACACTTATTTAAGAGTGCTTAAACACTTAAGGCACTCTCTATTTAGTTATTTTTTAGCTTTGCAGTTTCTATTTAGAAAGTGCCATAAGCGCTTTAATTGTTGAAAAAGCATTTCTGCAAACGTAACGTAAACCTAAACGTAACATACTTCTGGAAAAAAAAGGTATCACTAAAAACTTGTTTGTGAATTTTCAATTCTACCACTGTAAGATAAAGTTCAATTTAGGATTACTGTAACTATACTCTAAACTCATTAAAGCCGTTTCAACTCCCATAACTACAAAGTCTAGGTTGCCTAAACAACCGAACCCACTATGAGATGTCAACTGGTGAAAATAAGCACATTACTAAATCGGCCCGACAAAGAGAAAACCATTTAAGTCCTGCTGTTTTTGTCGTGCTTTGTTGGGTTAAAGTGTGCCCTATACACCGTGGTATTAGTTTCGTCAATATTTGCATAAAAATAATGTTTAATATGATATTATGTTAACTAGAGAAGCTCACAGAAAATCTGTTGGGTGAGAGGAGACAGCAGCGGATTCAGAAGAGGGTTAGGGGCTCAGACCCCCCCCTCTAGCGGATCCGGTGCCTGGTAGATTTCTCAACGGCAAGTTTTTGAACTCTGCCAATCTGCCTCTGCCGGCGATGGACTTTACTTTTACCAATATTCCAAACGCACCGGAAAACGCACTGTGGCACGACCTCCAACAAGATGGACAGACGATCTGGTAAATCGTCGTTGGATGCGGGCGGCATATGACCGGCCGTTGTGGAAGTCTGTGGGGGAGGCCTTTATTCAGCAGTGGACTTCATTTGGCTGATAATTATGATGAATATTCCAATGAATCGCACTTTTTATAAGATTTCATGATAGTAGTACCTAAAACTTATTGTAATAAATAACAGAAATCACATAAAACCAGTCACAAACAAAGAATATACATACCACAAAAACTTTTACATTAGCGACGTAAATGATACACTACCCAGAATCTCTTCATAGAAACTTTGCAAGAACTTGTCAATAAAGTTTGACCCCAAATAAGATGTCTGTCCTTGCGTAGACGGCAACAAAACCGTATTAGGAGACAACCCTAACTTTGAATTTCCTCGGCCGACCCTCCTAAGAAACGTGGTAGTAGATTAACCGAGTGATTAATTAGGGACGCCCCAATGTAGTATAATGATGGGAACGACCCTGGAGCTAGATCAGCACAATTTTATGGTTTGTGGTCCCTCACTTAAGGAAAAAAGGAGATATTAGATGATGCACAATACTGTAGTTTGGGATAACTAGGTCTAACTAATAATACTGCTTTGATTGTTTAAAATGTTTTTTAAACAAAACAAAAAAGATTCAGGGATATCATACACTAGCATTCCGCCCACGGCTTCGCCCGCGTGGTTTTTCAGCTTTTCATTTAAAAGGAATATTTTTTCCCGATTTTGTAACATAATTTATGTTCCGCTCCTATTGATCTTAGCGTGATGATATATAGCCTATAGCCTTCCTCGATAAATGGGCTATCTAACACTGAAGTATTTTTTTCAAATCAGACCAGTAGTTCCTGAGATTAGCGCGTTCAAGCAAACAAACAAACTCTTCAGCTTTATAATATTAAGTATAAGTGTATAGATATACACAGAAAAAAGTTATAGCAAGAACAGGAGACAGTGATAATTGAGGTTCATGATGATGCGGTTCATTGTTTTGTAGCGACATCTAGCGCGCTACATAGAACTACGTCGAGCAAATCCTGAATCGCGCAAGTGGAGTTTACTGCGCGACTCGCATATATCCAACCGCCTGACTTCAACCGTCGGGCCGTAGCCCGCCAGGCAAAAACACCTGCCTGGTTGGAGGATCCTCCTTTTGGTTGGAGGGGCAAAACATCTCGCCTCTCTACAGTGGTGACCCCGACGTGATTTTTGAGCGCTGACAAGCCAGGCATGAACGGACCCATTCACAGCAGTCCTTTCTTACGCCAGGCCAAACATATCGGTCAGCAACCAACTTGAAAGAAGCCTTGGTACCTGGGTGGCTCAAGGAGTGCAGGCTAAGGAAAACTGACCTGCGCAATTCCTTTGGCACAAATGGTCTTGAGCTGGGGCCGCTAACATCGCAGTATATCTGACACTTCGCACCTGGGACTTCGACTTGTTGTAAATGCAATGAGGTATTTCCGGACAGTAGCTGCTTCAGCTCGAGATCCTCGAGTTGAGCTGCAGCAATCTTTTCAGCTGGCACAGGTTGAGTAATCTCCTCAATACGTGAAAGAGTATCCGCCACGACGTTGTTTTTACCGGAAATATGGCGAATATCCGTGGTAAACTGGGCTGTAAGGTCCAGGTGACGGAACTGCCGTGGGGAACAATTCTCCTTGCGAGAGTGGAAGGCGAACGTGAGAGGCTTGTGGTCTGTGTAAATTACAAAGTCACGAGCCTCCAACATATGGCGAAAATATTTGATACTCTCGTAAACTGCGAGTAGTTCGCGGTCGTAAGGAGAGTACTTAACCTGTGCTGGGCTTAGTTTCCGGGAAAAGAAAGCAAGAGGTTCCCATGCACCTGCGTTCAGCTGCTGCTTAACTGTGCTGTAGCGACATCTAGCGCGCTACATAGAACGACGTCGAGCAAATCCTGAATCGCGCAAGTGGAGTTTACCGCGCGACTCGCATATATACAACCGCCTGACTTCAACCGTCGGGCCGTAGCCCGCCAGGCAAAAACACCTGCCTGGTTGGAGGATCCTCCCTTTGGTTGGAGGGGCAAAACATCTCGCCTCTCTACAGTTTGATTCCCGTAGCGATCGCTTGCTCGTGTTATTGAGTCTTTTTGTGAAATTCTCAGCAGCAACTTGGGATTCGGATTTGGGAATATTTTAGGACAATAGGCTTAACCCTATTACATGGGGCCTTAAACATACAAGCGAATAATGGGCATACATTAGTTTACCTTCAGCCCTTCCGGTAATACCGGACTACTGATGTACCGCTCTTTTTATGTGTTTATAATGATATCATCATCATCAACCCATTACATTGTCCCACAGCTGGGCACGGGTCTCCTCTTATTACAACGAACTTATTACTTCACACGCCGTCAAGAAAATCTCTCAGGCATGCAGGTTTCCTCACGATGCTTTCCTTCACCGTTTAAGCGCGTGATAAGAATTAATTATTAATACGCACATGACTTCGAAAAGTCAGAGGTGCGTGCCTTGGATTTGAACTCGAGACCTTTGACTTAGCAGTCCAATGGTCATATCACTAGGCTATCACTGCATACTATAATGATATAGTTTTGGTTATTATTTTATTTGGCAAACAATGCAAAGTACAAGAATATTTTGGTAGCAATATCGCAAATGGAACAGTAACAAGGTGTAATAGTGAAAGGCGTAGCTTTGTCATTTCACGTAGCTTCTATTACGAAGCAAAATAATATTTGACTACGTCATACTAATCCTGGTGAAGTACTCTTATAAATAATGTTATTCTTATAAATTTTGTAGTAGCAGTAGATAGTGGAACTCCAATAACATTTCTTCCTTATATCATTAGAAGGTGAGTGTAATTCTGACATTTACGCAAATATGAGACATTGAATTATAATAGTTATCACAAATAAGGAGTTTATATAGCGAGTGAGTCAGTCGGCTAGGTGGAGTGACGACTCGCGGAAGGTGGTTGGCACCGACTGGAAGAGCTCAATCTGGCTAATTGGGCTTTGTGACGTTCACTGAAAGCGGCCTATGTCCAACAGTTGACGAAAACGTGCTAATGATGATGATGATGATCTTCTAGTGTCATCCCTCTTAATTGATATGAAAAAGGAAAAATATAGGAGACTAGCTTTCCGCCCGCAGCTTCGCCCGCGTGGTTTCCCCTATTTCATGCCCACATAGGTGAAGGAAATTTTAAAAACGCTAGAACAAATATTTACTTTGTATCAAGTGCCTAAATACAGAGTTTCATTGTTTTATCTTCGAAAATGACGAACTCCCATACAAACTACCACCACCTATTTCAACCCCTGCAAAACTTCTTTTGCAAAAAACGTAGCCTATGTCTTTTCTAAAGCTTTGGTCTATCTCTGTACCAAATTTCATCAAAATCGGTTGAGTGGTTTAGGTGTGAAAACGTAACAGACAGACAGACAGAGTTACTTTCGTATTTATAATATTAAGTAGGGATTATATGTACTCATTTATATCCAAAATTTACAGGTATGTCTAGGTCCCATGTATTAGAGGACCAGCCTATTGTCATTCACCAGGCACAATTTCAATCTCAAATCTATAACTAGAATTTAATAGAAAATCTAATGTCACTGCTTGACCTAAGAGTCGAATCGAGAATCTCTAGCGTGAAACGTGTTTACCAACAATCCGCAGATTGTGGGAAACCTCGGCATTTATTGTGTTAGTCTTAAAAAGCCCTTTTCTCTCATTCACCCTTTACAGGATAGAAGCCTATTACATCCCTTTGTTCCTTCAACTTTCCCTACGGTAATTTAAGGTTACATTACGGTGTAAAAGCGTCCAATGAGATCACCCTCCCAGCAGTTCTAGGTTAACCCATCGCCATTTCTGAAAGTATAATGGGAATCTCGGATTAAACTAAAGTTTTAATTAGTTGCAATAGTGAATTGGAAAAGTCAGGACGTCCGTTTTCGGGAGCTCGGCGCCATATTTGAAAGTTAAATAGGCAGTTCTATCGAGCCAATTATTTCTTTTGTTTTGATTTTTTCGAAGAGTACAAAAAGTACCAATTAATATAGTGTTACGCTGACCGGGTAACTGGTAGAACGACGGAGATAAGTCATGAAGATTTTAGAACACTGGTAGAAACACAAAAGAATGCATTCGGTTGTGATACATGCGTAATAACAATAGTTCGAGGTCAAGTTCAAAGGTACGAACAATAGACCAACAAGTACCTACTTGTATTTTATGGACTTAATTGGATATGGATTGTTCGATTCTAGAATCTTCGTGGCACAAATGAATATCAGTCGTAGGGGCCAGGCAGGACAGTTTCATTTCGGACGAGGATAGGTGAAGATTAAAGTGAACTGCTAAGTGATTAACAGTGTTTTATTGTAATGTGAAGAATACTACTAGTATAGTGTCTTTGTAGTGATATCTGTTATTTTTTTAGAATATCTTCTACAAAAAATAACAGATATCACTACAAATACACTATACTAGTACTTAAAATATTTTGGTTTTTTTTTTGGGATGATAAGTATTATACAGATACAAAAAGTAAACTAGAACGTTAAAAATGATCCTAAAAACAGCATTCTACTAAGCCAATCTTCTTTTTATTTTCTACCGATCTATCGAACTCTTTAATACAGATTTTAGTCTGAAACGAGAAACGTCATTCATCGGCTCCGTGGATAGTTTTAACGAGGTTCGAAAAACAATAAAAATGAGATCCTCAAAACTTTTCCTAACAATACACCGAGCTTCAATACAGTTTGGCTCGCGAAAATTCGATACGCCGAGAAACAAATGAATACTTTTTAGATTGATTTATTGTTCGTTTTTCAACTGGGTGAACTTTTTTTTTATTTATGGTTATCCAGCCATCCTTTTTGGTTAACTGTAAAGTACAGATACTATCGGCTAAAATTAATAACCTTTTTTTTTGAGGATGGACTGGTTATCAGGCTTTTTGGGTTTCTGACTAACATTAGCGATTGTCATAGGTATTCGAATATGACAACCGGGACCGACGGCATTACGTGCTAGAAGACACAGGAGTCTACGGTTTAAGACATTTATTTCTCAATAACAGAATACAATTCACTTAGAATGAGAAACACTAGATTCTTAAGTTATTATTCTTAAAGAACGAGTACAGAAACGGTAGGTCATATTATAGTTTAATTCATTAATTATTTTCAGCACGGAAGAGATAAATCTCTTCCGTGATTTTCAGTATAGAACATAGAACATGCAGTGTGTAACAGTTAAAGTAATTTTAAATGCTTATGTTAAACATACTTGCATTACCAAAATATCAATAAACAGTAGGTAGTTGACAATAATTTAGTTTCATTGGCAGGAAGACAATATAATACTATGCAGGTAGGTTGAAAAAACAGTTACAAGTAAAGAAGATTCAGTTCTTATTACGTGTCGAAAAACAGATGCTATGGTAATTGACATTGAAAGCAAATGCACCTTTTACTACAAATTAATACTAAGGTTATTAATTAAATTTTTTTTTTTTTTTTTTTTGACCCCGTTTCTTTTTCTTTTTGTTTTAATTTTTTTTTCTGAGTCTAAATGTTTATGATAAAATGCTGATACCAAAAACAATAGATTTTACATTGTGTCTATAACATCAAACGATCAACGGATCAAAGAGAGAATTTAATGAGCTTGCTTAATTCAGTAAATCATGTGATGTACGCGCGTCAGAACAAAAATTTATCTACGCTGTCGGTTTTTAGGGTTCCGTATCCAAATGGAAAAAAACGGAACCCTTATAGATTCGTCATGTCTGTCTGTCTGTCTATCTGTCTGTCCGTCCGTATGTCACAGAATGTTTGCTCTGAAACTATAAGAGCTATGCTGTTGAAACTTGGTAAGTAGATGTATTCTGTGAACCGCATTAAGATTTTTACACAAAAATAGAAAAAAACAAAAAACTTTTGGGGGTTCCCCATACTTAGAACTGAAACTCAACATTTTTTTTTCTTCAAACCCATACGTGTGAGGTATTTATGGATAGGACTTCAAAAATGATATTGAGGTTTCTAATATATTTTTTTTCTAAACTGAATAGTTTGCGCGAGGGACACTTCCAAAGTGTTAAAATGTGTGTCCCCCCCCCCCTCTAACTTCTAAAATAAGAGAATGGTATAACTAAAAAAAACATATGATGTACATTACCATGTAAACTTTCAACGAAAATTGGTTTGAAAGAGACCTTGTAAGTAGTTTTTCTTAATACGTCAAAAGTCGTAATTGTACGGAAACCTCCGTGCGCGAGTCCGACTCGCTCTTGGCCGGTTTTTTACTATACGCTTTCCATTTTGTCACAAAGCACTAAAAACGCCTACATCGGAAAGACATAACCCAAAAATATGTCTCAATATGCTGAATGACCTCAATCACACTGTTTTTCCAATCGTTTATGTAAATTGTATAACCCATTCAACTTTATGCACGTTATCGGGGTCCAACTGTGGCCAATAAAGTTGGTGAATATGCAGTTATAATAACTGGTTAGTGGAGAGATAATGGTTATGGGAAACGATCCCAGTAGTACCATCGATAATTGTGGTAATTCATATTTTTTTTATTTCTGAGATAGCCCAGTGGCACTGGCGCCTGGAGACCTAATCAAAAAGGACACAATAGAATGTACACTATGTTTGGTAAAGCGTTTAAAAAGTTGCAACTTTAGAGGAGTTCAAGATATGGTAGATGGGTCTATCGGTTCCTCTGCGTGTCTTGGGGTTCCTTCCATTGAACGTTAAATATTGTACAATAATTTGCGACAGCCTCATTAGTCTAGTGGTCCAAAGCGCGACAGATACGCTAGAGATCCTGGGTTCGATCCCTAAGTCGAGCAAAGGAAGGGGATTTTGTATGAGTTTCTTAGTAGAAGCTCGGAGTCTAGATTTGTTTGGATGTATGATGGGCGGTTAATAGCAATAGGCTCGCCCCCTATTATATATGATATTATAGATACTTTCCCAGTTGTCACCACTGTAGCAATAGTGTAAAGTAAATACGTTCACATTTTAGTTTTTCCAGTAGTTAACTAAAATCTCTCTTCGTAGCTACAAGCTGACTTCAATCAAAACAACGCTACAGAAATAAATTGATCAATAAACTGACAACAGACAACGTACTTATCATTTAATGATTTTCTCCTAAATAGACACAACGAAAATTGTACGACGCATAAAAATAACGATGTCGACATTCAATCGCAAATTAAAAACGAACTTGAATTGATGTGTACTTCAAAACAAATCAAGTGTAAGAAGAAATTTTCCTCAAAGCTTTCGTAACAATGTCGATGAAGTCTTTCGCTTAAAAAGCTAATTCGAAGGAATAGATATATCGAATTTTGCTGAGAATGCTGAGACTGGGTGCATTGGAGTGAGTGACAGTAATTGCTCACTGCATCCCGTCGCCATTACGTCGCTTCGACAGATTTTTAATGGCGCGACCAGTGGAACAAGATTTACGAGTTAATAACGAAGTGACTTTTTTTAGAACATAATTCAAAACGTGTGCATATTTCGTAACTCGTTTTCTGTGGTATATTTTTACTACACTATCACATTTAGATTATTCCACCTCGTATCTTGTGGTCAATAAAATCGTAATTGTTCTAATCATTACAAGCTGCTTTGTAAGGATTTAATTCTCAGGTTAAGCAGTGTTACTGGGTTTTGGAACGAAGTTTCTTATCGCGCGTTGCGAAAGGGGGCTAGACGGAAAAAAATAAGACGAAAAGTTGTAACGACACTTTTTGCTATAGTAAGCTATTGTAAGCCGTGCGGCGTGCGCGTGTTTCTCTCTCTCTCTCTCTCTCTCTCTCTCTCTCTCTTATAGGAAGCAAGTCAGATATTGGAACGAAGTTATTATTATTATTTATAATTATTAAAACGCACTTCGTTCGATCCGGGTGTCCCTTGACACCTCTCAAGTTTTTTTTTATTGGCCTTCCCCGGGCGACATTAGTCCATGTGGAAACATGAAACATGAGACACACGAAAAAAAGTTATCAGGTCGTTATCTGTGTGCCAAATTTTAATAAGAACCTTGAAAAAAAACATTTGGATCAGTCTCGTTCTACGTACCATCTTCAATTATACTCGGTCCAAAACCGCATGGTTCTTCAATTTAATCTCGACATTCCCAATTAAGCTTAGTTGAAACCTATTCGGTAGTTCAGCAAAGTTCAAGGGTTAGAACAGTCTCTATCTGTATTCTAAATCCTCTATTGGATCTTGCATTAATTTGAAACAATTTTGGAGACGAAACAAATTGTGTCCATTTGTCAGGGAACTAACTACGATTATTCGGCTGTCAAGATGAATAGAAATGAATAATTACTATCAAAATGATGTTACGGTTGAAGAAAACTATTTCAAATATCCCATCTGTTATTTCAACTTTTCAACTATTATAGGTGAATGTTTTTCTATCTTTTATAAAGTATTAGTTTTGATGCTTTTGGAAATTGTCATTTTAGTGAACGATGTAGACTGCTGAGAACTGAGTATTGTATGTTTTTCATTATTTCAATAAATTCATTCGATATTTTGAAATGATTTTTAGGGTTCCGTAGCCAAATGGCAAAAAACGGAACCCTTATAGATTCGTCATGTCTGTCTGTCTGTCCGTCCGTATGTCACAGAATTTTTGCTCGGAAACTATAAGAGCTATGCTGTTGAAACTTGGTAAGTAGATGTATTCTGTAAACCGCATTAAGATTTTTACACAAAAATAGAAAAAAACAAAAAATGTTGGGGGTTCCCCATAGAACTGAAACTCAAAAAATTTTTTTTCATCATACCCATACGTGTGACGTATCTATGGATAGGTTTTCAAAAATAATATTGAGGTTTCTAATATTATTTTTTTCTAAACTGAATAGTTTGCGCGAGGGACACTTCCAAAGGTAAAATGTGTCCCCCCCCCCTGTAACTTCTAAAATAAGAGAATGATAAAACTAAAAAAAATATATGATGTACATTAAATGTAAACTTTCAATGAAAATTGGTTTGAAAGAGATCTAGTAAATAGTAGATAAATCGTAACGGTACGGAACCCTCCGTGCGCGACTCCGACTCGCACTTGGCCGGTTTTTCTTTATTGTTGCAATGTAAGATTCAAATTTTTTGAAATACCATCACGCCTGTTTTCCCCGAAAGGTTAGGCAGAGGTGTACTAATGTACACCCACCCTTCGCCGGTATGTATAGGTCCCATGTAATAGGGGGCGAGCCTATTGCCGTTAACCGGGCACAAATCCAAACTCCGAGTTGCTACGGAGAATTTCATAGAAAAACCCAATAACACTTTGCTCGACCTGGGGATTGAACCCAGGACCTCTAGCGTAGCAGTCGCCTTTAGGAACAATAGACTAATGAGGCACTAATCATTTATATGTTTAGGTATCTCTAACAAGTACTAGATTAATAGGTTCAATCAATGTCCACGACTTAAATTTCACTTTGTATAGGTAAGCTACGCTTAAGACGAAATTCAGATAAATCAATTATACATTAGAAATTTCAACATTGATACCTATAACAAAAACTAATAAGGACGAAATTAGGCTCTTTTGCCCACGATTCAAATCTTCACGTTTTGAGGCTACGAACTTGTCTACCTCTTAAACAGTCACTGAGCATTAGTGTATATATAATGGTATGTTTCATACATACTTACATTAGTGTATATATAATGGTATGTTTCATACATACTTACATTAGTGTATATATAATGGTATGTTTCATACATACTTACATTAAGCCTTTAAGACTAATAAAAAGCTCAAAAGGTGCAGGCTACTTGTAAAGTTGTTGTAGTTGTAGATTAAAGTTTTTGTACGTTGATCCGAGCTTTCTTTGTAGTCGAGTCAAATAAATAACTCAGTAGAGAAATCTAAGAGTTCAAATGTCAGTGTAAGCCGTGAGCTGGGGCCTTGCAAGTACAGTCAGCAAAAGAGTTAGGCATACAGCAGCTAACTATATATATTTTTTGACAAAGTTTGTATAATACCTATACCACGCAATACGTATCAAAATGATGGTTTTGTTAGCAGCCTTCATTTGACACGCTTTGGCGTATAATTATTTATAACAAAATCCATATCGAGACAGATGTTCGGTAGCTGCCTGTATATCTAACTCTTTTGTTGACTGTACTACTGGGGTGAGATGCTACAGTAAAAGTAAAAAACAGAAGTAAACTAATATGATGTAAAAAAAAATACCTAGGTATTTAGCCAGTTGTATACTGTTGCGTTTCGTACGGTGAGTGTGGAGCGCCGGAGGTCTATTTCTACCCTCAGTCCTCTTCCTTTTCTCTTTCAATGCATCTGCAACACCTTTGGTATTGCAGATGTCCGCTACAGCTACTTATCAGCAGATGGCTTGCCTGATGACTTGCCAAGTTATTAAATAAATTTAAAAAAATAAAACCCCCGACAATTGCTTTATATCTCGACCGATTTTCATCAAACATAGCTAAGAACAATTTCGACTAATTCACTTTTCAAACAAAAAGAACTAAATCCAAATTGGTCCATCCGTTCGGGAGCTAAAATATACACACACACACACACACACACACAAACACGTCAAACTTATAACACCCCGTCGTTTTTGTAAAAAAATATATATAATTTTTTATTCTTTATGGTGCCGCTATTTCCTATTCAACTATCTCTGAGAATGAAATTAAGAAGAACGAACGAACAGGCAGCATAAGTGACTACATACGAACCGCAGTTCAACTTACCCTACTGTCATCTACTGGCATTGTGTAGAAACAAAACAAAAGAAGTATTGAGCCAAATCTTTAAGCTTCTGCTGTATCAGCTGCTTACAAAATGTGCAATAAGGGCGTAAATATACTAGCATAAATGCATTTTATAGTCACTTTAAGATTATTATTCGAAGAATGTTCTTCAAATTTAGTCCTTTTTTTTAAGTATATGCGACCAAACCAGCAATAAATAATAAAAATCGTCTAGTATGATAAATAGAGGCTCATAGCATTTTAGTAATAAACGGATAAATTAATTATACGTAAGCAATTTCAATGAAAACATACCAAAAAAAGTTGAAGACAAAGTGATTTTTTTTTTTTAAAGTTGCTTAAAAATGACGATTTATTGAGACCATTTATAACTGAACACAATTTCCATTTCAAAGCGGTTACTGTAGCAGAGAACAAAATAAAATGTAACATATTAGATACTCATAATACGGCTCACGTACTAGAAGTCAGCTAAGGAAAACAGCGATCGTAAGCGATATAGGCCAAAGAATGGCTTTCTACTGCGCTGGCGGTGCTGCAATGTCGGTTTAGCTTGTGTTGGCAACTTTGTTAGGAATCAAATTTTGAGAAAATCCCACGAGCACATTTTTAAACCCCTGCCTAATAATAATAATAAATAATTTATTTTCAGGCATCTATAGCCTATAGATATATACCTTACACGTTAACATATATAAAATATATACGCAATAGTGTTAGTAGATAGGGCTTAAGACTATGTTAGTAGCACTTCACTTAGTACTTGTTGGGTTTGTGCTGTCCTGTGGCACTTGTCCGCAGAGCAACGGAACACCGAATCCTGCAGCCAAAAGTCCTCTTCCATGACGAGGGGCAAAATGCTATTCGGTACCCACACCACGAATGCCTTAAAGTTGACGTTCCAGCGCGACTCCAGTAATTGCACCCTCGGGGTGTACTTTTTTTTTTTTTTAAAGAAAAGCTTACTAGCAATGTGGGTCACACATTACTAGTATTCTTGTTAACCCCTCGTACTAAGCTAAATGCTTGTATTACGAGTGGGTTCACGTCGGTAGTGCAATGGGTGAGTTTCGAACCGGCAACCACATGATCGCAAGTCCGACGCCCTAGCCATTAGGCTACCGCCGCTTTTCAATATATACTTTCCATATATACTTGATCTTCTGGCGTGGTACTCCACGATGTCTCCCGCCCAAGTGATGTGTAGCTTAAAAGACTACACAAATATTACCTATTAATATAATTAGGAATGCAATAAAAGCCGAGGGGAACAAAATACAAGACAATAATTTTCTATGATTGAAATTGGAAACAGAGATGGGAATGGCAGGCACGATGGATTTAGAACGGGTAGAAAAATATCCTAAGTAAACTTATTACTGAAAGACTTTCTCGCCGGCACGTGAAGTCTGCTAACCCTCATCAGACTTTTTTTTTTTTTTTTTTATGGGATAACTCGGCAAACGAGCAGGCGAGCTACCTGATGGTAAGTAGTCATCGCCGCCCATGGACATCTGCAGAACCAAAGGAGTTGCAGATGCGTTGCCGAGCCTATTTAGGGAAAGGGAGGGGAAGGAGAAAAGGAGAAGGCAGGGGATTGGGGGAGGAATTGGGCCTCCGGCCCTCTCGCTCACCGAACGAAGCGCAGTAACGAAACGCTACTACTCGGACGTCGGTCTTCTGCGAGAGTGGTACTTCCCCGGTCAAGCCGGCCCATTCATGCTGCGAACAGCGTGGCCCTACCACAACAAAAACAGACTGGAGTAATGGTGTATAGCCTAACTCCTTTCACTTTGTGAGGATACCCGTGCCCAACTGTTAGATGGTAAGTAAAACTCTTAATTATGATTAAGTTTCTTAATAACTATTTAAAGAAATGACATTTTTATTCGTATCAACTAACATACTACTTAGCAAACTTTCAACAATCTCCTAGTGAGTGCGACATTAATCTACTAACTAATTCATTTGCATTGAGATATTATAGACAGAGACACTGGTGTAAAGTATAAATTGGTGTTGATTACACTGAAAATATGCTCTTGACGAGTCTTATTCACGAACAAAAACAACATTATAGGGGGTGTGAGATAAATTGTCTATCAATCCAATTCTATATCACAGCGAGTGAAGCCGCAGACCAAAGCTATTAATGTATAAAAAGTAATTTTACAACAAAGGTGTATACACAACACAACACTGTATAAAATATTTTCTAGCGTGATAATTGCTTGGCAGGATGTACTTGAATGAACTTAATAACTCAATGCTCGTTGGGTTGAAGTTAACATCTCCCGATCGCATTGGCTGCATATTCATACGCCTGCAACTTAAGTCAGGCTTGAATAGTTTATTCTGCTATGCTAATGTGCCAGTAACGAAGAATGGAACGTATTTACATGTTTTATCTTAGTAAATGGGCAGAACTCCAAACTTCTTTCAGTTAAATTTGCTTTTCTAATAAGAAAGGTTGCATTGCCTGATTGTGAAGTATGCAATAAAATTTAAAGACGTAACATTTGCTGATGGCTGGAAAAAAATAAAAGGAAACAATTGATTTTGGAATGTGGATTGAGGATTTGGTATGTTGGAATAATACATCCATACATACCATCACGCCTGTATTCCCCGAAGGGTTAGGCAGAGGTGTACTAATGTACACCCACATTTCGCCAGTATGTTTAGGTCCCATGTAATAGCGGGCGAGCCTATTGCCTTCACTGCCGTGCACTAATCCAGACTCCGAGCTACTGAGAATTTCATATAAAAACCAACTTACAAAATAAAACTTTACTTGACCTGGGGATCAAACCCAGGACCTCCAGCGTAGCAGTCGCGCTTAGGACCACTAGACTAATGAGTCATATTTGGATATAATATATCCAATGATGACTCATTAGTCTAGTGGTTCCTATATATTATTTAGGAAGGGTATATTAGCACAATTATCCTAAATCAGAAAATTAAAAAATTTACCATTCTGGTTGCAAAGTCCGTTCTTGCTAGGCCACCGGACTACCCTTACAGCTTTTGAACCACAGAACGACCAATCTGTAACTTCACGACATTCTCTGTCCTATCAAAGTTAAAATCGGTGATAGTGGCCAAGCCAGAAAAAACACACGTAAAGAAAGGAGGCGCAGGATAGTGAAAGAGTGGGTGCCTAGGACAGTCATCGATGCCGTTGTAGACCGATAAAGTGCTGACGACATGATCTGGATGTGGTTGACTGGACGAAAAAAACACTTTTTTATGGTATAAATCGGCAAAGGTGCAGGCGAACTACCTGATGGTAAGTAAGTAGTCATCGCCGCCCATGGACATCTGCAAAACCAAAGGAGTTGCAGATGCGTTGCCGAGTCTATTTAAGGAAAAGGAAAGGGAAGGAGAAAGGGAGAAGGAAGGGGACTGAGGGAGAAATTGGGCCTCCGGCGCTCCACACTCACCGTACGAAACGCAACAGTATGTACACTGCTACTTGACATCGATATTCTGTGAGTGCTTATTACTTCCCCGGTCGTACGTCCTATTCATGCTAGCATATAGAAATTCCTGCAGGCACTACTACTACGAAATTTGGAAGACGTGGAATGTTTTGGGAGAGACCTTTGCCCAGAAGTGGGATAGCATGGTTGAAAAAAGAGCAATACGTACCTAGGTATCATAATTCTATTCTGGAAAGAAAAGGCATGGGTATTCTTTGCAGTAAGCTTCTTCAATATCCAATATTCAAATATAAACGTATTACGACCAAAAATATTAATGTACCGAACAAAATTTGTTCAAACCGTTCAAGACGTACAAAATGGCGGACAATTAAACGTAATTTATTAATTACGTTTAATTGTCCGCCATTTTGTACGTCTTGTTTTAAACGGTGTTCGTTTTATTCATTCTGATTTATGGATTCGTATTGTGCGAGTATAAGAAAAGTGATATTGCTTTACAAATTGTCTTATGAAACTCTCTTATTGACTCGGTCTTCTTCCGAATGTTTTATGATACCTAAATTTAATTTAATTAATATGAGAATATTAATTTAATAAGGCTGCCTTACTGATGTAATTGTGTGGGTGTTAATAGATTTTTCCATGAAATCGAAAAAGTTTTTTACCATTCAAAAGTACCTATATAAATAGATAGCAACATACTATCACGCCTGTATTCCCTGGGGGGTAAGCAGGATTGTACTAATATACATTCTAATGGAACCCAAATACATCATAATTATATTATATAGGTATATTTGGGTTCCATGAGGCGAACCTATTACCATTACCCGGGCGCTAATTCAGACTCCGAACTGCCACTAAGAATTTCATAGAAAAACCTAATAAATAACACTTTGCGTGACTTGAGAATCGTACCCAGGACTTCTAGCGTAGCAGTCACGCGTAGGACCACTAAACTAATGAGACAGTCTGAAAGAAAATAGTACTCAAAAATAGTTATGATTGTGAAAATCACGAATTTTATTGAAATACTAATTAAAAGTAGGTACCTAGCAATAACTTGCCCCAAAAAGACGTCATTTGGGGCATCTTCAACTATTTTCTTGATTAACGGAGAAAGACGGGCGCAGACGAAAATCCATTAATCAGGACCGCCTTTTTATGGATGCCAGCTAAGCATTCTCTTTTGTAGTCGCCCTTATCTTCAATTACGTTATAATATTTTGTCAGAAATTACGTCATTAGGGATTAATTTTGGTTTGAGCTTATCGTGGTTGAGCTATGCGAACATATTCTATTTTTACCAAAATGATTGTTACCTGACTCTGAGCATTTATTCTTAAGAATTTATATTAATGGCATTTTGAAATAAACTGCCTCATTAGTGCAGTGGTTGCAAGCGCGGGTGCTAAGCGAGAGATCCAGGTAAAAAAAAAACACTAAGTAGGTTTTCTATGAAAAGTCTCAACTATATATTCTCTAGTTCAATGTCTCTACAATCTTTCTACCGTCGGCCTTTTCTGTTCCTTTTCGTACTTTTGGCACGGAAGAATAAGATCGTGGAGATCTTATTCAGGCTTTGTAGTTTAGTCCAGACATGGAAATGGTTCCTAATGAGCTTCTTGGCAGGTTTCTAGACAGATATGATAAGCATAGTAGTCAATCATGACAATTCTGTGGTCACTAGCGTCTATAGAGGTGTCATTACTTTTAAAGCAAGCACCAGGTGCATGCATGTATATTTAATGCCCACTTTAATACCACTTCGAGTAGTGGTAGCAACATTATCGCACTCGGTCTGCATGCCACTTTGGACTGAATTTTGGTCAGAAAGCGAATTCTGGTCATAAAGATTGTGTATGAAAGTATAGCTATTGGTGGGTGAAAGACTCTGATAAAGGCTGATAGATCTTTAGAAAGAAAGAAATAATGATTTATTTAGCCAACAGCAGAGGAGACAATACATTTTTAATTAATATAATATCAGTTACAGATAATTTATAATAGTCGTTCGAAAAGGCAATGTTTGAATGTCTCACGGCTGGGCCAAAAAGGTGCTCAGATCAGCTTAATGTCAAGAGGATAACCTATCTACTTGACGCTGATTTTCATTCTATACCTTTATGGAAAACAAACAAACTTTCTATCAAAATTCTTCCTGAGTTGGTTCACTCAGGAAGAATTTTGATAGAAATTAATAATTTAATTTTGACAGGCTAGACTGCCCTTCTGCAGTTCCTTAACTGCATATTATTGCTTGATAGAATACGTTATTGAATTCCCATCGCTTGGTGGGAGCGGTGTTGTCCCAGCAGTGGAAACATTATAGTCCAATTATAATTTAATGTAGAGCGAATTCAATGCTTATGTGAAATCTAAAAACTCGTCATCATGTCAAATGTGAAATTCGTCATCATAGACACGCGGATAGGCCACCAAGGAGTCGATACGTCCCGTTGTTGTTTTCTTTTTAAAACGAAAACGAAATAAATAAAGGTTTCTTCGGTTTTTGACTCGATTCGTTTCAACAACGTGGCCACCTAACCAATTACAGTAGCAATCGAACAAAAACCTAATCACAATGCGAACAAAAAACTGACCAGCCACCAAAATCTTTTGACAATGCAAGCCAAGCCGAGAGCGCTAGACTAAAATCAAACCTCAAATCACACAGCACCATTGTCCCGACGGTACAGAGGCGGGCACAAGTGAATTGTAAATTGTTCAGTGCACCCAACTGTATTTTCGCTCGCTAGCTCAAATCGCGCCGATTGAATAAGCAACTGATATGGAGGAGATTTGGCATAGTCACGGTTCGAACGCTTACTGTAATGTCGCGCTCAGAAATGTTATTTACACTTCTTGTTGGCCTCTCTCTCTCTCTCAGTGCATTTACAGATCCAAATGAAGTGTCTATTGATTTCTGCACTTAATTGTCCGCTACTGGAGTTCGTCTAGGTTGTTGCCAAATATTCTGTTGCTGTGCAATATTGTGCTAACATTGTTTTGTTTTAGTTTGAAAGGTAATGAAGCCAATGAAACTACTGGCCATAGGAGGATTCTCAACTGAGTAAATAACTATGAATAGATCCTTGCCTATGTCGAATCGTATTTGAACAAATGCTTGAGTAGAATTACATTATATATGTAAAAAAGTGACCATTATCTTTAGACCACACAAATAATTATCCCGTGTGGGGTTTCAACTGCAGCAAACGCGCGATTCGAGCCATCAACGACCTTTTATAACTGCTATACATCAGCAAGTACACCATGAATTTGGGTGTTGTAGTGTATGTATTTGTATATAGTTTTTTGTTCTACCACAATTCTCTGACAGGCGAGGAATTGAAAATTTATATTTCTATGTTTGTATGAAAATGTACTGGTACCTACCAGTACATAAAAACATTCACATAAATAAATTCTCATGATAATTTGTTTCTTCCGTAAACATAAGCAGCTTACAGCACTCATTATTGGATTTTCTTCCTAAAATACAAAATTCAAAAGAAATTCTTTGTTTATCCTCCCCGAGCCCCCAATTATGCTTAACAGTCATTTATTTGCAAAACAATTGACAAAAATAGACGCTATTTTAAATTTGGAAGCTCATTTTGAAATACCCTATAATTTTATTTTAATGTTACCCGTATTCTAATTTTATAAAGGCCGTTAAGCTTAAAATTAGAACGGTACACAATTTAGTACTAATTAGATGCACGCAAAATGCTTTTGTCCGGAGAAAAGTCGTAGGAGTTATGGGTTTTGGACAAATTGCCGGGTTCCTGCTATTGTACAAGATATCCTCAATCCCGTAGAGGCGTGATCAGTGGGAGTGGACGTTGGACCTATTGTCCTGGTTGAAATATAACCGCCCGTTGTGACAGTGTGTTGGTAAAATTTCTGCTTTGTTGGACTTGATAGATATTGGGTAGAGTTAGGAAATTTTGGTGTTTATACATATACAGTGCAGTGCAGTGATATCCTAGAGACATGGACTTGGAATTCCAAGCACCTGTGACTTTTCAGTCATGTGCGTATTAATAGATTATCGCACACGAAGGATAATATCGTGAGGATTGCAGGTTGCTTCAGATTTTTTTTTGTCGGCATGAGAAGTCTGCCAACCTGTATTAGGCTGGCGTGGTAAACTATACGGTTATCTTTCTCATTCTGGGGGGAGACTTGTTAATAATGATAAGGTTTAGTCTAGAAGTCCTGAGTGCGACTTCTATGCTAAAGGTTGTGGGTTCGATTCCAAAGTGGAGCTGTGTTATTGGGTTTTTCTATGAAATTCTTAATAGCAGCTCGGATTCAGGATCCATGCCCAGTTAAAGGCTTGCACTCTATTACATGGGACCTAAACATACTGGTGAACTGTGGATTTACTTAAGTACACCTCTGTCCTTTGTAACCCTTCGGGGAATACAGGCGTGATGGTACCTATGTTCAAATTTAGGCGGTTATGAGCAATTTCTTTATTTTAACTATCCATGACCAGTTTTATTCTAAATAAAAACAGAATTAAACGTCTCATTGGTTGATATTATTTATTCAAATACGGCTGCTCAGCCAATAAAATACTGTTCTACATTACAAAGATCAAAATACTAAGTGTATCAAATAAGCTAACAAAAACTAGTTTTCGCAAAACCGTATAATAATATAACCGTAAAAATAGTCATTAGAACCCTCATTACGTGCAGAAAGTTAATTTATTTCACATCAAAGAATTGCCTACTAAACAAGTTGATCCACAAACTAAGACACTCTTTAACATTAATCATGTAGAATTGCCTTGAGTGACACAGACAAAAATATGGACTAGAAGGCCCAGAAACGAATTAGAAGCAGACAAAATAAATATACAGCGTTTATACTTTCCATGTATGTGTTTCGGTTATAGTACAGCTGAAAAACCTAGACATTGCAATCTATCGTTCGAGCAGAAACATAACATATCATCATCATCATCATCATCAGCCTATACTAGTCCACGGACGTAGGCCTCCCCCAGCGTGCGCCATTTTACCCTGTCCTCCGCTTTTCGCATCCAGCTTCTGCCAGCTACCTTTCGCAAATCATCACTCCATCTTGCCGGTGGGCGTCCTACACTACGTTTGCCGAGTCGCGGTCTCCACTCCAGAACACGTCTACCCCAATGGTTGTTGGTTCTTCTACAGATATGGCCAGCCCATTGCCACTTCAGCTTGCTAATCCGGTGTGCTATGTCGGTAACTTTGATTCTCTATCGGATAATCTCATTGCGGATAACGTAAAAACGGAAACATAACGTATAGAGATAATATATTTTAGGGCGCATAGAGGGCCAAGATAATAGGTTAATGATGACATCATACCATCATATCAGCCAAATGAAGTCCACTGCTGAACGAAGGCCTCCCCCATAGACTCCCAGCAGCTTTACCAGGTCGTCTGTCCATCTTGTTGGAGGTCGTCCCACACTGCGTTGATGATGATGATGATAATGAATTTACCTGAACAGCAATGAGACAGTAAATAGGTTGACAAAGAATAAAAAATATTGAAAGCTACATGACTCTATCTTCAAACGAAAACTAGCCCTTTTCAGACACTCTCCTCATTCTACCCTGACGTAAGCAATTACGCACTTGGGGATCGTTAAAGCGAGGGTTGGAATCGAGATAATTAAAGTTCCGTACATTCGTGGGATACACTCGGAGGTCAAACATTATGTTTAAATAATTAACCGGACCTTCTCTAAATACTTAGGTAAGTGGTTATGAAAAGTTTCATATCCGGACACGGACAGCATAAAGGGTAATGTCGGAGGAATATTGCCCTCATTTAGGGCACTTACCCTGATGTTAAGAATGATTATACTACTTTAAAAACTATTATGGCCGGTTAATGGTATTAGCTTAGGTGTAACGCTTGTTGAATGTACGTGAAATCCGTGTACGTGTACGTTTAGTGAAATCTAGATTTGATTTAATTTGTTATTTTCATACTGCCTGATTAGTCTAGTAGTCCTAAGCGCGACGGCTACGCTAGAGGTCTTGGGTTCGATTCCCAGGTCGGGAAAAGTGTTATTGGGTTTATCTATGAAATTCTCATTAGCAGCTCGGAGTCTGCATTTGTGCCCGATTAATGGCAATAGGCTCGCCCCCTATTACATGGGACCTAAAAATACCCGCGAAATGTGGGTGTACATTAGTACACATCTGCCTAAGCCATCGGGGAATACAGCCTTGTTGGTATGTATATATACAATCTTGTGATTCGAAAATGTTATCGTTTCTTCTAAACTTGTAGATTTCTTTTTAAAGAAAAAACATTTTTGTTGTCGACCGCCTTCATCGATCATAGCTTACATACTATGCAGTGATAATTATACCCCCATAATTAAAATAGACAAATTCTGCTTATCTTCCGATAATAAGGATGTCCTTGTAAGCAGGTAATTCACAACTAATTTGAGTAATTAGTCGCGCTTCATTATTCCGATGATATTGTGTTCCTAGAACAGATATCGTTTTGTGTATAGTAATTCGAGGAATATCAGACAATGACATATAACATTATCTCACTATCTACATTCATGAGCTATTACAATCTGTCTGACTAATTGAACATTAATGGTGGCTATACTGTATAGTCATTTGTTATCTGATAGAATGGAGACTGATTCTATATGTTGAAATACAACAGCATCCATAGATAATATTCCAAATTCTGTTACAGAAACAATAAATAAGTATTTCTTAGCTAATTAAAAAAATATAAATTCATCAGGTTCAAAGCCAATAAACAACCATATCTAAGCATTCGTCCAGAGTAGCGTTTACCAAATAAAAAATTAATAGCTATAAAGCATCAGCAAAAGCAAATCAAGCAAAAGCGAAAAATATAAATTTGTGTTCATGTTTGAGAGTAAAATTATATGGGAACACTTCAAACAAATTTATTTTCCACCGATAATTCATAATTCAAATGAATGAAAGATGTAAGTTAGAAAGAGAAGGCGGCATCGTCCGGAGTTGTATTAGTCAATGTCACGTCGAATTAGCTTTTCTCTGCTAAAGTTTCTGTCAGCTTATTTGGGGATTTAAGTTGGGAGTGATAGCGTAAAGATATTAGACAAGAAGTAATATTGCAAGGCAAGCACTTATATAAATTGCCGTTTTTGCAAACATTTATGAAGATTTTCCGAAGAATAAAAATTGCTGATGGAATATTTTTGTTCAGAATTCTGGTGTAAAATAAAAAACAAATTGTGTTATATCAAAAAAATTTGATTTATATTATTTTAAATTTCAAAATAAAATAAAGTTTCAAAATTATCGATTCGGTTATTGCAGAGATACAAAGTATGCCATATAATATTATATATATTTGACCAAATGTTTAACGGACATATATTACTGGGATCGCAAAAATATATACACACTAGGTATTCTCATAACTTGCACCATACAACATCCTGAGAAAATACTCTTACGTATCGTTATTTTCACTAAGTTCTCCGAGAACCTTTGTGAATAAGTAATGCATGAATGATAGCGCATTATTATTAAACTCACACCTTACGTCACTCAATATTAATGATTAATTTCCATCCAAACCTTTGGTGTAATTGACGATCTCTCTAAGGCCTTTGATAGGGTTCGACACGTTAGTCTCATTAGCAAGGTTCCTTCATATTCGTGATATCTATCGGTTTACGATGTTGGATATTTAATGTCTTAAGCGAACGGTCATTAAAGACAGTAATAGAAGCAGCTAAGCAATCTTATCAAATGGCAATTAGGGGCGGAATGCCCCAAGGGAGTGTGATTATAATTTTGGTTCTTATTAGCTTTCTAATATATAACCTCCTGACCTTTTCCTAGTTATGAGTGTCGATTCCATTCTAACCAGATGCAGGATAAATATTATTATTTACCCGAAGAGACTGCCATCGGACTCAGCAACCCAGTTTCTGGGCAACACCGATATTCGAAGGGTACCTATACTAGTTGTCAGGCTTCTTGGACTTCTGGCTAACACTAACGATTGTCATAGGTGTTCGTACAACAACTGATACCAACAGACGCACTAAAAGGTTTCGATGGTATGATGAACCTTTCTAGAGACTGACCGTGGCAGGCGCAGATTAAAATTGCAGGTCTGATAAACAGCAAAGTTATATCTTAGCCAGGATCCCTTCAAACACAACCCATATTATGTATAGGAGACCTAAGTCACAAGTCTACTATTTAATTGTGTCATAAACACAATCGTCTTTCAATGACTTCCAGGATTGTTAAATTTTGACAGTTCTGTCAGTTCTTATGTCAATTTAGTGCCATTGGACGACCATTCTTTTTTTTTCTTTTTTTTATCGTACAACTCGGCAAACGAGCAGGCGAGCTGCCTGATGGTAAGTAGTCATCGCCGCCCATGGACATCTGCAAAACCAGAGGAGTTACAGATGCGTTGCTGAGCCTATTTAAGGAAACTGGAGGGGAAGGAGAAAAGGAGAAGGAAGGGGACTGGGGGAGAAATTGGGCCTCCAGCGCTCCACACTCACCGTACGAAACGCAACAGTATGCATACTGCTACTTGACGTCGAAATTCTGTGGGAGGGTAGTACTTCCCCGGTCGTGCGACCCATTCATGCTGGCATGCAAACATGCGAGCAGGCACTACTACTACTACATTCTGATATCATTAAAACACAAGATTCTCACTTTACGGGCATCGGTGTGCACAATATTTTATGAAACTTGTTATTCTATGAGACGTTTTGTAGTGGAGAAATTAATAAAGCTTAATCAATTAAACTAAAATATCAGCTATAAAAATAAAAATATTAAAATCAAACCAAATTGAACATGGCATTGCGGCTAAAAGCTAGTGAATACGTAATTGAATAGACTAACAGTCCAACTTCACTGGTTTTAGCAATGGTAGGTAGTTTTATTGTGCACTGGATTTGGAAACAAAACAAATAAAATATTTATGTTATTTATAGGCACACAGCGCTTGCAGTTTGTATTTTTTTTAATAATTCTTCTGCTGTGTTTTTGTAAACTATAATTGTCAACATTTTATTGCATTTTGGGGTAGTTGGACTACTTATGAGTTTACTACTTAGTTTTATCCTCAGTAGCAGCTTGGGTTTTGAAATTGTGCCCAGTTAGTAGCAATGGGACCTAAACATACACGTCTGCTTAACTCTTCGGCGGATTGGTATGGATTATGATACAACCCTCTAGCATTCACTTCAGGAACTAAAATCACGATGTGCAAACTTTGTCAGCAATGTATTTTAATTCAATAGACTTTATTAAAGCTATTGGCTAGTCATATACGATGACCAAAACAGACCCTTACCCTATTTCCCAGCTCACATTTACCAAACTAATGTTTAGTAACCCATACATCATTCTGCATAAAGCCGTGCCGCTAACTGACAAGTAAATTAAACTGTCGATCATGTTACATAAAACGCGCTCGAGCCTTTAACAGCCCGTTTTAGTTTCTAAACATTTTTGCTAGCGAATTCAGCTTCCGTATAGAAGTTAACTTTGGAATGATTGTGACTGTGCAACGAAAATAGGTCAGCGAAAAAATTGGTACCTACTTATGTATTGTGAATTGTAGGGTGTGTTTGAAGAAGTGTAATTTGTACAACTGGATCGTACAGCTTGACCGCCGTAAAATCGACTCTCCCGATGGTCTGCGGGACGCGAGAGCGGGATGCGCTCTACCAATCGATCAGTCGGCTGTCGGCTGCCGTGGTCGACAGACGTTTATTGTCAGAGCTCGCGCGGTTGTCGTCTTATGTCCGCTATACATGAGATTATTTTACAACGATTAACGTACAACAAATATGGAACTATACAGTCTACATAATTAAATGTTAAAGAGTCAAGCAAGGTGTTGCGAATTCTGTCGTGTCAAGCTGACACACAATTACACATGTAATGCGTATGATGTAATCAGAAAGCTCACAAAAAAATAGAAGTTATAGGTACCTCCCTAACTAAATCGTAGCAACGAAACCATAGCGCTATCTAATTCGATCTTAACTCCATCTAGGGAATCCAAAGTTAAACTTTTATATTATTGATTATTTTTGTGATCGCACTATGAGTCTAAGAATACAAATGTTGGTATATAAAAGACAGATAACCATACAGACTTTATTAATTTCCCTGATTTTTTTTTCGTTTTGGGAAATTCCCAGATCCAGATCTTGGCGAGTTACGCCACTAGCACAACCTCGGACATTCTATGGAAACGCCCCGATTCCGATGCCTGTGTGAATCTCGTGCAAATTCGTTTGAATTGCCTAAACAATGCAAAGAAAATACAACCAAGCCGCTGCCTACCGTCAGGGAAGAGAGAGGGAAAGGAGAAGGAAGGGGGACTGAGGGAGGAATTGAGCCTCTGGCATTCTACACTCACCGAACGAAACGCGACAGTATACATACCATCACGCCTGTATTCTCCGATGGCATTATGCCGAATAGGCAGGCATAGGTGTACTAATGTACACCCACATTTCGCCGGTATGTTTAGGTCCCATGTAATAGAGGGGCATTCAACGGGCACAAATCCTGACTCCGAGTTGCTACTCAGAATTTCATAGAAAAACCCGACCGTAAAACTTTGCTCGACCTGAGGATCGAATCCAGGCCCTCTAGCGTAGCAGTCGCGCTTAGGACCACTAGACGAATGAAGCAGTCAAGGCAACAGTAAGCATACTGCTACTTCGATATTCTGCAGTACTTCCCCAGTCGTGCCGACCTATTCATGCTGGCATGTAGACACACCAGCAAGACACAATTTAGATATTTTATGGTAAACAAACCAACGATTTTATCAAAAAGTGTACTTATCGTTTCAGTTAAAGTAAAAGATTTAATAAATTTACTTGAACGAGTTCAAAGACTCCTCTATGCACTTTGTCACTGTAGAGTTTTATTCAATTTACACTAGTTCTCGTTGAAAAAATAGTGAAAATTTTCATTAAATTTTGCTAATGAGACTTGCTAATGAAAGCTAAATGGAATCTATTCGTTAAATCCTTTATGCGTCATTTGCTTTCAATTATTTTTGGAAAAATACTGACAGGTACGTGAGTCAGCACTGTCTAATTAATCAGTTTTGTGATTAATTATTATTATTATTATTATAAATCTTTATTTCGAACCAAGTTACAAGTCCATACTTATTAAAAGGTTGACAAAACGCTTATAAAGTTTGAGACTGAATAAATGTTTTCAGGATATTTGAGTCCTGTTTACTCGCAATGACCTGTAGGATGCTGTTAGTGCTAGCCCGGACTCTGCTTATTAAGGAGGCGAGCCGCTTGCGCATGATGGCATGGAAGCCGTCTACCCTGGCCTCCGCAAACATACCAGAGGCACTACAAAAGCGGGGTAGCCCCAAAAACATCCTAAATCCATTGTTATATTGGACACGTAGGGCATTGAGCGGCCTCTGCGTATACCTGTACCACAGGCTGCACGTGTAGAAAGTCTGACAGTAAGCTCTAAATAGTGTGACTTTAACTTGGTCACTACAACGCGCAAACCTGCGCGCCAGCATATTACTTCTGACCGCCAATGCCCTACGTTCCCTTTCTATGTCAACTTGGTCGTCAAGGCCCTCAGCAACGTAATGTCCGAGGTATTTGAACTGTTGTACCCGCTTCAGTTCAGTACCATTCAGCTTTATCGCAGGCACATTTAACGGACACTTACCGGAAGCCTTGAAGACCATGTACTCACTCTTCTTACAATTATATATTAAACCGTGCTTATGGCTATATGTTTCACATATGGCTAGCAGCTGTCTCATTGCACTTACAGTTGGGGTCAGCAGCACCATGTCATCAGCGTAGCTAAAGTTATTCATACATACACTGTCGACCCAGCATCCTACTCGTGTGCTGCTGAGCCCAACTATAAGCTCATTCACATACAAGTTGAAGAGCTTGGGAGAACTTAAACCACCTTGTCTCACCCCGCAATCCAACCTGTACGCGTCGGAGACGCTGTTCGCCCATCTAACATAATTTTTCTGGTTTTGGTACCAGTAATGGTACCAAATTAATAATAGAGATTTTAAATCGAGCCCAGCGGGTGTGTATATGGTATATGTCATATGTCTTCGAATCTTTGGTTCTAGGAAATGCCGGTTTCCTCACGATGAATTGAAGCGTCGGTAGCGTAATGGCTAGGGCGTCGGACTTGCGATCATATGGTTGCTGGTTCGAACCCCACCCATTGCACTACCGACGTGAACCCACTCGTAACACAAGCATCTAGCTTAGCACGAGGGGTTAACAAGAATACTAGTAATGTGTGACCCACATTACTAGTAAGCTTTTTTTTTTAAACAAAAAAAAAATAAAAAAAAATCCTTCACCGTTTTGGGAGCAGTGATGATGAAATAATTTACAAAAAGTCAAGAGCCTGTCTGGGTTTATATACCCATGAGGTCAAATCAGCCGGTATCACTGGGCCACCACGGCTCTCAAAACTCTCAGTTAAACAAACAAGAAAAGCATCCAATTTGGTTATTTACTTCAAATATGAGATTTTTACGAATGCATCCGTAACAATTTAACTGCGTTTGCATAAAACTTGTCTTTAACTTTTTGTACCATAAATAAGTGCATAGACAATATTATACTTCTTTTTACTAAAGAAAATTTGAATCTAATATCACTTAGTCTTAACGAAGAATCATCGTAACACAGCTATCTTAAAATAATCATCTCCTGTCTGTTTAGCAGTGACAGCCTAGTGGTATGACCATTGGGCTGCCAAGTCAAAGGTCTCGAGTTCGAATCCAAGGCACGCACCTCTGACTTTTCGAAGTCATGTGCGTATTAATAATTAATTATCACGCGCTTAAAACGGTAAAGGAAAACATCGTGAGGAAACCAGCATGCCTGAGAGATTTTCTTGATGGCGTGTGAAGTCTGCCAACCCGCAGTAGGCTAGCGTGGTGGACTATAGCCTATTCACTGTCATATTGAGAGGAGACCCGTGTCCAGCAGTGGGACAATGTAATGGGTTGATGATACCCTGATACCCCTGTCTGTATTGGCAAGCATTAAATTTTCTATCGTATCAGTGCCTTTTATTAGTACCTAAAATATTCTACAACATCCAAGAATATGCAGAGATACTACATTAATACGCTCGGAAATATCATCCTCTTTTGTACTGCGAATTTCGGTAGAAATCATTTACTTAATCTTGTATCAATACTGAAAGTACATTCAAACCGTAAACGTGAACCCATAAAAGGTTTATTACGACGCCGCCACCGTATCGGCTGATCACAGAATCAGTAGTCTTACACAAGATCCTTTGTAACATTAGCAGTCCTTTTCATTACAAAAGAAAGTCCCAATATGTTCGTATTTTGGATCCCCTCGATAAAATATACGAGCTGTCCTGTCTCCGAAGATTATTATTACATAGACGCCAAGAATAAAAAAAGAATGTCAAAAAGGGATTTATTTGAAGCCCTTTGGTGGCAAATGAGGTGGAATCGACGTCAGCATTATATCGTCTGGATTTAACGAAGGCATCGAGTTTAGACGGACGCCCGCCGAAAGGAAATTTTGCGAAGGGATGGTGTACTGTGTCAGAGAGATTTGCAAGAACTGCGATCAAGTATCTTACTAGCAATTTGTATTCGGATTCTACCGTTTTATAGTTGAGCCTATTTCCGAATAGTTTACTAAGGATCGCCATAATTCACAGCTGGCCTATATTGGTCAACTTTATTTCAATCTCAAGTTCCTTACTGAGGGTATGTTGTAAGCTAAACGCGTTACAAATTGCTACTTCTTTTCCAGAATATTCCGAAAGGGTATATCAATCCGAAATTGATACAATAGGTAGTATTAGTGTGACAATCAACACATTCTAAAACATTCTGAAATACGAAGCAATAAGAAAGTAAAGTGCGAGTGCAGTGATAGCCTAGTGATATGACCATTGGACTGCCAAGTCAAAAGTCTCGAGTTCGAATCCGAGGCACGCACCTCTGACTTTTCGAAGTCATGTGCGTATTAATAATTAATTATCACGCGCTTAAACGGTGAAGGAAAACATTGTGAGGAAACCTGCATGCCTGAGAGATTTTCTTGACGGTGTGTGAAGTCTGCCAACCCGCAGAAGGCTAGCGTGGCCGACTATAGCCTAATCTCTCTCGTACTAAGAGAATACCCGTGCCCAGCAGTGGGACAATGTAATGGGTTGATGATGAAGAAAGTAAAAAGGTTTTATTAACACAGTCATAACAACAAAATATCACATCCAGCAAAATCATCATTTGAGGATTTCAACGTTTCTTAGTTTCATTCATTTCATTATTTGATATCGAATGAATGTATAGTAAACTTGTAGAAATTGTAGAACTAAAAAGTTATTTATTTACATAGGTATTATAACAAACCCGTTTCTGAATCGTCTAGTGTAATTTATTAGAACAAAAATTTTATCAGTGCAACAAATTTCAATAGGTACCTGTTGAAATAAAAGAGTATATAGATCTAGATTGGAATATTAGATTGTGTAATACAATCTAAAGACTTATCTCCGATTTTAAATATCATTACCTACGATATCTTTCTATGCTTTCAAGATCATTAGAATTGAATTTGCAAAACAAAGAAAACTTTGCAATAAATTTTGGTTATTTGGTTATTCTGATTTGGAACTTTTGATATTGTGTCAAAAAAACTAGTTGTTGTAAACGTGGCTACTAAATGTGAAGTCGTCGGCTTGATGCCTTCAGACCGAGTTTTATTTTTCAATTTCTCAGATCCTGATGCGGATAACATGTTCTTTTTTTATAAATTAAGATAATCCCAGTATGGATATAAGAAAATAAAGGTAACAATTATTTTATAATTCTCATCAACATAATTGTCATCACAATTTTTTTTTTCTAAGGATATTAATTTATATGTTTTATATATACGGTAAAGATGTGAAAAAAACACGTTTAGTGATTCGTCCAGTACCAATATAAAAACATATTTCACAACTTCGAAATATTCACCGCAGTCGTCCAGAGTACATACTTCTCAACACCCCGATTAAAAATCTAATAACCTTTTAGCTTCAAGCTCCTTTGTACTTCCACTAACGTACTTATAGTTTGAGAATGCTAGCTGAAATAATTACCTATTATTTGACACTTAAAAGAATGAAATTACTTCTCCAGATAATTGTGAGTTTTCTAGGAATTCTTTGGCTTTAATGAATTTTGTGATCGGGCTCCTGAATTAGCGTTAGCTACAAATCGAATAACTTGATAATACTACTAATGTAGCAAACGTTTTAAATATATTTTGTATCCCGCGGATGTAACAGGAAGGCCGTATATTCGAATCCTGCCGAGATCGAATTTACATAATGTTACATCACGCCTATTTTCCCCGAAGGGTAAGGCAGGGATGTACTAATATACACCCACATTTCGCCGGTATGTTTAGGTCCCATGAAACGGGCAAGCCTATTGCGATTAGCTGACCAAATTTTATAAAAAAATCAAATAACACTTTGAACCCTTCGCGTGGTGGTCGCGCTTAGGACCACTAGACTAATGAGGCAGATCGAATTTTTCTTTCGCAAAAAAATATTTGTTTGATTTTATGATTTTATTTTATTTGCCATAAAAAAATATTACACATCTTCCTAGAAACATATTTTAACCGATAAAAAATTATCTTTTTTCTTTAAGACTACTAACTTCCTTTTTTGACTGCCTCATTAGTCAAGTGGTCATAAGCGCGACTGCTACGCTAGAGGTTCTGGGTTTCGATCTCCAGGTCGAGCAGTGTTATTGAGTTTTTCTATGAAATTCTCAGCAGCAACTCGGAGTCTGGAATTGTGCCCGGTTAATGGCAATAGGCTCACCCCCCATTATATGGGACCTAAATATACCGACGAAATGTAGGTGTACATTAGTACACCTCTGCCTAACCCTTCGGGGAATACAGGCGTTATAATGGTATGTAACATCCTTTTTTGTGGCCCGACAGTAGAACTGAGATAGTTAACATTTAGGTAGTCGACACCGCTGCACTTGAGGGACTAAAGTGTTATTCTAATTTGGAACCTATTATTTTTGACGATGAACCTTTGTTTCCAAGACAGGTAAGGTTTGATATAGTATTGTAAATGTAACATTTAATTCTTGAAGATGTATGTGTATAGTTATCGTATTTTACAGTTTGGTAATTAACCAAAGGCGTTATCTTTAACCAGTACCTAATAGAATATTGACCATACATGCTTAAAAAATAGGTTTGTTCACAAAGATATGATTTTTCTAATGAAAGAAAATATCCAGTGAAAAAGAATTCAATCTCAGGCAGGGTTTGAACCTGCGTCTTTCTGCTTAAGTACACCAGACACTTTACCAACTGAGCTACAAAGACCACTGCCTGCGATGTCGAATTTCTCCTCCACATTTTACGTCTTCAGGCGAAGCGGACGTCAGCAGAAATAGGTTATGTTTTAAAATAAAATAGTTAAGGGACATTTTCGTTTTTTTTAAGTTTTTTTTTTGGAGTACGGAAAAACCTCATTTATCTTATAGAAGGCGGCAGGGTATGTCGGACTTGTACCGACTATAACCGCAATTACTTATTTTTGCCCTAAAGCCATGGTAATGGGATTCGTGACGTTCACCATGATAAAACACCCCTATGCGTTAATCTTCGGGGAACACAGGCGTGATGATATCACGGAAGAGATAAATATTATCAAGAGACAATTCTATCTCTCTATCCGTAGTTATTATGCTTCTAGTGAAATTACTAGGATTTAACCCGTCAAGCGCCATATTATAGACACAATGCAAAATCTATTGTTTTGCCCTCATGAGACCACTACGTGCGTCAATCAAACACTGAGGTAACAAGATGACAATGTGCTAGATTCGTTGCCCACATTTAAGCGTCATTTTTTTTGTGACAACCTTTCTGTCATTTGTTTTTTTGATAAAATATTGCAAATGGATAGCCATTTGTGTAATTTGGAGCACTTTGAAATACCTACTGGGCTTTTAAATGGATGTTAAAAATGTATTTTAAGCCCCTTTTGGTTTTAATGGGAATGTTATTTACATTTTATTTTGGAAGACTGCCTCGTTAGTCTAGTGGTCCCAATCGTGACTGCTACGCTAGAGGTCTTGGGTTCGAGTCGGAGTTCGGAGTCGGAGTTCGGAGTCTGGATTTGTGCCCGGTGAATGTCAATAGACTCGCCCCCTATTACATGGGACCTAAACATACCGGCGAACTGTGGGTGTACTTTAAGTACACCTCTGCCTAACCCTTCTGGGAATACAGGCGTGATGGTATGTTATGTTATGTTTATTTTGGAACTACGCCTTGGAAAGTATGAGTGTAAATACCTACATAGTATTAAAACAAATACTTATCATCAACAGTCTTACTAACCATTATCGTCTCACTGCTGGGTACGGGTCTGCTCTCAGCACGAGAGGGATGAGGCTATAGTCTACCACGCTATCCTACTGCAGGTTGGCAGACTTCACACGCCGTCGAGAAAATTTCTCAGGCATGCAGGTTCCCGCTAAAGATCCTGGGTTTCGATTCCCAGGTCGAGCAAACTACTTATTATTGGGTTTTTAAACTATGAAATTCTCTGTAGCAGCTCGAAGTCTGGATTTCTGCCCGGTTAATGGCAATAAGCTCGCCCCCATTATATAGGATCTAAACATACCGTCGAATCATGGGGGCACATTAGTACACCTCTGCCTTAATCTATTATTGCGATCACAAATTCGGATCCGGGCAATATCTGGTGATACAACATTGTTTTTTTTTTAAATAAACTACTTTTTTACTAAATTCCGGCCTGATGTTGGCAGCTGCATAGAAATCACCGCCAAATATTCATTTTGTATCGCATCGTACCCAAATGTACTGTATGAAGTGACGCAGGTGTTTCGAAAACGCAATTGGATATTTTCGTAATCTCATTTCTTGGTATATCTATTCTTATTACTTTTACAAATTGTTGGATGCGCTTTTTGTATTTGTGACTTTGATAACTTTCCGACTCTAGCCTTGCCTGTGTAGTAAAGAAGAACGTTTAAGTTAACCATGTCACACTGCTTATTTTTTATTATATTTTAGCATTAAATAATGCGAAATGTTTACAAAGATATGAATTTCGTAGTGAAAGAAAAATTCGGCCTCAGGCAGAATAAGAACCTGCGTCCCTCTAGTTAAGTACATTAGACGCTTTACCAACTAAGCTACCGATATCACTGCCTGAGGCCGAATTTTTCTTTCACTAGATAATTCATATTTTTGTAACCATATCAAAGTCAAGGTCAAATGTTTTATTTCAATTAGACCAATATTATACGCACTTTTGAAATGTCAAGAAATATTTCACGGTTTCAAATTATGGGTCCTATTGAGAAGAACCGGCAAGAAACTTCATCGATACTCTTTTCATGTCGGGCTTGGCTTTCAAGGCATCTTCCTCATTTCTCATACGTTCAGATAGAGTTTTCAAGTCCACAATTTGGCTGTGGTACGTGCCGCCAAGGTCGGCCCCTTATACTTATTTCGTCCGTTCATTCGGTCTTCATTCATACGAGTATTTAATTAGTGTTTTGTATGAGTGTTTTATATCTTGTCACTCCGCGTGCTGGGTTTTATTGACTTTCCCAAGTTCTTCTCAGTTAAGAGAGAAAATTTATATATTTATTAGTCGTCCTAGCATGCATGGACGTAAAGAGCACTTTATTGGATGCAGTTTAATTGACACAATAGTCATAGTGACGTCTATAGAAATGGCTTTTACATTTTGGTCTCCGCACAGACTATAATATAATATTTTAGACAATAATATAGTCCTGGAGATAGGTTTGACATACAATGATATTTATTTATTCAGGCACCACTCCAAACTTCAAGCTGTTACTAAGAATTTCATAGAAAAACCCAGTTACTTACGCAATAACATTTTGTTTAACGAATATTATTACAGTATTCAAACTCATATTAATAGCGATTGTAACTCCGTCTGTTTGTTACAATTTCACGCTTAAATCACTGTACCAGCTTCGATTGATTCTGGTAGAGCAAAATTTGGGCCTTGAGCAACGATGTAGGTTACCCTTTGTCTCAAAAAGTCCTTTGAGATGCCAATATAATCGCAAAACATCGATATGATTCTCGGATGGAACGTCAAATTCAGATCCTCAATAAAAATGTAGAAAGTTTATATTTTAAATTGAGGTGGCCAGATACTAAAGCCTAACGCCGAATGGACTATACACGATCCCGTAAGTACAGATCATCCAACATTCACATTTGCATGGCCTCAGTGCAAATATTTGATCCAATCCCATCCCTCGATGTTTGCGCACAGGCCATACCAAGCCACGAATATCTTCATTCATAGGCTGACGTTTATACAAGTCAAGTCAATATTGGTATAAAATGAGAGGTAGGCAAACAGATGTACGTATTTCTAATTTTGTATGATGTACCAGGAGATAATAAATACGTTGAAGGTAAACGGTTTTCTGTTTGGAAGGGAGTGAGTATGGGCCTATGTATGCTACGAGTATTATCAGTTATATAAGCGGGCATTGGGAACCTTTCCATACAATAACTTTGATCTCAATTAGATTTATTTTATCGTCAGCCTGAATATATAAAATTCGACAAAACGTTTTGTTTCTGAGACGCAAATAGATTCCTGTCTATCGTTAGTAATATTAAATTTTAAATAAATGTCCACCTCGCACCTTAAAATAAATCCTTAAAACAAAGGCTGAGTGACATTTGTTAATTTTGCGTTTCCATAGAATTATCGAACCTGCTTACAAAACTTCGGTCAAAATGAAATTAATATAAGTATAATAACTTAAAGAATAATCAAAAATAATATTTATACCTGCAGACAAGTTGCAATTTAACTATCGAATCTACAAAAGAGTACAAATAAAATGTACGGAAAATCCTGAACAAATCGGACTTTCTTAAACGTTATTTCAATACATCATAAGTAGAAATAAGTTAGAACTACTCGCCTTGTATAATAGAGCAACAACACAATAATAATCCCCTGTTATAATACAAGTGCATACGAAAATGCACCCTCACGCAACATTAGCCATTTCCCATTATGGTATTATCATCCTACACATCCCCTACCCGTTATAATATGGATGGATTGAAAACATAGGTGTGAGAAATGTGTCCGATGACGCAGCAATAACATAAATTCTTGTTTATTAGGTACTTTTTTAGAATCGCTGGCTTTCAATAAAGCAGCGGGATTTTTCCAGCTCCAAATAGGCCATTTCAGCAAGCTGATTCCACCAATTAAACTCTAATCACTATTGATATAAATTATATTTAATTTCTGTAAACATATCTTTTAAATATTTTTTTTACAATTCAATGTTTTTTATTCTTTTTTAAACTAGATGACGCCGGCATTTCCTATCTGACGACGTCTGAGAAGAAACTCCGAAACAAACCTAGAGAATAATTTTCTCATTTAAAGCCCTAACTGTAGTATTATTAATAGATATTACCAGCCAGATTTACAATGTAGCCAATAAAATTTGCCAGTTTTACAATGTAGGGCAAAATCTGAACAGGCCTTCCGAAGAAAGAGTCATAGCAGCTTTGAATTGACCTGTCCCAACTGACGGCACGCATAAATCTGTCATCGTTTAGCTCAACGATTTCTTAGGGAGCTCAATGACCCGTCATACAACGATATGAGACAATTACGTAGGTCATTACTGGAAGGAACAACTCCTGATGGTGACCGAGATTCAGGCAAAGACTACGATTTACACCCACACTCGCCGCTATCTTAAACGGTTAACTAATATAATAACAGAAACATACACATATTACTACATATCTATTATACCTACAAACCATTGATATATTATCATTTCCAATTTCAAATATATATATTCTCCATCCCAACGATTACGCTCCGAAATTTAATCCGTACATTTCCATAAACGGTGGAAGGAAATCGTTTATAAATAAACACATTAGTGTGAAAGCCGGATTTTAAGGGTGTTAACAATAACAATAGCATTCATAGTACGACGCGATACATCTGAATAGCTGCTTATGTTTATAATTTATGGGTATGTAGGTATCGAGTTATGAATATTCGATTAGATATCGATTGTTGAGGTAGCTGCCTGTTACATAGACTGTAATGCTTAAGTGATGTAACTCACTAGTTATCTATACTATTCGTATAGTATTAGCCAAGTAAGTAATGATAGCCTTGTGATCTGAACATTGGATTGCCCTAGGTCTCGAGTTCGAGTCTAAGGCACGCACCTGTGACTTTTCGTAATCAGCGTGTTAATACCTTATTAAATATAACTCGTTAAAACGAACGGTTAGGGAAAACAACTTGAGGAAATCTGTATGCCTGAGAAGCCTTTTCAACTTTGTGTATTTTTTTCAAAATTTGGGTTACGTTTGTGATAAATTTAGTTTTGCTTTTGTCAGAGGACATGCTATTTGATACATGTCATACAGGAAACATGGTGGAATCGTCTTATTTAGCTTAGTACAGGGGTTAACAAGATTAGGTACTAGTAATGTGCGACCGACATTGCTAGTAAGCTTTTTAAAAAAAAAGTACTTGTATCTATATAAATACACAAATTATTCCAAAAAGTAAGATGTACGGGTCTAGAATTGGGACTCGAGACCTTTGACTTTGCGATCCAAAGGTTTCACCAGGCTATCAAAGCTTCCAGTGAAGTTTTTTTTCTTCAGCCATTTCGTCCCACCGCAGGGCAAAGGCCTCCCTTCTCTCCTTCCACTCCTTTTTGCGGCCAATCCTTCTAATAAAGGTCTAGTTCGTCTCGCCATCTCCTTCTGGGCCTGCCGGCCTGCCTGGACTCCACTCAGTAGTGAATTTTTCTCACAGCTCATTGGACATGTGGCATGACCAGCCCAGTTCCACTTTAAGCTTGCGGCTTTTTGATCAACATCGGAAATTTCAGTTCTATTTATAGTATGAGCCGAACTCCTGAGATGCTGCGCTCCTTAGCTTGCTGGCAAACCCCGAGTGCGGCATTAGTTCTAAGTAATAATAGGCAGGTCCACTGAATCGGATTTCGTATTAATACCAGCTGGATAAGCGACAGTAGGTCTACATCATAGATATAGTGACAATAGAGATACTATAGGGACAAGACAATGTGTTTCTATTCATTGAACATTTTGATTAAATCTGACAACTCACCTGAATCCCTTTAAAGTGTAAAATTAAGTAACTATTTTGCAAAATTGATAAATTTAAAAACATAACATACCATCTCGCTTGTATTCCCCGAAGGGTTAGGCAGAGGTGTACTATATGTAGGTACACCTATGCGTCGCCGGTATGTTTAGTTTCAAGGGAACGAGCCTATCGCCAGTAACCGGGCACAAATACAGACTCCGCGTGCTACTGAGAATCTCATAGAAAAACTCAAGAAAACTTTGCTCGACCTGGGAATCGAACCCAGGACCTCGCGCTTATGACCACTACACTTTTATGGACAGTTTTTCGGACAAATGCTACTATCGGAACATGATTGATTAAACTATAACAGAACTGATGCGTAATCAATCAAACGAGTTGAAGTGATTGAAGACTGCCGACAACAGATTAATTTGTAACTTTATGCCGTTTATGTTTTGTTGTGGATATTTGTATTACATTACATGTTACGAGGTATTTTTCTTTTTTTTTTTGAAAGCGTTTATGATTGACTGGGTTAGCAAATGATATAATGATGATATTTTTTTCTGTAAATAGATCGTTTTAAAGACACACTTTCACAAGTACCTACATTTAATAAATTGTAATTTCAGTTTTATGTTATCCTAATTTAAAGCAGGGCCCCGAACCCTTCTGTGGAATACCAAAAGCCCTCACTGATTCAAGTTTTGAGACTGCCTTTAAGATCTGGACAGAATCGGTGGGTATGGCCCACTCTAAAGCTTTAATTCAAGCCTATAGTAAAAGGCAAACAAACCTTCCCCTAGCACTAACTAGGAACAATCTGCGCGTTGTCACGAGAGCCTTAACAGGACACTGCTGCTTAAACAAGCACATGTTCAATCTAAGGCTGTGCGATACGCGAACCTGCAGATATTGTGAAGAGGCTGATGAAACACCACTTCACCTTCTGGGGGAATGCGGACCGCTAATACACAAGCGCAATGCACATCTGGGGAAACATGTCTTGACCCCAGATGAAATAAGGAAGTTCACCCCTAAGAAAATCCTGCAGTTTATAGTAGCTGCAGGGTTTAGCGGTGAACTCTGAATCAATCATTAAGTGGCGATCACAATAGACCGACTGCGGTCCTAGTGATAGCTACAAGTCGCAAATAAAAAAAAAAAAAACCTAATTTGTGTTAGGTTAGCTAGTTATTTATTTCTTAATTTTAAAGTTCAGTTATGCTTTTAATTTTGTGATTAATTTTATGTTGTTATGTTCAAAGTAATAATTTAGCACGTTGTGATCTCTTTTGAGTAAGAAAACATTAATGACCTCACAGATAATATATGCTGAACTATAATTGTATGCTGAACAGAGCCTCAAATAGGCTCAGTTCAGCATACAATTATTATTATTTTATTTTTTATGTTCATTCTTTTACTTTTATTTTTGTGTGCGTTGTCCAAGACTGAGTCAATAAACCTTTTTCCTAACTTAATTTTGTTTTGAAGCAGGCACAGGTCTTATTACTAAAATAGTATTTCAAACAGTAATAAACTACCGTCATAATATACGCGATAATATTAACAGCATATTAACGGATACAATTTTTAATTACGATTACAGTATTAATTTTTCTCTGCGTTCAATATTACATAATTATCCACACACTCCTAATGTAGCTGTAGTCTTTAAATTTTCCTTAATATGTATACTTTGTGGTATTTACTAAGTTTGTTATTTAGCATACAGTTTGTGATTTGTAGGGATTTCTATATTGGTATGTTTAAGCCTAATGATCTTTTAGTTGCTCAAGATGTTCTATATAAAGAAGCATCGCCATTTGGCTACACTACTGCCACGTATGGACGGCTGTTTAAGTGTCCAGTAAGTCCTTAATTATTATCCAAATAAATGTTTCTTTCGAACTCACCGCTAATTTTTTTATGTAGTTTAGGAACGACTCCAAGAGATTCGTAAAAAGATACCGGTCATACTAACAAAGAGGTGAAGATAGAGGTGTATCCATGTCCCATCATTGGGCGTGAATCTCAGAATGAGACAGGTTAGGCTATAGTCCACCTTGCTGGTCTACTGGTGTTTGGCAGACCTTTTAGAAAATCTCTCAGGTATGCAAGACTTTCACAATGTTTTCCTGCACCGTTTAACATAACACCATCACGCCTGTATTCCCCGAAAGCTTAGGCATAAGTGTACTCATGTACACCCACACTTAGCCGGTATGTTTAGGTCCCATTTAATAGGGGGCGAGCCTATTGCCATTAACAAAGAATTTTATAGAAAGACCCAATAACACTGGTCACTAATCACCGTTTAAATGGGTGATATATATTAATATAAGCACACGATAACATAGTCAGAGGAGCGTGCCTTAGATTTAGACTTGAGACCTATGGCTTGAAAATAAATTGGTCGTATCAGCTGCTATTGTAAATTCCCAGCAGTAAGTAATAGTGCCTCACTCGCATGTCACATGCCAGCATGAATGGGTCGCACGACCAGGGAAGTACGGGTAGTACTTCCCACAGAATATCTACGTCAAGTAGCAGTATATATACTGCTGCGTTTCGTACGGTGAGTGTGGAGCGCCGGAGGCCCAATTCCTCCCTCAGTCCTCTTCCTTAAATAAGCTTGGCAACGCATCTGGAACTCCTAAAAAAATACTGAAAGATTATTTATTTTTCAATCCAATACTAGAAGTTTGCTTTCTCAAAACATCTCTTTGACTTCCAGTTTCCACTATAATTTCGCTTAAATATTATGTTTTTCACAGATTACCTACTTCAGAGTCGTCGACCGCCTCGGTATGGGTCGGGGACCATACACCACAGTTGTCCGCGGAGGTCTCAAAAAGAATTACATTTCTGTCCGCATAAAATCTACTTACAACTTACCTATATCTGTTAACATATACGTAGGTTGTCATAATAAAGCACCAACCACTATAAGAAGGTTGACGCGGACAACAGTAGTAGAAACGAGTACAAATGCAAGTGTGGGTAACGGCACAGTAGGAGAAGGAGAAGATGATGGAGCTACTACAAACGGCCCAGGAGGCGATGGAGGAGACGCAACTGGTGCAAGCGAAACGTCTCTAACAACTGCTGCGGCAAATTAGATCACTTTGTATTGCGCATTAAAATCACATATTAATTTTAGCACAATGGTTACAGAGTATGTAACAAATCGAAAACTATCGGAAAAACTTAATATAATAGTGAAATACCTACCGAAATATTTTGTGTTTTAAACTGATTTCATTGAACGTAGGGTCGTACCCATATAGTCGCCCCGGGGGTATAGTTGCCTTGATTGCAATTACTCTAGTTCCCGAATAAAACATAATTATGTTATTTTATTTTTCTACCGAGAGACTGCAACTATAACTAAGTTGATCGTGTTGCATGTCTTTGCATGGGACGGCTAGGTGCGGTCAAAGTTTCCGGGATAAATGTTCTTTTTCTCGACGGGGCATCTATCCTAAACGTAATTTACATGGATTAGGCAACTATCCCCTATATGGGATAGTTATCCCAAAATTTAGAGGTCCGCAAAAATCACAAATACTCTGGAAATATCAAAGATGATGCTTATACAAATAAAGAATCCTACTTTTTGTACAAAGAGATATAAAAGTAATTTCAAAAAGTGGGGCATTTAACTCACCCTATATAGAATTAAGAATTCATGTCACAACATTTATCTATCAAAGGACTATTTCAATACAATTGAAGTTATAGACGTGGGCCACTTTTATGTTTGGAAAAACTCAAAGGATCGTCTACTATCTGTGACGCGGCAAAAACCCAACAGAGACCTGAATGTAACATTTCAGTTTTATTATTCGCTAGCTGTAGGAGTTCTCTGGTAGAAATAGTGATGTTCCGTTTGAGCAACATACTAGCCAGTCCTCTTGGCAGCATTGCAGGGTAATTCAAACTGTATAACCCTGTGTTCACACAATTAATGAATTTGCATTAAAACCCTTCTCATAGACCACGAATGCAAGACAGAGGGGCCGGTTATCCTCTCCAGTCTTCAGTATAGTATGCCAAATCGTGTGGTTTCGAAGGGTTTATGGGGCCAAATTCCCATACCGCACTAGCATTACTGTATTAAGAATAGTTTAATAAGGTCTATAATTGCATGAGCAACTTAAATCTTCCGGCACAAATTTGTCTCCGAAGCAAAACATGAACGTAACAGATTAACAGCTTTCAAAGCTCTCTCGAGTAGGTGGAAACTTCTTCATTACAACTCTCGTACAAGACAGGGCCCAATTCGCTTCTGTGTTTACAACTTTGTTGCAGTCAACTATAACTTTGTCTCAACTGGAGTTTTGTTCCAAATGAAATAAAACTGGACTTGCGTTTTCGAGATTTCTACACTTTGTCATTTTCTAAATGTCTTTTTTTTTTCAACATGATTTTCATGAAGACCTATGTTACGGCCAAAGACTAAATTCTCTTTGGTTGAAGCACCCCGACAAAAATACTTTGCGTCCATTAATTCTGGGCGTAAAGTCCAGACTAGCAATAAATAATAATCTGTGGATCGAACCCTCAACACGCGGTGCAACGGTATTGGCGACCTCAACCCGTCAAGCAATATTGTAGACACAATGCAAAATGTTTTGTTCTTATGAGTCCACTACGTGCGTCGGTGAATTAATAGTAATATGGCCGTTGGACTCCCAACTCAGAGGTGCCTAGATCGAAAGAAAGGCACGCACCTCTGACTTTTCCAAATCATGTGCGTATTAGTTAATTATGACGCGCATCGGTAAAGGGAAACAACGTAAGAAGACATGCCTGAGATATTTAATTGACGTAGTGTGAAGTCTGCCAACACACGCAAGGTCAGCGTGGTGGACTAAAGCCGAATCCCGTGCATAAAAATGGGACACTAAAATAGGTTGATATTAGTGTGTATGACTAAAATAAAAAAAAAGGTTTTAACTATTTGACGAAGTATTTTTTATTTTTTGTTGAAATAGATGGCAAAACTTGCTCGTCAACATCTGCTCCTCCTGCCAACATAGTAATCAAAATTATAAAAAAAACAAATAGAACTCTACTCTATGACCTGTGACTGTCAACTTAAGAAGGTTTAGTAACGGCAGCATGCGCATTCGCCTAAAAACTAGAATTCTAGACTAGATTAATGATTATCTATTAAATTAGAATAGATTAGATAGTTCCTGAACATAAGAAAATTTTCTTGTTGATTTTTCTGTAGTTGGATTTTAGTTTTAAACTTTAGTTTTTATTGGATAAATTATAATCACTAACAAGTACATACACGAATAGTAAAGGCTTTGTGCACTAAAGTTTCGTTGAATCGAGCATTTTCGAATAGTACAATAAATTGAATAATTTTACTTTACTTTTATAATCATTAAAATAAAGTAAAATTAAAGCATCAAAACAGCCGATTTACGTACCTAATAATATTTTATTGTAAAGGTGTTTTATGATGAATCTTATAAATTATTATAATAATAATAATAAATAAATATAAAACTAAATTTATTAAATCAAGTTTTACAATTACTTTACAGGGTACACAATATGTTTATACATAGTTAATTATGGGGAAAAATTTATAAATAGTTTTAATAAAGTCTAAACAAAAATGTCATTGTATATCTATATCTTACAGTAAAAAAAACGGTGCATGGGAAATTAACCCCACTTACATAATAAGATGCGACCTGCCTGAACTAGGTTTATTGAAGGCTGTGCTTCAGGCCATCACTTTACTAATATTATTATATTGGGACGATAATTATCACTAATAATAGAGTAAAACTTATAGGAAAATACATTTAGTTTTCTACAACGAGGAGAGAAAGCAAACATTATGACTGAATAAGCAAACCTAGACTATATATAATGAATATTACAAATACTAAAATTTACTTAAACATTGTAATTTTATGTCATTTTAAAACTTCAATGAGGTTTTCAGGTCAGTGTAAGATAATCAAATACCAATAAACTACAATTTTTATTATTTGCACTGTACATATTAAGCGATTCATTGAGCTTAGTATATAAAACAGGAACCAAGAACACATAAAATCTTTTAGCAAGAGTATGCCTAGTTTGGGACTTGCTGCATACCAGATCTTTCCTTCGCCTATCTAGAGAAACCGAGTCAAAAGTTAGTTCTATGTGTTGGTGTAGATTTATGTCCAGAATTGACGAACTGTTAGTACCTTACACTCCATGTAAAGCTGCTGTGTAGGAAATCTAGAAGGGTGAAAAGTTGCTACCTTTAGAATTGCTCTTTGAGCACGTTCTAGAGGGAGCAAAATTGATTTTGCTGCACCACCCCAGGAAGTAATACAGTAGGTAAGAATCGATTGACAGAATGCTAGGTAAACCTGTTTAATTAATTAATTAAACAAAATACTATCCCACTGTATACATACACATGAACCATTGAAATTGAATAAAAATAATAATTGTATATTATTTTTCAATCTTCCCACGGCCTATTGAACTATCTAGAACATATTTCTATTAAACAAACTCTGAGCGGAAATAATAATGTTATATATAGAAGGAAAACCTACGTGAACATGATTCAGATAAAATCTCTCAGCGAGCTGGTCGCTATGATTATCGAAAGGCTCTCCCTGTTTATTAATATTATAATAATGGATTTATTGAAAGAAACAGAAGTCAATGCATACACATCAAAGAAAATGCAGCCAGCAGAGCCATTATCAGAATACACTAATTTGAAAACTGAGGAATTGACAAGAATCAAAAACTTTCTTCACGGAATTAATAATGCGCGTTACAATGATGATCAAAGACGTCGTGTGAAGGACCCAAGTAGCTACTGCGGCTCTTTTCAGAACTGCTACGAGTGTGTGAAGAGTATGTGGTTTCCATGTGGATGGTGTCACAATTACGGATGTACGGATAACCCTGACAAACTGTGCCCTTTTGCGAATACTAAAGCTGAGAAATCAAATATAACTGGAGAAATAAAAGCTTGTCCGCACGTCCAACACGATGGTCCAATATTGGTCCCAAGCGGGGTCAGAATGAACATAAAAGTAAAATTATACATACCTGATCCCGTGTTGTATGATAAAGATATTATCTGCCGGATGAAGGTCAAAGATAGATTGACTAATCTTAGAGGACTGATTGTAAATGATGTTGTTTATTGTTATCCAGTAGTTTTACAATCTCAGGGAACAGACTTTGGTGATATAGACCGTGGAACTTTAAAGATAATTTGGGGTGGTGCTCAACCAACATCAAATTCGATTCCATTGATTGTGTTCAATTGTGAAACTTTAGCGATGGATTGTGAATCTTGTAAAATGATCCCAGCAGTTTATGGATGCGGATGGTGTGAGCATACATCAAAATGTGTAATTGGGGACAAATGTTCCAATATGATGAAATGGACCCTGAGTCGATTGACTTGTGAACATTATGGTAAGAAATTACTGTATGTTTGAATAATTTTCATTTTAAAAGTATAAATTAACAACCGATGGAAAATTATATAAACTGAATCACGAAATGAAGTAGTTCGCAGTATAAAATGTAGATTTTATTTATACGTTATGAGCGTTTGTACTTTACATTTATTATGAGAATGAGTGACTTCATAACAAACCTAATATTAGATCATCTTAGTAGTATTGTTTATAAATATTTTGATAACTAAAGTTATAAATAGATAGGCCACTACTGAACAGTTTTTGTCTGTAATGTTAGTGCATTGAGTTTGATTGTGCTTGTTGGTTAATAATTGGATTTCATAACCTTTGTAAGTACTTCGTCTACTATCTTCGTAGTTACTGATATATATTTTTAAATCCTCAGAAATAACAATTTGTATTTCAGGAAGATCTTTAACTATAAACATACCGTAGAATTGATACACAAACAAAAAAAGAAGATGTCAAACTTTTACAGAATGATGTGGATAACTTTCACATATATAAATTTTGCTGAACAATATAGCAAACGATTGACCCACATTGATTCAATCCAAGGCTACTGCACCTCATTCAGCAGTTGTTGGGATTGCAAAAGGGCTAGCTTTAAATGTGACTGGTGTCATGAAATTGGATGTACCCACTATCCGACCCTTCACTGTCCCCAAAAAGTATTCCTTGATAACGCATGGAACAAAAATACTTTAGAAAGATACTGTACCGAAATCGTATCTAGTGACCCGATATTTGTCCCCGCTAATATAAGGAGGTACATCAAACTAAATTTAAGAATAGATGATCTCACACTGTACAAGCGAAGTGTTATGTGTGAAATACACATAGAACAATCGATTGTTAGAGTTAAAGGTTCTATAGGTCAGACTACATTATACTGTGATACGACCACTTTGAGAATTAGTCGAAATGTTGCGTTGGGGTATGTAAGATTGCTGTGGGGAGGTGCCGAACCTTACTCCAATATGATCTTGATGGTTGTATATAAATGCGAGGTTATGGCAAGCAATTGTTTGGAATGTCAAGTATTGGATAAGAGATTCAACTGCGGCTGGTGCGAAGAAACTTCGAAGTGTATTTTACTGGAGGAGTGTCCAAGACAGTCTGGGCCGTGGGTAGACAGAAAAAGTTTATGTGGCAAATATAGACATTTGCGAGATATACCTTATTTTAACAAGATAGAAACAAATGGACTCATACTTTATGGATCGTAGATTATATTACGCACGGTTACACATCAAGCTATAAACAACCAGGCTGGCCTCTTGCTGTATGGCAAGCTTACACAATACAAGATCAGCTTAAACTGGATTTGTATAAATTGACCTGTAGCCGTGTGTACATTAACTTAAATATCTCATGTCTGCTCTTATAAAATTATCAGTTACACGAATTAAATGTTTTTTTCATAAAGCCTGTCATTGTTGATCACATCTTTTACTTAATTTTTTTCAGATGTGTGTTTGTAGGTCTTGGGTTCGATTTCCAGGTCGAGCAGTGTTATTGTTTTTTTTATTAATATCAGTGCCAGCTCGAAGTTTGGATATGAGCCAAGTTTTATTTTATAATCTTATCGTGTGATACTTTTTATCTGTCTCTGTGTGTCCTTGGTTGAGGGAATAAATATGTTTTCTTTTTTTCCCAGTGAATGGCAATAGTCCCAATCCCTATAACATCTCCCTCAAGAAACCGGCGAACTGTGGGGCCACATTAAGACGTATACTTTCATCTAAACTGCTACTGCTTGACTGCCTCATTAGTGTAGTGGTCCTAAGCGCGACTGCTACGCTAGATGTCCTGGGCTCCTGCCCAGGTCGAGCAAAGTGTTATTGGGTTTTTCTATGAAATTCCCAGTAGCAGCTCAGAGTCTGGATATGTGCCCGGTTTATTGCAATAGGCTCGCCCCCTATTACAAGGGACCTAAACATACCGGCGAAATGTGGGTGTACATTAGTACACCTCTGCTTAGAGGCAGAGGAGTGACAATGTAATTGTATTGTTAAATTTTCTTTTCGTCATGTAAGCGCAAAAGTTCTATACTTTTTAACCGACTTCAGAAATTTCGAAAAGGAGGAGGTTACTACATTCGTCCGTATATATTTTTTTTCTATGTATGTTCACCGATTTCTCCGACAATTGCGGACCGATTATGAAAATTCTTTTTTTGTTTAAAAGGATATACTCTCGATGTCGTCCCATTGTCAGCAAATTAGGATCTGATGATGGGATCCTGGAGAAATCGAGGGAACTTTTCAAATATTATAGGCAAACATATAATATTTTTGATTTTTTTAAAGTAACTCGTGCATTTTCTCTCGGAAAGCATCATTTGGTCAAGTGGAACTGTTGATGGAGACCACGGATGACCTCTAATGTATATTTCCCCATTATTCGAAAACAGTGCAACCAATTTGGAAAAATATTTTTTTTTGTTTAAAAGGGTATACTCCCCTCATCCTATTGCCATCAGGTCAGGATCTGATGATGAGTTCCTGGATAAATCGTGGGAAATCTTTAAATATTGTATTCGCACTAGGAGTCTCGTGAATTTGTTCTAGGTAAGTTTCATTTGGTGAAGTGAAACTGATGATAAAGACCACCGCTGCACCACAACTCCTCAGTGATAGGTATTTTAGGGATTTCAATTTGATTACTTTAATATAGTTGCAGTTTATGCTCGTCACAACGCATATGGTGAAGTACCAGGAGAACTCCTCAATAAGCAACGTCCCTTCATTGGGAATAGCAATATTTTGTAAAAGACAATTAGCGGTTGACATTCGGTTATTGTAACTGAGGTAAATTATGAGGTAACTAACCTACTGGAAAACGAGAAAATATAGAAGGCATTTTATTTATTTGAAAGTGTATGCTCCTGAGGTGGTCTCATTCAAGTTTGTTGAAGATATGATCACTAAAAATGTTGAAATTAAATAATTTTTAATAAAAAAGTAAAACCGCCTTTAAAAAATAATAAAAATAATGTTAGGTATATTATATACTTTTCGTTAACTTTAAAAAAGGTCCACATCAGTATCAAGACTTCTAGCGATGTAGGAAGAAATGCATGGATTCTATTACATTCTATTCCAAAGTTTACTTTTTTATGTAAAACAACGATGCTGACGACATTTATTACGCCTCAAATGCAATATGTCTTCCGGAACTTTCCAATGTACACAAACCTACCGTAAATCTGTACAAGCTTTTGTCTCTAAATTTTAAAATATTACCGGTTGTGCCGCCCCAAGAACACCCCAAAATTATATCTTAAGGGTTGAATGATTTATTTTGTTTTGAAGTCTTCGGAAATATTGGTAGAATAAATGCACGGCTTAAACTTTTTTCGACAGCCCTGGAAGAGATCAAAATAATTTTCAAAGTCCCTTTCCATAATGTTTTCAATTAAGAGAGGATCATAATTGATTATTTAAAAATTTTGTGTTATACCTATTCCATTTATATTTATTTGGTATTTCATCACCATAAACAATAATGTTTGAAATTGTAATTATGAAATCTCAAGTCCTATTTAACTAAAAGTGATTCAAGAGGAATATTTATAATTATGTAGTTCTTATACATGGATATTATCGGCAGCAGGTTGACGTCTCATTCTGTGACACCTTCTAATGGGTACACCCATAGTTAGCCGGTATGTTAAGGACCAATGTTATAGGGGACGAGCCTATTGGCAATCACCGGGCACATATCAAAACTCCGAGCTGCTACTGAGAATTTCATAGAAAAGCCCAATAACACTGCTTGACATGGAAATCGAACCCAAGACCTCTAACATATCCGTTGCTGTTTGGACCACTAGACTAACGAGGCAGTTTTTTTAATATAATTAATAAAAAAAAACCAAATCAGATCTTACAGATCGATTGATAAGCGTAGTTACTAAAGCACAAGCCGCAAAGAAAATAAAAGAGCATAAACAGCGAAGGTATCTTGTATTAAACCTTTTAGCATAATGAAAATAACGCCAATATCCGTAGGCTGAACACTTTTATATCTGTGTTGAAACAAGATCTAGTAAAGCAGGGAAATTGAACAGATGCTGCTGAAACGAGTGCCTTCACTACGTTACATTACTATTGGGAAAAAACAGAGTGGACAGAAGAGTAACAATGTGGAGGCGGTATATTTTTGCTATATTTTTTCTACTTTTCTATACCTGCCTCACTGACAAAATATATTTCTGCATAACAACTGAATATTAAATTCCAGCGGTTCGATGTGCTCAGGTTGTTCATCAGTCCAAAATTGAACGCGGTAAGCAAATGTTAAACTTTAAAAAAAAAATCGTGTTCAAGTTTGTACTGCAATGGAAATAAGTGTCATATATCCAAATAAGGATACAAAGACTGCCTCATTAGTGTAGTGGTTCTAAGCGCGACTGCTACGCGAGAGGTATTGGGATTGATATCCAGGTCGAGCAGTGTTATTGGGTTCTTCTGTAAAATTCTCAGTAGCAGCTCAGAGTTTGGATATGTGGCCGGTGAATGGTAATTACCTCGCCCCCTATAAAGGACTTAAATATACCGGCGAACTGTGAGTATACATTAGTACATGTCTGGCTAACCCTTCGGGGAAAACAGGCGTGATGGTCCGTGTGCGTCGATGTCTCTTCCAGCCTGTATACTTACTGAAAGTCTTTTTTTTTAATCCTATCCCAAAAATATATGTGTCTTTTGCCACCTCCAATTTTCTTACATTAAATAGGGTAGGTACTATCGACTACACGGCATAAACGGCTGGACATTGATTTCTTCAAATTGGTTTCGTAAGTAGGTATACTACATTGTTAAAATCCTTTATAGTAAGTGGATTAGCAGGGAATAAGAACGCAGGTGGAAAGCCAAATAATGTTTACAATAGAGAAAAATAAATACATTTATTTTGCCTTCACACCCTGACTTCGGAATCGAAGAACATAGGTACATTAAATAGATATCGAATAATAATACTATAGTGCAGTTGTGGAGTGTCCCAGGTTGGTGCCCCATCCCATATTAGATTAAAGTTCTCCAAGGGGCCTCTGCGCGTTGGACCTGTGTCCCCTCACACGCCTGCCAAAGGACCGGATGTCTTCCTCACGGGAGGCATGCCGTGATATCCAAGGTGGAGATACAAATAATAATAATTAAAACTATAAATATGCTGATTTGTGCGAACAAAGAAGGCCCCTAGGTCAGCATATGCCACTTCATTACAATAAATGACGCGACTTGAGGGAATTCTCGGACATCGGATGTCTAAAAGCTGACAGCTTGATGTAATGATATATACCACAGAAAATATAATAGATACCAATAAACGTTGGATGGATCTTCATAGGCTGTTACTTTCCCTTCACCAAAAGGAGAATGTGGGTTTTGAAGACATTTGTTCCCATCAAGAACAATAGGTACAGTTTTGCTTACAATAAGATTAACAAAAAATATTTTCAGCATGCAGTTGATATTACATTTGACTCTGTGAGTCGAGCCAGAAAAAAAAAGACAGATAATTTTGAATTAGGTACTCACGGCTATAGGTCAACCAATATAGAAATCCAGTTTAAGCTCATGTCGCATCGTATAAGCTTCCCAGACAATAAGAGGCCAGCGTAAACTGGTTTGGTATAGCTTGATGTGTAGCAGTGCGTATTATTTTAAAATTCGAACAGTTCGTTGGTTGATATTTTAAAGTAAATTACATAACATAACATACCATCACGCCTGTATTTCCCGAAGGGTTAGGCAGAGGCGTACTATATGTACACCCACGCTTCGCCGGTATGTTTGGGTCCCATGTAATAGGGGGCGAGCCTATTGCCATTCTTCTTATTATTATTATTATTACTATTGCCATTAACCGGGCACAATTCCAGACTCCGAGCTGCTACTGAGAATTTCTTAGAAAAACCCAATAACACTGCATTTCATTTCATTTCGTATATTTTGTATAGTGCCGGTCCCGACAAGATGTTTTGCCATCCATGGTTCTAGGGGCTGTGAATTCTGGCTGGATGCGAGGCCAGGCTTCGCCCTTTAAAGGGCGCAGCTTGTCGTGGTCGTGGCGAATGTCACTTATCGCATGGCTATAACTTAGGGCAAGAGAATGCAAGTTCAGTTTTTAATCGGTACGAGTCCGACATACCCTTTTAGACCCATATTTATAGGGTCTGTGAGTTATAGTTTGGCACATTTAAACAAAAAACAAACAAACTTCAGATTTATTGTATTTAATATGGATTAAAATAAGAACACATACTTAACATGAGAACCTCAAATAATGAGCTATATTTTCCGACACTTTACTGCATATTGCAAAACTGAACGTTCATCTTCCTAACTGGGCAAGTTATGCGTTGAGACATGAATTTTTACCGTCACTGCTATTTTAAACAGTGATCTAGCGCTCGTAACTTCTAGCTTTTATCAAAGTTTAAGTGGAACTTTGATCAAAGGACCACATAGTTTAGTTATTTTAAGTATAACCAGTACAGTATAAAACTCCAGCTGCAATGGGTGACGTCAACTCTTTCTTCTTTTTTCTTTGTCACCAGTATGTTGTGGTTACAATCTTTCGACGGTTTACAATCTCGCGAGATAGATTATAACCTAACGGTATTTACAATTTTACGGTGACATAGACATCATCATTCACGGCTCACACGTACCAACCCTGATTCAAGAAGAGCGGACAGGAAAACTTGCAGCGCTAAACTCGCCAACCCTGTAATAAATATTTCTTCAAAGCTTTTCGTATGATATTTTCGGTACACATGAAATTTTTAAGGAAGGAGTACTTTTACATAAGAGGCTTATGCGACTTACTGTGCGTTTGCACAGTACGAAAACTGGCAAGTAAAGAGAAAAGTGGATCGCACAGGATTACACCGACACTCTCGCAGTACATAATTCTTTTACATAAACATTTACTTCGTAACATTTTACAAGATTATATTTATACGTTCGAAATTCAAAACATGGGATTATCAGTTATACTTATTTTGGAACGAAGTTACTTGGGTCCAGCGTTGATTTCTTGTACATTTATTATACGATCGTTTGATGGCGTCAAATAATGTTTCTATTTATATTTCTTGTAGCTTTGCAGAAGTCAGATCTCATGTGAGCATTTTTCTCGAAAAAAGAGCAATTAATCACTTATTAAATTGCTATAGCCAATGAGTTATAAGACACAGGCCAGGTAAATTCAAGGACGAAGAAGAGCAATATAAAATATTTTATTTTCTGCCTTAATTTCATTCATTGTCATTTCATAAATCGAACAAAATTTTATACTCCAATCGTAATTCTTTTTCGTAGATAATCTATAATACTTTTCGAGGGCGACTGATCCCTGCCAAATAGCTCGTAAATCTGTCGGCCAATAAAATTTTTGTTATACCCTCGTTCTAGGTGCTTCACTGCACCTGTCACAGCTGTTGCTATCTCGCTTACACACAAAATTTGTAGCGTAAAGCTGTACATACACTACAAGTAAGATAGCTACATTATAAGTAAAATCTTATTAAAGCTTTTATCTCTCGTTATCTTACGAATTCCATCAAGAGTAGTCAAATAAATTGAACTTTAGGATACTTGCGGAAAATACTTAGGTACGCTTTAAAAATGCAAATTGTCTATATATATATTTTTTTTTACAAAGCTTACTAGCAATGTGGGTCTCACATTACTAGTAATCTTGTTAACCCCTCGTACTAAGCTAAATGCTTGTGTTACGAGTGGGTTCACGTCGGTAGTGCAATGGTGGGTCGACCCGGCAACCACATGATCGCAAGTCCGACGCCCTAGCCATTAGGCTACCGCCGCTTCAAATATCTTCAAATATTCAATTTCGTTCATAATGTATTAAATCTGAGAGGGCTTTTAATTTCTTAAATTGTCTTGACTTAAAATTCCGTAGCAAACAATTATACAGGCATAGATTGTCTGATAAATTTGATTGGATATATCCAGTAGTAGTTCAAAATAATGCTAATTTTTCTTTAAATTAAACCAATTATAAGGAGAGTGTGGGCCAAGTGTTAACCGGCTCGTTTTTTATTTAGAGACAACAAACGTGAAGGAAAAATAAGTTGATGACAATTGGACGATAATAACCCACCTATTTTCCACGATCAGTCTGATCTTTAAATAGATTTCATTGACCTGACCCACTTACAACTCGTTTCTATAACAAATCTGTTATCTTTTGTGTAAAAAATCCTATACAATGCGGGCTTAGCTTATACTAGAACAAGCTTTTATGGTCCACCATTGCATTGTCATCTAACCTTAATGTATATGCAAAATATCAGCTCAATCAGCTGAGGGTAAGTGATTTAAAATGCAGTTGCAAGATTTGAACCGAACATACGACATACATTAATTGTTAGCTAAATAAAAATTTGTAAAAGAAAACTATCATATCAGATATAAATTCACTCTGGACAGCTCCTTAGAAGCCCGTTTTCTAATTTCAAGTGGAAACCTACTCAGGTTTATTGCTGTAGGTACATACTACATTACATTAAGTTTTTCGATTCAATTTTAGTCCGAACAGACATTGAGATTTTTTATGGAGATTTGGAGTTTTTGCACTATTTTATTTTATGTTGGTTAAACTTTTACTGTATCTCTTTGAGATTAAGGTGTATTATCAAGCGCCTTTACTTTAATGAGTGATGAGATTACCATTATTAATAAATTGAGACGTCTCTTGAAGAGTTCAGTACAAGAGTTTTGTAACTCACGGAGTTTCAACGCTCTATTCTCACAAACATAAAATAATATTATTGTATGGGCTAAGTACAAACAGTTGTTCTAAGTCTGGTTATGTTTACACAGCACAGAGAAGTATGTACTGTGCGGCCAATGTACCAATTTTCGACCTCACACGCATTAAAATAAGGAGCAATTAAAGAGGTACATTTTGACGACAGAAAATATAACCAGGCATGGCTGTGACTGTTGTTAGGGCAAGTGTCATTTTTAGTGTGTATAGAGTACGACATATACTGCCGCCTCCCGAGGTGGAAGGTGATCCATGATGATTTTTTCGTACTTTAAAAAAGGGTTCAAACCTGCGTCCTTCTGGTTTAAGCATCCGATGGACATAACCGGGCCCAGGTTTTTTCTTTCGCTAAAATTGATATCTTTAAAAATGCTAAGCATGCGTTTATGTACAAAAATAACTAAAACGTGAACCTCTTTTGTCACAAAACTGTAGTTTTAATTCATATTTGTATCGTAAAAAATATGTTCTTTCTTTCTTGAAACGGAGCAATTGTCAATAGTACACACGGCTACACATCAAGCTATACAAATCCAGTTTAGACTGACCTTCCATTGTAAAGGTTTCCGTACGACTCAAGATCAGCCTATACTGGTTTTGTATAGCTTGATGTGTAACCGTGCGTACAATGAATTACGTTATCTAGTTGACAAATATTTTCGACTGTATACTCTTTTTAAGACTGTGGAAGTGACAAATGCGGTCAGAACCGCAAGATTGAAGTGGAATTGGGTTCGTCACATCTGCCACATGTCAGACGAGCTGTGGGCGATACTCACTACTAAACTAAAACTTCACAACGTTGGACGGTTTCGTGACAGGACCCAGAAAGAGATGGCGGGACGAATTAGACCTTTATTGAAAGGATTGGCCACGGATTGGAGAGGAGTGGAAGGAGAAGTAAAGAGCTGGCTTTTACCCTATAGTGGGGCGATAATAGATGAAAAAAAAGTGACAAATTAAGTTTTTTTTTTTTTTTCAAATTAAACTAACAAAGGGACTCAAAAGTTTAACAGTTTTAATGAGCTCTAAATAAAAGTAGGCAAAAGTTTGTATAGAACGGAGGCCTAAGATAATGGACGCCTCACTTTTACGAGTGTCAAACAACTTGGGACCGTCATTTTGTTTTTAGTGCAACACTTGAACTAAGACATAAGCTCTAGGCTCATTAGCATTTCTTTTAGAACCTTCATTTCCATTTTTTTATGGAAATATTATTAAATTTAAGTTATACAATTGCATGAAATAAAATTCGGCCTTAAGTAGGGTTCAAACCTGCATCCCTACTGTTACTACTGAGTGGTCCAGTAGCGTAGTTGATTAGTTAAAAAAGATTATCATCCTTAAAGATGTTTAGCAAATAAATGCCAAATATAATAAAAAATAACTAATAATATTAAATTGTTTACTATTATAATTTATTAAGTATCAAATTGCTGCATTATTTTTCAAGTATATGAATAGGTTCTGGAAACTTTATTACCCTCTACACATAAACCAACTCAGAAAATACGCTCTTTCTCTTTTAATAATTGTTAATTAATAGATTTCCCAAAAAATAAACCTTAACTTGCAATATACAAGGTTCAAATCTATTTATTAAAGAACGCAGAACTCTCCAGCCACCCTTGCTACTATTAATCTATTGCGCTAGCTTTATTAAAAAATAATTATTTTTTAATAACAGTTTACGGTCAAAATGAAGATGCGCTTCAACAACAATTAATTAGTGTATCCTTAATAAGTATCTTTGTCAACAAAATTATATTGTTTGAGAAGCAGATATTACAAACTGGAGTTTAGTTAAAGTACGTACTCATAGCTGCGTACACTGCCTTGCAAGTCAAAGTGATCCTCATTTATTTTATGAAACAGTTTTCTTTATAATATTGCTTTGGGAATCTTCTGCAATTAAAAAAGCATACCAACAACACATAAAACAAGATCCATATAGCAAGAAGAATAATTAAATTGTGTATATTTCTTCAATAAAGATTAAAGAAATACACACAAGTAAAAATAATAATCAGTAGGTACTTATTATGAACGAAATAGCTCTTACATAAATACAATTAAAAAAGTTGGATTGTTACGCATACTGACGACACGAAACCTTTCATTCGGCCGCCGAAAATTTCCGTGTCATCGGTATCTAGAGAGGTCCAATTGAATATTACTAATACACCAAAAAACATTTTTTTTGTGTAAAATGTGATCGTTTTTTTCGGCCTCGATTGTAATCAAAGGTTAGGGGCCCACTTCATAAGAGAGCAATTATTATTTTATTAATTTCTTAAAGAGCCGTCAGTCCTCCGTCATAAGGAAACCATTACCCAATATGCGTTTAAGTAATTAATTGCGTAACGTTTAGGAGCCTTGTTAAAACTTTTAATAACAATGATATGAAAATCTGTTAAATATGACGTTATTTCACAAAAAAAAAACCCCGAGGGGTTAGGCAGAGGTGTACTTATGTATACCTACACTTCGTCGGTATGCTTAGGTCCTATGTAATAGGAGGCGAGCCTGTAGCCATTAACTCGGCACATACGTATTCGAACCCCGAGCTGCTACTAAGAATTTCATCATCATCATCATCATCATGAACCCATTACATTGTCCCACTGCTGGGCACGGGTCTCCTCTCAGTACGAGAGGGATTAGGCTATAGTCCGCCACGCTAGCCTACTGCGGGTTGGCAGACTTCACACGCCGTCAAGAAAATCTCTCAGGCATGCAGGTTTCCTCACGATGTTTTCCTTCACCGTTTAAGCGCGTGATAATTAATTATTAATACGCACATGACTTCGAAAAGTCAGAGGTGCGTGCCTTGGATTCGAAGTCGAGACCTTTGACTTGGCAGTCCAATATCACTAGGCTATCACTGCACCACTGAAAGCCACTGCAAGAATTTCATAGAAAAACTCAATAGCACTTTGCTTGATCTGAGAATCGAAATAAGACCTTTGCCTCTTGTCCACTAGACTAAAGAGATAGTGTTTACGGTGTATTTTATACTAAAATATCTTAATACAATATAAAACAGCCCCACTAATACTAAAAATGCAAAGTAGTAATATTTCAGAGTGTAGTAACGCCGGCAAAATTATCCTTAGCATAAGAAAGGCGCGTAATTTGTGACCTTGAGGGGCTGACTTGTTAAACTAATTAGGCACAGGATGTTCTATTCGGGCCAAAATATTGTACAGGCTGAAAACAAAATGAACTTCACTCCTTCAGTTTTATAACCTTAAATTCTTGTAAAGTTTCGGTTATATTTTTGTTGTAACGCTCAGAATTTACTTAGAAGGATACCACTTTTTCTTTTGGTTTCTCTCGAGTTGTGTTTTTTTTATTTCTTTTGATATATTATCTCTCCCTCTCCCACCGCGTCTTTTGATAGATTTTTTTATGGGACAAACTAATTTGCAAGCCACCTGATTGTAGGTAGTCATCGCCGCCCATAGACATCTGCAATACTAAAGTAGTTGCATATGCGTCTCTGAACCAAGGAAAAGTTAGGGTAAGGTGAAAAGAAGAAAGGGGCTGAGGGAGGAATCAGGCTTCCGACGCTTCACACTCACCGTACAAAACGCAACAGTATGCATACTGCTACTTGACGTCGATATTCTGTGGGTGGATAGTACTTCCCCGGTCGTGCGGACCCATTCATGCTGGCATATAGTCATGCCAGCGAGACACTACTACTATAGGCCGACCGTTTAACTCGCGTATCACCTGTGCGGTAAGAAAGGAGCGGGGAGAGATAAATAAATACTTAAAAAAGATACTTATTATTTTATTCTTTACCAACAATGTCTATCTCGAGATAAATCTTTGAATTATTGACTCCGTGTGTAGCGTTACCCGCCCCCGCTCCCTTCTTACCGCGCAGGTGATACGCGAGTTAAACGGTCGGCCTATACTGCTAATTGCATAACTTGCTCGCAGTAGGAGGCGGCAGTTCTAACTCGCTCTCGCTCTCGACCAAGGATCAAATTACGGCCGAAAGTGAGAGCCATTGCCGCGACCCACTACTGCGACAAAATTACGGAGCAGCTCTACCCAAGCTAGGTAAAACTCCAGCGTGTGCTGCCGTATCTATACTATCTATACTAATATTAGGTAAGGGAGGGAGGTAAAGTTTATGAGTTTGTGACGTGGTAGGGGATAATCTTTCTGGATCTACTGAACCGATTTTGAAATTTCTATCATGTTTTTTTTTTTATTTATTTCCAAAACACTTAATATATTTTTACAATGATTTTGCCGCACACGAAAACCTCTTAGGGCATATCTGTGTACTGGCGAGTCGATTAATATTCTTATTCTTTTATACATGATTTGGTTTATTTATAGCATTTTAATATAGGTATGTATTATTATTTTTATGAGAAACTTAACGCTATGAATAGAAAGCTATAGTATTCCTGACATAAGCTTTATAGAATACCGGGCGCGTTCCGCGGGCGAAGCCGTGGGTGGAAATCTAGTCTTGCATAAATACCTAAGCTAAGCGAATTTATCTTATCCTAGCACTATAGCCTAATCCTTCTCATTCTGAGAGGAAATCCGAGTACCTGACGGACAATAAATGGGTTGATGGCAATAATTAATACTAATTGTATCAAATCTATTAGTAAAAGTACGAATTACATAATTCATGAACATGACATCATGAAATGGTTTGATTTTAAATTCATTTAAATCAATTTGTTGTTTTTTACATATTTTACTGCTTTATAGATTCCTCACTTACAAATGGCACATTTAGAATGATAGAACTACGATTTTATGCGGAACAGTAAGTAACGTAATTAAATTTTCTTCAAGTCTTACTCACTTACTGGTTGTTTGTTCTATAAATGACGCGGGGAGGGCGTAATGTGTAGAAACGGCCCGTTTCATTAAGACAATGGGTTTAAATTGCAGCGGTTAGATAGACGGACGGAAAACGCCTGCGGTTTAAACTAGAAGCGGCAAAGAGTTACTCACCTAATTGTATGTTATGAATTTGTTATAAATTTATTTATTAATTCAAAAATCTGTTGCATATCAAGCTGGTATATAATAGTGTCACTTTACCACTTAAGTTCCGTATAAAATAACTTTATTGTACTGTAATGGTTTACCTGAGAACTATAATTTTAACGAAATCTTCATGATTACAATAGGTACCGTTTTTTTTTTAAAGCTGACTAGCAATGTGAAGATTGATGAATTTTTTTTATAATACACGCCTTTTAAAGTTACAAGCATCGGTTTTCTGTAAAAGAAAAGCCGATACGTTACATCGCTCTTTTTTGGTGTGACGGACGTGTGTCATGGCCGTCATGTCAAATACTTGTCCGCTAGTCATTGAGATAGTGACGTCGAATCTGTGTCCGATCATTACGTGTATTGTTATGTATGTTAACCCTGATTTAATCTATAAATTGTTACTTTGGCCTAAGGCTATGTGAAATATTTTATAAAAATCACGCCCCTTAATAATTTATAACAATACTTTGTCCCGCTACCGCTTATAATCTACACCATATACGGTAGACGGACGAGCAAAACAGAGGCATAGTTAATTCCTGGCCAAGGAAATAACGTGCATTAGTCAACTGCAGCTAGGACTAACCGCACTCGTAATGAACCCTCATATCTATTTCGAAGTAATTATTTATATAACATTCGCCTGTCTCTTCGTGTGTTCGAATGGGCGATTTGGGAAAATTGCCGTTATTTTAGTTTAAAGACATTTTATTTTTAAGTGGTTTGAGCTTAAGTTGGCATGGGAATCCTTTTTTGGCATTACTAATAGTGTAAGCTACATAAAAATAATATAAGGTGTAAGGCCTCCTTCAATTTATTTTTTTAATTTAACTTTATTACCAAAATACAAAGTATATTAATTATTATGAGGAGTCTCATTACACGTCAACCACATACTTTACGGTTTCTTGTTTGCTTTAAAGTAATTATTATTTAAGACTACTTAGGTTACTTAATATGTTCTCTCTAAAGCCAGGTTTGTGTAGTGAAAAATTAGGAAACTAGACAAAGAAAATCATAAGCTTTCACTAAAAACAAGTACTCAAAGTAAAATACGATTTTGGCAGGATTTAACCTGTGTCCCTTCGGTTAAGTATACTGGACGCTTTAACGACTGAGCCACCAAGACCACTACCTGGGATATCGAATTTCTCTTCCACATTCTACGTCTTAAGGTAATATCAGCAACATCTGTTAAAGACATAATTATTACCTTTGTCTTTCAATCAACATGACTTACTTTTCAGTTAGTTGAATGCCCAACGATGTTGCCTTGCCTTTTTACTAGCTATTTTTTAGCATTAAATACCTAATGCAAAATATAAAAAATGCCTAAAATAAAATGCTTAAAAAGCACTACAATTCGAAAACCTCCAAATATAGTTCTAAAGACTACACTTGAACAGAAAATAAAATATTTTAGCAAGATAACAAAAAAATACAGCAACTGTTTGATCTGAATTATTTTATTTAGGTATTTTTATTTCCACGTAACCCAATATTTATGCGGGAAAAATACATTTTGTTACGTCGCGTTGGACTGTATAAACAAAGCGAGTTTGGCGTCACTTTCAGCGATTGAAATATTTTACGTAACAAAATATATTTTTTAAATCACACGTTTATTTTTATTTCGGCTTGTTCTGGATTTTTTTTTATATACTTTTTATTTGCTATTCTGTTCATTAGTCTTGTAGTGGTTAATGGAAATAGGCCCGCCCCCTATTACACGAGACCATTACTTACTAGCGATGTGTGGGTCTTCATTAGAAAATCTCTGTCTATCCCTTTGGAGGATGCAGCGTGATGGTATGTTTTTGATATTCTGGAGGTAAAAAAACTACTAGGAATTGGTTCATCATATCAGCCAAAGGACATCCACAGCTGAAAAAGGGCCATCGCCCAGGCCAGGGGATCGTCGCCTGCATTTATCGACTCTCAGTGACCTTTACCAAGAGTATCTCGCTATTGCCTCATGAGTAGAAGACACATAGGCTATACCAGAAACAAAAAGAGAGTATAGCAAGGAGTTCCATCTCCTTAAGGAAAAGATAGCACCATAACGCTTTATAAAAGAAGGGTGGAACATACACCTTAAACACAGATTAACCGCCAATCGCTCGCACTAAGCCCACATATTCGAACAAAATGCGCGAACAAAGTCCTCTTAGTAGACTCGCGGGTGGCATTTAAACTGGGATGCTTAAACTTTTTCGCGTTCATTAAATCATTGTTATCTTGCATCTCTTTTTTTCGTATCTCCTCTGGGCGCAGTTGTACTCTGAAACTATTCATTCGATTCTTTTTTTTAATCTCGGTGCTGTGTTTTAATACGAATACTGTAATCTGGATAATTAATTGCATAAAATCCAGGTCCATCTTTGGTTCTTGAAAAGGTTATGCGTATCACCAGGCGCTGCATGGCGCCAATAGTCCAGCCTTCATGAGCTGTGGGCTGTAGTAGTCTGACCTGGGAAATTCTGAATGAAAAACGGCTCCAGTATACAGCATGCGTATTTTTCATGCGCTTTAACCAGACAATGCTTATCAGTATCTCTTGAAGGCACTTTAAGTCTGGATAATGGATGGATGAACAGGCTATCTTGCTATAAGGTACCCGCGGGTATTAAGGCCTAGCTAAGGGAAATTTGTAATAAAATGGAAAATATCCAACATAATCAACAAGTTTTATTATTAATCAGTCATGTACTTAAATTACTACAGAGTTTAAACAAAAAATAGCGTCTCTAGCTTAAAACCAAAACAATATATAGCTTTTTTTAAAACACAGTCTGTAGGCCTTATTATACTAGGGTACGGTAATAAGGCCTATACTTTAAACTATCCACAAATCAACTTATACTACGTAAATTGGTATTCGTAAGATCAATAATCATTAACATAAAGCAATAGTAAGCATAGTGGTCTTAGAAAATTAAATATATTGCATTTATTCGCATCTATCAGGACATTGACAGTCATCAGTATCTTCTGCAGTCAAACCGACACACTCTTCGTGGTACCACTTGGAGCGTCGTGAGCATTGCCTCATTGCATCGTTCATTCTATCTTCTTTGCTGGCATGACACAAACTCACTTGTTTTTGTGATTTACCTTTGACGGTAGTAGACTTTTTTGCAGATATGATTTTAGCTTTTTTAGGATTTAAAGTCTATTTAAACTTCGTTTTTTCTTTTTAACAATTTTAACATCAGTAAAGTTTTCGTATTGGTTATTTATTTTTCTTTTGTTACCTTTTACTTCTTTACTATGTATTTTATATCTCTCTTATACGTACTCAAAGTTCCTCTTTGTACTGCTCTAACAGCTGCGATCAGATCGTCTTCTGACCACAATGCCCGTTTGGGAGGCATCGTAACCGTAAGCACTGAAAACAATGATAAATAAATTGAAAATTTATAACTACGTAATACTACCCACCAACAAACATTTTAAAAACACGCTCTTACTTATATAGTAGTTTAAAAAAATAGGAGTATAATAAGGCCTATGGTTAAATTTTATAGGCCTTAATATCCGCCACCCACGTGGATACAGAAAAAATAAATTTAAAAAATTTACAACTACAAGTCCTTTAATACGGTAACCTAGGGACAAGCATACACTCATTAATAAACGGACAGTCAATACAGGTTTGTAATGAATATGATATTTTCAAAATAACTTACGTTTTACTGGAGCCATTTTTTATAATTCGTGCCGCGTGACCGTACCGCTGAATGATTTTGACGACACTGGCGGGGGGAGAAGTGCAAGCGTTCGTCCGCCACTTCGCAGTGACTTGTATACGCTCTGAGCTTGTGTGAGTGTAACCTTGATCGTCAATTACTGTATTTCGTACGTTTTTTGTTACTTAGGCCTTATTGCCCGACAGGCCTTAATACCCGCGGGTACCTTATATACAATATTATCATCAGACCCAAGGCGCTAACCGTAGAGCAAGGTATGGCAAACAAGTGCGCCTTCTAGTCATAACGAATGATTATGCTCATAAGTTCCATTATATTTTTTGTTCTATAGACCTAGTGAGACATTATTCTTGACATGGATCTTGTTCCTGGACCAAGTGAAACGAAACTTTTTGATAGTTCATCTGACTGGTCCATCGATAATGAACACCATGGAACAAGAGCAATTTTTTCCTTAGTAGTTCCATGGATGCTCTGTATAAAATAAAGGTTATTCGACAGCTATGTGATGAATTAATGCCATTCCTGCCGGTACTTCTCCATTAAAATCACCCTTGGTCTTCCCTAAGGCTACAGTGGATATACGTTCAGCAAAACAAAAAACTCACCTATCAATCTCTTTCATACATTTAACAATGACATGTTATTTTTACTGATGTACTGAGGGTGCCTGAGGCGATAGCAACGCTTAGGTATATCAAAGGAATTTCTTATCTACAAACAGGAAAAGGGAGATGGTATTTTACACCAACTTACATAATAATCTGTAGTTGGATCCGACATTATTGCAAACTATTTTCACCTTTAAGTCTTAGCCTTGTATGGGCAATTTTCGGCTAAAGAGATTGGAGTTGCTAAATTAATTCGGATGGCTACTCCATTTAGACACCATGTGAAGGCTGCCAACCCGCAGTAGGCTAGCGTGGTGAAGTATAGCCTAATCCCTCTCGTTCTGAGACCCGTGCCCAGCAGTAGACGATGTAATGGGTTAACAATGACGACGACGATCCCTGTATACCCGATAGTTAATGTGGCGTTCATGAGCTTCTTCGAAATGGTAACGCATTGAAATCAACCGAATCGTTCATGAGTTTCAATTCCACATCCACACATTCCACAGACAGCGGCTTCCAATTCATATTTTTTTTTACAAAAAGTGTAGAAAAGAAAATTAAAAAACGCAAGGCAAAGATTGGCAGTTAGAGCGAACATTAAAGCGAATAGCATAATTTGGGTTAGAAGAGGCCACTGTGGGGTATGTAATAATCATAAAATACCAACTGGCTGTTACCAAGTTTATTGAACATTACCAACGAGAATCCTTTTATTGTTTTCTTTACGGTAGGTATATGGTAACGAGGTATATAATGAGTACGTGAATGAGATTTTCCCTCTTCTTTCCAGTTGGTACAGAGCAGAATAGCTTAGTCTGGAATAGACTTCTTCTAGTAATATATTTCCAAACCTCTGGTCTTTGGTGAATTATGCCCAGCGGGTATTACAGTTAGGCCAAAAGTAGGACTTATATGGGGTGATGATTTCAGTTGCTGTACAGGATTAAATCAAGGACTCAACGAATAACCGTCATTGGTCCGGCCCACCATGGGACTCACGATGTAACTGCTTAATTAATAAACTTAACTTAACTAATAGCCTAATTAATTTGACAGTCTCACTTCAAAACTCTATAGAGAAACTTTGATTTCGACGCCTACACTAACTACAAAAGCAAGAAGACGTAAACTGGTTATCAGACAACCAATATTACTTCGAATGTTGGGGGCAGTGTCGAATTTAGGAATGGGCGGAGAGTGGCTGTTCTATATTAGTGCTAGCAATTTTTTTATTATATATATATAGCTTTCTGCCCGCGGCTCACGTGGCTTCTCGGCTTTTCTCTATTCTATTTGATATAGTTTATAATTTTCTAAAATAAAAGTAGCCTAAGTTATTCCTTATTACATAAGTTATTTGCCAGTGCAAGTCTCGTCAAAATCGGTCCAGAGATAAGCCGGAAAAAACAGACATACTATACTTAAAAAAAATTAAAAAAATGTTTTTTGGTATACCGTCCATTTAGTAAAATGTGGCTCTTCTAGTATCAGAAACGGACACTTTAATTTTATTTATCTGTATAGATGTATAGAATTCAGAAAGCATAATAACTCGCTCATTAAGCTGTGAGAAATGTATAGTAGTAATGATCTAATCTAGGTCCTAATCCCTTCTGTCTATAAGACAGGTTTTTAGGTGCAGAAGCAGTGAGACATTATTGGTCTCATTATTATTAAGTAATAACTTGAAACTCAACTCATCGGTTATTTCGGTGCCATTATTTAATAAACAGGTATAGTAGTGACATCTGTGACCACTGCTGCAAACTACTTACCTCTAGTACCTCATCTACTCGTAGATGGCACTAATTTGAAGAAAAACTGTATTTTTAAAATACCCCTTGACAAGTGTTGGCTTTTCATGCAATTATTAATTACTTGATATCATTTAATATATCATTGTATCTTTCATTTAATGGATCAGCTGATGAGCTGTCGCATGTTGTTAAAGCTAAAGTGTCAGCTTTGGGCGCCAAATTCCTTTTTTTCTTGTTTTTTCGTGAATTGTTCGGCTATAACACTTTCGAGGTACACACGGCTACAAATCCAGCTATAAAAAACCAGTATAGACTGGCCTCGAATTGTGCGGAAAACCTTTACAATGGGAGGTCAGTAACTAAACTGGTTTTGTATAGCTTGATGTGTAGCCAAGTGTATAAATGGTAGTCGACATTAATAATGACTCATTCACAATTAAATATTTTTTTTTTTTGCTTAAAACTCATCGTAGGGGATTTAGGTGTAGATTGTAATTTTTGACCGAATCCTCTATTTAAACCAAAATCTTTTACGAAAAAACATAATAAGCTCAACTTGGGAATCCAACCCAGGAACCATAGCGTAGCATTCGCAACTGAAACCAAATGTATATATTCAAAAACTCTAGACAATTTTGTGTTTCTTCCTTTCTTTAAGATATTTAGATACTAACTTGAAGTGCGGGTAGTTGTTAAGGTAGAATAAAAATACCCATTTAAAATATAATAAAACAATTTTATTGCTATATAACAGTAGAGTGGCATAACAAGATGGTATTAAAAACGACCTTATGTATCAATAGATTTATGGTCTATATTATTACAAGCCGGTTTGTCACAGCAATCTGGGTAGGGTTGATTTTTATCTCCAGGAACTATCTCACACCCTGCACTGTCTACAGATATAGCGCCACAACTGGAAAGTAAAAAAAAAATCTTTAAAAAATACTCTCAACTTTACGTATCAGTCTCAGATCAAATAAAAAGTTAAGATGGAACTTTGCGAACAAAGAAGTGAGGCCGGCTAAAACTACGCCTAACCGTGTACAAAACACAATTACACGCACATATGTATTAGTTAACTACGCCTTATCTTGTCAGTCGAGCTTTCGATAGCTCGATAGCTTGACTGACAAGATAAGACGTAGTTTTGGTATACGTGTGTGCGTGTAATTGTGTGTTGTACACAGAAAAACTCCAGAAGTCTTAATTTGGCAGTAACATAGGGAATAAAACATAACCCAACATTTTTCATTTATTTCTAATTAGGTATATCACTTAAATAGAAAAACAGTTTAATTTAACAAGTAATACGTACCCCCACGTTCCCACTGACAACAAAACATGTTGCAAATAATTACCTATCCCTCTCACTCTTTGAGAGTCAAATAGAGTAATTTGTAACACTCAGATCAAATAAAAAGTTAAGATGGAACATTGCGAACAAAGAAGTGAGGCCGGCTAACACTAGGCCTAGCCGTTTACAAACACAATTTAACACTATATAACAATACCGAAACTACGCCTTATCTTGTCAGTCGAGCTATCGAGCTATCGAAAGCTCTACTGACAAGATAAGGCGTAGTTTTGGTATACGTGTGTGCGTGTAATTGTGTGTTGTACACGGTTATTCGTAGTTTTAGCCGACCTCACTTCTTTGTTCGCAAAGTTCCATCTTAACTTCTTTTTTGATCTGAGGTATCAGTGTTGCTTGCTTGCAACTTCAGTGTTGCCAACTCGGTATGGGTGGGTGATGAAATAAAATCATATTCCCTCGATAAAACTATATCCCGTCAATATTACTGTCATCTGTATCTACTTCTGTTTTTTCTTCTCCTACTAATGCCGTTCGGTTGCATACGAACTCAACAGATTTTTTTTTCGGTATTAATATGTACACATGTCTATACATATATCCATTATAGGCTGGCCTCGCATTTCAAAGGATATATGTACAGTCGCCAGCAGGTCAAGGTATACAAAACTGTCAAATTTCTCCAAATGATTTTAAACCTTAAATTGTTAAAGATAAAGTTCAAAATCAACTGAGAAAATTTGTCATTGTGTGGTAACTTGATGTGCTTGCTCCGTACAACGACAGCTCATCTTAAACTGAATATGTAGCTAGTGTAGCTTATTGTGTCAGGGCTAAATTTAGTGCTAGGTACTATATGTTCTCTAGAGATGTGCCGAAACACATTTTTGTTGTGGTAGGGCCACGCTGTTCGCAGCATGAATGGGCCGGCTTGACCGGGGAAGTACCACACTCTCGCAGAAGACCGACGTCTGAGTAGTAGCGTTTCGTTACTGCACTTCGTTCGGTGAGCGAGAGGGCCGCAGGCCCAATTCCTCCCCCAATCCCCTTCCTTCTCCTTTTGTCCTTCCCCTCCCTTTCCCTAAATAGGCTCGGCAACGCATCTGCAACTCCTTTGGTTTTGCAGATGTCCATGGGCGGCGATGACTACTTACCATCAGGTAGCTCGCCTGCTCGTTTGCCGAGTTATCCCATAAAAAAAAAACAGGCGTTGCCCAAGGGGGTTTCTCGGATGGTCTTTGAAGACACAGTGCCCCCCTCTATGATGGCCGCGAGGATTGTTTTAGTGGGTAAGAGTTCCACACTCTCAGTCTACTCACGAAGATAGGCCGCCTTTAGTAGGTTTCCACCCATAAACAAAAATAGGTTCTATATGTTAAATTTTTGTGCTAAACTTATCAAAATAATGCCAAATCTAGCATAGAAAGTGCTAAGTTAGCAACACTGGGATCGATTTTGTTACGCAAATCTTATCATTGGGAGAAATTGCGAGCACAGCCTCACTTAAATGTGCAAAAAGACGACTCAATTTTAATATGGTAGTTTATAACAAGGTTCATTTTTAATACCGGACCTTCGCTGTGGACTCGTAAATAACTATTATTTTATTACAGCCATATCATTTTATTAAGGTTAGGATTTAAGCTATAATAAATTGTGCAAATTGGCAACATTATTTCTCTTCCTGTTCGCCTAAACGTGACGTTTTGTATCTAAATTATTTAAATGTAACCAAAATTATACATCGGAACAATACTCGTAACTATAAAAAATTATGTTAATAAAGCCTTCAATCTAAAATTCTAATTCTTTGTTGCTTTGAAGCGATACTTGAAACAGATTTAATTATTGAAATGTACTTTGTTTCTGAATAAGAATATAATCAAATATTTATTATATTATAATAATATAATATTACGTCGAAAATCGCTGATTATCAAACAATTTCACTTAGGTAGGATTTAAGTAAACCGTAGGATCACTTCACTTATGCCCATACCTAAACATTTTCATCTAATTATGTCAATCTCGACTCTGATATTTAATATCAGATGCATAGAATCATAGAATCCCGCGGTATAATAAATAGTCTATGCTATTTGGGAATAATGTTGCTTCTAATGGTGTAAGAATTAATAAAATCGGTTCTGTAGTTTTAGAGTTTATCGATTACTAACAAACAAAATAATCTTTATAATACAAGTACCTATAGAATAGAAGGGTCGTTGGACCTATTCATGGAAACAATAGATCACTGCTCAACATAGGAATCAAATGCGTCAATATTACGAGCCATTGCGACCACTACCCCAATGAGGCAACCTCGCAAATGATTCTGTCACTGCTGTGGAAAATGTCGCGAACTCCATGGCATATAAGGCAAGAACTCCACTTCAACTGCTACGCTAGAGGTCTTGAATTCTATTCCCAAGTCGAGCAAAGTGTTATTTTGTTTATCTATGAATTTCTCAGTAGCAACACAGAGTTTGCATATGTGCCCGGTTAATGACAAAAGGCTCGTTATTACCTAAACACACCAGCAAAGCATGGGTGTAGATTAGTACACCTCTGCCTAATCCCTCGGAGAATACAGGCGTGATGGTATGTTACGTCTCATATAACTATAAGGCAGGGGAGACGAGTGTAGTTTTTAGTCGGTATGAGTCCAACATTCCCTGCACCCTCCCTAGATATTAGACGACCCATGACGATTTTCCGTACTCAAAAAAAGGCTTGAATGTATACCTGTATATTTTAGTTACGTTGTCTCTTTCACATGTGAACTGAAGGCAGCTTTTCCCATCTTTGGGCGAGTAAGGCTCTTCATAAGGCAAAACTCTTTTGAGGCTTGGTATATAACAACCCTCCTGTTCCGCTGAAAAAAAAAAAAAAACATATTGATACCTACTGCTACTTGCCTGTGTCTATGTACGGTCGGCCAGTACGTCAGGTTACCACAAAATGATACATTTTCTCAGTCGATTTTGAACTTAATCAACAACACTTTAAGGTTTAAAACTAATTGGAGAAATTTGACATTTGTTTTGTATAACCAGATGTGCTGGCGACGACTGTACAATGCAATTTATTTCTGCAAATAGACCTTGTAAGATCACTTGTTCAAGCAAATGGTTCCATTGTATATGCAACCGCTAGACTATTAAAGTATTCGCAATATCTGGGTAGGTTTTTAGGAATTAATTTTATAATTCGTTTAAGAATCCTACAATAATTAAATAATAACTTATTTTTCTAAATACAAATTACAATATTAAAACTTTTACAATGTTCCATGAAGCATGGATTCATTAAAAATCAAGAGATATATATATTTTTAATTACATTTTTCATAATATTGCATCAATCATAAATTAGAGGTGGGTATTAAACAAATTCATGTAATATATGTACACACGGCTACACATCAAGCTATACCAGTTCATACTGACTTCCTACTGTAAAAGTTTTCCGCACAATTCAAGACCAGCTTATACTGGTTTTGTATAGCTTGATGTGTAGCCGTGCGTACGAGTATCTACAATATGCGCATACGGCAACTTACAACTGTGGCATAACTACTCAACCAAATTCTATATAAAATCACTATCAATAATTATTATTCCATACCCATTTCCTGAGGTTTTTCAACCGGCGGATGTATTGCCACTGCACTGAACACTGCTCCAATGGAGACGAAAATACACAGAATAATAGATATGAAATACATTTCAGAACACACCCACTCAACAGAGTTGTCGAGACAGACTAAGCTAGAATTACGGATGTTAACATAATCATGTGCTGTTTAAATGGACTTGTTTTGCTTCGCGACTTCGTCTCATTTCGTAGTACTTACAGCAAAACAATGCTTCACTTCAATGCGCCTCTTTTACGCCATGTAGAAATCTTCATGGATTTCATGATAGAGGACGGAGGGTCTCAGAATGAAAATTCATGAGTGATACTAGTATACATATCCTATACTTACTGGTATCCTTGATTCGTATAAATAAATTCTTCACAAAGATATGAATTTTCTAAGTAAAGAAAATTTCTTGTGAAAGAAAAATCCGATCTCAGGCAGGGTTTGAACCTGCGTCTTTCTGGTTAAGTACGACAGACGCTTTACCAACTAAGCTACCGAGACCACTGCCTGTGATGGCGAATTTCTCTTCCACATTTTACGTCTTCAGGTGACGTTAGCACCATCTATTGAAGACATTACTATGTCTTTCAACCAACACGACTGCCTTTACAGGTTCAATGTCAAACGATTTTGCCTTACCGTAATATGCTTATTTTTTAGCATTAAATATTGCGAAATATTCACACAGATAATAATTTTCTATTATTATTATTATTATTAATCAGCCCGGTTGATCCCACTGCTGGGCAAAGGCCTCCCTACCTTCCTGCCATTCCTCACGGTTTAAGGCTTTTACGGCCCAATCTCTTAAATAGGAGTCCAGTTCGTCCCGCCATCTCCGCCTGGGCCTCCCGCGTCGTCTAACGCCTTGTGGGCTCCACTCTCAATAAATTTCTAATTAAGGAAAAAAATCTAGTGAAAGAAATAATAAATTCTTATTAAATGTCAACATTTGATGATTTTTTGTCGGTTTTTACCTAACCTTCTTAAGATTATAAAAATCTAGTCTAAGCGGACATGAAACATGCACCAGATTCTAACTAAGACGTCCTGCAAAACAATTGTGAAAACTTCTTTCAATTTTGAGCAGTAGTTTTTGCTTGATGTGTGTACAAACATACATACAAAATAAAAATGTTGTTTTGAGTTTTGTCGCTCTAATAAGTGATTGCCCATAATAGTGTTTCTTAAAATCTGTAGGTCATGTACAGACATCAGCTTGTTACGATTTTATTATAAATTAAATATTTTTACATATTATGTAAAAATATAAATTAAATATTTTTACATATTATGTAAAAATATTTAATTGATCACGTGAGATGTTGATTAGGAACTTAGCAGACTACTATTCGAAATTTATGATACATTGAGTCTAGAGTGGAGTTATATAATATGTAAGCCTAATATTTTTACAAATTAGCATAAAATTAAAATGCTTATAACTTCCTTACTTTTGAACTATTTTTAATTTTGTTTTTGATGATGGCTCTTTTAATGAGATTTTTATGAGATCATAAAAAAATACCAAATAGCCTATTGGGTTATCATTTATAAAAAGTTTTTTTCAATTACACTGGTAGTTCCAAAGCTATCGATTCCATAAATTCCGTTCAAACAAAGAAACCAACTCTTCAGCGTTATATATAAGTAAATATAAGGTTATACCCCGCGACCAACACGTTTTGGAACGTGCCCGGGCAGTCGCGTTGAATGCATTTGGCGAGACGTCACAATGACGTTTAGATGATATAGTAAGGTGATTTAATATGTGACGTCAAGGTGACTTTGTTTTATTTTACTCAAGTAGGTAAACCCAATAAATTGAAATTTATCGATCATTATGATTTTGCGGACGAAGGTTACTTTGCGGTTTGTTTGGTTGTGTATCTATGTTAAGTTAGGTAACTATAGGTTTTATCTCAACTACGTAATATAATATGTATTATATTCCTTGAAAATGCTACTAAATGGGCACTATGTCAAAGTGCGAGTTGCTATTATTATTTTCATATGAAATACCATCACACCTGTATTCCCCGAAGGGTTAAGCAAGAGCTGCTACTGAGAATTTCATAGAAAACCGAAAAACACTTTCCCTGGGAATCGAACCCTAGATATCGAGCGTAGCAGTCTCGCTTAGGACAGCTAGATTAATGAGGCAGTTTTTGATTAGGACTTTCTTTTACATACACTCACGCTTTTTTCCACCAGGTATCCAGAAACTATAGACCACCACTTGCTACGACTCTTGCATTCCTCTTTCGCTTCTTCCACATTCTTAAACTTGTCATACACACGCGTCGGTTGCAAATACTACTCATCTGACCTTTTAGGAGGACCTCGCCAATAAGATATGTCCTTCTAGGGCGATCTCCCGCGACGCTGCCGCTGACAACTTAACCAACACAAAAAATTAAGGCCGCTTTTTGGTCGAACCCATATTGCTAGCAAACAAAAAGGCTCGCACGACTTCCGCAATCTAATCCCGATTCACAGAGATCATTGGAGCGTGCCAAAAATACTGTATATATGCACTAAATCAATAAAGCTCACACACGAATTTTCCATTTCTGGAATTCCACGAAATTGAAACCAGAGCTGTACGGGAGCTAAAATAAAAAAAGTGCAATCAATAGGCGAAACGTTCACCTTTTTGGCCGCAATGCCACGTTTTGCAACACAGGGATATCGATTGAAAAATAAATTGCCGCGTTGTTTGAAATTCGGCGTTTCTACAGCAAAGCCCGTTTTCAATTTGCACACTATAATTCCACGCGTGAATTTAAATGCCAAAGGGCGCAAGAATAAATAAATAAATAATAAATAAATTCTTTATTTAAGTAACCATGACTCATTAATGTTAGTATTACTTAAAACTATGTTAGTAACATTTCATAATCTAATTTATATAATAATTTATTGATCTCACCGCTGCTTCATCCCATGCGAGACGGAACAACAATGAGTCACGTATGATCAAACCAGAGGCCCAGCAATCATACTCAGGACACTGTTGGAGCTGGCCCACACCCTGCGCACCAGAGAAGCACACCTCTTTCGCATGATCGCATAAAAGCAATCTACGTGTGCGTCAGCAAACATCCCCGATGCGCTACAGAAGCGAGGCAGCCCCACCAGTATCCTAAACGCGTTATTGTATTGAACGCGGAGAGCGCTGTACGAATAGGATCCTCCAAAATTAGGTATACTTTATTGAATGCTTAAGCTGCTACACGGCATCTTATAAAGAAATTTAGACAATTATTGTGTAAGTATTTTATCTACAAATTGAGTGAAAAAATTATAATCCATAAAAGAAATAGCTCCTATTTCCAATAAATAAACGAATTGTAGTTTTGGTCAAACAAGAGACCATTATGTTACTATCTACAGAAAAATATCACCCATACATTTTAGTGTATTTAAATATATGGAACAGGAAGCCAAATTTGGTAATAAAATAACCAGAATAATTATCCTTACACCATGCTCGCATTCCTTGAAGGGTGAGAGGAGTACTTAATGTAACCCAAAGTTCGTTATTTAGGTAACATGTAATAAGGGATGAGCCTATTGCCATAATATCATCATCATCAACCCATTACTTTGTCCCACTGCTGAGCACGGGTCTCCTCTCAGAACGAGAGGGATTAGGGTATAGTCCACCATGCTAGCCTACTGCGGGTTGGCAAACTTCACATACCTCAAGAAAATCTCTCAGGCATGCAGGTTTCCACACGATGTTTTCCTTCACCGTTTAAGCGTGTGATAAGAAAATGATTATTCGAAAACATGACATAACATGTCACATGACTTCTAAAAGACAGAGGTGTGTGCTTTGAATTCGAACTCAAGACCTTTGAATTGGCAGTCCAACGGTCATATCACAAGGCTATCACTGCACTTGCCATATTATAATCCCAATTAATTCTAAATGTCGTATGCCAGTATTCTGCAGCGAGTAAAACCAGGGGCACAGCCATAATAATATACTTAATAGTTGATAAGTGACTTTTATATAGTTATAAGTATATATTGATAACCTTCTTGTGCTCATCAATGTTTAGCATACATAACATACAATCTCACCCTTATTCCCCGGAGGGTTGGCAAAAGAAGATACACTGCATTGCAATAGGGTCAACCGGGCACAAACCCAAACTACAAGTTTAGCTACTTTTTAGGGTTCCGTAGCCAAATGGCAAAAACCGGACCCCATATAGATTCGTCATGTCTGTCTGTCTGTCTGTCTGTCCGATCGTGTCACACGTCACCTTTTTTTCGAAACTATAAGAACTATGCTGTTGAAACATGGTAAGCATATGTATTCTATGAACCGCATTAAGATTTTCACACAAAAATAGAAAAAAAACCATGGGGGTTCCCCATACTTGGAACTGAAACTCAAAATTTTTTTTTTCATCAAACCCATACGTGTGGGATATCTATGGATAGGTCTTCGAAAATGATATTGAGGTTTCTAATATCATTTTTTTCTAAACTGAACAGTTTGCGCGAGAAACACTTCCAAAGTGGTAAAATGTGTGTCCCCCCCTGTAACTTCTAAAATAAGAGAACGATAAAACTAAAAAAAATATATGATGTAGATTACCGTGTAAACTTCCACCGAGAATCGGTTTGAACGAGATCTAGTAAATAGTTTTTTTTTTATACGTCATAAACTGAATATTTTGCGCGAGAGACACTTCCAAAGTGGTAAAATGTGTGTGTCCCCCCCTGTAACTTCTAAAATAAGAGGACGATAAAACAAAAAAAATATATGATGTAGATTACCATGTAAACTCCCACCGAAAATTGGTTTGGACGAGATCTAGTAAATAGTTTTTTTAATACGTCATAAATCGTAACGATACGGAACCCTCCGTGCGCGAGTCCGACTCGCACTTGGCCGGTTTTAGTTTTATTTAGTTTTATGGTGACAAGATTATTTTGTAGCATTCGTTAGGTTAGTGATAAGTAAGAAGTAGTAGTAAGTATTAACCTAAGAATAAGCCAAACTTTTTTCTGTGTGCCATTTCGATCACTATCTCGTAAAAGGCGAGAGAATATCTGATACGACAAGATCTCTTCAAATCAGACTGGCTAGCTTTTTTGTATTCAAATTAGTTCCTTCTTCTGCAGTCCGTAAGTGTTGCTCTGGCTCGGCAACGCATCAGCGTCTTCTCTGGTATGGACAGGTGTCCATGGGTGGCGGTGACTACTTATCATCAGGTGGCTCGTGTTTTGGTTTACTAACATACTTAAGTAATAAAAATCTACATTCAGCATCATCCGTTACTGACGGTACTTGCCTAAAAACAATGTAACAACAGATAAGCGAAATGCTTATCAGTTGCATGTCAAAAGGTTAACACTAGTTTTCATAAACATAGCCGATCAATATTAACTTCAGTAGGTACTAAGTCTTAGGTCTCTGAGTTGGTAGCCTCTCGAATTTTTATTCTCATCATGTGGAAAATAATAATTCTATCCACCTTCTTTATCGTCGGTCAGACGACAAATATTGAGACATTCTACGGAGAATGGGTTGTGGCCGCTTTCTATCCAGTCTCCACTTACGCGCCTATTTGTTTGTACTATTCATTTACTAAATACCCAGAAGATGTGCAATGTACGTGTGCCGATGGAAAAACTACCACCTTAGTTCAAATATCCATGACCGAGCATTCCGGACGTAAAGGAGCCCTAGCTGAACCAGTACCAATTTTAGTAGTTGATTCTCCTAGTGAAGTGTCAGCGTCCTTGAATATCAGCTGCAAATGTGGTGATAAAGAATTCGAAGATCGTGTAGTTGCAAGGTCAGTGAATAGAGACTACTTCATTTTGTATGAGAGTATTCCACCATCCATGGACTATACTCGTTCGGAAAAGGAGCAGAACCATGCAAATATACTATCAAGAAAAATTCAGACGCAACATCAACTGCTTGATGTTATTGCAAGTATTGAAGAGCTGAACGAAAGACGCGGGGCTACCATGTGCACTACGGAGGTTTTGAAAATGCGACCTTAAAAATACAACCTGCAATTATAATAATATTAACGTCTAATTTTTCGACTTTATTAGTGGCATTGCAATCAGCATGAAGTTACCCAAACAGGGAACAAAACCGTGAGTGCATGTATAAATTTATGTAGTTTCTTTTTTTAAATAAAATATCTTTAAACGATCAGTCGCATTTTTGTTAAAAATCAAAACAACTCATTCAATCCAATGCTACACCAAAACAATAACAAGATAATGACTATTATACATATATTTTATCAGTTCAGTTTAAGGTTATGATCTTAACATAAACATATTCATTCTTGAACTGCGGTCACGGTCTGCAGTTGCAGTTTGCCAGTAACGCGAATATATTCTCTTGCCTTTTAAATTCCATAATATGGACTTTTATTATTTGATCGACTTTCGTTCTTTCTCAAGCAACAAATATAGGGAATATATACGGAAAATGGACGCTGGTTGCTTTCTTCCCTACGACTAGATACAATCCGGTCTGTGTGAGCTCATCCCTAGAGAAATATCCAAGAGACTATCATTGCACGTGTGAAGATGAAAATAAACAGAACCCTAGCTTTAACCAGACATACAGGTAAGAATGAAGTAGAAGAAATTACTGCAGATCTCCCCAAAAATTTAAAATACATTTATGTGAAGACGAGACTCAGAATCAGATATCGTTTAAACCTGTAAAAAGAAAAAAAGGCCTAGGTATCTATTTTTGTGAAGTTTGGGTAAACATGTTCAACATAGACGAACTCGCAGAAGAGAAGTAAACAATAAGGTAATACCAGCACATAGAACCTATCAATATAACGGAAGTTTTAAATACTCTGCTACTAAGACCGTAAATCGTTTCATGATTTACCTCCTCCTTCACGTTAAAATCCCACTCTACCTTTAAAATATATGTTACCAGAGAACTCTTAAGAATTCCATAAATACAATAGCAGGGTGAGATCCAAAGCCTTTGCTGCGCAATGTTCAGTCATATATACATTACATTAACTAATACATAAGCCATACAACAAGCATATTAATGAACGAATTTTGACACGATGTATGCGCGTCATAAACAAAAAAAGGTTGATACTCAAAGTGCCCTCCGCAATTGCTGAGCTGGTTTCCTTGCTACACATTTAGGTATGTTGTAAGTTTTTTGTTTATATATATTTTGTTACTTTTTTGTGGCAATGGTAAATGTTTTTTATTATTATTTAGGAGACGTTAACAAAGCCGTACCAATATTGATAATTGAAGAACTTGGTGAACTAAAAGCATCTACATTAAAGGTCAGTTGTACTTGTGATGACAAACAATTTAAGGAACGTGTTGGAGCAAGGTTGGTTGATGAGAACTTTATAGTTTTGTACCTACGAAGTCACTCGATGTCAAATAATAAAGAACAGAATAATTAACTCATTTTGGCGAAAGATATTCCAAAGGCAATCGAATTGAATAAAGTTATGACGAGTATTGAAGATCTACGCGGAGGGCAAGGAAGGTATGTTTCACGGAGTTTTGACACCAAATTTAAAATTTGAATAGAATGAAAAACAAATTGCAGAAAATAATCTAATTCTACACAAATTTGTCGAAATGTTTGCCACACATGAGTATATAATAAATTATTTTGAATCTTATTGTATTTTCTTTTAAGCTTCACAAAGCTACCATCCAGCTTTGTGAAAAATACTAATATTCAGCCGCACCTGTTTAGAATAGAAACCGTTCCTAGTACGTATAGTTGAAGAGAGGGTTAGGTGAATGACGATGGTGTTTACTGGCCAGAAATGATAAATTATTTGCATATCAGCAAAGTTTTATGTGTGTAATAAGCTCTTTTAAAATCAATTTTTGTTTTGTTTTCATTGTTATATCCAGTTATAGTTATTTTTTATCTCTGTTTTAGGTACTGTCATTGTCAATAATATACAACTTATTATCGTCTTAATGCTGTACATATAGGTTATGCAGTAATGTACTCTACAATTACATTAATAAGGTCATAATTCCTCCTTGACTTCTTCGATAATAAGGTTGTCCTGCTTACGTCAGTTAAAGGTTAAACTTTAAAGTCTAGATCATGACTCCACAGACAGGTTTATCATATTATTCTAATTTAAATGGATTCCTTGACTTAAATAATGCTCTTTGAACTTTTACTATCTTTATTCAATAAGTTCTAATGCTAAACAGAATATTAATAATAAACATATAAACTGTTAAGTACACAAAGCTACAGGCCAACCTATTCTAATCCAGTTTAGGCTGATCTCGCAATGTATAGGTTTCCCATACAATAAGAGGCAAACGTAAACTGGTTTTGTATAGCTTGAGTTGTAGCCGTGCTTACAGTTCCTCCTTCACGTAGGTCACGTATTTTACTTATTTTTTTATATTACCTACAGCAGGGGTCGCCAAATGGCGTACCGCGGTCCGCATCCGGACCTCTGACCCATTTTGTGCGGACCGCGAAAACACACCAACTTGCACTACCGAGTACGCAATTAAATAAAAATTTACAAACAATAACATTGATCTCATTGATATGTAAAAAAATACCTTTGTTATTTCCGTAATTACATTTGTTTAATAAATGTTTTTTCTATAAAATTTTGTGCGGACCGCGAATGGTCATTTTATTTCTTACTGGCTTTCCGTCCCCGGCTTCGCCCGCGTGGTTTCTCGGCTTTTCTGAACTACAATATTTATGTTTTATACATATAAACCTTCCTCTTGAATCACTCTATCTATTAAAAAAAACCGCATCAAAATCCGTTGCGTAGTTTCAAAGATTTAAGCATACAAAGGGACATAGGGACAGAGAAAGCGACTTTGTTTTATACTATGTAGTGAGATAACGGACCCTGAGCGAAACTAATTGGTGACCCCTGACCTACAGTATAATATAGTTGCTATAGAACTAAATATTATCTCACATATTATTTGTTATTTATTCACACTTGATCCAGGGGCAACAATAAGGGTAGTGAGGGCCGGTTCCTTCCTCCACGTGACATTTTGGATCATCGGTTGCAGCAACGTCGCATCTGAAAATTTGTTTTATTTTTCCTTTACATATTGAAGAGGCTATATCATAAATAATAAAAAAGTACATGCTAGAGGTCCTAATCTATTAAAATGGGATGTTGCCAGAAATGCCAATGAATTCAAGCACAAGTTAATGCTTGTCTCGCGGAAGCTTTAGAACGATTCCTTTTTTTAGTCGTGTGCATCAATAAAGTGTATTGGATAAAAAAATAGATATACCTATACCTACTTAGATGAATGATAATCTTGTGTGTTATACATACATAAAAAGGGAACTAATTAACTAATTAAATTAATTAATGTTGCGCTTACCGCTTACAGTTAAATTTTCAGTAAATAAGCTGATCTATCTATCTCTGCGCTTACTACGGTTATTTTTATTTTATTTGATGTTTTGATTCACCGATTTAAGCGAGTTATAATAACTTAATTACACGCCTGACTATAATATTATAATACGTCAAACTTATGCCTGACTCCTAATTTATTTATTTGTTACTATTATATCTTTTCTGCAGTGGGTGGCAATTATTAATTACTCACCTCATCCACTTCAAGAAGCAGTCTACTTGATCAAAATTATAATGTGACAGTGAGCTATGGAGAGCTTTGTTTGGAGTCTCTCAGAGGGATAGAATCCGTAATGAGTCATCCTTCAGAGAACTGAAGTAACCGACATAGCTCAAAGGATTAGCACACTGAAGTGGCAATGGGCCAGTCACGTTTCTCGGAGAACCGACAACCGTTGGAGCAAAGGAGTTCTCGAGTGGAGACCGCGTCTAGGTAAACGTAGTGTGGGACGCCCGCTGGCCAGGTGGAGTGACGATTTGAGGAAGGTAGCTGGCAACAACTGGATAAAAAGAGCTGAAGATGGGGCTCTGTGACGTTCACTTAGAGATGCGTACGTCCAGTAGTGGACGAATACGGTCTGATGATCATAATGTGACTTACGTGGCATATTCGATGTTAAATCGAGTACACTCGACTCTGATGCATTTCCCAGGAATCCTGACCACTTCACCAAAAGGAACTACTCTATTGAGTTGATCTATGTAACAGCCTTCTTGACTCCCTGAAAAAAAGAGGTTCAGGTTAAAGCATGAATATCACCATATCTAATATAATTTATACAGCTTAAGTGCAGTGTCTGCAAAGTAATCATTTGTATTTCAGATCTTTTATAATATACTTAACTAGCGACTCGCTCGCAGTTTCTCCTGCGTAAATTTTCCAATCCTAATTGCAATCATGGGAATCAAACCTACGACACGCGGCGCTATATAAGCGAGTTAACCTTAACTGTTACACTAAAGGTGTAGTTACTTTAACGTCCGACTTAGTTTGGATATTATCGTCAAGCGCGAACCGCACTACTTGTTTACATCTTGTGTTAGTTAATAATGTGACGTTCGACTACGTCCGGTCTCGCTGGCGCGATCGGGGAAGTACTACCCTCCCACAACATATCGACGTCAAGTAGCAGAATGCATACTGTTGCGTTTCGTACGAGTGAGTGATGAGTGTGGAGCGGGAGGCTAAATTTCTCACTTAGTCCCCCTCCTTTTCTCCTTCCCTTCCCTTTTTCTTAAATAGGCTCGGCGACGCATCTGCAACTCCTTTGATATTGCAGATGTCCATGGGTGGTGATGACTTCTTACCATCAGGTGGCTCGCCTATTCGTTTGCCGAGTTATTCCATAAAAAAATAAAAAAATATTGTCATCAATATGTCATACTTTTTTTTCACACGTCATTTTGTTTACAATTATTCAATAGAGTTAGTCATACAACACATTGCATAAATAATCAGTTTTATTACATCCGGAAGATGATTTCCTCGCATTAGATTAATAGGCGATGACGTGAACAGCCAAGGGTCAACTACACGATTCTACGATCTTGAAATTCGAAAAAAACTATGTATTTAGTATGATAAACTTAGCGATGTTGACAATATGTTTTATATATCCTCTGTCAATATTCGTCACAGTTAGGAAGTAAATGTGATCAAACATTGATTAATTATCACTTAACTTGACGGTGTAGGTCACAGTTCTTAAAACTTATTTCAACCATTCAATTTTAAAATAATTACCTATCTACCCAAAAAAAATCTGATATGTTTTGACCCTATGAAAGGGTAACGAGCCTATTGCTTTGAACCAGGCATTAAAGCCAACTCCGAGCTGCTATTAAGAATTTCATAGAAAATCCCAATAACACATTGATCGACCTGGGAGTCGAACTCAGGACCTCTAGCGTAGCAGTCGCGTTTAGGACCACTAGTCTAATGTGGAAGTCTGGAATGTACACAACATTAAAATATAAAGAACTGATATCCATCTCCTAAATCTTTTTTCGAAAAACTACAAAACAATATTAAATACTAATTATCGAAAAGCAATTTGAAAAGATCACGCTAACAGCCACTATAATCCTTACCAAAAAAACGTGATAAAAAAAACTTGACCAAAAACGTGTTTAAATATTAATTTATTAATACATAATATTGAATACTTAGAAACACGTTTACTTATAAATATTTTACCGATTTTACACGTACAACAAAAGTTTTTTTTTGCAAACTTAAAGACCTCGGGAAGCGTTTGTGGAGCCTTGACATCGTCAAGAAGGCTTTTGCGGGTCGAAGTTTACAACGTCTACTTAATTTTGTTTGTCTGTCTCGATTGTTGTATTTTTTTTTTTTTTTATCACTGATAGGCTTATGCTTGACCACAACTTGCCTGATGTTAAGCATTTATTTAGTGTATAGTTTTAATTAATAAAATGGCCCACCTGCTTTGGGGTGGGACCTCTTAAGTAGTGTCTATGGAGTTCCCTTCCGGTTTTTTTCCATACGATCTACTTTTCAACCGACTTCAAAAAGGAGGAGGTTCTCAATTCGTCTGTATGTTTTTTTTTTTGTATGTTTGTTACGCGATATCTCCGCCAGTTGTGGACCGATTTTAATGATTGTTTGTTTGGTAGGTCATACTTCAGAGGTGGTTCCGTTCAAATTTTATCGAAATCGGTTAAGCAGTTTTGAAAATATCAACAAAATTCTAAAATTTGTTTACATCGATGATATTATCGTTTACTCCGAAACATCGCTGTCTTATTGGAGCAGTGCGTTTAGTTGGCTAACAAGTACTTCTAAACAAACTTTCCACTAAAAATTACAAAATAAAATTACTTTTAACAAAAAAGTTAAACCGCCTTCAAAAAATAATAAAATAATTTTGTCTAAAACAGTTTGGGAAGTCGGTGGCGAAAATAAAAGACCCACTCAAATAGAAGTCACCGACTTCCCAAACTGTTTTAGACAAAATTATTTTATTATTTTTTGAAGGCGGTTTAACTTTTTTGTTAAAAGTAATTGGTATTCGATTTTTAAAAATTTGACTTTGGAGTTGCACCTCTGCAATATTTTGATAGACTATATCTATCAACGTGCTTTTTACTGTGTAGAAATTTTCAAACGGTACGTGTCAATTACCTGTGCCTATTTTTAGCTCAAGCACAAATTTTTAGTCTTTAGACTTAAGGTAGTTTCTTTTCCAAAACCAAAGAGCCAATCTTTAAGTCTAAAACGGAACATTAAAATAAATTCCCTGGATGAGGGAATCCACTAATAAATACTAGTGCAAAATAAAGCGCGCTATGTATTTATCATTTCCCTTTATGAATCTCATTAGTTATAATGAGTGTTGTCGAAGAAAATTACTACTTATATGCTGCGGGTGATGTATCAATTTACATTTTCGTTTCGAACACGATAACATAAAGGCAACAGTATTGCTAACCTCGAAATTTATGGTGGAATTTTTTATAAAGGCTTTAAAATCTTAGACTATTATAAGATTATATTTCTATTCTATTCAAAAATTATTAAATTAATTAATTTAAATTATTAGTAATATATATTCATGAATTAACTATATTGAATTGAATTTGATTTAAAAAATGCAAAATGTTGACCACCTCTGGTCTAGTTTAGGTTAAATGTTTGTGAAAAACAAAGCTAATAACATCACAATTACCTGTAATTATAACTGTATTTATTAATTTATTAGAGATTGATGTAGCGGAGGCCTGCAGGAAGCGCTGATGATACTAACTGTAGAGTCTAGAATTTTTTTCAAATCAAAATTACAGTTACTATTTCTTATATTCTTCTTTTCTTTATTCTATTGTCTATATTTAAAAAAAAAAAATAACTCTGCCTAACCCTTCGGGGAATATAGGCGTCATCGTAAGTTATGTAGGTACGTTATGTTATGTTTAAAAATGTAAATAAATAGGTTATTACTTTAAATAAAGGAAATAATGTGAAGTCTGCCAACCCGCAGTAGGCTAGCGTGGTGGACTATAGCCTAATCCCTCTCGTTCTGAGAGGAGACCCGTGCCCAGCAGTGGGACAATGTAATGGGTTGATGATGATGATGATGATGATGATGAAAGGAAATAATAATAATAGACAAAGAAAGGTGTTTGCCATTGACTGACTAAGAAGAAGAAGTAACTTACTCAATGTGTATTGGGAAGGCAATAATTATCATAGTGTAATGAAATCTAATTACACTATGGCCATATCTTTAAATTTACATAATATGTATGTACTGTAGGAGTTTGTAACAAGAAGTTTTCAAGTGCGCGTCCCGGCATGTAGAATATTTAAACAAAAAAAGACATTCTACATATTATGTATGTATCGCACGCTTAGACTGATCAATTGAGGGTGTAAGTCCTCAGCAAGAAAAAATCTATTTTAGTATCAATTGTAACTTATTACTTTATCAAGTATTTTTACAATATTTTTTATATAAATTGTAATAATTTTTAATATTAATAATTAATTTATCATTATGACACTATTTTCATGAAGATATAAGTAATAAAGTCACACCAGTTATAAATAACGAAACACTTTTGCGATTTTCAACAAGCGGCTTATTTTGAGTTAGGTCTGTCTAATATTTAGCGTGCGGTATATTAAAAATATTTTTTTAACCCCCGACGAAAAACGACGGGGTGTTATAAGTTTGACGCGTGTGTGATTGTGTGTGTGTGTGTGTGTGTGTCTGTCTGTGGCATCGCAGCTCCTGAATGGATGAACCGATTTTAATTGGCGTGGCAATCGATGACACCAAACTAGTGGGTGTCGATGATAGCTATTAATATCTTATTATAAGTAACATTATTTGGAACGATACCTTAGTCACGTGTATGTTTAAAAATACACATTACTTACTTTAATATGTGTTTTATGGAAATATAAAATCGGATACTACACAGTAGCGTGGTATTAAAGAAATTAGGTACCACAACCTGTTTTGTTTTATAGTCAATTTTACGATTATCAAATCTATTCATTCTATGCATCCGCATTACAATATCGTCGTCATCATAATCCTTGTCATAAAAATAACGAATGCCATAATTAAATATGACATCATAATCACATTTATGATTTTCATGTTCATTTTAATGGTCATAATCATTATCATCGTCATTGCAACCATCGTTATTAGCATTATTACAAAGTAGTTTTTAGTTTTATTAAAACTTACAAAATATATTGTAATTTAGGAAAACTTCAGAAACACAAAAATATACCTATAGGTACCAGGAAATAATTATTGTAATTATGGACAGTCTTTTATTCAAATATTATATTACGCTGGCGACAGTACTAGGATGATTGTGAAATAAGACATGCGTGTATAAGGTACAATTTAATTAAAAATTCTTAAAGAATCCGACTATTGAGATACATAGCCATAAATCGTTGTGGTCTTTCATAGTCAAACTTTCTTCAGTGAAAGGGGTAGACGGATTCCCCAGTATATTAATCAACTTAGAAGTGATCGCCACTTTAAATTATTCAAAAGTTGCCGTAGGAGCTACAATGTATTCACAATTAATCTCATAAAATATCACATATTATCTACATTCTCAAACAAAAGCCCTTATTAAGTAAGCTTGTTGTGGAAGGGCCACGCTGTTCGCAGCATGAATGGGCCGGCTTGACCGGGGAAGTACCACACTCTCGCAGAAGACCGACGTCCGAGTAGTAGCGTTTCGTTACTGCGCTTCGTTCGGTGAGCGAGAGGGCCGGAGGCCCAATTCCTCCCCCAATCCTCTTCCTTCTCCTTTTTTCCTTCCCCTCCCTTTCCCTAAATAGGCTCGGCAACGCATCTGCAACTCCTTTGGTTTTGCAGATGTCCATGGGCGGCGATGACTACTTACCATCAGGTAGCTCGCCTGCTCGTTTGCCGAGTTATCCCATAAAAAAAAAAAAGTAAACACACTGCAACAAGTGAAATTCTGAATTTGTTTTGCATGTTGAGTAGGCAGAGTTCTGTGGGAGACAACGAATGAAATGTTGAAAAACTCAAACATGAATAGGATGTACTGTCGCCTGCACATCAGGTTGACATAAAATGTAAAAATTCTCAGCCGATTTCGAACTTAATAAAATAATTTGGAGAAATTTGTCAGTTTTGTAGAACCTGATGTGCTGGCGACTGTACAAAGAATATTTGATTAATCAGAATTTCTTACTGAAATCTTGTATTCTTTATTTCTTTCAACTTGTATAGTGACAAGAATTGAGAGGACTAACGAAAGGGATATAAGTATAAAACAAATGTCAGTGTTGCCACCGGGGCGACATTTAAAGACATACACCTATATTGATGAGGTCCTTCAATTAGTAGTAGCAGTGCCTGCTGGCATCTCTACATGCCAGCATGAATGGGTCGCATGACCGAGGAAGTACTACCCTCCCACAGAATATCGATGTCAAGTAGCAGTATGCATACTATTGCGTTTCGTACGGTGAGTTTCTCCCTCAGTCCCCTTCCTTCTCCTTTTCTCCTTCCCCTCCCTTTTCCTTAAATAGGCTCGGCAACACATCTGCAACACCTTTGGTTTTGCAGATATCCATGGGCGGCGATGATTACTCACCATCCGGTAGCTCGCCTGCTCGTTTGCCGAGTTATACCATAAAAAAAGGTCTGGTGCGTAGTACTCATAACGAAGCAAAAAAAGAATTGTGGCAAATGGCGTTCTGTAAATATTGAATTATGGGGTTTTATGGATAAAAACCACAAATTAGATTTAGATGTTTAAAAAACTTGTATTATGACTAATCAGGGAAATTCACTGTCTAGCGGTTACAACCGCTGCTGTTTAGCATGAGGTCCTAGTTTTTAACTATCGAGCGAAAAGGTTATAGTTAACAACTTAAGGTTAAGGCCATTCTGAGGAGATCCGTGGCCGAGCAGTGGCACAATATATTCAAATGGGTTAGTGATGATGATGATTACTATTATTGCGGTATATAGACTAATAATACTTCAGTTGTCGAATTAAAGTCGTCAAAATGTTTCTGACCGTTTTAAAATTCTGAATAAGAGTTCCGTTTCGACGTAGATATGATGTTGTTTTATTTTTTAAAGTTTAAAAAACACAACCATTAAATGATTATTTGTGAGATCATTTACATTTTTTAAATGATTAGCAATGACAGCTGCTGCGCATTTCAAAATCAAAATTTTCTCGGTCGCAATAGTAGCAATACTGGTCTGAATTTATGGCAAAAATTTCGATGTAAACAATATAATAATCAAATACCTTCGGCTTATATAATAAACAACACAAAAGGTCGTTATCCATTTCACACCCATTTCATAAAAAAAAACATCGTTAAAGTAAATCGCTAAGTTAATACATGGAAGGAAACTAACGGGATCGCATATCTGAGAAAAACCCCAAGATATAAATAAACTAATACATTTTGTATCGGTGTTTTGCTTTCGCGACCTCCAAATTCTGAATTGTTATGATGTAAATTTAGATCCGGTGTTCTTTCTTTATTCGGAGTTCAATGAGACCTCAGACATTCTTGAAGATTCTAGAAATGGAGGAGTATTTATTCGATGGATCATTGATTTTCAAGGTTAAGCTGTAGTAGTTGCGGTTAGTTACATCCTAGTACATCGAGTTCACCTTAAATAGAGACGCTCTTCGTTAATATCATCGTTCATTTAGGGGTAAGCGAAACAAAAAGAAACTCACTAAATTGTGGAGGTTTATCTTGCAATTTCTCAAGAAAAAGTACTCCATTCACCATGCTAATAGCACACATGACCAAAACAATTTTCGCCACCATTTCTATTCGAATCAAAACTGCGTTTTTAAGTAGATATTTATTATATATGACTTATTTTATTTTTCTTGTAATAATGACTGAGCCGATAAACCGAGAAATGTTAAATATATATTTCATTTGTATTCACTTTTCAAATAGGATGGCGATATGCAGCAATGAATCAAAGTTGATTGTTTATCAAAAAATCTACTCTTTTCCAATATTTTGCAATAAAAAAAGAGGAACAGAAATTACAAAGGAAGTGAACAAGTGAAGGAAAATGTTGGAGTCTTCGTATAAAGAAGTAAAACGGAAGGCAGAGAATAGAGAGAGAACAGTAGGGATTGAGACGCCGACAAAAGCGAAACTCTAAAAATAAATTCTCTAATCGACATAACCGCAATTATGTATGTAAGTTGCTTGAACCCATTTTACGCATAACTATGAATAAACAAATCACACAAACAAATCTTAACTGTGCAAACAGGAAGATCAACAAAAAGTTTTACAACTTTGAAGCTAATTTTTATGAAATTGTTGCTTGATGCATTGTTTTTTGACGCCGTCCGATTTCTACCGTGAAAATAATTTATAATCTAGCAATTATAAATAACATATTGTATTTTCAACTTAACATAGTATGAAGGTTTTTAAATAACATATTTTCATTAACGTTAGTCAATTATTTTTTTCTTTTAAAATAAACGAGTATTCCTTAATTATTTGATTTAAAAAAGGAGTTCTCAATTAGAGACTTTTTATTGTGTGATTATCATGATGCGATGTCGTGGCCTGCCATGAACCGATTTCGATGTTTTTTTTATCTGATAAAATATAAGTATAATTATTTTAATCGGTACTACTACCTATATAAACATGTTTGACCGTCGCTACCAAAGAAACACAAAAAAATATAGAAGATTAACTTTTTCTAAAAAGGTAATTATTGAACGTCATAACGTAAAATAAAGACATAGGTACTTCTATATTGAGATTTTATTATGTGGACTCTAGAATGTTCTTCTTAACTTACTCTCTTCCATTCTTCTTTTTTCTTATCAAGATTATATATCCGAGTAATTTTCTTGACTCACAAATGCAGTATTCTTAAGGAATAAGGTATTTTTTTCTATAGAAAATCGAGTTAAGTGGCGACACTTGTATCATCCGATTAGATACAATTATTTTTTAATTGTTCTGTTTAGTGTTAATGATTTTTAATATATTATTTTTAACTCGCTGAAAATTATTTGAAAATGGGAAATTTTTAATGACGTTGAATCATCAATCACAGTATATGGCGAGGCTGTCGAACATTTGGTCTGCGTAAACGCATCTTGCGTGTTTGCCGTGGATTTCCCGCTGTGAACGACCCGAGACGTGACGCAGGTTTATTGATATAATTTTGTAGACAGCGGATGTGCTCACAGCATTCTGGGTAGGGAATGGTGTATCTTATATATTTAATATCGCAGTCAATGTCATCGCTTAGTAACACACCGCATCTGCAAACATAAGCATATAATTATATATACCTACTGGTATTTTTTAATTGTTAAAGTAATAAAATACCTATGGTGTAAAATGAAAATAGTAGCTGTAGGTAGTACTGTTGTAGTGTCGCGCTGGGATGTCTTTGTGCCAGTATGACTGGGTCGGCTCGACCGGGGAAGTACTACCCTCCCACAGTATATCGACGTCTAGTACCAGTATGTATACTATTGCGTTTCGTATAGCGAGTGTGGAGCGCCGGAGGCCCAATTCCTCCCTGAGGCACCTTCCTTCTCCTTTTCTCCTTCCCCTCCCTTTTTCTTCAAAAGGCTCGGCAACAAATTTTGTCTCTCTGTCTGTTTGTTTGTGTTCCTTTCACGCGAAAACTACTTCACGAAATTGGATGCGGTTCATTGCCATCAAATTTAGAATCTGGTGTTGAAACTCTACCTAGAAGCCGAGTTACAGTAAGTAAAACCATTTGGGACGTTATTGAATCCGAAAATTCGATAAGAATGAAATGAAATATATAGAGACATATTTTAGGATAGTCACCAGCTTCCCATCACTCGTAAATCAAACTTAACATCTTAATGACCCTTTTTTTACCTAAATTTACACACGGTAGTTCCCCTGCTAAAACGAACCGAAGCCACCAGGGCACTACTCAAATTTTCTCGACTTTTCAAATCCTTTGCAGCATCCATGACCGGTCTAAAAATATCCATCCATCCCCACGAAACGTCGGCAATCAAATTATGTCAATATAACGCCTTTAATTTCGTTGCCTTGTATTCATGTGTAAAAGCCACTAAGACCTACCATTGAGTTCGAAACAGATTTTTTTCATACTATAGGCAGACACGGTAAGATATTTTGTTATTAAACGTAAAAACAAAATTGAAAGTCACTTTACTTACGAACTGTACACGATCTTTTCTTTGGTACACTTCATGACATAACAGTATCCCGGTATTTCGATCGTTTTATTGTAGGGAATCACATTGCTAATTTCGTTCAAATAGCAACCTTTTACATTCGCTGGAAATATGAAATTATAAATCACAGTCTTAAAGTTTGTTCAATATTTTAATGACAAGATATACAAATACGCACCAAATTGCGGAGGGACCCAGGGTAATTCGTCATCACTCCAGATTCCAGCTCTTACTAGACCAATCGTGAATGGTAACAAGAGAATTGTTAAAGACATTATAGTACCTATAAATTACTGTTTTTTTTATGACAAATAACTCTCTAATACGCGACAAAAATAACACTGAAGTTATTCCTCTGTCGAGAGCTGATTGGCTCTCAAACTGCAAGTACCAAAGGCGCAACTAAAATCGTGATTAAAACCTATTAAATCTTAATTTTAATCCAAACTATCACAATAAGAAAATTTGTTCGTTTGTTCCGCTTCACGGCTGGGGATAAGCCATTAGGTTTTACTTACAAAGACTCTAGTGGAGGTTAGCTCAAAAGATTCAACACACATTTGGGATTGTTAGACAATGTTATGTTAATGACGACTGGCTCTATTGGAAACTAGCTTTAAAAGGAGACGGCTAAGTCGGAGAGGTAAATGAGATAATCAGTGTGATTTCGAATTTAGGGTACAATATGCTTACCTCTGAGGACACAGTTTCAACTATTTGCTTCACAGCCTATATATACTGTTCCACCCGTAAATCGGCAGATGATCAATCGAGTGAAACTACAAATTGCTGACTGTATGGACCAAATAAACAAACGAAGTTTTTTTTTTATTTTGTTTATTTGGTGCTAAGCTAAACATCTGATTATTTTGTATAGCTTCAAGACAAACTTGCCACAAAAAGGGCCGATCAGTGAAAATTAAATTAAAATTCGTTCAAAGAGAAGGAAGTCATTTAATTTTAGGCTAGTTGCTATAGGAATATGTGACGTCAAATATTACGTGCGCCATACAAATTCTATACTAACACTCGTTTTGCAGGAAAGGTACAAAGCATCCACCTCTAACCTTACCTAAAACTTTAAATGGGTATACCTCAGGACTTTATAAGTCAATTAAATTTATTTTTTTATTACATTACGTTAGATATAACAATTTGATTATAGATAAAAATAGTTACTAAAAGGGCTTATTTTATTTTTAGAGTTCCAAATTTTTAAAACCGACTTCAATATTTTGGCGGGCTAGTAGGGCCTGAAAAAAATGTAGGTAGGTTAAAGTTATATAAAATTCATTTTATTCTATAAACATCAAATATCCAAAAAAAATTTTTTTTTTTAATTCTATGAGTTTCTTAGACGATAACGATGTGCTGTTTTATTTTTATTTTTCTTTGTCTGTGTTGCATTAGATAACCAGGGTATTGCACTATCGTAACACTTCACTTGTGGGCAGCATTCCGGATAAGGTGCATCGAAGGAGGATTCAATAACAATACAGTTATCATTGGCACGGGAATTGACACCGCATCTGGAATTATAAGTGTTAAGCAGAGGTGTACTAATGTACACTCACATGTCACCGGCATGTTTAGGTCCCATGTAATAGGGGGCGAGCCTATTCCCATTAACCGGGCACAATGCATCCAGACACCAAGCTGCTACTGAGAATTTCATAGAAAAACCAATAACACTTTGGTCGACCTGGAGATCGAACCCAGGACCTCTAGCGTAGCAGTCGCGCTTAGGACCACTAGACTAATGGGGCAATCTATGCATTTTTTAAGTTTTGTCGAATAAAATTCATCATCAACCCATTACATTGTCCCACTGTTGGGCACGGGTCTCAGTACGAGAAGAATAAAATTATTCTGTGGGAAAAACTCAAATCATCATCATCATCAGCCAATACTCATCCACAGCTGGACGTAGGACTTTCCTAGTGAACGCCACAGAGCCCAATCTTCGGCCTTCCTAATCTATCTCGAGTGGAGACCGCGCCTAGGCAAGCGTAGTTAAGATGACGGGAGTGACGACTTGCGGCAGTGACCGGATGATACTCAAATCGACGACCTGTATTTTTTACACCGGGCGCTTTATGCATTTAAGATACTCTCTATTTTTATCTTTATTTATAATTTTATCTTAATTTATCTTTAATATTATCGACTGAGAATGAGATAAACTGAACTGTCCTGTCTTAAGATGAGATAAACAAAATCAAATATTATTATGACCGTCACTACTACTCTTTCTTACATACCATCACCATCAGAGGTTTGAGGAGCGAGCCTTTGCATAAATCTAGACTCCGAGCTGCAACTGAGAATTTCATAGAAAAACCAAACCATATCACTTTGCTCGTCTTGATAATCGTATCCAAGACCTCTAGTGTAGCTAAGGTGCTAATGACCAATGGAATAGTAGTAACTCTTTCTTGGATAACTAAAATATATTATGATTTATTTCGTTTATTTTATCTATGAATGGTAAACTTATACCGATTACCGTATTTCTTTAATCATTACATCTCCTGTAAGTCAAGTCTTACCATAGTGACTTTCTATGCAAGTAATGGTTTTTTTTAATGTATACCCCTCTTAGTTTCTGTGATTAGAGTGAGATGGATGGATGGTAGTATTATATGAGCTAATGGATAATTTAAGTTGGCTAATTGATACTTACGAAACATATTCAATATTTTTACTTGTACAATGAATTAAGTAACAAAATCCGAGAGCATTGACTGAATCATTGAAAGCTATGACGTCGTTAACTTCCTTGATGTAACACCCTGTTTTGTTGGCTGAAAATAATGCAAAGGTGTGTTTGGAGTAGTTAAATAACTAAAGACTGCTAACGTAGTTTTTTTTTTAAATATAATAAGATAATTAACAAGCACACTAGTAAGCGGCTACAACTCCTATAAACGACAGCAACACCAGTAATAACTTTACCCCTTATCATCATAAGACCAAATGCAAATAAATGAATATGAAAGACCTGTTAAACCTCATATGCCTATTTATTTCACAGGCTGCATTACTCATTTTACCGGAATACAATAGGGTAAGCTCTTATTGCTTAACAGAATATTTGGAATGCGGTAGTAGAACCTCAAACGAATCTCATAAGACAATAACGGTGACCTTTAGCTGAAGCGAAGTAACGCAGATATTGTTATGATGATGAAATTACCAACAAGTTTTACTATGATAATTATCCTAACGAGACCAGCTTATGCTGGATTTGTAAAGATTTGCACGGCTACACATCAAGCTATACAAAATCAGTATCGACTGACCTCGGGGCCCTGCGCAAAAGGGAGTTCCACGTATCAAATTCCATATTTTTAAATGAAGCTTATTATGACACTAAAAGATTATGAAATTGTTCATAATTATATGTATGAGGACGTCCTTTTCGTTCAAAAACATAGAAATTTTCAATGTGTATTTCATCACTCGAGGTGACATCTCCACACTTCATAATTCGCACCTTGTGTGTTTGAAGTACTTACATTGCGTGAGATTGTCACAGAAGGTAGCGTAGCGGATCTTAACAAAATAAAATAAAACATCTATGACATCCGTTAGTGGTAGAAGTTCAAAAAGCCTACCAGTTAGTCTATCTTTAGAGCAACAATTTGACTGCCAACAATTAGGTTCAACATTGAACTGATGGATGACTGGATGTTCAAATGTATATCGATAAGGAAGTTAGAAATAAATTGATGGAATTGATATAACCTTTCGATATGTCATGTGATGAAGGTTATGCCAATTCCATTAATTTCGGATATCTAACTTCGTTATCGATAATGAAAATGTCACTTTGTCTAGGCCCCCTGGTTAGAGTGGCTACCGAAAAAAATATTGGTTAAGAGAATGAGATTAAGAGGGTACTCTATTGAGCCTTTCTCCATACAATCTGCTATTTTCTTCGTAGATAATGGCTCTAGAGCAATGATATTTTCCCAAAAAAATTAGATCTAATTTTTACGGGCCCCTATTACTTCATTTTTTCAAAAAAAAAAATCTCAAGAAAATATGACAATTCAAAAACTCGAAAAAAGACAGTTTTTACCGTCATGTTCAGGCGACTATCAGACAATATTTAAAAGTTTTTAACAAAAAATAAAATAATAAAAGCATAGACATGCTTTTCCTCTAAATTTTGATATACAAAATTGTTTAGATCAATCGACTTTTGAAGAAGAAAACAGCAGAATACGAAACGTCTTTTGGTCAAGGTTTTTGAAGTTAAAATCATCCTAAGCTGCAGTTGTCCTTTTCGCACTGTACAGGAAGAGAATGGAGGTGCAGCGCGACGGCAATAGTTTCTTCAAATACCTATTTTTCAAATTCCTTAGGACTAGAGTCCCCTCTTAAGGATACAATTACTAAAGAAAAATACAACAAAAAATTTACCGTGTTCTTTTGGTTTTATCGGTGACTTGTTGCTCCATCTTATGGCATTTATACCAACAGCCAACACAAAGATAAAAACTCTTAAAATCATTGTTTATCTTCACCAGTATCTTTTGAAATGGTAATGGAAACACAACAATACTATTTTGAGGCGCTCCAAACTTTGCAAGAGTTTTAACGGAGCTTGATGGCTGACATCTTGTAATTATTCAAACTCATCTTCTACACACTCGCGACTTTCACTGCGATTATGCGATTATCAATTAGCCACTATATCAATAAATTATAAATTGATGTCCGATGTCCGAAGCTTTTTCTGAAATTTCTTCGCGTTTGGTAAATGTTAATAGCGGGTTGATTAAAAAGTGATTAACAACACTTTTTAATCAACCCGCTATTAATAGCATATACAGGGTGGAAGAGACATCGATGCACATCCGAATTCAGTACATGATTCTGGACCCCCTTGCGTTGATATTTTTCGTCGGTTATGAAAAAAAAAAACTGCTTTTTCATACAAAAGTGCAATACCTACACGGTGATAATGTATGGAACAGCTAATTTTTTAAAGCATAACCGACAAAAAATACAAACGTAAGAGGGTCCAGATCATGTACTGAATTCGTGGTAAGCGGATGTGCGTCGATGTCCCTTCCACCCTGTATACTTTTTTTCATTTCAACTTATTTTTGTTTACGTATTACAAAGTCAGAGTGACTAGTCACTTTAAAGGAACTTTGCTGCCGATTACCTATAATTTCATTTTAATTTCCATGTCGCCTTGTAAGTCGTAAGTGTGCAACTCGTTGAGTTAATTTCATAAATCTTAATTACTTCGTTCGCGGTCTGATGTAGTGAGGAACATTATTTTAAATTATGACATGGCGTTTTCAGTTGGTACATTCGATTTAATCAATAATACATACGTTACCTTCACGCTTGTAATCGGCGAAGTGCCAGGCAGAGGTTAACTAGCATATTTTAACAAATCGCCGAACTTGCAGTATATTTACAATGTCAACTCCAATTTTAAGTGACAACGCAATTTTTTCACAAATATTTTCCATAGAGAATACATTGATAACTCATCGTAGTTGAATATCCTCCTGAATGGATGGAATGATGCTCAACTGTTGCATCATAGTAAGCCCACTCCTCACAGAGGGAGCAGATATTACCTGGTACAACGCTACAGAGTAAACAGAGTTCAGTAAGATGGATAAATTTATGCGTCAGGAATTCGTTTTGGTGAGTAACGTCGCCTTGACAATAAACGATATCCTAATACTTGGACTTTAATACAGTTTCGGGTTTATTCAACGTAATTCGTTCTGCTTATTGTTTCTTTTCCAAAAATCCAGAAAACTCTCGTTGCTTTACCCAACCACAATAACCGTACTTCAATCTAGTACCTAGACCTTGTGTGTAAATACAAGAAAAAAGCGCATAAAAGTGATCGCCTTTTGGGATTGTGAGAAAGGGATGGAGCTATTTATTGTGTAGAGCGACATCTCTCTCTCTTTCAATTGCAAGTTGAAGCATTAACACGTTGAGTCATGGCCCCAGATGTTCAACCCAGTTGTTGAATGTAGCCATATCCATTTGAAATTGCTATGAGGCGATCTATGGAAAATGCCCAGGTACAAAATTAAATATAAAAACATTATGACCCACATTGGAAAATAATTTACGATACTTCCTGGTGGCAGTGACATCATTGTAATTAATTATATAATTAATTGATTATACTGGTGCGAGTTCTTCAACTACTATTAATTAAAGTGATTAACTCCATTATATTGAGCAGATTATGCGTATGCAAAATTAAATAATCTTGGATAATATTCATAGTTATAAGACATTTTTGCTCAAACCATGTAAATCATTTCTAAACGCCATTCTCTATCTAACTTATTACCTATAAATGTGTAGACTTTAACATTGACCTTCGAGTTTCTTTTATGTTTTTTTTTGTCTAAAAGATTGTCTAATTAAAGGCCATTAAATGTTAAAAAAATACGAGACAAGACTTTGTTCTAAAGCATCTTCTACTGAATAAATAACATGTATCAAATGAAACACATATAGTAATTAAAGTAATTTCTAATTCAATAAAAATAAAATAAATCAACAATTTGGTGGCAAGATAGCTTCTAGAGTTTGCACACAAACTCTTTGAAAAGGAACTCTATCTATACGTCGTAAAGACTCTAGACATCGCATCGTGTTGAAATCTTGGCATTATTGGATCGTATTATAAGTCCTCATAAGTCTTTGGTTCTCCGAAAACTTCTATTCATTTCCAAAATTAAGTCGTTCTTAATCAGTAACATCCAGATTTTTTCTAATAGTAAATTATTTATTTTAAAAAAGTTTCAATTTTTTCCTCTTATCGACGACGGATATGGCACATTTGCAGTACAATCCTTTTCTTCCTTTCCAAAATACTTTTAAACCGGACTTTAATAGCGCCAGGATTTTAACGCGATGTTTTAACTTATCCTAATTTTATAACAGTTCTAACTAAAACAAGTTGTTATCGAGATCGCACTTGACGGTTGGACAGCAGTCTGGGTAAGGTTTACTAACATCTTCATCAGTGACGTGGCATTTTGGATCATCAGTATATACAACACCACACCTAGAAAAATAAGAAAAGAGTAATGATAATTATGAATATGACGCTTAATTCTTGCTTCAATATCATCATGATCATCAGCCCATACTCGTCTATGGCTGGACGTAGGCCTCTCCCAGTGAACGCCATAGAGCCCAATCTTCGGCTTTCCTCACCCAATCACAGTCCATTAAACATCCTTTTGCCCTTTTATAAAATCTATATTAATTATTTATAATGTCAATCAATGGGACACAATACGGATGGCTTATTGCAAAATACATTACTCTTATAATGTTGCTGAGAAACAAGGGTTTATTGTAATGTTTAGCCATCGACCCTAGAAATGTTGTCAAGTTGAACTTTCTTATGTATCAAAAGGCAAACTAAACATAAAGATCTATTGTAAAGGTTGAATGCAGTCAAAATCTACTTACGAGGCGTAGTCGATCATAGTTTGTAAGCATGTTATTCTGACGCATTCTCCTATGGGAGTCAGGACTGTGTTGAAAGGTACGACATCCTTCACCTCCTGAATGTAACAGCCTTCTTTGCCAGCTAAAAACAAAAATGGAACACTATAAGAAAAAAGCTTAATCTTTCGTAAAGTATATTGATTTGTACGCACGGCTACACATTAAGCTATATAAAACCAGTTTACCCTGGCCTATTATTGTATGACAAGCCTATACAATTCGAGATCAGCTTAAACTGAATTGGTAAAGGTTGACCTGTAGCTGTGTGTACCTATTTAAGACGTGCATTGTAGTACACAATGTTATCAGTGATGCTATTATTATTTATTAATGTAATAATTCACCTCTATTCACCATTCATAACATAATGTGATAACGGTCACTTTGCTTGTTAGGTATGTAAACTGAATTGGGAAGTGTGTCAGTAAACTTTAAAATATCAGAAATCTAGTCTCTGTGTTGAAAAGATTTAATTTCTTGATCAGACACTCCAAAACAAGTTTTAATTAATGTTATGATTCCACCGTTTACAAAAACACAAATTGACTTTAAGTGCTTTGCAAAACCCAAAACAGTAATAAAAGATTTGTGTCGTAGGTAACAAATTTGTTAATCAGTTCCATTTGAAATATTAGCAAAACACACACTGATACAAAAAATGTTTTGATCAATTCCGTATCCTGTGCTTAATACATATTATAAATTGTCAATATTTTTCAAAACAATTACAACACAAACGCACTGTCAAAATCCCACAACAAAATTTATTAAATTAACACTATCATCATATAAGTTATTATAAACAACCAAGTTAAGAAGAGACCGCTTTGCTTATATACTGTTTACACGTGGAGCGTTCAACAGGAAGAGAATATAATAAGAAAGACTCACCGAACTTTTGAGGTTTTGGCGGTAATAAGCCCATCCACGTCGCTGCACTTGCGGTACCAACGATCAAGACAAATACGAAAATTTTAGATACCATTTTGTGAGTTAAAGTCCAACTTATTTTGACAAAAATTACTAAAAAAAAAACAAAACCGTATAAATACTCTTGACAATGTATTTATAATATTTAATTCACGTGTGTTGTATGGATCTCACAGCGCTATTTAAGTGTAGTTTCGACCTACCCAAGAATCCGAATGACCGCCCGCTGGCCGTGATCTTGTTTTTGTTCCAAAACGACCGCTTACACACCCGCGACTTTAGATATTTTATGCGATTATTTATTTAGTCTTATAACTTAAAATGAAATGCATTAACGCGTTAAAATTCTAGTTAAATGGGTTTTTCTAAATTTCACGAACGTGAATAGTTTGTTATTCATTTAGCACTTTTTTGTGATGCTGTCATTATTATTTTGCTGTTGCTAGTCTATTGAACGCCTTTTATGGTATTGAAATAAGATAGCAATTTTATTTATAACAACAATATATATATTCCTACAAAGCAAAAATAATAATGTCTGTATTTGAATAACCTGGGAGTAATACATAAATTTGTATTTATGCAACAGTAACAAAGACTACCTATCTTTTGCTAAACAAATACAGAGAACAAAAAATATGTGTACACAACTGGTCTACTTAGCATCAATTGCCGAAACAATAATAACGATGTCATTTAGATGTTGGTCAAATTGCAGTCTCACGGTGATGCTCCTAAAATATAAAATGCCTTAAGATGGATAGAGGAAAGTAAATATGCAATGAAATTGATTAACCCTATTTACAATTTTCCTATTATCGAGTTCAAAAAAACAGCTTCGAATGTATGCGAGAAAATATTTTTATTTACAGATAAAGTTAGCGATTTTAAAGTAACTCTGACAGTAAAGTGTGCAGACGGCCTAATGAAGGTCGCGGGCGACATCGGAATGCGTACTTGGGATTTACATGTGATTCATCATTTTAAATGTAAACAAACTTTTTTATTTCCAAAAATGTTCTCATAGATCCGTGAAGTATTTTTACTAAAAGAAGCACTGTCGCCGTATTTCTAAGTTTTTTGTACATTTTCCAATGACATAGTTACTTATTATGTTTTTATCGTTGTGGTTACCACATTCTTGTATTTTAAATACAGGTCAACAGTTCAAGCTTTAGTATGACTTAATATCTGGTATATATGCATATTCTTGAGGAAAGTCAACAGATATTCATATTCAATATATTATTCTGGCCATCCTTACACTAATTATTTCATCGAATAAAAATACGTATCGAGTGAAACTTGGAAAAAGGGAAATTAGCCTATTTCCAAATAACCGGGTACAAAACAAAACTCCGAGCTGCTACTGAAAATTTAATAGAATAATCCAATAATTGGGTAAGGCTGTAAATTATTAGTTTTAAGAGCTTTATCACTACATAGTATAAAACAAAGTCGCTTTCTCTGTCCCTATGTCCCTTTGTATGCTTAAATCTTTGAAACTTCGCAACGGATTTTGATGCGGTTTTTTTTAATAGATAGAGTGATTCAAGAGGAAGGTTTATATGTATAATACATACATATTTTAGTATAGAAAAGCCAATAAACCACGCGGGTGAAGCCGTGGGCGGAAAGCTAGTGCTAAATAAAACGGACCCAAATCACCGCAAGCTTCCACCATTGAACATGGTCCTTTCGTTATAGTTATAAACTGAGACAATACTACAACAGACTGCAATAAAAAAGATAGAATATATGGTTTGTATGAAGAGAGATATCGTCGATGATACTGCAATACCGTGTTGCTAAGCAGCAGTTCAGCGTTATCCCATATAAATATATTGCCCCACTTGTGGACACGTGTCTTCTGCTTATATTTTATATTTTTTTAGCATTAAATACTGCGAAATGTTCACAAATATATGAATTTTCTAATTACAGAAAATTTCTAGTGTAAGAAAAATTCGATCTCAGGCAGGGCCTGAACCTGCGTCTTTCTGGTTAAGTACACCAGACGCCTTGCAAAGCGTTTGTCACAATATTTTATGCTAAAAAATAAGCATAATACGGTAAGGCAACATTGTTCGACATTGAACTACTTGTAAAGGCAGTCGTGTAGGTTGAAAGATATAGTAATGTCTTCAATAGATTGTGCTGACTTCGCCTGAAGACGTAAAATGTGGAAGAGAAATTCGACATCACAGGCAGTGGTCTCGGTAACTTAGTTGGCAAAGCGTCTGATGTACTTAACCAGAAAGACGCAGGTTCTCTTAGAAACAGACGGATTAGGCTATAGTCCATCTAGCTGGCATAATGCAGGTTTAATTAAGGAATAATAAGCGTAACAAAAACTGCCCATAAAGCCTAATTCTCGATATTATTTATCATCATCATCATAATATCAGCCAAATAAGGTCCACTGCTGAACGAAGGCCTCCCCCATAGACTTCCACAACAACCGGTTATACACCGCCTGCTTCCAACGACTCCCAATGACCTTGGAGGTCGTCCCACACTGCGTTTTAAGGTGCGTGGTCTCTACTCGAGAACCTTTTCCCCAGCGGTCATCCGTTCTGTGCTAATCTTTTGAGCTATGTCAACCACTTGGGTTTTTCTACGGATCTCCTCGTTTTTGTTATTAATAACATAACATACCATCACACCATGTACACCCACATTTTGCCGGTATGTTTCGGTCCCAAGTAAAAGGGGGCCTATTGCCACTAACCGGGCACAAATCCAGACTCTGTGCTGCTACTGAGAATTTCATAGAAAAACCCAATAACACTGTGCTCTACCTGGGGATCGAACCCAGGACCTCTAGCGTAGCAGACGCGCTTAGGACCACTAGACTAATGAGGCAGTCTGTTGGTAAGGAGCCAATTTGTTATTCAATTCAAAGTTATTATGCCTTCTAGCAAAATGTTAGTTAAGTTGAGTTCAACCCTATAAACAACAGAGGAATGCATGTTTGGACACAAATAAGTCCACGATGTTTACAAATGATAGATAATAAACTTAAACAAGTTAAGGTTGAAGTTATCAAAAGTTAAAGGCACCTTGGTCAGCTGGTTATCACATTTTTTAGCCTGCAGTACTGTCACCACATTTTTTTTTTACATTGGGTAGGCTATGATTAGTTATTGATAAATTACCTAAAAGTGTCAGCAGACGCACAATTTATTCACAGATTATAGGTACCTACTTAAAATATTTTTTATCGTGAATGTAACACTAACTAGCGGCTAGCGTGGTGGACTATAGCCTAATCCCTCTCGTACTGAGAGGAGACCCGTGCTCAGCAGTGGGAAAATTTAATGGGTTGATGATGATGATGATGATGAATGTAACACGATAATAATTATGTATTTTAAAATATAATATAACTATCTTGTTTTGAGAAACAGGCTATCTTTTATTTATAAATTTTAGGTCACCTACAATTGTAAAAAAAGCAGCCACTTTATTAACAAAATTGATAAACTGAACTGCTTAGTGATAACTGATGAGCTACATTTGAGACAAAACAATAACAGTAGATAAACCTGTAAATTCTTATTAAAAAGTTTGGTAAGACCTCTTTTTAGTTTATTATACAGTGTTAAAGACAATAGGATCGGACCCCTATTACATGGTACCTCCAACATACCGGTAAACTGGTGTTCATTCATCAACCTTTCAACGGGAAGACATTAATGTTAGCACACTAGCAAAATATTCAAATTTGCCAGTGACGAGAATAAGCTGACCTCGTATTGTATTATTTTCCCATAGGGGTAGGCAGAAACTTCAGAACGCCATCTGCTACGATTCTTGCCTACTTCTTTTGCTTCGTCCACATTCATACATCTTGTCATACAATGGCGCCGGTTGCGGGTACTACGCACATGACCTTTCTGAAGGATCTCACCAATAAGGTCGTGGTATGCCTTTCTAGGGCGTCCCCTCCCGGCGACTCCACTGACATTCGCTTTATAAATCCAGCATGTCCAAACCATCTCAGCATAAAGGGGTGTGCTGAGATGGTTTGGATGATGTCAATGCGTGTCACTATATCATCTTTTAAACCGCAACACTCCCTTATCACACTATTTCTCAATCTATCATTGTATTGTATACACATTCCATAAAGCTAAATGTAAATTTATACTGGAAAGATATATCTAGAAATGTATAGCCATGCCGCCGACGCCAGACGAAGTCAGCAGCAAAGTTCTAGATACCAAACGGTCTGCACAACTTCGAAGTTACAGGTATAGGCAGCAATGAAGAAGCAGTAAATGCTTCTTATATTATTAATTCTTTTATTTTCATTGCAAAGGCCGAGAGCGTTCTTAAACTTGCAATTTTTTTTTTCAATGTCATACCAATAAAGTGGAAATAATTCGAAGATATCAGGCTTAATCCGCTTTAAAGTTATGTGTGTCATTGATTAAGTATATATTTATACGTAAAATTATAAGCAGCAGTATGAAAGGCTACTCTACCACGCATAAAGCCGAGGTCGGGAGGTTAAAAGGCGCTAAAGTAAAGTGTGTTGAACATGATATCGGAACGGTTGGGAATATACGCCTTCTCAATCTTACTTATGCATGAATGAATGAAAAATCTTCAATTACTTATCCTTGTCAAACTTATCTATTGATCATCGTTCTAAAGGTCCACAGAAATTCCCACAGCGCTTTCCCCTAGTAACCTAACCAGCCGCGCAAATATGCATGCCGTGACATAGTTTTGTTGTGACATTATCTCGTCTCAAGTCATAGTTTCGGCATTAGATGAGCGATGACAGAATTATATCATCGCAATGAGTTTAGTAAACTACAGTTGCTATTGAATTAAATAATATATGTGTACGCAGAGCTACTTTTGCAGAGTCAGTCTTTCCCGCTTGTATAGCGGATGGATGTATGGATGCATGCGTGGTGGAACGAGGTGTGTTGCCTTCAACCATAGCTAAGGGAGAAACAGTTGACAGTGTTTGTATATATGTATATGTAAGCATTCCGTACATTCCTACTACAAGGTAGGAATAGAATCTAAGACAGAGATATACTGTTGCGTTTTGTACGGTGAGTGTGGAGCGCCGGAGGCCCAATTTCTCTCTCAGCCCGTACAGTACCCTCTCTTACAGTAGGTACTCTTCCTTCTCCTTCCCCTCCCTTTTTCATAAATAGGCTCGGCAACCCATCTGCAAGTCCTGTGGTTTTGCAGATGGCCATGTGCGGCGATGATTACTTACCATCAGGTAGCTCGTCTGCTCGTTTGTCGACTTAGGTATCCTATAAAATAAAAAAAAAGTAAAACCGCCTTCATAAAATAATAAAATAATTTTGTCAAACAGTTTGGGAAGTCGGTAGCAAAAACAAAAGAGCGACTCAAATTGAAGTCCGACTTCCCAAACTGTTTGACAAAATTATTTTATTATTTTTTGAAGGCGGTGTTACTTTTTTGTTAATAGTAATTTTATTTTTTAACTTTAAGTTGAAAGATTTGTTTTTAAGTACTTGTAAGTCAGCTTAACGCACTGCTCCAATGAGACAGCGATGTTTTGGAGTAACATTATTATCATCGATGTAAAAATGATTTTTGATGATTTTTTTAATACCACTGAACCGATTTCAATGAAATTTAAATGGGACCACCTGTAAAGTATGACCAACCAAACAAAAATCAATAATCATCGAAATCGATCCATGATAGATATCGCGTAACAAACATACAAAAAAAAACAACATGCAGACGAATTGAGAACCTTCTCCTTTTTGAAGTCGGTTGAAAAAACAATTATTAACCCAGAAGCTTTGATTACGCAATAATTTGCACAAGAATTTATTACCTCGTTAACAATGTTGTCGATCGGATCTTTATAGTACCATATTATATAGGATTTTCCTCGCATTATTACGACTAATCTAAATACAATGTATTGCATAATCAATATAAATTATTCCCAATAAATCAACGCAAAAACCAAATTGACTGACGAAGCTAGTTTTTTGTTTTACGTTATGATGGTATCGTAAATAATATTGATGGTATGTCTACAAACACGCTTCGGATAACTACGATGTCTGCTCAAACTGATTTATTACTTTAGTGTTGAAATTACTTTGGAACTAGATTTCATTACAGACGGCCTTGTCTAAATTTTACATGGACGTGGCTCTCGTATCTAGTAGTAACCCGTGTCGTTAGTTAGTGTGAGGTAACGCTTATATCCTTCTGCTTCAATCTATAAGCTACATAATCAATTGAAAGAAAGGTATAAAGAAAGAAAGGAAGGAATAAAGAAAGAAAATAAACACAACAGCATACATATGCGTCTGCGCCTTTGACTTCGTTTACCCACAGCGGCTGACATTTGTTTAAAGGAAAACGAAATACGGGGCTGTAGGGTGCTGAAAGTTACATTAAGGAAATGTAAATAATATGTTATTAATTATTAAAGGCGTATCTGATATCTATGGAGTTTCTTCTCCACAAGTCCCACCATATGGATTGGAACCATATACCTAGTTTCTGGAAATTCCAAAGTACATGTACTAATCGTCATATATATATATGACTATGAACACTATACATTTTAGCGATAGTTTAATTCGATAATAGGCAACTCCTTCCGGTGAAAAACATCGTAGGCTTTAGCTGACTTAGTTCGAGATCAAGATTGCCCGTGATGTCAAATTTCTCTTCCAGACTCTACGTCATAAGATGACGTCAGTTTATAGATGACATATTACCAAAGACATATTTAACCTAAATTATGTCTGTGCACATTACTATATCTTTTCATAGAATTCCCACTCATTAATGAAGTACCAAATGAATAACGTTTCGTATGATAAAAATAATATCATCAGCCACTGCAATCAAATAAAGTAATAAAAATATTTATATTAAAAACATTGTCCATACTACCCGGTTGTATAATAAGCAATATTTATCATTTTCTATTTCTAAAGTTCAAATACGTCTCAAATCTCAATCGACATTAATTATGACGTTTCACAGTTTAATAATGCAAGCTTTAAATAAGTCAATCAATATGGTAATCTTTTTTATCTTCTTCCTAATCCTAACGTAGTACAAAGCCGCTTTTGCTGTTTGTACGCTTAGATCTGTTAAACTACGCAACGGATTTTAATGCAGTTGTTAGCAATAGATAGAGTAATACAAGATGAAGGATTATATGTAGTATACGTGCATGTTATAGTAGAAGAAAGCTGAGAAACCATGCGGGCGAAGCCGTGGACAGATAGCTAGTTTTTGATAAAATATTAGTATCTACTTACCTATTCGCCTCTTGTTATACCTCATTGGTCTAGTGGATGCAAGAGCAACTACATTTAGGTAACATTATTTAAATCTAAAATATAATAAAAAATAAGCAGTAAAAAAACATTGACTAAAAGTAATTTAAGATAAATTGTACGTAAATAACATATTCTAGTTTGATGGTAGTAGAAATTGCGACTTCAACTGCAATGTATTCACATCTGTGTGACAGTTTTGCTTAAAAATCTTTATCGTAGCATATACCTAGTAAAATTAAATGTTAATTTTCCCGGAACCCACAATTTATTTCTATCTAGAATGTTTTAGAAACGTACCTACTCGACCAAGTTGCGAAAAACAAAAAAAGTATTTTTATTTATTTATTTATTTAAACACATACAGCTATCATCACAGGCTTAACCTATAGCGTAGTTGTAGTTATAAGTATATATTATTATTCCAAAGAAGAAGTTACAATACAAAATGCAGCACGTGTGAATTCACTCAAAGTACAATTGAAACAGTCAATCCGTTGTGACACCATATTGAGTGTACGCAGCGCTCGCGTCAGCGGCGCGCGGTGCAGCAGGTTGGTGCGAGCGGGCGGCTCCCACAGCAGCGGCGGCCGCCTCCGCCGTCCCACGTACCCCTCTGGTACACACAACCCCAACGTGTTTAAAACGCCCAGGTTGTGTATTTTACCACGCAATACTTTAAATGCATAAGTGGCGATAGCCACTTCCCTTCTTACTTCCAGCTTATAATATCCTACCATGCCCAGCACAAATCGTGTAGGATACAGAAGTGGATACCCTGGATACACACCATACTGCTTTAGGTACAGGAATCTCATGAACTTGTTCTGGATTCGTTCTAGCATTAGCTTGTACTTGGTTTCATGTGGTGACCAAACGACAGCATTACATTCCAAGTGACTTTTTACCAGCGCTTCGTACAGCGACCTCAGAGCCCTGATGTTCGAGAACTGATTTCCTAGCTGTAAGACCAACCCTAAATTAATAATGCGTTTTAATTCACTAATGCGTTTAATTCCTAAGAGGTATTCAATGAGTGTGCAGTCATGAGGGTATGTTAATGTTATGTTGATAACATTCGAATAGAACATGTTTCCATTCTTTATGATTTGTTTTAAAACCCAAGCTCATATGCATAATTAGATAAACTTTTTTTAGTCACGTTCTGTTTATTTTCTAGTCACAATTATGTTAATGTGCCAAAAAATCTAGGTTTCTAACATTACATTATTATTTAAACATACTTAAAGTATCATATGTTCGAGAATTTTCAGCGCAATTGGATTTAGTTTATATTAATCATAAGTACCTACATAAAAACCGTCTTCGTCTGTTTTCTACAAAAGAGTACTATTCAAAGATCTATTTAGGGTCCATGTAGGTAGTAGAAGGCGCGTTTATTACCATTAACTGGGCACAAATCCAAACTCCAATGTGCTGCTGAGAATTCCATAACCCAAACACACTACTCGAGATAGTAATCAAATACATCACGCATAGCAAAAAAATACCAGAGACAAAGTCTATCTCCCACCATACGTCTGGTTTGAACTTTAGTATTCTAAATATAACTATAATGTATCCGTGTGTCAATGTAAATCCATATCAAGATACACTTATATCAAAAAAGAATCGAGTAGGTACTGTCGATGTTAAAATAATCTTACCTTGTGTAAAGTTGACATGGAAACAATTTTAAACCTATAATAAAATCGATCATTTATTGCTCCGAATACACAAGTATTCCAAAAATTCGTCGCATTACAAAAGGAATGTGTTAATTTAAATATTTATGACATTGCCCAACGTAGGTATCATACATCAAAAAGAAAACGAGATACATAGTTTATCGGAATTTGTATAAAAACAAAACAATATCAGTGTAGGTTGGCGCCAAGATACAATGTGTGAAGTAAAAGTATTCAACAAAAAACTTAGAAGTTAAAAATGTATACAATAATCCTATGCAAATATCATGGGAGCCGGAATGTCGTGTCGTTTTGTTGGCCACACTACCTACTGAATATATTATGGCCAATAAATCGTCTGTTGTATAATTCCAGATATAATAGCGTACGGACTAGTGGCGCCTGCATATCAATAGATTTATGCTAATTCGCGAAATTATAGCAATGTAGATAAAATTCCTTTTTAAAAATAGAACGGTCTGCGAGTCGTTTGTTCCTTAGAGCAAGCGCAGGTTTTCGATGAAGCTGGTTTTATTGTGCTTGGCTAGATTTTTTTATTTAGCGGGTCGGCTAGGTCCGCTTATGGAAATTAACTTTTAATTGACTCTCGTCAATTGAATTTGGAGCTTATGTAACCAGTTTTTGATAATTGCTCAAGCTTTTCAGCTCTATCTCAGTAGTTGATGACACCAGGTGTGCAGCGCAGACGCCGTTAACGAACTGTACCTATTGATGGGTGATTCTCAACTCATCGAGACTACTCCGTGCCTAGGGCAGCATGTAAGGCCGATAGTCCCAGTTGTCATACACATATAAACGTATAAACAGGAGCATAAAAAGCCTGACAAGCAGTCTATCCCCAGGATATTGTTGAGCAGGTTTTGCCCAGAAGTTAAGTAGCTGAGTTCTGCTGGCAGTCTTTTCGTGCAAAATACTGATATTCTGCCGCATCTGTTTGAAATGGGAACCAATTCCAAGAAGTTGGGATCGGGCTAAGAGGATGATGATTAAATAATCTTTAACATCACTTACAAATTACCACCACAATTACAATTAGCTAGTAACTATAACAGCGAAGAACATCATTGATCAACGTTGTATACCTACGAGTATGAGTGGTAAATATCATCAACCCAGTAACTGTCCCACTGCTTGACACGGATCTCTTCTAAGAGTAAGAGTACCGCGGGAGAGCAGACTTCACACGCCATCGATAAAGTTTCTCAGCCATGCAAGTTTCCACGCGATGTTTTCTTTCGCCGTTTGATGCAAGTGATAATTACTATTAATGCACAAATAATTACGAAAAGACAGAAATGATTGTGACGCGATTGGAACACGAGGAATAGGAGTTTTAAAAAAACTTTTTGTTTCGTTAATTGTGCAATACATGGATTGTGGTAAAGTCCCTCGAGGTCCCAAGCCATATTCTAAGAAGAGGTTTTCCTTAATTTTATTTTTGGTTGATAAAAAATGACTGAATCGGTTTTACCGGTGACCCCTTAATCTGCTTTGACGATTATGACAAAATAACTTCCAATACTGGCGACATAAATAAAAATTGACTATCAATATGATAATGCGTGTTATCTCAACATATAATAAAAATGTAACAGGTCGATGTCTGTACATTGAAGGTATTTAAAAAAAATAACACGGGGGGTCTTTATTAGAGCAAGAGAAGCCAAAACAACAATTTTTAGAATTTTTGTCTGTCTGTCTGTCTGTCTGTCTGTATGTTTGTACCCGCATCACGCAAAAACCACTGCATGGAATTGAATGCAGTTTTCACCGATGTATTCCTAAAGGTCTAACTTAAAACATAGGCTACATTTTACCCCATAAAATAACTTATTCACAAAATTTTAAATTTAATATTTTCCGAAGCTCATGTTGTTCCGGAATAAAATCATAGATGGCGTTGTTTAAAATTTGAAATGGGTAAATCAACCGCTTACAACAATATATAATTTGGCTTGGTTCCATAAAAAGTAGAAATCGGAAAAAAATATTAGTAGAATTTATTATAATTTGATATACCTACTTTATTGCACACAAAGCTAAACAGAAATTACAAATAAGAACACTGAACAAAAAGGTGACCAGTATTCCTTAATATTAATTTCTACAAAGCAGCAAATAAGAGTATGTAATAGACGCCAACGGGGTTCGCCTGTAGAGGGGTATGTCTTTCGCGAGCACGCACTGCGATAAGTGTACACTGTTCATCCAAGAAAAAGTGAGTTCTATTATATGCGCTTTTTACTACACACAGTCTGCGGAGCCACTTCCTGCACATATTATTTTAAGATGTTAATGACGTTGAGCATTCTACCTTTCACGGAGCTGGAGCGCGCTGATGGAGATAGTGTGGCAGAGTCTGATGAGCGTGGTATTAATATTCGCTTTTTCTCGCTTCAAGATATTGTTATTGAATCCTACTTCCCAGAGCCGCAAAAAAAAACTTTAGTTCTGTGAGTTAGTCAGACTAGGTTGTAGAGATAAATTACAGTTGTTTTGCGATGACCGAAATTGTGAACGATAATATCGAGATTATTTATCGATGTCGAACTATCAAAAAGTGTCAATGAACAGGACAGTGAAACATTTTTCCCAGACGCCCTTCGAAAGTTTTTGCCTGTATCACACACACTTTTTGAATCGACTACCTACTACTAGCTGAAGGGCGAAGACAAGGTAGAAGGAAAGATTGCACTAGCTGTTGCCTCTTCGGGGATTGCTGCCACTTTACACCCTGGAGGTAAAACTGCCCACACTGCTTAAGATACTCTTCAACCTGGATATAGACGCAGAGTGCAGCTTAATCGTTTAGAATGACCTTGGAAGACGTTAATTTGCACTCTGTAAGACATCCGAAGAAATGATCCCATCATGGGAAGGATTACTGTTTCATTTTTTGGGGATTTTCTTCAGACTCTATTCGTTATAACCCGAGGAACTAGAGTTGATGAGTTGAGCGCATGTCTCAAATGTTCCGTGCTCTGGCCCGGGGTATAGAAATTGAGCCTTATGCGGAACATGAAGACTCACTTAGGTGGCAACCTCCACACATAAGAATTTTCGGTCATTTTTTTTTAAATCGACGGACTCATTTCTCATAAAAGAATATTCGGACGTTTTTTTTAAAAAAAATTTAAAGGTCAGAGGCGTAGTACTCGCAGCCGGCGCGTGTATATGAAAAGGTGTATGAATGTGGAAGAAGCGAAAGAGATATGCAAAAGTCGTAGCAAGTGGCAGTCCATAGTTTCTGCCTACCCCTGTGGGAAAAAGGCGTGAGTGTATGTTTGCTTTTAAAAATCAACGAAGATTCATTTGTCGAATTGAATGGATAAGTAACCCTACCAGTGAACATTTGTAAGATTGTTGCTTCGGTAGAGGAACTCATTCATTTCGTTTATAGTGATTTATCTCAAGTCTTTCATTGTTTCATTAATTTTTTTATCCCATTTCAATTTTAACGCGTGCAGTATCTTCTGAGCGTATGTTTCGCTATGATCATAATATAAGCAAGTTGCAAGGTCAGACACTTCGAGTCGCCTGTGTCGTTCTCAGGAAAAACTGTTTCTCACACGGCAACTATTATATATTGTGTTGCTTGCTCACTGATCACTAGCTCAGATAATTTGTTTATAATGGATCCTATGGGTGGAATATGAAATTTTGTATATAAAGAAATTCATTAGTTTTTGTCGCTTCATTTTGCACAAAAATAAACGTTGTTTATCTACCCGTTACAAATCCATTTTATTGGGATAAAATTTTAAAAGGTCAAAAGCTTTTTAAGAATAAACGATTTTTCAAAAAATTACCGCTATCTTCATCTAACAAAGGTTGCATTAATTAGGCTAATGTCATACAGATGAAAATAAAGTTGAAATCGATACTTTCAGTAGATTCGTAAGTGATTTGATTGACTTTCCATTTTATGTAGCTTAATAACCATATACTTAACCAGAGGGACGCAGGTTTAAACCGCGGCTGAGGCCGAATGTTTCTTTCACTTGGAAATTTTCTATCAATAGAAAAATCATATGTGTGAACATTTTTTTTGCATTATTTAATGCTGAAATATAATAAAAAATAAGCAATTAACAAATCTATGATATTGAAATAAAACTACTTTTTACGGATTTTATCGCGTTATATTGATATTTTTAAATTCCCGACGTTTCGGATCCTTTACAGCATCCATGGTCACGGGTGGACTGAGGTGTTGGTCGTCCTAATGTCAAAATTATCAACAGCTACCCTACATTTTGTTGATTATTATTTATGCCGGTCACGCAGAATGAGCTCACCGTATCCTTAGGTCTCGCAGTCTTGTGCTTGGATTTAATGGAATCTATGATGGGGTTCCAAGCAGATGGTAAGACCCAGCCATCTTCTCTATTGAAATTTGGATGTTTTTTAATTTCAATAGCCTCGCGAATCATCCTAGGTAGGAATCGGTTTTCTTTTGCAAGGACTTGTGGTTTATCAAATCTGATGTAGTGCCGGGTCTTGTCAAGTGTATGTTCACAAACTGCTGACTTCCCGGAACGGCGGTGTTTGACATCGGCGATGTGTTCTTTTACGCGGGTCCCTATGCTTCTTTTAGTTTGGCCTATGTATGAGAGACCGCAATCACAATCAAGCTTGTATACTCCTGCATCTTGTAGAGGTATGTGGCACTTGACAGGTGGTAGGAACTGACTAATCTTCTTCAGCGGCTTGAAGTAAGTTTTGATTGAAGCCCGCTTCAAGATATAGCCAATCTTGTCTGTGAGGTGTGATGAGCAACACCTGGATGCAGAGCTTCAACATGTCAAGCAAGTACTGCACGACAACAAGCTCCAAATACCGAAACCTCATCACAGAAACCGCGTGAAACGTACCACAGTTGAGCGACTACCTGTTGTGTTACCATATGTAAGAGGAGTCACAGACAAGATTGGCTATATCTTGAAGCGGGCTTCAATCAAAACTTACTTCAAGCCGCTGAAGAAGATTAGTCAGTTCCTACCACCTGTCAAGTGCCACATAC